>VTFQ01000011.1:42921207-43590074 GCA_036281575.1 Ancherythroculter nigrocauda | reverse complement strand
GAAAAGAGGCTTTAACGCAAATTATTGTGTCATGTGACAGTATTTGTCTACATGCAGAGTTTGTTCGTGCTGTTGCTCCTGTTAAAGCACCGTTTCTCTGTAGTTCAAAGTTAACAGTTTTTTCTAACTGTTGGTATTTAAGAATGAGATGCGTCACCCTAACATCTCAAACATCATGCATCCTTATTTAGTCATTTTGTTTAATATTATCTTTTAGGCTATACATCTTACTTTGAAATTAAAATGTTAAGTTTCATTAAGTTACCTCAGAAAGTTAAATCCAGGAAAGTTATTCTAACGAAAAGTTCTTAGGTTAAGATTTAGCAATTTTATTTTTACAGATTAGGCAGTTGATTCTCACTTTTTAAAAACAATATGGCCTATAATCAAGCATTAAAAGGCTTTAAATAATTTAAATAATAATTAAAAGGCTGTTTAATAAAATTAATTTACAATATATAGTCTGCTATACTGTTATAAAGAGCTCATTGATTTACATTTCTGGCCATATATAAATAACAGTTGTATCAAATTGCTGCCATACGGGCCATAAAAGCCTGGTAATCAAATATAAGACAAAACATAAATATCTATGCAATGGCATCGATGCGTCTAGGCCCAAAATCAACAGGAATTTAGAAAATGGTGAGCTTTTCCAAATATTGCAGAGTTTGCTCGACTTTGCATTAAATTCTGTGATTGTGGAATGCTGGAGGGACTGGTTCATATAATTTATGTTCTCTTATGTTAACTTAATTTATTTCTAGTGCTAGTTTTGAGTGTTTTTTTTTTTTCTTTTTCTTATCAGGTCCATTAACTCTCACTCTGACTCTCTCACCAGTGTACTGAACTACTGAACTAGATCTGATTGAGTCACACTCAGACATTTAGTATGGATTTAGTTTTCTTTCTGTTAATTTTTTCTTATCTAAAACAGGACAAAGTATCCAAACACACAGAGAAACTCCTGGTGAAGCGACTGAGATCCACGTGACCCACTATTATAAAGATGGCGTTTATTAAAGAGGAGAGTGAAGACGTGAAGATTGGAGAAACATTCAGAGTCAAACATGAAGAAACTGAGGAACAAACAGGTCGGTTTCATTCTCAAAGCTGAACTCAGTCAATTTGATCCTAATTCTATATCCAGCTCTTCAGAATCTAACTGTATTTTTGAAGAATCACTAAGAGTAATTTTGTATTCTGTTCCATAGCATGTTGAATGAAATCTTATGTATCATAGAAATTGACTTTCTATGGTCCCCACCCTGAGTTTGATGTATTAATATGCCTATTACAGTAATAGTTCACCCCAAAATTAAAATTGTCATCATTTACTCACCCTCATGTCAATTCAAACCTGTAAGACTTTGGTTATCTTCAAAACACAAATGAAGATATTTAAATTGAAATCTAAGAGCTTTTTGTTGCTCTGTTGACAGCTACACAACAACCACTTTGACCCTTCTAAAGTTCATAAAGAGATTGTAAAACTAATCCACATGAATTGAATGAAAGAACAGACACAATCATAATATGATGAACAGATTGAATTTAGACATTTATTCACAAATAAACATTCATCAACTCACATCTGTTGTGATAAACATAAGCTCAAGCATTTTCGCTTAATGTGTAAGAACCAATGAGGTTCATTCTTGTGTTACGCAGCATGTTTAAGCTTCAGCAAGAGCCAGTGAGGTTCATTCTCGTGTTTGAGTAGCTTGGAAAGTATAGAGTCTAACATACATTTTGGTAATTTATCAAATTTAGACTATTTTTCCTCTCCTGTAGCAATAAATTAATGGAATTTTTCCTCAGGGATACTACAATGCAGGGACACTACAATGCACTGTCTGATGCGATACTGTAGTAGATGGTTGCATGGTTATAATTTTCTCTCTAATATTATCAATCTTGTAAGTAAAGAAGTTCATAAAGTTATTACTGCTGTGCTGTTTGAAAACATCTGAAGTTAAAGCTTTATTTCTCGTTAATTTAGCCACTGCATCAAATTAATACCTAGGGTTGTGTTTGTTTTCTCCTAAGAGAGTCTGAGAATAAGCAGATCTAGCAGTTTTTAAGGCCCTTCTGTATGCAATGATGCTTTCTTTTCATGAAATGCGAAACCTCCAATCTGCTTTCTTGCAGCTGCACTTTTTCGGGCTGCTCTCTTAACCCGAGTGTGCTTGTTGTACCACAGCGTTGGACTATTTTCCTTCATTTTCTTTGAACGCAAAGGAACAACTGTGTCTAAAGTGCTGGAAATGCGAGAGCCAATAGTTTGTTGTAATATCGAGCCAGGGTGTCCAATCCTGCACCAACCCCAATTAAATACATCTGAACCAGCTAATCAAGGTCTTACTAGGCATACTAGAAACTTCCAGGCAGGTCTGTTGAGGCAAGTTGGAGCTAAACTTTGCAGGACAGTGGCCCTCCAGGACAAAGTTTGGACACTTCTGTTCTAAACTAACTGGTATGCCGAGGAGATTAAACTCATCAGGAAGATTATTTAGAAAGCAATCTTTAGTGGTAGAAAAGAATGTGAAGAGTTAACAAGAGGTTTTGAGATAGCATTTAACACTTATTTTAATAGCTTTGTGCACAATTAGAGTCGCATGATTCTGCATAAATTGAGAATCGCAATATTTTTGTTTAAAATGGAGATTGTGATTCCCCAATGATTCTGAAGATACAAACATTAGACAGCTAAACAAAATAACATGTAATTTTCTAGAGGTTCTGACAAAATGGTCGTTGCTTCAGGCTATTCAAAAAATACATCAATTTAAATTGATGTCAATGTCTCATTCATGAAGACTTTTTGGTTATTAGATATATTAGTGTTTGTGAATGAATCTCTGGAATAAATTATTTTCTTGAATGAAGGATTCACTGACAAACACTTTTTTTGCCACCTCCTGGCATAACAAAATTAGCAATACATACCAGTGCCAAAACACTTTCTAAAAGGTTATTTGCTCTATTTTCTATCGCTACCATATAGATCTGTTTTCATTCCCAAACTATAGGCCTAAACTTGTATCCCAGTACACATTTTTCTGGTTATTTAAATGATCGTAATGCATAAATAACGATAATGTGCTGATTCACTTCACTTCGGAACACAGTGAGTGTTTACATTGGAAGTATGATGGCTAACCCTCTCATTCATTAACATGGGCAGCGACAAAATATATGCTGCTCATGCTTCGCCGATGCTTTTAACGTGAAACAATCAAGGTAATAGATGCAGAATCGCTGTCATTTAGAAATAAGATTCCATGGGTGTTTAAATCAAGAACACAATTTTTTTTTTAACGATTAATCATGCAGCTCTAGTATCTATAACATGCATTTCGTTGTTTTATTACTTTGTTGGTTTTTATGTTGCTTTGTTTCATTAAACTGGGCTAAACTTGTATTTGTCTTTTTTGCCTTAGACCTGATGGCATTGAAAGAGGAGAGTCAAGAACTGAATGAATTTGAAAAGAAAGACCAGTACGAGAATCTTATTACTGAAGAAAAGTCAATTGGTTGCTCACAGACTGAAAAGACTTCACGAAAAAGAGAAATTTTCACCTGCCAACAGTGTGGAAAACGTTTTGGCAGAAAAGGACGTCTCAAATTCCACATGAGAATTCACACTGGAGAGAAGCCTTACACCTGCCAAGAGTGTGGAATGAGTTTCAGTCAAAAAGTAATCTTTCAAAGGCATGTTAGAATTCACACTGAAGTCAAGTCTTTAACCTGCAAACTGTGTGGAAATAGTTTTACCAAAAATGGAAGCCTCAGAAGCCACATGAGAGTTCACACTGGAGAGAAGCCTTATACCTGCCAACAGTGTGGAAAGAGTTTCACTCAAAAAGGACATCTTATGAGCCACATGAGGATCCACACTGGAGAGAAACCTTTCACCTGCCAACAGTGTGGGATGAGTTTCACTAAAAAAGAATATCTTAAAGGCCACATGAGAATTCACACTGGAGAGCAGCCTTACACATGCCCTCAATGCGGAAAGAGTTTTACACAAAAAGCAACTTTTAACAACCATGTGAAAATTCACACCGGAGAGAAGCCTTTCACCTGCAAACTGTGTGGAAAGAGTTTCAATCGAAAAGCAAACCTTAATAACCATGTGAGAACTCATACTGGAGAGCAGCCTTTCACATGCCCTCAATGTGGGAAGAGTTTTACATATAAAACAACTTTTAATGCCCACATGAGAATTCATACTGGAGAGCAGCCTTACACATGCTCTCAGTGTGGAAGGAGCTTTAGACAAAGAGCAACTTTTAATGTCCACATGAGAGTTCACACTGGAGAGAAGCCTTTCACATGCCCTCTGTGTGGAAAGAGTTTCACTGAAAAAGTAACCCTTAACAGGCACATGAGAACTCACACTGGAGAAAAGCCTTACATATGCTCTCTGTGTGGAAAGAGTTTCACTGAAAAAGGAAACCTGAAAAAACACATGAACATTCACACCGGAGAGAAGCCTTACATCTGAACAACAGTCTCGGAAGAGCTTCACAACAGAAATAAACCTTAGGAATCACATGATCAGTCACACTAGAGAGAAGCCGTTCACATGTGATCAGTGTGGAAAGAGTTTCACTCGGAAAGGAACACTTAATTCCCACATGAAGATTCACAATTAATTGTGATCAATGTGAATAAAATAGTCTTTACATTACATAAAATAGCCTTGACATTACTTTTGCCATTACATTACGAATGGACTTATTGCACAGGTGGCCATCTATCACAGTACAACACTTGAATTCATTGAGCTCTTGAGAGCAGCCATTCTTCCACAAATATTTGTAGAAGCAGTCTGCATGCCTAGGTGCTTGATTTTACACACTTGTGGCAATGGAAGTGATTGGAACACCTGAACTCAATGATTTGGAGAGGTGTCCCAATACTTTTGGCAATATAGTGTATGTATTTGTGTGAAATTTAGGCTACACTCAAAAATAACAGGATCACATGCAGTGGGTCTGAGGTCACACTTCGGCTAGAACTAGACTCACATACGGCCGTTAACAGAAGCCAGTGATTATAGTTTATAAAGTTATAAATATGGACATTTTTTCTTACAAAACCAAAAGGCCTTTATTAACCCCCTGGAGTGTACACGTTCAGCCTTAATGATAATTTGGTTGGGGTAAGAATTAAATGAATTCAGCATTTTGTCTGTGTACCCGAGTTTGGGTACAACTGCACTAGCACTAGATCATTTGAGTGTTTAAAAAAAAAATTCTGCTGATGTGTACATTACTGCTCTAATTGAAACATAATCATACAATTGTATGAAGAAATCACAGGGATAGTTCACCCAAATATGAAAAGTCTGACAATACATATTATGACAACAACATAGTCTATATTGGTTCAGTAGGAGGGGTAAATCCTGTCCAAAAAATGATTAAAGCATTGATTTTAATTTACTGAAGTAATGTCTGGGAAGTATCCATCTGTACTTGTTTTTTGGCAATGTAATGTTTCTTCTTTTTTTTTTTCTTATTTTACTTACAGAATAGGTGAAACTGTTCATAATTGATGTGTAACTATAAATAAATTATTGAATAAATTGTTTAAAAAAATAGCATCCTCAACAAACAAATAAGAATTACCTTGGTTAAATCTTTATAAAAAATTTTTTTATAAAAATATACACATTTTAATAACAGATGTTTAATAAAATGGTTAGGAATCATATTTGTTTCAAGTTCTTTTTATTAGAAGGGGTGTGGACTCCAAATGTCTAGAAACTGCCCTCGAAAACTATAATGTAAATAAAATATTATACATAGAATTAGATCAAATTTATAATGCAATTAAATAATAGAGTGCAAAATTAATTATTTCATTCAGTGAGGAAAATGCATAAGTTGTCAATCTGGACTTGAATATGGCTGCAATTGGGACTCATTTGGTGATATCTAGAAGCTGGTTTCAGCTAGCAGTCTCATCGCTGATCCTAGGTGTTTCTAGCTTATTAATTAGTCAAAAGTAATTAGTTAATACAGCTTAACCACCTCACACAAGAGTTTGTCACACAATCTGCTTTTAATTTCACATCTGCAATCTCAAACTGCTTCGATCTCAAGCGAGTGGCCACTTCAGCCACCCTCAAATCAGGTAACCAATTGGACCTCATCTACACACGCTGTGGCTCCACCAACAATGCACTGGTTACTCCACTACACACCTCAGACCACTTTCTCATCACTTTTACACTCAACCTGTCCCCTAACTCAACACACACTTCATCACACGTTACTTTTCGGAGAAACCTACGCTCTCTCTCCCCATCTCAACTATCCTCTTTGGGCTCATCCACACTTCCTCCCCCTAACCAGTTCTCATCACTCCTTTCTTCTTTCTCTACTGATGTCTCCAATGCTAAAACCACATACTATCACACTAAAATTAACAATTCGACTGATTCCCGCACACTTTTCAAAACCTTTTCTTCTCTTCTTTGCCCTCCTCCCCTCCCTCCCACATCAGCTCTTACAGCTGATGACTTTGCCACATTCTTCACACATAAAATAACAACCATCAGCGGCCAATTCTCCACACCACACACGGACAATAACATCTTAACGGAAAACGCACAAACCCTCTCCTCCTTCTCCATGCTATCTGAGGCAGATGTTTCCAAACTCATCCTCTACAATCACCCTACTACCTATCCGCTCGACCCTATCCCCACTCATCTTCTTCAGGCCATCTCCTCCTCAATTCTACCTGCACTCACTCACATAATCAATTCTTCCCTTCACACTGGAACATTTCTCACAGCTTTTAAGCAGGCTAGGATTACCCCACTGCTTAAAAAACCCACTCTGAATCCAGCACTTTTAGAAAACTACAGACCAGTATCCCTTCTTCCTTTCATTGCCAAGACATTGGAGAGAGTTGTTTTCAACCAACTGTCTACTTATCTCACACAGAACAACCTCCTTGATGACCACCAGTCTGGCTTCAAGAGTGGCCACTCAACTGAGATTGCCCTGCTCTCAGTCACTGAAGCCCTGAGACTGGCACGAGCGACTTCAAAATCATCAGTACTCATCTTGCTGGATCTGTCTGCTGCTTTCGACACCGTTAACCACCAGATCCTCCTGTCAACACTCATGTCGAAGGGCATCTCGGGAACCACACTCCAGTGGTTCGAGTCTTACCTCTCAGGTAGGTCCTTCAGGGTATCTTGGAGAGGTGAGGTGTCTAAGTCGCATCATCTTGCTATTGGGGTACCTCAGGGCTCAGTGCTTGGACCACTTCTCTTCTCCATCTACATGTCATCACTAGGATCTGTCATTTAGGATCATGTTTTCTCCTATCACTGTTATGCTGATGACACACAACTCTACCTCTCATTCCAACCAGATGATCCGACGGTTGCTGGTCGCATCGCAGCCTGCCTGACAGCCATTTCTGCCTGGATGAAGGACCACCACCTTCAACTCAACCTTGCAAAAACGGAACTACTGGTGGTCTGTGCCAACCCAACACTTCATCATAACCTTTCAATTCAACTTGGGTCGTCAACCATTACTCCTTCCAGGACAGCCAGGAACCTTGGAGTGGTGATGGATGATTGTTTAAGCTTCACAGATCATGTTGCTACAACGGCCCGGTCCTGCAGATTTGCCTTGTACAACATCAGGAAGATTAGACCCTTCCTATCGGAGCATTCCACACAAATTCTTGTCCAAGCTCTTGTTCTATCCAGACTGGACTACTGTAATGCTCTCTTGGCTGGCCTTCCAGCATGCACTGTCAAGCCTCTTCAACTGATCCAGAATGCTGCAGCAAGACTGGTCTTCAACGAGCCGAAGAGAGCACACGTCACTCCTCTCTTCATCAGTCTGCACTGGCTGCCAGTAGCTGCTCGCATCCAATTCAAGGCTCTGATGTTTGCCTACAGAACGACCGCTGGCTCTGCACCGCCATACCTTAACTCGCTACTTCAGACTTATGCGCCCTCCAGAAACTTGCGTTCTGCAAGTGAACGGCGGCTTGTGGTGCCATCACAAAGGGGCACAAAATCACTCCCGCGAACCTTCTCCGGGTCTATTCCTGGCTGGTGGAATGACCTGCCGCACTCTATCCGAGCAGCTGAATCTTTAGCCACTTTCAAAAAAATGCTAAAGACGTATCTTTTTCGTCAGCACTTGACCCAGTAATAGTAGCACTTACCTCGATTTCTATATCCATCTATTTGTGTATTTAAAAAAATAATAATAATAAAAAAATCCTTGCTACGAGCACTTTACTGTCATAACTGTGACTTCACACAGCACTTACATACTGTTGTTCTCATGTTGACTTGATTGATTCTACTGTTCTCATTTGTAAGTCGCTTTGGATAAAAGCGTCTGCTAAATGACTAAATGTAAATGTCAAACCTCTAATCAAAAACAAATACATTTTAAATTATTTGCCTTGTAATAATGCATCCCCTGGACCATCTAAGAAAATTAATCATGAAGTGATGCTTAGGGATGAGATTTCTTCTGTAAAGTTCTTTAAACAGTGTGTGGTGTTCACAATCAAATGCTTTGGATCAGGGAAGGGCAACTTCGGTCATGCAGAGTTTAGTTCTAACTAGCTCCAACTCACCTGCTTGGAAGTTCCTTGTAATCCTGAAGACCTTGATGAGGTGGATCAGTTGTGTATAATTAGGGTTGAAGCTAAACTCTGCAGGGCTGTGGCTCTCCAGGGACTAAGTTTGAGACCGCTGGATTAGCTTTCAAGTAACCCTGAAGACATTAAATAGCTGGTTCAGGTGTGTTTGATATGGGTTGGAGCTAAACTCTGCGGGACAGTGGCCCTCCAGGATCATTTTACTAGTTATGTATTTCATCACTGAGGATACAACATACATTACTTGGTGACACGCGGCCTGGTCAGTTCACCCTCCGCCAGTTTCCTCCACCTATCCCTCCAGTGGGTCTGCCCATTTTGTCCTGCCTGTCCCAAAGCCCAGACCACCAAAGAAGATGACCGACGTGAAGCCCAAACCGCCAAAGAAAATGGCCGCCACGAAGCTCAAGCAGCCACAGATAATAGCAGCTGCCGCGCCAGAGCCACAGAACAAAGTGGCCACCACGAATCATAAGCCGCCAATGAAGATGGCCACACCAGAGCCACTAAACAAAATGGTCCCACCAAGCCTAAACCCTCACCAGAAAAGGACCAATGGCTCATTGACTTTTGGAGTGAACCTGTTGCTCCAGTTCTCCGAGCCCACTCCAAGTCTCCAAGAGTCCGCTCCAGTTCTCCATGAGCCCGCTCCAGTTCTCCAAGAGCTCGCTCCAGTTCCCCAAGAGCTTTCTCTAGTTCTCCACGAGCCTGCTCCAGTTCTCCTGAGCCCGCTCCAAGTCTCTAAGTGTCCGCTCCAAGTCTCCAAGAGTCCGCTCCAGTTCTCCAAGAGCCCGCTCAAGTTCAAGAGTCCGCTCCAGTTCTCCAAGGAGAAACAGGAGATCAATGATCTGAGGAGGAGAGACGCTGAGCTGGAGCAGCTTTCACACACACAGGATCACATCCATTTCCTGCAGGTAAGAGATCTAGAAGAACAGGATCATAGTGGACTTGAGCAAGAGACTCACAGAGAAACATTTCATGAGAGCAGAATGAGCCGTTGACTGAAGTGTTGATCTGTGTGTTCGGTTATTATATAATCATCAGTCAGAGGGTGTACTCACACTAGGAATGGTTGCATTCAACACTCACCCTCCCAACACTCACATTGCACTTAATGTTCCGGGCCGGAGCATATATGTCATATACAATGAAACTTTTTGTATGGAAGTAAACAGGAAGAAAGGCACTTTTGTTAAGACAATAGATTTCTCATTCATGCCATGCAGTGATTTTCACTTGCATGTATCAGAGTCATTATTACGAAGGCAGCTGATATTAACAGAGGAATTTGCAAACTACAATACTTATTCATCAATAAGGTGAGAACCAAACCTGTTATAAACCCAACTACACTCAAATTAATACATTAACTGAAAAGCGTACTATCCAAGTGGTAAAAAAGATGCTTGCCATCATAATGATGACAGTAGTTCACACAAAAGTAGTAGCTGTCCCGTACTCTTGCATGGTTCGCACTCACAGTACATGCGTACCTGAATGTCAACATTGATCTGGTACATTTATGTTTTTGCCAGATGTTTGATCATCAAGTGTTTTCCTAGAAAGTTCACATATAGTGTAAGTGTCAAACGCTGGAACTTGTAGCTCTAACATGATCTAAAGATCAACAAGAGTCGCACAAATCTGACAGTAGTGCAGGTTATTGGCTGAAGTGTGGAGGTGATGAGCTTTGATTTCTGTTTTCTGTAGAGTTTCCAGTCTCAGCTCCTGAATCTACAGATGTAAATGACGATCCCTTCAGTTCTCTCTCCTCTTTTGATGTCTTGAGAGAATCTGTCCTTCAGCTGAGAGACAAACTGGAGGATTTCTGCAAAGAGGAGCTCAAGAAGATCTCTGACAGAGGTAAATTCCTGGAGATTCATCTTGCTCTTTCATGATCCTCCATCATCTCATATCATGTAGAAGATTATATTAGAAATGTCTTAGGAACGGATGCAGGGATCATTTTTCTCTGGACATGATAATCACACTCTTCATGTCTGTTGATTTCCACAGGCATTTTCCCCAACATTGTTCCCAGGACTAGGAATGACTTCCTACAATGTAAGTCACTAAGAAAACAAGCAGAAAAACTCACTGAGTGTGTTCATGTTTTTTCTGTAGAAGGAGAAAGAAAACATGACTGAAGAGTTTTATAGCTGATCATGTAAATGATGATTTGCACAGGATATCTGGTAAACTGTACTGAGACACTGCTGATATATTGAACATGAAGAGTTCAGATACATTAAAAGATCAGATTCATAATTCCTGATTGTGATGTGTTTATCTCCATCAGATTCCCCTTGGCTCACTCTGGATCTGAAAACAGTGAATAAACGCCTCCATCTGTCTGAGAGGAACAGATTGATTACTGGCACAAACACAGAGCAGTCGTATTCTGATCCTCCAGACAGATTTGATCATTGGGAGCAGATGTTGTATAGAGAGAGTGTGTGTGGACGCTGTTACTAATAATGAGTGTGTGTTTGAATGTAATGATCAGTCCTGGAGTTTGGAGTGCTCTTCCTCCAGTTACTCATTCATGCACAAGTATCTGAGCTCTTTTGGCCCGAAACCAGAGTATTCCCCCCAGGTTGTGGTAAAAGTAGATAGAACTAGAAGTGAGGAGATGGGGCGGAGGAGGGATGCTGATAAACTCTGAGACAAACAGAGGTAATTCTGCTGTATATATTATCTTGTCATTGGTTGATTGATTAACTGAATGCTCTCCATGTGCGCTAATTAGGTTCATTAACTGAACCTGCTCCTCCTGAACTTTGTTAATAAAACATCATTAAGAAATGTCTAAATTAAGTGCACTCTGCTTTAAACAAGCAAAAATATCTGTAAAAATATAGCTGCAAGCAGCAATTCGGGGCCAAGCCCCAGAAGGGGCAGTAGCGCAATACGGAGCAGGTAGAGCAAAAACAGCAGAAATTGAATGTTCATGCAGAACAGCTGGTTCAGAAGGACAGGTGGAAATGAAATGAAAATCAATAGAAGTTCAGATGAGAATGAACACAGAATGAACTAAAAATACTTGTATCTAATTCAAGAGGAATAAATATTAGTACAATGCTTATTTGGATAAAAAAGGAATCTAAATGACTCATTACACACAATTTAATAATGACCACCCAACACGGGATGCGAACCCACGACCTCCAGGTTCAGCGTCCATTGCACATCTCATTGCACCACTGTGAAGGTGAATATTGGCACAAATGCCGAAGTTCATTAGTTCATGTGAAAATGAACTTAAAATGAAGAATTTTAATAAAACTGCACTGAATGTTATATTTAATAACTTTACTTTAGATCATTCTGCAGCTCATCATGCTGTAGCGCAATACAGAGCAGGAAGAGGAAAAACAGCAGAAAATGAACAAACATGAAACAGCTGGTTCAGAATTATGGGCGAGAATGATCTCAGAATGTACAGAAGCTTAGATGAAAATGAACACAGCATGAAACAAAAAGCATTTATTTCTAATCCAAGAGGCAATAAAGGAATCAAAACACACTTTTTCATAAAACCCCTCCACACGGGATTCGAACCCGCTATCTTTGGGTACTGGGCTCTTCAGGTACTGGGCTCTTCAGGTACCTGGCTTTACACATTGAGCTACTTCATGACACATATTCAACCTGCCGTGGAAGAAACCTTTTAGTGTAAGAAAGAATTTACAAAAAAAAGCATATTAGCATGCTAAGCTAACTTAATGCTAATGAAGCTCATGGCTAACTTGATAGCTGAAGAGCCATATTAAAAAGAATGACAACTGGTTAGCATGCTAAGCAATTAGCATGCTAAGCTAACTAGCATAAGACAACAAACACAAGCAAGGTCACATTCAGAGATGAATATCTCGGGAACAGTAGCGAATATCAAAATTCCATTCAGTCATTTCTATGCGGCTCGGTCCAAAGATCATCTGAGCTGATTTTGGACAAAATTGGACAAAAATTGTAGGAGGAGTAGCGAAAAAACTGTTTTACATTTATTTTAATATGGCGGACAGGTACATTTAAGGAAAATGACAAATGACACATCATCGGAATCGGCATAAGCCAGGGAATAAAATGACATAAAGCATACACATTTTGGAAAGTGTTTTCAAAAGTTATAAGCATTTTTGGAAAAAAACATTATATCTGTGGAACAGTAGGTGGTGCTGTTCTGAAACTTCTCAGGTACCTTCAGGACATTCTCAAGGTCATACGTACCAATTTTTGTGAAGATATGTCAAATTGTTTTAAAGATATTGGAATTTATGACAAAATTCAAAATGGCGGACACGTGATTCATCCAATATTGAAAGAATCGGTATCGTCGGATTCGGCATGATCCAAGGAATCCATAGACACCAATATCTTGATTTTCTGACAAACTGTTCAAAAGTTATTGGCCAAAATAGCCATTTTTCATATCTCATGACCTGTAGGTGGCGCTGTTCCCAAGTTTGGCATGGACCCTCAGATCATGGTCCTGATGAAGCGTACCAATTTTTGTTTCGATTGCTCAAAGTTTGGCCGAGATACAGCCTCTATACTAATTTCGGGTCGACCTCGTTACCTTCGTGACATTATAACTTTTGAACAAAGATGAATTAAAAAAATCTGTTCAGTTATTTCTATGCGGCTCAGTCCAAAGATCATCTGATCAAAATTCGTACAAAATTGGACAGAATTTGAAGGAGGAGTAGCGAAAAAACGGAATACTGTACTTTTCAAAATGGCCGCTACTGTTATGGGCGGAGACTTAATGTAAGATGTTGAGTAGCATCAGCATAATGAGATGAATCAGATGTACTAAATTACATTTTTCTAGAGCAAAAGGTTCAAAAGTTATAACCTTTAGAATAGTGAAATTTTGAACTGGTGGTGGCGCTATAGAGTTGGTTCTAGAGACTCCAAATTTGGTCCATTCACTATTCATGAGCATCTCTACAATTGTGCCAAATTTCATCATTTTCTCATGTTCCGTTGATAGGGCTGCCATAGACTCCCATTCGGGAGGAAGAATAATAATAATAAAAGGGAAAACGTACAATTACAATAGGGGCTACAGCCCCTTTGGGGCTTGGCCCCTAATAATAAAAGGGAAAACGTACAATTACAATAGGGGCTACAGCCCCTTTGGGGCTTGGCCCCTAATGAAAATCAATAGAAGTTCAGAGAATGAACACGGAATGAACTAAAATACTTGTATCTCATTGAAGAGGAATAAAGATTAGCACAATCCTTATTTGGATAAAAAAGGTATCAAAATGACTCATTACACACAATTGTATAAAGGAACCCCACACGAGATTTGAATCCACGACCTCCGGGTCCAAGGTCCATTTCTCATCTCATTGCACCACTGTGCAAGTGAATGTTTCCACACCTGCCGAAGTTTATTAGTTCATGTGAAAATGAACTCAAAATGAAGAATTCTTATAAAGCTGCACTTTAGATCATTCTGCAGCTCATCATGCTGTAGTGCAATACAGAGCAGGAAGAGGAAAAACAGCAGAAAATGAACAAACATGAAACAGCTGGTTCAGAATTACGGGCAAGAATGAACTCAGAATGTACATAAGCTTAGATGAAAATGAACACAGCATGAAACAAAAAGCATTTATTTCTAATCCAAGAGGCAGTAAAGGAATCAAAACACACTATTTTATAAAACCGCTCCACCTGGGATTCGAACCCACTAACTTCGGATACAGGGCTCTTCAGATAACTGGCTTTACACATTGAGCTACTTGAGGATGCACATTCAACAGACTGTGGAAGAAACCTTTTAGTGTAACAAAGAATTCACAAAAAAAGCATTACTTAGCATGCTAACCATATTAGCATGCTAAGCTAACTTAATGCTAATGAAGCTCATGGTTAACTTGATAACTGAAGAGCCACATTAAAGAGAATGAGAACTGGTTAGCATGCTAAGCAATTAGCATGCTAAGCTAACTAGCATAAGACAACAAACACAAGCAAGGTCACATTCAGAGATGAATATCTTGGGAATGGTAGCGAATATCAAAAATCCGTTCAGTCATTTCTGTGCGGCTCGGTCCAAAGATCATCTGAGCTGATTTTGGACAAAATTGACCAAAATTTGTGGGAGGAGTAGCGAAAAAACTGTTTTTCATTTATTTCAATATGGCAGACAGGTACATTTAAGGAAAATGACAAATGACACATCGTCGGAATCGGCATAAGCCAGGGAATAAAATGACATAAAGCATACACATTTTGGAAAGTGTTTTCAAAAGTTATAAGTGGTTTTGCAATAATCATTACATCTGTGGAACAGTAGGTGGCGCTGTGTTGAAACTTCTCAGGTACCTTCAGGACCTTCTAAAGGTCATACGTACCAATTTGTGTGAAGATATGTCAAATTGTTTAAAAGTTATTGCAATTTATGACAAAATTCAAAATGGCGGACACGTGGTTCATCCGATGTTGACGAATTCGATATCCTCGGATTCGGCATGGCACAGGGAATCCATAGACACCAAGATCTTGATTTTCTAATAAAGTGTTCAAAAGTTATTGGCCAAAATAGCCATTTTTCAGATCTCATGACCTGTAGGTGGCGCTGTTCCCAAATTTGGCATGGAACCTCAGATCATGGTCTTGATCAAGTGTACCAATTTTAGTTTCGATTGCTCAAAGTTTGGCCGAGATACAGCCTCTATAGCAATTTTGGGTCAACCTCGTTAACTTCGTGACATCATAACTTTTGAACAAAGATGAATAAAAAAAATCTGTTCAGTCATTTCTGTGCGGCTCAGACCAAAGATCACCTGATCAAAGTTTGGACAAAATTGGACAAATTTTGAAGGAGGAGAAGCGAAAAAAACAAATACTGTACTTTTCAAAATGGCCGCTACTGTAATGGGTGGAGACTTAATGTAAGAAGTTGAATAGCATCAGCATGAAGAGACGAATCAGATGAACTAAATTTAATTTTTCTATGACAAAGAGTTCAAATGTTAAAACCGTTAGAATGTTGAAATTTTGAACTGGTGGTGGCGCTATAGAGTTGGTTCTAGAGACTCCAAATTTGGTCCAATCACTATTCATGAGCATCTCTACAACTGTGCCAAATTTCATCATTTTCTCATGTTCCGTTGATAGGGCTGCCATAGACTCCCATTCGGGAGGAAGAATAATAATAATAAAAGGGAAAACGTACAATTACAATAGGGGCTACAGCCCCTTTGGGGCTTGGCCCCTAATAATAAAAGGGAAAACGTACAATTACAATAGGGGCTACAGCCCCTTTGGGGCTTGGCCCCTAATGAAAATCAATAGAAGTTCAGAGAATGAACACGGAATGAACTAAAATACTTGTATCTCATTGAAGAGGAATAAAGATTAGCACAATCCTTATTTGGATAAAAAAGGTATCAAAATGACTCATTACACACAATTGTATAAAGGAACCCCACACGGGATTCGAACCCACGACCTCCGAGTCCAGTGTCCATTTCTCATCTCATTGCACCACTGTGCAGGTGAATGTTGGCACACCTGCCGAACTTCATTAGTTCATGTGAAAATGAACTCAAAATGAAGAATTTTTATAAAACTGCACTGAATGTTATATTTAATAACTACTTTAGATCATTCTGCAGCTCATCATGCTGTAGCGCAATACAGAGCAGGAAGAGGAAAAACAGCAGAAAATGAACAAACATGAAACAGCTGGTTCAGAATTACGGGCGAAAATGAACTCAGAATGTACATAAGCTTAGATGAAAATGAACACAGCATGAAACAAAAAGCATTTATTTCTAATCCAAGAGGCAGTAAAGGAATCAAAACACACTATTTCATAAAACCGCTCCACCTGGGATTCGAACCCACTATCTTGGGGTGCAGAGCTCATCAGGTAACTGGCTTTACACATTGAGCTACTTGAGGATGCACATTCAACAATCTGTGGAAGAGAACTTTTAGTGTAAGAAAGAATTTACAAAAAAGCATTACTTAGCATGCTAACCATATTAGCATGCTAAGCTAACTTAATGCTAATGAAGCTCATGGTTAACTTGATAGCTGAAGAGCCACATTAAAGAGAATGACAACTGGTTAGCATGCTAAGCAATTAGCATGCTAAGCTAACTAGCATAAGACAACAAACACAAGCAAGGTCACATTCAGAGATGAATATCTTGGGAATGGTAGCGAATATCAAAAATCCGTTCAGTCATTTCTGTGCGGCTCGGTCCAAAGATCACCTGAGCTGATTTTGGACAAAATTGGACAAAAATTGTAGGAGGAGTAGTGAAAAAATAGAATACTGTACTTTTCAAAATGGCCACTACTGTACTGGGTGGAGTCTTAATGTAAGATATTGAATGTGATCAGTATGAAGAGAGGAATCAGTTGTATTGACATTCATTTTTCTGGAACAAAGGGTTCAAAAGTTATAACCTTTACAAAAGTGAATATTTGAACTGGTGGTGGCGCTATAGACTTAGTCCTAGATACTCCAAAGTTGGTCAAATTACTTTTAATTACTATCACTACAAGCATGCCAAATTTGATAATTTTCCTTCTTATGGTTCATTGATTACCATACAGGGGGAAGAAGAATAACTACGAATTTGGACATAAAGGAATTGCATGTGATAGCTTCAGATTAGACCAGTTTTAGGCAGAATGCCTAGAACAGACACAAGTTCTGCATCTTTTCCTGCCACAGTACCTCATGCGGTCTGGGCATGTGTCACACTGAGTTTCGAACCCACGATGCAGAGCATTCGGGATCCGTGGCGTAACACATTGAGCTAATCAGCCATGCAAGTTCATCAGTATGCTAAGCAGAGGTTTCAGTGTGAGAAAGAGTTCACAAAAAAAAAAGCTTCATAGCATGTTAACCATATTAGTATGCAAAGTTATTTAATGCCAACTAAGTTTTGGTTAACCTGTTGACTGAAGACCACATTAGAAAGAATAGCAATAGTTTAGCATGCTAAGCAATTACTGTGCTAAGCTAACTAGTATAAGACAACAAACACAAGCAAGGTCACATTCAGAGATGAATATCTCGGGAATGGTAGCGAATATCAAAAATCCGTTCAGTCATTTCTGTGCGGCTCGGTCCAAAGATCATCTGAGCTGATTTTGGACAAAATTGACCAAAATTTGTGGGAGGAGTAGCGAAAAAACTGTTTTTGATTTAATTCAATATGGCAGACAGGTACATTTAAGGAAAATGACAGATGACACATTGTCGGAATCGGCATAAACCAGGGAATAAAATGACATAAAGCAGACAAATTTTGGATAATGTTTTCAAAAGTTATAAGCAATTTTGCAAAAATCATTATATCTGTGGAACACTAGGTGGCGCTGTGCTGAAACTTCTCATGTACCTTCAGGACACTCTGATGGTCATATGTACCAAATTTTGTGATGATATGTCAAATTGTTTAAAAGTTATTGCAATTTATGACAAAATTCAAAATGGCGGACACGTGGTTCATCCGATGTTGACGAATTTGATATCCTCGGATTCGGCATGGCACAGGGAATCCATAGACACCAAGATCTTGATTTTCTAATAAAGTGTTCAAAAGTTATTGGCCAAAATAGCCATTTTTCAGATCTCATGACCTGTAGGTGGCGCTGTTCCCAAATTTGGCATGGAACCTCAGATCATGGTCTTGATCAAGTGTACCAATTTTAGTTTTGATTGCTCAAAGTTTGGCCGAGATACAGCCTCTATAGCAATTTTGGGTCAACCTCGTTAACTTCGTGACATCATAACTTTTGAACAAAGATGAATAAAAAAAATCTGTTCAGTCATTTCTGTGCGGCTCAGACCAAAGATCACCTGATCAAAGTTTGGACAAAATTGGACAAATTTTGAAGGAGGAGTAGCGAAAAAACGGAATACTGTACTTTTCAAAATGGCCACTACTGTACTGGGTGGAGACTTAATGTAAGATATTGAATGTGATCAGTATGAAGAGAGGAATCAGTTGTATTGACATTCATTTTTCTGGAACAAAGGGTTCAAAAGTTATAACCTTTACAAAAGTGAATATTTGAACTGGTGGTGGCGCTATAGACTTAGTCCTAGATACTCCAAAGTTGGTCAAATTACTTTTAATTACTATCACTACAAGCATGCCAAATTTGATAATTTTCCTTCTTATGGTTCATTGATTACCATACAGGGGGAAGAAGAATAACTACGAATTTGGACATAAAGGAATTGCATGTGATAGCTTCAGATTAGACCAGTTTTAGGCAGAATGCCTAGAACAGACACAAGTTCTGCATCTTTTCCTGCCACAGTACCTCATGCGGTCTGGGCATGTGTCACACTGAGTTTCGAACCCACGATGCAGAGCATTCGGGATCTGTGGCGTAACACATTGAGCTAATCAGCCATGCAAGTTCATCAGTATGCTAAGCAGAGGTTTCAGTGTGAGAAAGAGTTCACAAAAAAAAAAGCTTCATAGCATGTTAACCATATTAGTATGCAAAGTTATTTAATGCCAACTAAGTTTTGGTTAACCTGTTGACTGAAGACCACATTAGAAAGAATAGCAATAGTTTAGCATGCTAAGCAATTACTGTGCTAAGCTAACTAGTATAAGACAACAAACACAAGCAAGGTCACATTCAGAGATGAATATCTCGGGAATGGTAGCGAATATCAAAAATCCGTTCAGTCATTTCTGTGCGGCTCGGTCCAAAGATCATCTGAGCTGATTTTGGACAAAATTGACCAAAATTTGTGGGAGGAGTAGCGAAAAAAACTGTTTTTGATTTAATTCAATATGGCAGACAAGTACATTTAAGGAAAATGACAAATGACACATTGTCGGAATCGGCATAAACCAGGGAATAAAATGACATAAAGCAGACAAATTTTGGATAATGTTTTCAAAAGTTATAAGCAATTTTGCAAAAATCATTATATCTGTGGAACACTAGGTGGCGCTGTGCTGAAACTTCTCATGTACCTTCAGGACACTCTGATGGTCATATGTACCAAATTTTGTGATGATATGTCAAATTGTTTAAAAGTTATTGCAATTTATGACAAAATTCAAAATGGCGGACACGTGGTTCATCCGATGTTGACGAATTTGATATCCTCGGATTCGGCATGGCACAGGGAATCCATAGACACCAAGATCTTGATTTTCTAATAAAGTGTTCAAAAGTTATTGGCCAAAATAGCCATTTTTCAGATCTCATGACCTGTAGGTGGCGCTGTTCCCAAATTTGGCATGGAACCTCAGATCATGGTCTTGATCAAGTGTACCAATTTTAGTTTTGATTGCTCAAAGTTTGGCCGAGATACAGCCTCTATAGCAATTTTGGGTCAACCTCGTTAACTTCGTGACATCATAACTTTTGAACAAAGATGAATAAAAAAAATCTGTTCAGTCATTTCTGTGCGGCTCAGACCAAAGATCACCTGATCAAAGTTTGGACAAAATTGGACAAATTTTGAAGGAGGAGTAGCGAAAAAACGGAATACTGTACTTTTCAAAATGGCCACTACTGTACTGGGTGGAGACTTAATGTAAGATATTGAATGTGATCAGTATGAAGAGAGGAATCAGTTGTATTGACATTCATTTTTCTGGAACAAAGGGTTCAAAAGTTATAACCTTTACAAAAGTGAATATTTGAACTGGTGGTGGCGCTATAGACTTAGTCCTAGATACTCCAAAGTTGGTCAAATTACTTTTAATTACTATCACTACAAGCATGCCAAATTTGATAATTTTCCTTCTTATGGTTCATTGATTACCATACAGGGGGAAGAAGAATAGCTACGAATTTGGACATAAAGGAATTGCATGTGATAGCTTCAGATTAGACCAGTTTTAGGCAGAATGCCTAGAACAGACACAAGTTCTGCATCTTTTCCTGCCACAGTACCTCATGCGGTCTGGGCATGTGTCACACTGAGTTTCGAACCCACGATGCAGAGCATTCGGGATCCGTGGCGTAACACATTGAGCTAATCAGCCATGCAAGTTCATCAGTATGCTAAGCAGAGGTTTCAGTGTGAGAAAGAGTTCACAAAAAAAAAAGCTTCATAGCATGTTAACCATATTAGTATGCAAAGTTATTTAATGCCAACTAAGTTTTGGTTAACCTGTTGACTGAAGACCACATTAGAAAGAATAGCAATAGTTTAGCATGTTAAGCAATTACTGTGCTAAGCTAACTAGCATAAGACAACAAACACAAGCAAGGTCACATTCAGAGATGAATATCTCGGAAATGGTAGTGAATATCAAAAATCTGTTCAGTCATTTCTGTGCGGCTCGGTCCAAAGATCATCTGAGCTGATTTTGGACAAAATTGACCAAAATTTGTAGGAGGAGTAGCGAAAAAACTGTTTTTCATTTACTTCAATACGGCAGACAGGTACATTTAAGGAAAATGACAAATGATACATTGTCGGAATCGGCATAAGCCAGGGAATAAAATGACATGAAGCATACACATTTTGGAAAGTGTTTTCAAAAGTTATAAGCGTTTTTGAAATAATCATTACATCTGTGGAACAGTAGGTGGCGCTGTGCTGAAACTTCTCAGGTACCTTCACGACCTTCTAAAGGTCATACATACCAATTTTTGTGAAGATATGTCAAATTGTTTAAAAGATATCGCAATTTATGACAAAATTCAAAATGGCGGACACGTGATTCATCCAATATTGACAGAATCGGTATCGTCGGATTCGGCATGATCCAAGGAATCCATAGACACCAAGATCTTGATTTTCTGACAAACTGTTCAAAAGTTATTGGCCAAAATAGCCATTTTTCATATCTCATGACCTGTAGGTGGCGCTGTTCCCAAGTTTGGCATAGACCCTCAGACCATGGTTCTGATGAAGGGTACCAATTTTTGTTTCGATTGCTCAAAGTTTGGCCGAGATACAGCCTCTATACTAATTTTGGGTCGACCTTGTTAACTTCGTGACATCATAACCTTTGAACAAAGATGAATAAAAAAAATCTGTTCAGTCATTTCTGTGCGGCTCAGTCCAAAGATAATCTGATCAAAGATTGGACAAAATTGGACAAATTTTGAAGGAGGAGAAGCGAAAAAAACAAATACTGTACTTTTCAAAATGGCCGCTACTGTAATGGGTGGAGACTTAATGTAAGAAGTTGAATAGCATCAGCATGAAGAGACGAATCAGATGAACTAAATTTAATTTTTCTATGACAAACAGTTCAAATGTTAAAACCGTTAGAATGTTGAAATTTTGAACTGGTGGTGGCGCTATAGAGTTGGTTCTAGAGACTCCAAATTTGGTCTAATCACTATTCATGAGCATCTCTACAACTGTGCCAAATTTCATCATTTTCTCATGTTCCGTTGATAGGGCTGCCATAGACTCCCATTCGGGAGGAAGAATAATAATAATAAAAGGGAAAACGTACAATTACAATAGGGGCTACAGCCCCTTCGGGGCTTGGCCCCTAATAATAATAAAAGGGAAAACGTACAATTACAATAGGGGCTACAGCCCCTTCGGGGCTTGGCCCCTAATAATCTTATTTCCATAGGAAAAGCATTTTTTGCAGTATTGTTCAATGGAAATTAAAAGTGTTTTCTTTATCTTTCCAAGTTTCAACAAATAAATTAGACTTGAACTTGGTTTGTTTTTAGCAAGACTATGATAACTTACAATATCCTCTAGCCACTATTTGACCTTTCTTTACTGGAAATTGAAAAATGGTATTTTAGCAGTTATAAAAGGAAATATTCAGTAAAAGGTAAATTGCAATATTTTAGTAATACTTATGAAACTGCGATGTAGAATTAGAAATATCTCAGCATCTTTTTTCTTTAGTTTATCAATTTGTCCACTGATTATATAATGATTTGCAACCAAAAATCCACAGCAAACTTTAATCCATTCTTATCAATTTCTTTTGTTTTTCAGTACTTTGATCTTGACACCTATATCCTTATTATTTATTATTCTCAGGTTAGGTAAAGTAAGTGAAGTTTGGCCTAATTTATAAGCATTTTAAATGACTTATGTGGACAATACCATCTGATGTTTTCTTTTGAATTTTCTTTGAAGCTTTTATTAATTTCCCACAAATTGCACATATTGTGAATCATTTTCTCAAAACACTACACACAAAATTCAAAAGTTCATACATCCAACCAAAACTTTAATATATGAGGAAAGACTTTCACAGATATTTTGTTTACACAAATCACTGAAATTTGTCAAATTATCAAATGCACGTTATGTTTTCAATTAGCCTCAAAATGAAATACGCTTGATTAATACAACGCAGGAAATGCAGTTTTCCCAAATGTTTATTCATTTATCACATTATGTGACAGGGAAAATATAAAAGGGAATGTATAGAGAAATAAAGTGTACAAAAGAAAGGGAAAACAAGAGGTGTAAGCGTAAAGGTGGTGGTGTGGGTAGAGGAAGGGGTGTAATGAGATGGAAAAGAAGAGTATAACATATAGAAGGAGTTCATATATGAGTAGAGAGGAGAAAGTAAAAGAGGATAGGCGAAGAGCAAGAGGAGAAACTGTAAGAAGATCTTTTTTTAATAAGAAATTGTTAACCTGCTATATGCACTTTAAAAGAAATTCAAAGTGGTATAATGTCATATTTAACTACACATATAAACAAATTTTATAAATATCTATAGTTTTAAAGTTGTTGAGATTGTTGAAAAACTTAGAATATCATCAAAAAGTTGATTTATTTCACTAATTCTATTCAAAAAGTGAAACTTGTATATTATATTCATTCATTACACACAGACTGATATATTTCAAATGTTTATTTCTTTTAATTTTGATGATTATAACTGACAACTAAGGAAAATCCCAAATTCAGTATCTCAGAAAATTAGAATATTGTGAAAAGGTTCAATATTGAAGACACCTGGTGCCACACTCTAATCAGCTAATTAACTCAAAACACCTGCAAAGGCCTTTAAATGGTCTCTCAGTCTAGTTCTGTAGGCTACACAATCATGGGGAAGACTGCTGACTTGACAGTTGTCCAAAAGACGACCATTGACACCTTGCACAAGGAGGGCAAGACACAAAAGGTCATTGCAAAAGAGGCTGGCTGTTCACAGAGCTCTGTGTCCAAGCACTTTAATAGAGAGACGAAGGGAAGGAAAAGATGGTAGAAAAAAGTGCACAAGCAATAGGGATAACCGCACCCTGGAGAGGATTGTGAAACAAAACCCATTCAAAAATGTGGGGGAGATTCACAAAGAGTGGACTGCAGCTGGAGTCAGTGCTTCAAGAACCACTACGCACAGACGTATGCAAGACATGGGTTTCAGCTGTCGCATTCCTTGTGTCAAGCCACTCTTGAACAACAGACGACGTCAGAAGCGTCTAAAGACAAAAAGGACTGGACTGCTGCTGAGTGGTCCAAAGTTATGTTCTCTGATGAAAGTAAATTTTGCATTTCCTTTGGAAATCAGGGTCCCAGAGTCTGGAGGAAAAGAGGAGAGGCACACAATCCATGTTGCTTGAGGTCCAGTGTAAAGTTTCCACAGTCAGTGATGGTTTGGGGTGCCATGTCATCTGCTGGTGTTGGTCCACTGTGTTTTCTGAGGTCCAAGGTCAACGCAGCCGTATACCAGGAAGTTTTAGAGCACTTCATGCTTCCTGCTGCTGACCAACTTTATGGAGATGCAGATTTCATTTTCCAACAGGACTTGGCACCTGCACACAGTGCCAAAGCTACCAGTACCTGGTTTAAGGACCATGGTATCCCTGTTCTTAATTGGCCAGCAAACTCGCCTGACCTTAACCCCATTGAAAATCTAAGAGGAAGATGTGATATGCCAGACCCAACAATGCAGAAGAGCTGAAGGCCACTATCAGAGCAACCTGGGCTCTCATAACACCTGAGCAGTGCCACAGACTGATCGACTCCGTGCCACGCCGCATTGCTGCAGTAATTCAGGCAAAAAGAGCCCCTACTAAGTATTGAGTGCTGCACATGCTCATACTTTTCATGTTCATACTTTTCAGTTGGCCAAGATTTCTAAATCCTTTCTTTGTATTGGTCTTAAGTAATATTCTAATTTTCTGAGATACTGAACTGGGGATTTTCTTTAGTTGTCAGTTATAATCATCAAAATTAAAAGAAACATTTGAAATATATCAGTCTGTGTGTAATGAATGAGTATAATATACAAGTTTCACTTTTTTGAATGGGATTAGTGAAATAAATCAACTTTTTGATGATATTCTAATTATATGACCAGCACCTGTATATTCTCAAATGTCAGGGTGGCACAAATGCAAATATTTTATAATCAACTGACAGGGTAATAACGTTAAGCCTGATACTGTTATGCTACATCCAGAGGTCACCAATAGATCAATGTGTCAGAGTGAGAAGGGTTGTAGATATCTCTCAAATACTGATAAAACAGCTGATTTTAAGTATGGGCAGATATACAGTATGTTTACAAATATTTGGTTGTACCACCTGACAAAAATGAAAAAAAAAAAAAAAAAATGTAAACAATTTTTTTAAAATGATATGTAACAACTTGTTTAAACACATTGTTCAAGAATTTTAAAAAAATACCTTACTATAAACATTAAAACATTACAATAAACGTGTATTTTTGTTAGTGTATTTGTACATCTACAGCTGAAAGTGTTCATTAAAGAATACCCTTGATGTTAGTATTTACTAGAAAAAAAAAATGTAGTGCTTTATTTTACAGTAAAGTTGAACTGTTTGGCTGATGTATGAGTGTGTTTAGATCACCATGTTAACTGTTTGAGAGTATGAATGACAGTATTCACAAAGCTTTGCTGATGTCCTGAGATTTGACACAATAATTGGTACTTGCTATTGATTTCTTTCAACTCAGCTAAAAACAAGAGTGGAGCATGTTAATCGGGACTCAAGTCCTTCTGCTTTTGTCACACTTCAAAGAAAACCCTGAAGCACTCATTATTCATGCTGAAAAGTGCTTTGTAATTATAACATTTTATTGTGGGGTGTATTTTCTTTTTATTTCTTATAGGCGTCAGCAACAGCGGCTGATGTGGAAAAAGTTTGACAATTCCAGACTCTCCAAGATTAATTGATTTGCAGCTTTAATTTAATGTTACTACAAGTTCAATCTGGTGTACCAGGATGAGGCATTCTGCACACCTGAGTTCATATGTATATGTTAACGCTACTTAAATAAATAGGTCATCCAAAAATTTAATTCCTGTCATTTATTCATTTTTGAGTGGTTAAGCATGCAAGTTTACTAATGTATCAAAAGCACAACTACAGCAGGAGATGTCTGTAGGTATGACCAGCCCCAGAATTCAGAGTAGAAAGAGTTTGAATCCAGTGGAAGAGAAGGTGGTCAGCGAAGCTATGTCGGGGAAGCCAGGACACTGTGATGCCACAGATAGTGTACATCTAAACCTACAGGAAAAGAAACTGCAGACTTTTTGGATAAACTCAAGGATGCAAACCCAAGAGCTGTTAGTTTGACCACAGTGAGCTTCTTGACAAATGTGATAATGTTTGAGGATTTATCGGTCACAGATGCTCAGTGTGGAGAAGGGAGTTGAAGGGAGCTCATGCAAGAGATATTTACAGACCAGGACTTTTTCTTGCAGCACAGCTTACAGATGAGCCTCCCCTGACTGCTAGACAGACAACAGAGGTATGGAATATTGTTTTCTACAATATAGGACTACACTGAAGAACTACTGTAATGCATATGCCACAAGTATGTTTCTCAGTTTGAAATCCTTGTAGGATGGTATGGGGAAATATTGCTCCATCCTTGTGTGATGAAAAAATAAATAGTATATATAGATACTCACCCATCGAGCTTTGCTGGTGTGTCCACCTCTGCTGCCAGAATTGCACATGATGGTACGGAAACCTTCATGTCTTGACGTTGTGTAATACTGGAGACTACTGGAGATCAACCATATGTGTGACATGAAAATACTCCCACCTTTACAGATATTTCAGACCACCTGTTGTCAGAATCTTTTCTATTAGAAGAATAGATCAACTAGATTTATAATAATGTACCTACTCATGTAAAAAAAAATGTTTTCTAATTAGTGAATACTTGTTTTGTCAGTTGCTGCACTAAAAGAACTGTACAGACCATGAAAGAGGAAAGCGGAGTCTGCCACTGTCCTAACATCTTCACCTTTAAAAAGGCATATTAGAGGCAAAAGGACAGGCAAACAACAAACATCAAGAAAAAAGACCAATAAAAAGACCCAATCTTAGGGGAAAAACACACCAAAAAGAGTGTTTGTTTGGCAGATGAGAAAAATGCCTCTACTGCAGTAAATGGTTTTCATTAAGTGGCGGGAATGGATTCGATGTGAAGTGTGTGAAAAATGGGCCAACACTGATCGTTCAAATCACAATGGAGATAGGTTTACTAGTGAAACTATTATAGATTGAAAATGTCCCTATATGCTAAATACTACAAAAATATTTGCATATCTGTTGTATTTATTGCTTTTTATTTATTAAAGTAAGATGTTTGAAATATTTATTAGAGTAAAGTAAAAATAAACACAAAATGGTATAACCTTTGCAGAAGTGGTTATTTTGAACAAGTTTTGACTGATATGTTACTCAGTATTATGTTTACATCACTATTAAAACAATTCTTACCTATTTTGAAGTCCGAATGCACGAATATAAAACCAACTTTACCGAAGTACATCACTAGTGGGGTAAAAACCCTACTGGTGGCCTTTTGTTAGTCCAAGCACGTGCCCTACCTAACTTAAGAGGCTGCTGCCAGTTTGTTTTGTTGAATTAGGCATTGTCATTTTTAGGTGACTGAAGAATCATGCAAATTAAATGTAGCCTATATATTTTTTTATTTCAATATTATGCTTACGCTTAGTACATCTGACAACAACTAGATAAAAAAAAAGATACTTTAGGTTGAGTTGAAAAAGCATAGTCAGAATGTTTCAAGTAGTTTTTTTTTTTTTTTTTTTTGAAGTTTGAAGATTTTCAGTTTGAAAGTTTAAGTTTAGTAGTTATATATAATGCACTTTAATCAAACAAAGTTGAAATTTTATTTATTGCCCTCATATTTTAGAGAAAAACTGAATTGAAATAAGATGGATATATTATGACAAGGATTCATTTTCTACCACAGTTTTAATTTTGATCTACAGATTTTTAATTAGTTAGAAATATTTAAAAATTCTTTCCAATCTTTTAAGATCAAGATACTTGACTTTATCTTTGATTGAGAAAATCACACTTGCTTACATTTACATATAAATGAATCCCTATCTTATCAGTTGAATGTGTTTCCTGTGTGTCGATTCCTATTATTTTACTATCCTGTAACGGGACTTTTATTTTGGTGTGGCGGCGTGACGTCAAAAGGTTGCGCCGAGCTCCTGCATCTGTTGTGATCCTGCTGAAGAAAGGTTTGTGTTTTTACGCATTTAAAGTGTTTAAATCAATACAAGCCGTTTGTACAATTCAGAATTATACTCAGAAATGAATTAACTGATTCTGAATGTAACATGGTAATGTATATAATAGCATTCATGAACATATTTTATTTGTGAGTAAAGTACACATATAACAGAAAAGCTGCGTCTCATTTCGCTCTTCATATCGTCAATCAGTTTATCGTAAAAATTAATTCAGTCATTTAACGCTTCAAATTATTGATGGAAATGCCACAATTTCTCTCGTGTCCACACAATATTTTATTCCATTTAGCTTTAGCACATAAATACTATATTGATACTTAAAATGTTTAATTGGTTTGAAAACACTTTTTGTGGAGAAAAGAGGCTTTAACGCAAATTATTGTGTCACGTGACAGTATTTGCCTATATGCAGAGTTTGTTCGTGCTGTTGCTCCTGTTAAAGCACCGTTTCTCTGTAGTTCAAAGTTAATTGTATCTGTTTTTTCCCCCTATATTTTCTAACTGTTAAGAATAAAACGTGTTACCCTAACATCTTAAACATCATTCATCCTTATTTAGTAATTTTGTTTAATATTATTTTTAGGCTATACTTCTTACTTTGAGTTATCTCAAGTTAAATCCAGGAAAGTTATTCTAACGAATAGTTCTTAGGTTAAGATTTTGCAATTTTTATTTTACAGAATAGGCAGTTGTTTCTCACTTTTTTTTAAAAAACAATATGGCCTATAATCAAGTATTAAAAGGCTTTAAATAATTTAAATAATAATAAAGAGGCTGTTTAATAAAATTAATTTACAATATTAAGACACTAGGGCTGTTAACAATCAAATTAAATAATTTCCACTGAAAAACTGCAACTGCGTCATGAGATATTTTAAACATTTTGAGTATACAAAATCACAAATGTTGTAAAGGATGATACTTCTAAATATGAAACTAAACTGCCAGTCGGTGGCGGCAGATGACCGTCTAAATGAGTCATTAATTCAAACGATTCATTCAAATGGCTGATTCATTTAAAAATGAGGCAGTTGTTTATAAATGTGTCATTGAATTCAATTCAATTCAATGTTGTGCAACATATCCTATGCCATCCCGCTTTACTCTCGTCACGTGATCAGTAAACTGTTGTTCCTGCTGCACTGTGTGTAGCTCATGCTGGATGAGCAGAGCAGACACTTACAATAGTTTACAATCGAAGCGACCGTTATTCAACTGAATTGAATGGTTTCTATTTCTATACACAAGCAAAATTACATTGGAGGTGGTGCCGCGGTGTGCACTATAATGTAATGTAAATGTAGCAGTGGCATATTTTATGCTACTTTCACCCTCATGCTCCATCATTGCGATATCGCGAGACAGCTTTTCACTTGTCACATTTTAATATCGAGATCTCATCACACCCCTATAGTCTGCTATACTGTTATAAAGAGCTCATTTATTTACATTTCTGGCCATATAAATAACAGTTGCATCAAATTGCTGCCATACGGGCCATAAAAGCCTGGTAGTCAAATATATGACAAAACATTACATATCTAAATGTGTGTTGCAATGACATCACACGATGCGTCTAGGCCCAAAATCAACTGGAATTTAGAAAATGGTAAGCTTTTCCAAATATTGCAGTGTTTGTTCGACTTTGCATTAAATTCTGTGATCACAGAATTGTGGAATCCTGGAGGGACTGGTTCATATAACTTATTTCTAGTGCTAGTTTTGAGTGTTTTTTTTTTTTTCTTTTTCTTATCAGGTAATTTAAGTCCATTCATTCTCACTCTGCCTCTCTTACCAGTGCACTGAACTAATGAACTAGATCTGATTGAGTCACACTCAGAGATTAAGTTTGGATTTATTTTTTTTTATGTTAATTTTTTTTAATCTAAAACAGGATCCAAACACACAGAAAACCTCCTGGTGAAGCGACTGAGATCCATGTGACCCACTATTATAAAGATGGAGTTTATTAAAGAGGAGAGTGAAGAACTGAAGATTGAAGAAACATTCAGAGTCAAACATGAAGAAACTGAGGAACAAACAGGTTGGTTTCATTCTCAAAGCTGAACTCTGAAGACAATTTGATCCTATATCCTATATCTATATCCAGCTCTACAGAATCTAACTGTATTTTTGAAGAAGAACAGATTGAATTTAGACTTTTGTTCACAACTAATAATTCATCAACTAGCATCGGTTGTGATAAACATAAGCTCAAGCATTTTCGCTTGATGTGAAAGAACCAATGAGGTTCATTCTCATGTTACGCAACGTTGAAGCTTCCTCAAGAACCAATGAGGTTCATTCTCATGTTACGCAACATGTTGAAGCTTCCTCAAGAACCAATGAGGTTCATTCTCATGTTACGCAGCATGTTTAAGCTTCCGCAAGAACCAATGAGGTTTATTCTCGTGTTACGCACCATGTTTAAGCTTCCGCAAGAACCAATGAGGTCATTCTCGTGTTACGCACCATGTTTAAGCTTCCTCAAGAGGTTCATTCTCATGTTATGCAACATGTTTAAGCTTCCTCAAGAACCAATGAGGTTCATTCTCGTGTTACGCAGCACATTTGAGCTTCAGCAAGAACCAATGAGGTTCATTCTCGTGTTACACAGCACGTTTGAGCTTCCTCAAGAACCAATGAGGTTCATTCTCGTGTTACACAGCACGTTTGAGCTTCCTCAAGAACCAATGAGGTTCATTCTCATGTTATGCAACATGTTTAGGCTTCCTCAAGAACCAATGAGGTTCATTCTCGTGTTATGCAGCACGTTTAAACTTTCTCAAGAACCAATGAGGGTCATTCTCGTGTTACGCAGCATGTTTAAGCTTCCTCAAGAACCAATAAGGTTCATTCTCGTGTTACGCAGCACGTTTGAGCTTCCTCAAGAACCAATGAGGTTCATTCTCATGTTATGCAACATGTTTAGGCTTCCTCAAGAACCAATGAGGTTCATTCTTGTGTTACGCAGCACGTTTAAGCTTTCTCAAGAACCAGTGAGGTTCATTCTCATGTTACGCAGCACGTTTGAGCTTCAGCAAGAACCAATGATGTTCATTCTCATGTGTTACGTAGCATGTTTAAGCTTCCTCAAGAACCAGTGAGGTTCATTCTTGTGTGTTACACAGCACGTTTGAGCTTCTGCAAGAGCCAGTGAGGTTCATTCTCATGTTACGCAGCACATTTGAGCAGCTTGGTCAGTATAGAGTCTAACATACATTTATTGATTTTGATAATTTTGTTTGAAACATGTGAAGTTAAAGCTTTATTTCTCGTTAATTTAGCCACTGCATCAAATTAATACCTAGGGTTGTGTTTGTTTTCTCCTAAGAGAGTCTGAGAATAAGCAGATCTAGCAGTTTTTAAGGCCCTTCTGTATGCAATGATGCTTTCTTTTCATGAAATGCGAAACCTCCAATCTGCTTTCTTGCAGCTGCACTTTTTCGGGCTGCTCTCTTAACCCGAGTGTGCTTGTTGTACCACGGCAATGGACTATTTTCCTTCATTTTCTTTGAACGCAAAGGAACAACTGTTTCTAAAGTGCTGGAAATGCGAGAGCCAATAGTTTGTTGTAATATCGAGCCAGGGGTGTCCAATCCTGCACCAACCCCAATTAAATACATCTGAACCAGCTAATCAAGGTCTTACTAGGCATACTAGAAACTTCCAGGCAGGTCTGTTGAGGCAAGTTGGAGCTAAACTTTGCAGGACAGTGGCCCTCCAGGACCAAGTTTGGACACTTCTGTTCTAAACTAACTGGTATGCTGAGGAGATTAAACTCATCAGGAAGATTATTTAGAAAGCAATCTTTAGTGGTAGAAAAGAATGTGAAGAGTTAACAAGAGGTTTTGAGATTGCATTTAACACTTATCTTAATAGCTTTGTGCACAATTAGAGTCGCATGATTCTGGATAAATTGAGAATCGCAATATTTTTGTTTAAAATGGAGATTGTGATTCCCCAATGATTCTGAAGATACAAACATTAGACAGCTAAACAAAATAACATGTAATTTTCTAGAGGTTCTGACAAAATGGTCGTTGCTTCAGGCTATTTAAAAAATACATCAATTTAAATGGAGTCTCATTCATGAAGACTTTTTGGTTATTAGATAAATTAGGATTTGTGAATGAATCTCTGAAATGAATGATTCTCTTGAATGAATGATTCAATGACAAACACTTTTTTTGCCACCTCCTGGCATAACAAAATAAGCAATACATACCAGTGCCAAAACACTTTCTAAAAGGTGATTTGCTCTCTTTTGATCGCTACTATATAGATCGGTTTTCATTTCCAAACTATAGGCCTAAACTTTTATCCCGGGACACATAATACATGCTACTTACGCTCCGTTGACACTTTTAACGTGAAAGAACCAAGGTAATAGACGCAGAATTGCTGTCATTTAGAAATAAGATGCATGGGTGTTTCAATCAAGAACGCAATTTTTTTTTAACAATTAATCATGCAGCTCTAGTATCTAACATGCATGTTGTTGTTTTATTACTTATGTTGGTTTTGATGTTTGTTGTTAAACTGGGCTAAACTTGTATTTGTCTATTTTGCCTTAGACCTGATGGCATTGAAAGAGGAAGTCAAGAACTGAATGAAGTAGAAAAGAAAGACCAGTACGAGAATCTTATTACTGAAGAAAAGTCAATTGGTTGCTCACAGACTGAAAAGACTTCACGAAAAAGAGAAATTTTCACCTGCCAACAGTGTGGAAAACGTTTTGGCAGAAAAGGACGTCTCAAATTCCACATGAGAATTCACACTGGAGAGAAGCCTTACACCTGCCAAGAGTGTGGAATGAGTTTCAGTCAAAAAGTAATCTTTAAAAGGCATGTTAGAATTCACACTGAAGTGAAGTCTTTAACCTGCAAACTGTGTGGAAATAGTTTTACCAAAAATGGAAGCCTCAGAAGCCACATGAGAATTCACACTGGAGAGAGACCTTACACCTGCCAACAGTGTGGAAAGAGCTTCACTCAAAAAGGACATCTTATGAGCCACATGAGGATCCACACTGGAGAGAAACCTTTCACCTGCCAACAGTGTGGAATGAGTTTCACTCAAAAAGAATATCTTAAAGGCCACATGAAAATTCACACGGGAGAGAAGCCGTTCACATGTGATCAGTGTGGAAATAGTTTCAATCGAAAAGCAAGCCTTCAAAGCCACATGAGAATTCACACTGGAGAGCAGCCTTACACATGCCCTCAGTGCGGAAAGAGTTTTACACACAAAGCAACTTTTAACAACCATGTGAAAATTCACACCGGAGAGAAGCCATTCACCTGCAAACTGTGTGGAAAGAGTTTCAATCGAAAAGTAAACCTTAATAACCATGTGAGAACTCATACTGGAGAGCAGCCTTTCACATGCCCTCAATGTGGGAAGGGTTTTACATATAAAACAACTTTTAATGCCCACATGAGAATTCATACTGGAGAGCAGCCTTACACATGCTCTCAGTGTGGAAGGAGCTTTAGACAAAGAGCAACTTTTAATGTCCACATGAGAACTCACACCGGAGAAAAGCCTTTACACATGCCCTCAGTGTGGAAAGAGCTTTGCTGAAAAAGGAAAGCTTAAAAAACATATGAACATTCACACCGGAGAGAAGCCTTTCATCTGCCAACAGTGTGGGAAGAGCTTCACAACAGAAATAAACCTTAGGAATCACATGATCAGTCACACTAGAGAGAAGCTGTTCACATGTGATCAGTGTGGAAAGAGTTTCACTCGGAAAGGAACACTTAATTCCCACATGAAGGTTCACAGTTAATTGCGATCAATGTAAATAAAACAATCTTTGCCATTACATTACATTATAAATGGACTTATTGCACAGGTGGCCACCTATCACGGCACAACACTTGAATTCATTGAGCTCTTGAGAGCGACCCATTCTTCCACAAATATTTGTAGAAGCAGTCTGCATGCCTGGGTGCTTGATTTTATACACTTGTGGCAATGGAAGTGATTGGAACACCTGAACTCAATGATTTGGAGGGGTGTCCCAATACTTTTGGCAATATAGTGTATGTATTTGTGTGAAATTTAGGCTACACTCAAAAATAACATGATCACATGCAGTGGGTCTGAGGTCACTCTTCGGCTAGAACTAGACTCACATACGGCCGTTAACAGAAGCCAGTGATTATAGTTTATAAAGTTATAAATATGGACATTTTTCTTACAAAACCAAAAGGCCTTTATTAACCCCCTGGAGTGTACATGTTTGGCCTTAATGATAATTTAAGTTGGGGTAAGAATAAATGAATTCAGCATTTTGTACCCGAGTTTGGGTATCAACTGCACTAGAGCATTTGAATGTTTTTAAAAAAAATTCTGCTGATGTGTACATTACTGCTCTAATTGAAACATTATCATAAAATTGTACGAAGAAATCACAGGGATAGTTCACCCAAATATGAAAATTCTGTCAATACATATATGACAACAACATAGTCTATATTGGTTCAGTAGGAGGGGTAAATCCTGTCCAAAAAACGATTAAAGCATTGATTTTAATTTACTGAAGTAATGTCTGGGAAGTATCCATCTGTACTTGTTTTTTGGCAATGTAATGTTTCTTCTTTTTTCTCATTTTACATAGAATAGGTGAAACTGTTCATAATGGATGTGTAACTGTAAATAAATTATTGAACAAATTGTTTGAAAAAAATAGCATCCTCAACAAATAAGAATTATCTTGGTTAAATTTTTATAAAAAATATTTTATAAAAATATACACGTTTTAATAACAAATGTTTAATAAAATTGTTAGGAATCATATTTGTTTCAAGTGCTTTTTATTAGAAGGGGTGTGGCCTCCAAATGTCTAGAAACTGCCCTGGAAATACTATAATGTAAATCAAATATTATACATAGAATAAGATAAACTTTATAATGCAATTAAATAATAGAGTGCAATATTCATTATTTTATTGGTGTGTATTTCACAGGTGTGTTTGATTAGGGTTGGAGCTAAACTGTGCAGGACAGTGGCCCTCCAGGACCTTTTTACTAGTTATGTATTTAATCATTGAGGATTTCTTAAAAATACTGTGTAAAATCTTGTCTTGCCTCGCTCTCATGAACTCTAGTCTTGTGTCTCGTGTCATGAGCTAACCGTCTATCACACCCCTGGTAAACACCATAATGGTGATTATGAACTTCAAATGAACCTTTCAACAAAACATGCATATAAAATTAAATTCAAGTTGTCACAGATTAAGAAGTCCAAAAGAAGTCCCCCCCCCTGCACCATGGTAAGGGAGAGGAGGTGGACGAGGAGCAGGCAAAGGGGTTGGTATAAGGAGGGCTGGTTGGCAGGAGATGCCAGGGAGGAACCAGAGGTGCAGAAGATGGTAAAAGCCAGAATAATGTGATGTGATAACAGGATGATACCCAGATGCCCAGCCTAGTGCCCCATGGTGGCGTTACCAGAGGAAGTAACCATGGTGGTCCAGAGTTTTATGCAACCATTGGGACGGATTCCCCGTCATCTGTCCCCATCCCCTGGGTATCCCCTGGGCATGGTACCCTGAGTCCAGATTGGAGAGTAGATGGATCCACACAACACTGATGGCATCAACGACCATGATGGAGCTGCCACGAAGACCCCCTGAGATGAAGGACCCCCAGACTAGTCGAGGATGGCTCAGATAGTGACCTGTAGTGTTACTGAGTAACCAAGGAACTAATAAACGCATGATTTGGGCAGATCTTGCTTTACCTAGTAACAGAAGGGTTTGACATATGAAGAACCAATCATATTGAAGAATGCTTTATCATGCTCTTATCCTATATAAACTGTTGTATTCTTTTTGCTGGTGGGATTCTCTGTGATTGATACGAGGTCCTGGGGCATCAACTGGAGTTGCTGGTTATTGTGCAGTGCTGCAACTTAGACACTTGAAATCTATTTCCCAGGTTTAGTGTCGTAGGGGACAAGACGTTGTTCGACTGAGAGTGAGACTCTTAGGCGGGGTTGATTGCGGTCAGGTAATTATAACTCTTAGGCATCATATGCGGTCAGAGCAGTTACACTTGGGTGTCAACCTTTGCAGGCAGAGTGGGATTCACCTGAGGATAATTCTTGTAGGTGTCAGGGGCACCAGGTTGATTTAGGTCTGGTGCATAGGGGAAATCTACCACAGATGTAAGGGGCTCAGGCTCTGGTGGGCACATCCGCCAACTAAGCAAGCCAGGCAGTGGCAAGGAAGGAACTAATACAGCACATCCAGGTGTGTTGGAGCATAGTACAATATGAGGAATGAGGCTTTATGATGTTTAGGGAATGACAAACTGAAGTGTAGTTTGAACTATTGTGTGTTTCTGTCTCTGTATTCATGCAGTAAAATGGCAGAATCCAAATTTTCAGTGGATCAGAATGAGTTTATCTGTCCAGTGTGTCTGGATCTCCTGAAGGATACATATTGTAGATAATTCTAGTCAAGAACTATTTAAAAAACAAAACAGATTTTCTTACAGTTTAAATCAATTATAGCACTGCATAGATGTGATAATCAGGATATTACTGCAGTTATTAATGGTGTTGCCCTGATTCTCTGTAACTCTTATTCTTTGAGTCTGTCTGAGACTGACACCTAGTGGACATTTTATGATCAGTGACTTTTGCACACGGCACTCAAACACAGAACCAGGAAGCAGGAATTGCATGATTTCAGGGGAAAAGAAACTGAAGTGTTGTTGAGCTGTTGTGTGTTTGTGTCTCTGTATTCATGCAGTAAAATGGCAGAAGCCAGAATTTCTCTGGATGAGTTTACGTGTCCAGTGTGTCTGGATCTCCTGAAGGATCCGGTGGCCATTCCCTGTGGACACAGTTACTGTAAGAGCTGTATTACAGTCTGCTGGGATCAGGAGGATCAGATGAGAGTCTACAGCTGCCCTCAGTGCAGACAGACCTTCAGTCCAAGACCTGCTTTAGCTAAAAACACCATGCTGGCTGAAGTGGTGGAGAAACTGAAGAGAAAGAGAAAACGTCCTGCTGACTGTTACGCTGGAGCTGGAGATGTGCAGTGTGACGTCTGTACTGGAAGAAAACACAAAGCTGTCAAGTCCTGTCTGGTGTGTCTGGAGTCTTACTGTCAAACTCATTTTGACCGTCATGAGGAATTTCACTCACGTAAGCCACATAAAGTGACTGAAGCCACTGGACGACTGCAGGAGATGATCTGCGCGAAACACGACAAGATCCTTGAGGTTTTCTGCCACACTGATCAGAAGTTTATATGTCTGCTGTGTACGATGGATGAACATAAAAACCACAACACTGTATCAGCTGCAGCACAGAGGACAGAGAAACAGGTATGAACTATAATCTAGACCAGGGGTGCCCAACCCTGTTCCTGGAGATCTACCTACCTGCAAAGTTTAGCTCCAACCCTGATAAACCACACCTGAATCATATCTCCTGGAGCACTTCATAATTACAGACAGGAGTGTTGAGCAGGGCTGGAGCTGAACTCTGCAGTAAGGTAGGTCTCCAGGAACAGGGTTGGGCACCCCTGGTCTAGACACTGATGAAATAATGCTGACACTATTTATATTGGCACCTCTATGATCAGGTAACATCATTCACACTGCAGACGTCAGCAGAAGTGAACAGGAGAACATTGAACTTGGTCAAATATACATTTATCAACACATACTTTATACGACAATAGTATAAAACATTTGCTGTTATTGGTTTGTCCTTTAGCACCAGCTGAAGGAGACGCAGAAGTCGTTCCAGCAGAGGATCCAGCAGAGAGAGAAAGATCTTCAGCAGCTGAGAGAGGCTGTGGAGTCTCATAAGGTGAGTCTGGAGAAGAAGAGAAGTTTGAGAAGTCTCAGTCAGGATTCACTGAAGCCACTGTGTGATTGTGATGTGTGTCCTAACAGCGCTCTGCACAGACAGCAGTGGAGGACACTGAGAGGATCTTCTCTGAGCTTATCCGCTCCATTGAGAGAAGCCACTCTGAGGCCACAAAGCGGATCAGAGATCAGGAAAAGACTGCAGTGAGTCGAGCTGAAGGACGACTGGAGTGTCTGGAGCAGGAGATCAATGATCTGAGGAGGAGAGACGCTGAGCTGGAGCAGCTTTCACACACACAGGATCACATCCATTTCCTGCAGGTAACAGAGATCTAGAAGAACAGGATCATAGTGGACTTGAGCAAGAGACTCACAGAGAAACATTTCATGAGAGTAGAATGAGCCGTTGACTGAAGTGTTGATCTGTGTGTTCGGTTATTATGTATTCATTAGTCAGAGGGTGTACTTCCACTGGGAACGGTTGCCTTCAACTGAGCCCAAGTGTGACTGTCCCCCCTCCCCACACTCACATTGCACTTAATGTTCCGGGCCGGAGCATGCTTAGGTCATATACGATAAAACATTTGTATGGAAGAAAACAGGAAGAAAGGCACTTTTGTTAAGACAATATATTTACCATTTATGCCGTGCAGTGATGTTCACTTGCACGTATCAGAGTCATTATTACGAAGGCAGCTGACGTTAACGGAGGAATTTGCAGCTTTACTTGCAAACTACAAAACTTGTTCATCAATAAGGTGAGAACCAGACCTGTTATAAACCCAACTACACTCAAATTAATTACATTAACTGAAAAGCGTACTATCCAAGTGGTAATAAAGTTGCTTGCCATCGTAATGATGACAGTAGTTCACAAAAGAGTAATAGCTGTCCCGTACTCTTGCATGGTTCGCACTCACAGTGCATGCGTACTTGAATGTCCACATTGATCTGTTACATTTATGTTTTTGCCAGATGTTTAATCATCAAGTGTTTTCCTTATAGTGTAAGTATAATGAATATGATAAGAATGAAGCTGATGCATGTGAAAGTGCTGGATTGAGGAGAGTTACTAAAGATCAAGAAGAGCTGCTCAAATCTGACAGTAGTGCAGGTTATTGTCTGAAGTGTGGAGGTGATGAGCTTTGATTTCTGTTTTCTGTAGAGTTTCCAGTCTCTCTCAGCTCCTCCTGAATCTACAGATTTAAATGATGATCCCTTCAGTTCTTTCTCCTCTTTTGATGTTGTGAGAGAATCTGTCCGTCAGCTGAGAGACAAACTGGAGGATTTCTGCAAAGAGAAACTCAGGAAGATCTCTGACAGAGGTAAAGTCCTGGAGATTCATCTGCTCTCAGAAATGAATAACCATCATCTCATATCATGTAGATCATCATATTAGAAATGTCTTTGGAACGGATGCAGGGAACATTTTCTCTTGACCTGATAATCACACTCTTTATGTCTGTTGATTTCCACAGCCACTTTCACCAACATTGTTCCCAGGACCAGGAACGACTTCCTACGATGTAAGTAACTAAGAAAACAAGCAGAAAAACTCACTGAGTGTGTTCATGTTCTTCCTGTAGAAGGAGAAAGAACAAAGAGTTTTATAGTTGATCATGTAAATGATCAGCTTACCAGGATGTCTGGTAAGACAAGTCCAGTCAAGTAATCTTCATTTATATAGCACTTCATTTATATAACGGACAGAGATTGTCTTGGCTTTACAGGAGCTCTAGGAAAAAGTAAATTTTTGATTGAATGACTTCCATTGTAAAAATCAATAATTATTAACTTGGGGGCCACTTAAATTACACCTTTTTAACTGAAAACAGAAGACCCCTAATGTGTTCTTGCCATTCATTTATGTGTTTACTCTATAGGTAGCAGTTTTGAAGGCCTTTCTCTACGCAAACATGCTCTCTCTCCACAAAATGCGAAAAACCTCTAGTTTTCTTTTCTCCCAGCTGCTTCTTAAGGGCCCTGTAAATGCCAATCCCAATGAGTCTTTTTCAATATCTACATGGATATTAGAAAACCAGAAAATTCTTTGAGTTTACAGCAATACCTCCCCCTTTGCCTTTTAGATGAGGCTTGAGTTTATAACAGTAATTTTGGGGTTTGGACTCATTTAAAGTAATGTAATCATCTAGTTTTAGCTAGGTTTCTCTCAAACACAGCACATCTACATTATGGTCTGTAATCATAACATTTACAAAGAGTGATTTTGTAGAAAGGGATCTAATATTAAGCAACCCAATCTTTATCATTTGTTCATCTGTATCATATCTGTGTTTTATTTGCTAAACATCAATTCAATTTTTACCCTTAAATGGGTTTGAGAGTTTTTTGTTTTTACTAATTCGGGGTACAGACACAGTCTCTAAGTGATAATATCTAGGTGTAAGAGTTTCTATGTGTTGGGAATGATCTGACTTCTGTGACATGAGACAGCTAGAAGATGATCAGTTTAGCCAGTCTGTCTGCTTCCTGACCTGGGCCCCAGTTAGTCACGGTTTATCTTTAAGACTATGTGCCATATTACTAGAGAGAAGAGCAGCACCATCCCAGGAGGGATGAATACCATCTCTTTTCAACAGGTCAGGTCTGTCCCAAAATCTCTTCCAACTGTCTACCCTATATTATCAGACACTGCTGATATATTGAACATGAAGAGTTCAGATACATTAATTTGATCATGCCTGATTGTGATGTTTTATCTCCATCAGATTCCCATCAGCTCAATCTGGATCTGAACACAGTGAATAAACTCCTCCGTCTGTCTGAGAGGAACACAGTGATTACCGTCACTGACACAGATCAGTTGTATCCTGATCATCCAGACAGATTTGATTGTTATCAGCAGGTGTTGTGTAGAGAGAGAGTGTGTGATCGATGCTGTTACTGGGAGATTGAGTGGAGTGGGAAATATGTGTTTATATCAGTGTCATATAAGAGCATCCGTAGGAAGGGAGGTGGTCGTGAGTGTTTGTTTGGATCTAATGATCAGTCCTGGAGTTTGTATTGTACTCCCTCCAGTTGCACATTCATACACAATAAGATACAGACTAAACTCCCTGTAGAGTCCATCAGCAGGAGAATAGGAGTGTATGTGGATCACAGTGCAGGAACTCTGTCCTTCTACAGCGTCTCTGGAGACACAATGATCCTCATCCACACAGTCCAGACCACATTCACTCAACCGCTCTATCCTGGGTTTACGGTTCCCATTGGATCCTCAGTGAAACTGTGTTGATAAATCAGAATACACTCAAGAGAGATTCTACCCATACACTGCAAACCCGATCAGTACAACTAACTTATAAAGATTGAGTATGCTGCAGTTAACGTCTGTTAAATCATTGATGCAACTTAAAACTATTACATTTTCTGAACAAGGAGTTTAATTTAATTTTTGTGTATCTCAACATTTTTAACCCTTAAGAGTAAACCCTTAAACCACTTAAATTATTATTTTTAAATTTACTCAGCGATATAAAGTGACGTCATCCATGTCACGTCGATGCCGATGTTACCACATAATCTACATTATCAGAAGAGTTGATTCAACATTAAAATGATTTGCAGCAAATTTCCAGTTCCAAGCAAGCAACACTCTGTAAGGGAATTTTTTTAAGGGAGTGTTTTTGTGTGTGTGTGTGTGTTTTTGCACAAGATTAATACAGTTTTTGTTGTTATTTTGCTATTTAAATATGTTTCTGTAATGTTGAAGTTTTTAGGGTTACCATCGTGGTGAAGAGTAGTGCCTGTGGTTAGGTCGAGAACGGGCTGTGAAACTTCAAAGCTATATATACTACATGTTGTTTAACAGTTCATGCAAGTAAATAGTGATAGTCTCTTTGATGGTTACATTAACGCTGTAAAGATTAGGTGTTAGTTTATTCAGTATTTCAATTAAATTGTAATTACTGAATTTGTGTAGTATAAAATATACATTTTTTAGTTCTACTAAAATAATCTTTGAGTTGTTTACTTAAATGTTTTGAGTAATCTGAATTTATTGGGTTTTACAACCACTGCATCAAAATAATTGAAAAATAAGAAACATTACATTTGGGAAACAATAGTTTTAAGTACAGTGGACATAAACATTAAGTACAATACATTATTTTTTTTAAGGTTTGACTTAATTGTTACTTATAATTATTCATTACTTTAAAAATTTGGCATGCTTTACTTAAATTCTTTTAAGATAATTGGTGTCTACAATAATTTTGAGTACTCTGAACTTATCGGGTTTTACAGTGTAATACTTTCATTATTGCATTACATGAAGTCTTTCTACATTAAGTATTCCAAGTGTATTCTTATTCAAACAAGCAAAAATATCTGTAAAATAATCTTAATTCTATGGTAAAAGCTTTTTTTGCAATATTAATATTGTATTATATTGTATGTTTAATGGAAAGTTAAAAAAAAATGTTCTTTCTATGGCTTCCAATTAAAATTATAAATGAATTATAATAATTGATGATGCTTTTTCATGAATAAAGGGGGGATAAAAATAAGGATTTTTAAGGATTAAATAAAAAGTATTCTTTCTATGGCTTCCAGATTTCAACAGTTAAAATTACAAGCTGTTTTTTTTTTTTTTGACGAACAGATTCAAATCTAATCTAAGGATACTTTATGTTTACACCACAACTATGTACTAAAAACTGTAACAGTCAGTCTTTCACTTTCTATCTGTGACATGAGTTGAATGTTTATTTGCATACTTTCTCTCACTCAGTTCATCCATGTAATTTATTTTGAGCAGTTAGAAAATGAAATATTCAATAAAAGGCAAAGTGCATTATGTTAACTATAATAATTATGTAACTGTAGAAATATTAAGAGCTGAGTAAAGGAAGCAAGTATGCACGGACCCCCTGCAGTACCATCCCAAACCCCTGGTTGAAGAACCTTGATTTACACAAAAACAAGATTTTGGAGGCCTGAAAATGCAAACTTTTTTAAAAATGCAAAAATGCAAACTATACCGTTATCGTCTCCAATTTGTGAAACAGTTTTTGTAGCAAATTAGCTCAAAGGGGAATATCATTAATTAATTATAACTGGTTAATTGTACATAATTGGATCAGTTATAAGACTTAATCATTGTTTTGTTTTTTGTCAGATTGTGATTTACTCTTGTCATTCCTTAATTGTGACCTGTTATGGACTTGAACTGAAGCCTGTGGACTGTGGTCTGATTGCTTTAATCATGATTGTGAGCACCTGTGCATTTATAGCGCTTTTTCCATATTACTACTGAGAGTGAATGAAATTGTTACACTGACAAAGGCAAAAATCCAAAACGTTTGTCATCTTATCTCCTGTGTACTTCAATTAAAGTTTTTTAAAGTGCAGACCATTTTTTTCTCATTTTAAAATAAGGACATACAATTAATTTTAATCAAACAATACCCCAAAAAGTGGTATAAAATGTCTAAAAAATTATGATCTTACAAGAATTAGATGATGATTAATAAATGTCAAATACAAATGTGATTCATTCAATACAAAAAAAATGGCAATTCAAGTCTTTAATATCATGTGTGAGTTGCTGCCTATGTAGAGTGATTCAAATCGCTCACTAACGAGTTTGAAATAGTTAAACATTTTTTCCAATCCTTTGTAATATTAATACTTGACTTTATCCTTGCTTGAGACGATCACAAATGCTCTGTAGTTGGTATTATATTTGCGATTACTTAACACTTGCTTACATTTACAGATAAATCAATCCTTTATCTTATCATTTGAATGTGTTTTCTGTATGTTCATTTCCATTTTTTTTTAGCAAGTGAACAGGACTTTTATTTTGGTGTGCTGATATGACGTCATAAGTCTGCGCCAAGCCCCTGCATCTGTTGTGATTCTGCTGAAGAAAGGTTTGTGGTTTTAATCATTTAAAGTGTTTAAATCCATACAACACGTTCATATAATTATATAGAGATCTTGGGAAGGAATTCATTATTTTTTTAATGTAATATTGTAATGTAGCATTAATGAACAGTTTTTTTCTTCATACAAGTCCATACATGAATAACAGAAAAGCTGGGTCTCACTTAGCTCCCTTTATCAAGAACAGTTTATCCTAAAAATTATGGATATAGCTGATGGAAATTTATCAACAAAATTTCTCCAGTGTCGTCACAATTGTCCTTTTAACTTTAGCAGATAAATTCTATATTGATACTTCAAATGTTACAAAAATTAGTGTGGAAAAAGTTTTTATCAAGAAAAACTTCATTAATGCAAATAAATGTGGTGTCACGTAACAGAATTAGTGTTCGTGTCCATGTTCGTGGTGTTGCTCCTGTTAAAGCACCGTTTCTGTGTAATATTCAAAGATGCATTAATCTTTTATTGAAAAACCTTCTTGATTAGGCTACACATCTTACTTTTAAATTAAAATGTGAAAGAGACATGGATAGTTGAGTTATAACAACAAGTTAAATCCAGGAAAGTTATTCTAACACAATTTTTTTTTAAGTTGAGATGGCTAATTGCAACCATATTTTTTACAGTGTATAATTTCTGAATAGGCAGTTGTTTGTCACATTTACAGTTTTTTCCTGAATTGCTAAAACTCTAAATTCAGTTCTGTTCAATTCACATTTATTTGTAAAGCGCTTTTCACAATACATATCGTTTCAAAGCAGCTTTACAGAGAATGCATGTCAACATTACAATCTAGAGAATGCAGTTAGCAAATAATGTAATTTAGGCAATTAATTTACAATCACTGTTAGCAGTTTAATTGAAGGTAGAAACGAGCTCCTGGAAATAATCAATTACACATTAACAATAATTAGGATATATAGAAATTTGGGAATGTGCATATGAATCCTATTCTCTGAGCCAAATTTTCAATAGCCTAAACCAAATCGAATCTTTCTGTAAAACCTTAAACAAGGTTCAGTTAGTTAGACACCATTTGCAAATCTCAAGCACTTTTTTTTTTGTTTACACACAATGACTCAAAATTGTTCACACTTGTTTCTAATGATGTGATTAAACCAGCTGTACAAAATAAGCCAGTTCATAGTACTGAATGATGATACCAGCAATAGATGGAAAAAATATGAGAAGGAGTGGAGGAAGAGGATGAGAAAGAGCATGGTGTGATTATACTTGCATTGCATACAGTTTATAATATCGACTCGCTGTGTGTAAGATCTAAAAGCATTGGTTTTGGGCACAGATAAAATGGTTTTGAGGCAATTGTTTGATTTTGCCAAAAGAGTCAGATGTTCTCTGATTTGATTTTGTGTTTAAGGTTTTTGAGAAAGTGGGTGATTGTTTGGTTGAATGTATTTAAGCAATTCAGAAAAACCGTAAGTTCCTTAAATATCACTCTGACTCCCTTATCAGAGCGCTGACTACTGAACAAAGGAGCTGATTGAGACGCACCCAGAGATTTAGTTTGGATGTGTTTCTCTTTCTGTTAATTATTCTCATCTTGATCATGACACAGTGTCCAAACACACAGAGAAACTCCTGCTGAAGCGACAGAGATCCACGTGACACACTATTATAAAGATGGAGTTTATTAAAGAGGAGAGTGAAGACCTGAAGATTGAAGAATCATTCAGAGTCAAACATGAAGAAACTGAGGAACAAACAGGTTGGTTTCATTCTCAAATCTAAATTTTATCCACATTAAAGTAAGCTCTAGGGAAATTAGTGATATTCTTGAAGAATCGCTTGCTGTTCCATAGCTTGTTGAATGAAATGTCTTTCTATGGTCCCCACCTACACTGAGTTTGATGTATTGACATACATATTAAGTCCTAAACAGTGTCAGATTACCTTTTTATTTTTGTTACCATTATCATACCAGCCTTAGGCCATCCAATATGTAGTAGAATTTTTCTTCAGTAGAACAGTAAAGAGTAAATCTGAGAGTTAAAAAAACACAAAACAGGCAAAACAAAATGAACACCTGTGGTCACACTGCATGTTTAGAGCTCAGAGCGAGACGTAATAGCAGCTGTTGTAGGTTCTTTCTTTTTAATCCATTTTCAAATGTCCATGTTAAAACAAAACAATGCAATGCAACCTTGAAATTATGGAATGTTCATAGCCTTCATGTGTGCTTTCCATAGTGCAAATTTAAAGTGAAATTAGGGTGTGGGAGCATGCTTAAACAATCAAAAATGTGTATATCTCAGATTCATATGCAGCACTCTAATCACCTAATGCAATAAATTCCAGGACTTTCTTTGTAATGGGTTGCGCTTTTTGACTGTTTCAGCTGTAACTCCAGCTTTTTTTAAACAAAAAGGAAGTTTTTGCCTGTTTGTCATCATCAGCAAATTTGTAATGCTCATCGTGTTCTGCTGCATTTTCAAATGTCGGATCAAGTTTGTTGTGCTGAATGTCTTAGCTGTTGTTCCTCCACAATAAACTTTTCCTTAAAGTGGTGTTCACAGATTTTGAAATGCAAACGTATAGCTGCACAATTGACCATCAAAAGATTGCGATCTCGATTTAAACACTCATGTGATCTCATTCCTAAATGACAACAATCTGCCAGTGTCTATCAAAACGTACAAAATCACACCAGAACATTCATATCTGCATATCTGTCATGTATAAGTATGAAACAGCTTTTCAACCACACAGTAATGTTATTTTGTTTAACTTCAACCCAACATACTCAGTTCTTTCCGATACCTTGTTAAACCTTTGGTCATGCTGTTCCATGGTGTCTCCAAATACTAATGGTGTTTCCATAAAGTAATATATTGTCTATACTAATTTTCCTTCAAGCCATTGTAGATGTTCCGTCATCTTTCATTGAAATATTTCTGGGGCACTGAAAATGCCAAAAGGAAGACTTTGAAAGTTTGCCCACAAATTCAAACATCTCTGTGTTCCCCAAAGTCACAGTGTTCTTAAAAATCATATAAAGTTCTAATACATTAATTTAGGACACATTCCATTTAGGACACATTGTCAAATCTCTTCTTGTCACCCTCATTAAAGGTGAATGATTAGGTAAGAAAAGCAGAGGACCTAATATTGAGCCCTGTGGTAATCCATAATTGTGTTTTATAATATTTTACAGTGGGTACGGAAAGTATTCAGACCCCCTTAAATTTTTCAATCTTTGTTATATTGCAGCCATTTGCTAAAATCATTTAAGTTTATTTTTTTTCCTCATTAATGTACACACAGCACCCCATATTGACAGAAAAACACAGAATTGTTGACATTTTTGCAGATTTATTAAAAAGAAAAACTGAAATATCACATGGTCCTAAGTATTCAGACCCTTTGCTCAGTATTTAGTAGAAGCACCCTTTTGATCTAATACAGCCATGAATCTTTTTGGGAAAGATGCAACAAGTTTTTCACACCTGGATTTGGGGATCCTCTGCCATTCCTCCTTGCAGATCCTCTCCAGTTCTGTCAGGTTGGATGGTAAACGTTGGTGGACAGCCATTTTTAGGTCTCTCCGGAGATGCTCAATTGGGTTTAAGTCAGGGCTCTGGCTGGGCCATTCAAGAACAGTAGCGGAGTTGTTGTGAAGCCACTCCTTCATTATTTTAGCTGTGTGCTTAGGGTCATTGTCTTGTTGGAAGGTAAACCTTCGGCCCAGTCTGAGGTCCTGAGCACTCTGGAGAAGGTTTTCATCCAGGATATCCCTGTACTTGGCCGCATTCATCCTCGATTGCAACCAGTCGTCCTGTCCCTGCAGCTGAAAAACACCCCCACAGCATGATGCTGCCACCACCATGCTTCACTGTTGGGACTGTATTGGACAGGTGATGAGCAGTGCCTGGTTTTCTCCACACATACCGCTTAGGATTAAGGCCAAAAAGTTCTATCTTGGTCTCATCAGACCAGAGAATCTTATTTCTCACCATCTTGGCAAACTCCATGCAGGCTTTCATGTGTCTTGCACTGAGGAGAGGCTTCCGTCGGGCCACTCTGCCATAAAGCCACGAATGGTGGAGGGCTGCAGTGATGGTTGACTTTCTACAACTTTCTCCCATCTCCCGACTGCATCTCTGGAGCTCAGCCACAGTGATCTTTGGGTTCTTCTTTACCTCTCTCACCAAGGCTCTTCTCCCCCGATAGCTCAGTTTGGCCGAACGGCCAGCTCTAGGAAGGGTTCTGGTCGTCCCAAACATCTTCCATTTAAGGATTATGGAGGCCACTGTGCTCTTAGGAACCTTAAGTGCAGCAGAAATTTTTTTGTAACCTTGGCCAGATCTGTGCCTTGCCACAATTCTGTCTCTGAGCTCTTCAGGCAGTTCCTTTGACCTCATGATTCTCATTTGCTCTGACATGCACTGTGAGCTGTAAGGTCTTATATGGACAGGTGTGTGGCTTTCCTAATCAAGTCCAATCAGTATAATCAAACACAGATGGACTCAAATGAAGGTGTAGAACCATCTCAAGGATGATCAGAAGAAATGGACAGCACCTGAGTTAAATATATGAGTGGCACAGCAAAGGGTCTGAATACTTAAGACCATGTGATATTTCAGTTTTTCTTTTTTAATAAATCTGCAAAAATGTCAACAATTCTGTGTTTTTCTGTCAATATGGGGTGCTGTGTGTACATTAATGAGGAAAAAATTAACTTAAATGTTTTTAGCAAATGGCTGCAATATAACAAAGAGTGAAAAATTTAAGGGGTCTGAATACTTTCCGTACCCACTGTATATAATATTTTAGACATCTATTATATATAACTAACTTCTAGGCAAGTGTTTTTTTTGTTTGTTTGTTTTTTGATAACTGACAGTTTGGACATTTTTTGGGGACGTGTCCTAAAGAAAGTGAAGATTTTACATTATTGTGGTTTTGAGATTGTATGTAACGTCTATCTTAGCAGCTTAGTGTGTATAGTATCTAACATACATGTGTTGTTTTGATACTTGATGTTGGTTTTGATGTTTGTTGCTTTGTGCCCTTAAACTGGGGTTAACTTGTATTTGTCTTTTTTGCCTTAGACCTGATGGCATTAAAAGAGGAGAGTCAAGACCTGAATAAAATAGAAGAGAAAGACCAGTATGAGAAACATCATGATCTTATTACTGAAGAAAAGTCATTTGGTTGCTCACATACTAAAAAGACTTCACGAAAAAGAGAAAATGGACGTTATTTCACCTGCCAACAGTGTGGAAAAAGTTTCAACAGAAAAGAATGTCTTAAAAACCACATTAGGCTTCATACTGGAGAGAAGCCTTACACCTGCCCTCAGTGTGGAAAGAGTTTCACTGAAAAAGTAACCCTTAACAGGCACATGAAAATTCACACGGGAGAAAAGCCTTTTACCTGCCAACAGTGTGGAAAGAGTTTCAACAGAAAAGAACATCTTAAAGGCCACATTAGGCTTCATACTGGAGAGAAGCCTTATACCTGCTCTCAGTGTGGAAAGAGTTTCACTGAAAAAGTAGCCCTTAACGGGCACATGAGAATTCACACTGGAGAAAAGCCTTTTACCTGCCAACAGTGTGGAATGAGTTTCACTCATAAAGGAAACCTTACAAAACACATGAGAATTCACACTGGAGAGCAGCCTTACACATGCTCTCAGTGTGGAAGGAGTTTTAGACAAAGAGCAACTTTTAATGTCCACATGAGAATTCACACTGGAGAGAAGCCTTTCACATGCCCTCTGTGTGGAAAGAGTTTTGCTGAAAAAGGAAAGCTTAAAAAACATATGAACCTTCACACCGGAGAGAAGCCTTTCACCTGCAAACTGTGTGGAAAGAGTTTCAATCGAAAAGTAAACCTTAATAACCATGTGAGAACTCATACTGGAGAGCAGCCTTTCACATGCCCTCAATGTGGGAAGAGTTTTACATATAAAACAACTTTTATTGTCCACATGAGAATTCACACTGGAGAGAAGCCTTACACATGCTCTCAATGTGGAAGGAGCTTTAGACAAAGAGCAACTTTTAATGTCCACATGAGAGTTCACACTGGAGAAAAGCCTTACACATGCCCTCAGTGTGGAAAGAGCTTCGCTGAAAAAGGAAAGCTTAAAAAACACATGAACATTCACACCGGAGAGAAGCCTTTCATCTGCCGACAGTGTGGGAAGAGCTTCACAACAGAAATAAACCTTAGGAATCACATGATCAGTCACACTAGAGAGAAGCCGTTCACATGTGGTCAGTGTGGAAAGAGTTTCACTCGGAAAGGAACACTTAATTCCCACATGAAGATTCACAATTAATTGTGATCAATGTGATTAAAACAATCTTTGCCACACCAAACTCGCTCGTCCATGTCTTTATGGACCTTTCTTTGTGCACTGGTGCACAGTTGTGATGCCCACTAAAGTGTTATCACATTTGTGGTAGTTTCTGTAATTTTATAGTTAATGTTTTTGAATATTTGTTCAGGGGTAATGAACCTGGTTCCACCATCCTTTCAGTAAAATATGTTATATAGAGGTCAGGAGTAATTGTGGAGTTCGCCAGCAGGGGGTAGTGTGGCACTTATTGTGCTCCAGGGGGCTTTACGTCAGTTTGGTCCGGTTTGCGGTTTTCCTCTTTCTGCTGAGCGAGATGAAAAACGGACGCAGAGTTTGCCCTGTCTCATTTATTTCTCCTGTTTCCAGGTTGGTGGAATAGTAAATTAAGCTAAGTACCTGAAGTGTAATATGTTGACATGTCGCTGAATGTTTTAATGTCCGCTATTAAGGCTGTTTTATGAATATGTGGACATATATGTACATATAGCAGTAGCCACATTTTCGCGCCTATTAACGTCACCTGTTGCTACCAAAGTCACGTCAGACAGAGTTTCCTGTTTCCAGAGAGAGCATATAAGCTGTTTACGTGGTGCCAGCCGGAATCTGTAACACAGTCATGTTGGAACAGGAAGGGGACATCCCCAAACTGTTCCCACAAAGTTGGGAGCATGAAATTGTCCAAAATGTCTTGGTGCTGAAGCATTAAGAGTTCCTTTCACTGGAACTAAGGGTTCAAGCCCAACCCCTGAAAAACAACCCTACACCATAATCCCCCTCCACCAAACGTTACACTTGGCACAATGCAGTCAGGCAAGTTCCATTCTCCTGGCAACAGCCAAACACAGAGTCGTCAATCAGATTGCCAGAGAAGCGTGATTCGTCACTCCAGAGAACACGCTTTGCTCTAGAGTCCAGTGACGGCGTGCTTTACACCACTGCATCTGTTGCTTTGCACTGCACTTGGTGATGTAAGGCTTGGATGCAGCTGCTCGGCCATGGAAACCCGTTCAATGAAGCTCTCTACACACTGTTCTTGAGCTAATCTGAAGGCCACACAAAGTTTGGAGCGGCTGACTCTGCAGAAAGTTGGCGACTTCTGCGCACTGTGCACCTTAGCATGTGCTGACCCCGCTCTGTGATTTTACGTGGTCTAACACTTCATGGCTGATTTGCTGTTGTTCCCAAGTGCTTCCACTTTGTTACAATACCACTAACAGTTGACCGTGGAATATCTAGTAGTTTCACAAATGGACTTATTGCACAGGTGGCAACCTATCACGGCACAACACTTAAATTCATTGAGCTCTTGAGAGCAACTCATTCTTTCACAAATATTTGTAGAAGCAGTCTGCATGCCTAGGTGCTTGATTTTACACACTTGTAGCAATGGAAGTGATTGGAACACCTGAACTCAATGATTTGGAGGGGTGTCCCAATACTTTTGGCAATATAGTGTATGTATTTGTGTGAAATTTAGGCTACACTCAAAAATAACAGGATCACATGCAGTGGGTCTGAGGTCACTCTTCAGCTAGAACTAGACTCACATACGGCCGTTAACAGAAGCCAGTGATTTTAGTTTATAAAGTTATAAATATGGACATTTTTTCTTACAAAACCAAAAGGCCTTTATTAACCCCCTGGAGTGTACATGTTCAGCCTTAATGATAATTTCACGAGTTCGTTTCCTCATAAAATCTTTAAGCTAATAAGGTTAAGCGTATTTGGCTTGCTGTCCGCTGTGGAGGGGCTCGAGGAAGCAGCTTCAACTCGAGCTTGGATATACCCCCCAGGGACTACTAGTGCATGGAAGAGGAGTACGATAGATGAGATGCCTAAATTATGTGGTGGAGTTGGGAGGTGGAGGGATATCGAAACTGATGCCAGAGCAGGGAGAGTAGCTGCTTATATGCTCTGGATGTAATTGAAAGGTTAGGGTTCCCTCCTCTTGAGAATATGTTTGAGTTTCACTAATTGAAAGATTAGATGGGTTCACTCCTCCCGAAATTACGTTGTGAACTTCACTTAAATTGGGGTAAGAATTAAATGAATTCAGCATTTTGTCTGCTTACCCGAGTTTGGGTATCAACTGCACTAGAGCATTTGAGTGTTTTAAAAAAAATTCTGCTGATGTGTACATTACTGCTCTAATTGAAAAATAATTATAAAATTGTATGAAGAAATCACAGGGATAGTTCACCCAAATATGAAAATTCTGTCAATACATATTATGACAACAACATAGTCTATATTGGTTCAGTAGGAGGGGTAAATCCTGTCCAAAAATGATTAAAGCATTGATTTTAATTTACTGAAGTAATGTCTGGGAAGTGTCCATCTGTACTTGTTTTTTGGCAATGTAATGTTTCTTTTTTTTTCCTTATTTTTACTTATAGAATAGGTGAAACTGTTCATAATTGATGTGTAACTATAAATATGTACTCCAAAATACAGACTTGAAATACTGAAATGTTTTCTTACAAATTACATAATTAAATTATTTATATACGTAAGTGTTTTATGTTTTTCACAGAACAAGGACTAAGAGTAAAGGAAATTTGTACACGCTCTACAGATACTGTTTGTGAGCCACTGGAAGGATTCTACTGCATTGAGCGAAAGAAAGACTGTAGATGTACAAGCTGTATATTTGCTGAGAAACACTCTGAATGTCACCCTGGACAATATATAAGACAAGCAGGTGAGGTATTTTAGAACTGACAATGGCCACACACTGGAAAGACAGCATATATTACAGGCACATCATTTACTGATACTAATTGTGGTAACTGTACTGAAGGCACTTACTCTAATGGCTCTTTCACTACCTGTCGACCACATTCAAAGTGAGTGATTAACACGAGATTCACAAATGTTGAAACATGATTCCACTACGACCAGATATTCTAACATTGCTTACATTTAAAGATGTGAGGCTGAAGGCTCTAAAGAAATAAAACCAGGAACAATGTCATCTGATGTGGAATGTGAGAAGTTCAGTCCAGTTAGTATTGCTGGAGTCAGCAATACTAACTGGACTGACTTTTATAATGTTTATAACTTTTATAATGTTCTGATAATGGTTAAATTTTAAATGTGGATACTAAGTATATAAAAAAATGTTTATTTTTTAAAGACATTACCAGAACCTGCAACTTCTCTTATATATAGAAACAGTAGGTAAGAGCCATTGATGGATCATTAGGAGCTGATTTTTACAGTATGAAAAAAATGGTATTGGAAAAAAAAACAAATGAACTTGGTTTTGTTTTTAATTTTCAGTGATACTGTAAACCCTGTAACTTCTACAACCTTGCAACCTTCTAGACCATTCTTCAATTTATATTCAGAACAGGCTTCACAACAGGTATCAAAAGATATATATATTTTTTTTGGTTTGTGTTTTTGATAATTAAAATAAAATTAATATAGCCACTAAAGTCAATAAAAGAACTTGATTTTGCCTTATTGAATGTTTTATTACGGCTATGTTTGCTTGAGTACTTCAATATGATCTATCAGACAAACTAAACAAAAAGGTTATACAAAAATATTAAAGTCTCTTTTTATCTTATCTTATTGTATAAAGAATTGAAAGTTGTTCCTTTAATAATGTCTGGGAGCTTATATTGTAAATAAAATGGTATTTACAAATGAGTCCTGCAAGAAGGAAGAGGAGGAGAAAAAATAATAAATAACAACATAGCAGACAATGCTCATCATCTCTTTTTTCTCTCCCTATAATACAGACAAAACATCTCACTTTCTCTGGGATGGAATCGGAAGCTGAAAGTGATCGTGACAAAGCAAAAGTAGGCTATTTAGCAACGTATTTAGCTCAAAACACTAAAGTCAAGTGTGTACTGACATAATATTTTGTGCATGGACACAAAACATGCATAGGACACTCTCTATGTGTAACCCCTCTACCCAGGTCCAACTCGCTTCGCAATGTGTGGGCCTCGAACCTGGGTCTCCATTGGGGAGCAAATTATACACCATCAGAGTTGCAGTTTTATTTCATTTTCATGATTATTAACAACAACAACTTTAAGGCTGAACACATACACTCAGTAATTATAATCTATAAACATAATATTCTGAATTTGTGTCATTCTGAGCTTTTACTTTTGTCTTAGGTTTAAGAAAACAGTGTGTCTGACTAGACTATCAAACTCAAGTGGATCCACTACTACACTACACTACTTATTTCTTAATTTTCTCTAATTAAAAAGAAATAGGAAAGAAGATTTTACTTTTATTACTTTGCTTTTGTCATTTGCAAGATTTTACTTCACCTAAATAACTGTTCCATGTATTGTTGTTGTCTTGTGGTAAAGTGCTTTTTGTAGGCTAAGATCTGGTCTTTAGTCTAATTTTTTTTTTTTTTTCTCACTCCAGAAACTAGTAGCTTAAGTATTGCATTGGAGTACACATTGGATCACAATATAAACATGTACTCTTAATTTTATCCTTAATATTTTTCATGGAGCTACTATTCTGACAACTCAAGACTTCTAATAATTCAGCCGATGTTGAATACTCCTTTTCTGTCCAATCACATGCGCGATTCACTTTGCGTGTTGGAAGGTTCGATCCCCCAGATCTTACTTTACGAGTAGGTTTTCATTTGGACTTATTCAATGGACTAGTTGCACGTGGCAGCCATGTTGGCTTTTCGATCAGTGAGTGTACGCATATACACTTCCGGTTTCGATTTATGCTGCTGCAAAGTGCCGGAGAAACCCGAAAATGATATCTTATAGTTGTTTACAGAATTTGTTGTATCACTTACAATTAAGATCTATAGTATGCATGCATGGGTTAGATTAACAAACTCATGGTGCATAAGCATATACAATGACAATAATGCCTGTAAATATACAACTACGATTAGAGTTACCTGCATAAAATGCCTTGTGAACATTCACATGTTTGCCCTGTGATAAATTTATTTCCATAAATACTAATTTCTCAATTCTGTGCATATTTTCACTTAGGCCTACATCAAATGCTCCATCAATATGATCACTACATATTTTTTTAGATTTCTTTGCATTAATTATCTTTTTAGATTAAAAACAAGGGCTGTGAAAAAATTATGATTCATTTTTAACTGTAGCACTAACAGTTTAATATAGCTAGCCTAGGTAAGTTTTTACCTGTAGTAAAATACGTTTTTTGCTGAGACAGATAATGATTTATGCAACAGATGTTCTTAACTCATCTCACTTGAACAAAATAAATGCATAATTAATAGAAACGCACAGAGGAAATATAAATGTAGCAGGGATATGTTGTTACACCAGATTATAATTCATTTTTGTTATTTTTTTATATATATATTATTTGTTTTTATTATTAATGGTTTTGGGGCATTTTATTTTGAAAATGTTGCGTGCTTTTATTAAATATAGTATGTACGTCGGCTGACGTCATACGTAATTAAGGCGTTCAAAATGCAGCGCAATCGGAAGTTCGTCCTCTTTGCTTCAATGCCATCAGAGAGGAGAGGTACGATTTTCATGAGCTCCGTTCATTAAATGTTAAAATGTGTTATTAGTGTTCATGTCATGTTTGTGTGGTCAAATACGAGAAAGTATTCTGTGTAATGTTATATTTGACCATTAGTTCGTGTTATCAACTTGTTAAATGTAGTTTATTTGAGTGCTCTTTACTGGTGAATAGTGCATTGCGTGAGATGGCGGCAAAGTGTGTGCGTCGCGTGTGTGAAGGATATGTTAGCGGCTATGCGGCTAACATCTCAATTAAGGAATATTTATATATAGATAAATAGAAATTGATAAATAATAGATTGATATGTTTAATTTAAAAGATGTGTATGTATAATTATATTTTGTAAACTCAATATATATTTTAGACTTAATATATTTTGTATTTTGTACACCTTAGGAGATATATTTTATATATACTGTATATTGCATTCATCGTGTGTTCTGTGGTTAACTACCTGGGGTACTTAACATGTATTTTGTGGTTAACAGGCAAAATAAGAGCAGTTGCAGATAACAGTGCCTGTCTGTTTGTGTGTTTCACCACACAGGTATGTTAAATGGTATACAAGAAACACTGTAATGCTGTTGTGAATTATTGGTATATATTAGAATTACATGTTTGTGAATGTATTATTACATTATATGACTTATATTATTATTAATATTTTTATTACTCATACTATTATTATATGTTATATTATTATATATATATGTGTATGTGTGTTGTAAAGTGTGTGTATGTTACTCTCTTTCCTGCAATGCCATCAGAGAGGAGAGGCAAAAAGAGCAGTTGCAGATAACAGTGCCTGTCTGTTTGTGTGTTTCACCACACAGGCACTGAGATTAAATGACCATTGGTAACAACCAGCTTTGTTTCGAGAGTCCTTATTTAACATCCATTCAACACAACGCAGAGGAACAACCGCTACAAAACTGGTGCTGTGACCCGTCGACTGGTTGATCGTTGTCGACCTCCGGGATTGCTGATGTGGTGTGTGACTACCGATGAGGGGAGCTGGAGGCAGGACGGAGCTTCTGTCATCTGTTGCTGTTTCTTCGGCGGCGTTTGGACGTCTGACGGATTGAGCTGTCACGAGGAGGAGACTGCTGATAAACTGAGTTGCAGAAGTTCAACGCTGAAGACGCAGGTGGGCGAAGCACGGACTGTTGAACTGGTGATTTGTGTCTAAGGTGGATCGAGCGAGCGCCAGGCTGGATCATCGAGGAGTGTCGCCGCCTAACTTGTTTTGACTGAACTGTAAATGAAGGTACTTCACGTCATCAATTGACATTTTTTTTTGACAGGAGGACGTTGGAAAAAAAAAAAGTGAACTGCACCTTATATGAGGTTTAAGGACAATTATTATATTTTTTTTTTTTTTCACTTTTCTGAATTTAAACGGTTTCTCTTACATTGATTTATTTGTTTTGTTAATATTTTTGTGTTTTGACACAGTATCCTGATGCGTGAGCAAAATGGCTGTTAAACGAAGTGATTTGGGGTGGGACAACACGTTTACAGCTGGTAGGGGGCGGGGCAGTCTTTTGAATACGCCTGACAGAGCAAAGCTGTTTGAAGAATCTGAGTACTGTAGTACAGGTCGGGGTAGAGCAATTGGTCTTTCCCCCGATGACAGAGTCCAAATGTGCAGTAGTCCAATCGCTGCAGCCAGTAACTATGAATTCGCTCCTCAAGAGTCAGAAATGTCTGGTCAAATGGGTAACCTCATAAGACAAATTGGTATTGAGATTGGGCAATCAATTAGAGAGAGTATGATGAGGCCTGACTTTTCTAATCATCCATCTGCTAGGAAGTTACGAGAAGGTGTCAGTGGTCATGTGACTGACCCCTCTAATACTACTGTCATTGACATGCTGACCAAAAATGAACTTGATCCTGAAAGCTGAGGTGTCCGCACCACCACACTTTCGAGGAGATAGTTCAGACAAATACTCAGTCCTGGAATGGGAAGACATGATGAGGGTATATTTGAACAAACTTGATGTGACAGAGTCTGAAATGGTTGATGAGATAATGAACAGAGTTATGGGGCGGGCCAGAGATGTAATGAGAGTATGGCTGCGCAATGGTTCTACAACTCCAACTGTTGACTCTGTATTTTCTGTTTTGAAGCAGCACTTCGGGGACCAGAGCAGTTCAGGTATTCCTTTAGCTGACTTCTATTCTGTGAGACCATATCCCAGAGAGAGCGCTTGGGATTTTTGGATAAGACTAAACAAGGCAGCGGATGTTGCAGAGCAAAGTTTAAGATGGGAAGGGAGATCCCTGGATAACAGGAGCAAAGAGGTGGCCGTTATGTTCATTCGTAACTGCCCTGACAAAGAGTTAGCTTTTGTTTTCAAGAGTAAACCTGTACAGTCATGGAACGCGTCTGAGGTACAAGAGCAGCTTGACGAGTTGTTAAGGGAACGTAAGTTGACGAATCACACTGTCAAACAATTCACCACGGTTGTCTCAGAGCCAGACGTGGATGTGCCTGTCTCATCGTCTAAGTCTGAACAGGGTGGGGGCGTAGCTGACGAGAATGCATTGGACAAAGTCCTGTCTTTGCTTGAAAAAACGTTAGTGTGCAACACTCAGGCAATAAGATTCGAGAGTGCAGAGTGTGTCAAAGCAGTGAGCACAGCACGACTGCTCATTGTAAAATGTATAATTTGTGTTTCAAGTGTTTTGCGGCTGGACATGCGAGCTACAACTGCGACAGTCATAGAGTAACGTCCAGGGTGGGCTCCGGTCAGCATGACAAAGTTGCGTCTCAGGGAAACTAGACAGCTCCCTTCGGGCAGAGGGCGAAGTGGGGCTGTGTAATTCCTCTGAGAATGATTTTGAGTCTGTTTATTCCTTCTTCTGTGAGAGTGTTGGCAAAACAAAAACAGTCATTTTCCAGAACAGCATGCAAGTTGATCAAAGTAACAGTTTATTTTATACAAGTGTGTTACTACAGGACAAAGTTGAGCTTCGGGGGATGTTGGACAGTGGCTCCATGGCGACCACTCTGAGTGCGGAAGTTCTTCCTCAACTTGGAGACGCTGGGGTGCTGGACCAGGATATCCTGAGCTCTTCAGATATTGTCTTGGTGGATTGTGGTGGCAAACAAACTACTCCAGATGGTGTGTGCAATCTGAAGCTTGAAGTGTACGGGTTTCATTGTCCCAGTTCTGATTGTAAGGGGTCAAAAGGACCCGATCATACTTGGCACAAATGTCTTGAAACCTCTAATAAGTCAGATGAAGCATACAGACCAATTTTGGAAAGTGGTAAAGAGACCTGACTCGATTGTGCAATCTGAAAATGGCCAATTTTTACGCATGCTTTCTTGTATCGAGAGATGGAAGGGTGATTCGATTACTGACAAGGTGGGTACTCTGAGACTGAGGTCAGCTGTGACACTCCAGCCAAGGAGCGAACATCTTGTTTGGGGTCGTTTGCCTCCAGGGTCAGTACTGTCAGTAGGGAGCACAGTAGTCATTGAGCCCAGTACTTCACGTTGTGCGCACCGGAATGTGCTGATTGGGAGGGTTGTTTCACCTTTGTGGGGCGATGGCTGGCTTCCAGTAAAGATGATCAACCCGACCAATGCAGAAATTGTGTTGAGGAAAAATGCGAAGGTGGCCGATGTGTATCCTTGCGTCGCTTTGGAGGACCTCGATCAAACCACTGACAGAGTGTTTAGTCAAAATGTAGGTGCGGTACGTTCTGACAAGTCATGTGGTAGTCTTACTGTGGGTGGCTCTACATCTGGAGCAAGTTTGACAGGTAACGGCAGGTTGGACGACCTGGGGCTGAGCGACTTGAATGTCGGGGATTGTGAAGTGTCTCCTTTTTGGAAGAACAAGTTAGTGGATCTCATTGAAAAATATGAGTGTGTGTTTTCCAGGCACAGTTTGGACTGTGGCGAAGCGAAAGGTTTTTGTCATCGTATCAGAGTTACAGACGACAGGCCCTTTCGTCTTCCATACCGGCGTCTTTCTCCTGCTCATTACTTGAAGTTGAAAGAGACTTTAGATGAAATGGAGGACAAGGAGATCATTAGGAAGTCGAGCAGTGAGTATGCGTCACCATTGGTTTTAGTGTGGAAGAAAAACGGTGACTTAAGGATATGCACCGATTTCCGATGGATTGAACGCACGCACGGTGAAGGATGCTCATCCTCTTCCTCACCAATCGGATGTTCTTGCAGCGCTGGGTGGGAACGCGTACTTTAGTACTATGGATCTGACTTCCGGGTACTATAACATCCCATTGCACGAAGATGACAAGAAGTTCACAGCGTTCTGTTCGCCAATGGGGCTCCATGAATACAATCGTTTGCCACAGGGACTCTGTAACAGCCCAGCAACATTTATGAGAATGATGTTGACTGTGTTTGGTGACCAGAATTTCTTGAGCCTTCTTTGTTATTTAGATGATTTGTTAGTTTTCGGAAAGACAGAAGAGGAGAGCTTGGAAAGGCTGGAGATGGTATTTCGGCGTCTAAAAGACCACAATTTGAAATTGTCTCCTTCAAAATGTAGGTTCTTGCGGAAGTCTGTAAAATTTCTGGGTCATATTGTGTCTGAAGAGGGGGTGGCCAGTGATCCAGCGAAAATTGATGCCATAGTGAATATATCTGAGAAGGATTTGATGGAGAGTGATTGTGTTACGCCATCAGCGAGTAAAATCAGATCCTTTTTAGGTATGGTGGTGTACTACCAGCATTTCATAGAAAATTGTTCTATGCTGGCTAAACCCTTGTTTCAGCTGTTGACAGGGCAGAAAAGACCTAGAGTGGGGAGGGGTGTAAAACGACTGAAAAGAAATCGTACACTTTCTCCAACAGATTGGACTGATGACTGCAGAGCAGCTCTGGAGAGTTTGAAGTCTGCCTTGGTGAGTCAGGTTTTGCTTGCGCACCCAGATTTTTCGAAGCCGTTTCTGTTGTCTGTGGATGCCTCCACTAGTGGGCTCGGGGCCGTTTTGTCGCAGGTTCAGGAGGGATGTGCCGTGGCAAGGCCTATTGCCTTTGCGTCAAAGTCTTTGAATCATGCACAGTCGAAGTACCCAGCACACAGACTTGAGTTTTTGTCGATGAAGTGGGCTATTTGTGATAAGTTCAGTCACTGGCTGCGGGGACACAGATTTACTGTGTGGACTGATAATAACCCACTCAAGTACATCCTCACAAAGCCCAAGCTGGATGCATGTGAACAACGGTGGGTAGCGAAGCTGGCGCCTTACGATTTTGATATCCAGTATATCCCCGGTCCGAAAAATATAGTGGCAGATGCATTAAGCAGGGAACCGTTTGCGACTTCGAGAATTTTGCACAGATTGACACGGACGCCTTATGATGTTTTGCTGCATGAGGCAGAGGCTGTTGCTGTCGAGCAGGTGCAGGACATGTTCCATTTGTCGTGTGAACGAGAGGATGGTGAAGTGGTGGATGGGCTGTCAGAGCCTGTGAATGTAGGTGGAAATGTGTATGTAGGTTGCACTTCCCTTACTGGCAAAGTGTCTCACCAAGATTTGTCAGCTGTTCTTCATTCTCACCGTGACTGGGAGCATGGTGCAGCCATTAGAAGCATGTCGTATGTTCAGCATTTAGAGAGTTTGGTAGACGTAGAGCAGAGTGAGCTCCGCAGCCTAACTCATGATGAATTGCTGGAAAAGCAGAGTCAGGATCCTGCGATTGATAGAGTGAAGTTCTTTGTGGAGAGGGGCAGACGTCCATCTCGCAGAGAAAAAGTGTTCGAGTCTAAAAGAACTGTGAAAATACTACGCCAATGGGGTAAACTTGTCTTAAGGTTGGGTGTCTTATACCGAGTGTCTAAGAATCCGGTTTCTAAGAAGAATACTTACCAGTTTGTAGTGCCAGCAGCTCTTCGATGTACTGTTCTGAAGGGAGTGCATGATAACGCTGGGCATCAGGGTCAGCATCGCACGCTCTGGTTGGCTAGGCAGCGGTTCTTCTGGGAGTCTATGGAGGAAGACATAAAGACATACGTCAATGAGTGTCAGAGGTGTATTTTGAGTAAGAGGCCTGAACCAGAGGCAAGGGCTCCACTCGTATCAATTCACACGAGTGCCCCTCTTGAAATGGTTTGCATTGACTTTTGGTCAGCGGAGGATTCCAACAACAGAACGGTTGATGTGTTAGTGGTCACTGACCATTTCACAAAGCTCGCTTGTGCTTATGTGTGCCCAAATCAGACTGCAGAAGCTGTTGCGCGTGTCCTGTGGAACAAGTTTTTCTGTATTTATGGGTTTCCACAGCGAATACATTCCGACAGGGGTGCAAACTTTGAGAGCTCCCTTATGGTCGAGTTGTTGAGATTGTCGGGTGTGGGTAAATCGCACACAACCCAATATCATCCAATGGGTAATGGACAAACTGAGAGATTTAACCGTACCCTGGGTGATATGATCCGTTCGCTGCCTCCGAGATCTAAAGTTAAGTGGCCACAGATGCTGAACACTCTTACCTTCGCGTACAATTGTACGAGACATGAGACCACTGGGTTTCCACCGTTTTTCTTGATGTTCGGCCGAACACCAAGATTACCAGTGGACATCCTGTTCGAAAATGTCATGCTGAATAATGAGACCGTTAATGTTCACAAGTATGTACAGTCTCTTGAGAAAGACTTGAGAGAAGCAATGATGATCACACAAGAACATGCTAAAAGACAGCAAGCGAAACAAGCAGAGTATTATGATCGAAAGGGTAAAGGTCATTCTCTTGAGTTGGGTGACAGAGTACTCCTTGCGAATAAGGGTGAGCGAGGGAAAAAGAAGTTAGCCGACCGATGGGAAAAAGTCGTGTATGTTGTTGTGGGAAAAAGGGGTGCACTGAACACTTACCAGATAAGAAATCCTGGGACAGGTTGTACCAAGACCGTACATCGTAATCTGTTGATGCCTGTCAATTTCCTGCCGGTGCCATCTTGGAATGATGGTAGTGATGGTGTTGATGATGTCGAGGATTCCACTGTCTGTGTGTCATGTGATGAAGATGATCAAACTCAGAGTGACGATCGAACCTCTCGCTGGGTTGCAGATCTTGATGCTGCCACAGATGTGACACAAATAGAGTCTGTGGAGTGCACTAATGCTGATGAGAGTGAAGCTATTGGTGACACAGTTGTGAAATGTGACTCTGTGATGTCTGGAGCACCTGTGTGTAATGCAAATTCAGACAACTTGCCCGACTTTACTTTATCGGTATGTTCATTGGTGTCTGATGATTCTTCTGTATCAGCAGTTCTAAGTGATGACTGTGCTTCTGAAGTTGATGAGTGTACTTCAACTGTTGCAGAAACTCCTATGACATTGTCAAGTGTGCAAGATCAGGGGAATGAAAGAGTCTCTGGTCTACAAGATGGCTTTAGGTCAAGATTTGGGAGATTAAGCCAGTTAACAGACTGATACAGTCAATGTCAACTCAGAGAGTGTATGAAATTCATGAAATTTGAACTGTTCAAACAAATAGGTTTGTTAAAGTGTTAAAAGACTTATTATTTTATTTTATTTTTTCTGCTTGTTTTCGTTAATTACATGATCTGCGAGTGTAACGAGTACGTTTACATTAACGGGAACATTGTTGGTGTCATGTGTAGAACTATGTACAAGGCATGGTTTTCTATGGGTTATTTGGGGATTAGCTACCCCTGGGTTTCCTTAATCTCGAAAGAGATAGTTCAGAACTGAACGAATCTAATGTGATTTCAGAAAATGTGACATCCTGCGCTAATTTAGCAAGACTTTGTATGTAATGCATAATCTGGTGTAAAACAGTGGGGGTGGATGTAGCAGGGATATGTTGTTACACCAGATTATAATCATTTTTGTTATTTTTTATATATATATATTATTTGTTTTTATTATTAATGGTTTTGGGGCATTTTATTTTGAAAATGTTGCGTGCTTTTATTAAATATAGTATGTACGTCGGCTGACGTCATACGTAATTAAGGCGTTCAAAATGCAGCGCAATCGGAAGTTCGTCCTCTTTGCTTCAATGCCATCAGAGAGGAGAGGTACGATTTTCATGAGCTCCGTTCATTAAATGTTAAAATGTGTTATAAGTGTTCATGTCATGTTTGTGTGGTCAAATACGAGAAAGTATTCTGTGTAATGTTATATTTGACCATTAGTTCGTGTTATCAACTTGTTAAATGTAGTTTATTTGAGTGCTCTTTACTGGTGAATAGTGCATTGCGTGAGATGGCGGCAAAGTGTGTGCGTCGCGTGTGTGAAGGATATGTTAGCGGCTATGCGGCTAACATCTCTATTAAGGAATGTCTGTATATAGATAAATAGAAATTGATAAATAATAGATTGATATGTTTAATTAAAAAGATGTGTATGTATAATTATATTTTGTAAACTCAATATATATTTTAGACTTAATATATTTTGTATTTTGTACACCTTAGGAGATATATTTTATATATACTGTATATTGCATTCATCGTGTGTTCTGTGGTTAACTACCTGGGGTACTTAACATGTATTTTGTGGTTAACAGGCAAAATAAGAGCAGTTGCAGATAACAGTGCCTGTCTGTTTGTGTGTTTCACCACACAGGTATGTTAAATGGTATACAAGAAACACTGTAATGCTGTTGTGAATTATTGGTATATATTAGAATGACATGTTTGTGAATGTATTATTACATTATATGACTTATATTATTATTAATATTTTTATTACTCATACTATTATATGTTATATTATTATATATATTATGTGTATGTTTGTTGTAAAGTGTGTGTGTGTGGTATGTTACTCTCTTTGCTTCAATGCCATCAGAGAGGAGAGGCAAAATAAGAGCAGTTGCAGATAACAGTGCCTGTCTGTTTGTGTGTTTCACCACACAGGCACTGAAATTAAATGACCATTGGTAACAACCAGCTTTGTTTCGAGAGTCCTTATTTAACATCCATTCAACACATCGCAGAGGAACAACCGCTACATAAACACTGAAAATTATACATTTAAATTACACTGGTACCAGGGACCAAGAATAACACAAACATGAGAAGTGCTGTTCACTCAAAGTCAAAGTTTTTTGAGCTCACTGTAATTTTTTTATAGCAAAAGTCTAGGGCATTAGGCCAACTTAAAACAAAGGAAAGCTGAATTAATTTTTTTTTTTTTTTTTTGTGACATGTTTTGGGTAATTTTTTTGTACATAATTGACACAAATTGTGTAAATATAACACAGTGTGTAGAAAATGAGCAGGAATAACGTTAAGTTAATAAGTTAAAAGTACGTGTTGTCCTTACCTAGACATACGTAAATGTTTTTTCATTTGTTTTGGAGTTGTCCTTATTCATCCACTTTTTGGTTAGATTTCTGCTCATTTGTTAGAGATCATATTATGCCCAGCTTTCAACTTTGTTTTGATTTTCTTTTTTTTCTTATGACATGTCATTCCATAAGGAATATAATTTGGTTAATTTGTTACCTTTGTTGGCAAAGTTTAAATGTAAATATGGTGATTATAAACCATTATTTTGCTATCAAACAATATATCTAAAATCTATTTCTAATCTGATGAACAAGAAAGCTTAAATGTATTAATGTATGTAAGCATTCTTTTCTCTTTTTTTTCCTTCTTTTTTACCCTTTTCTTTTACTTGTTTTCATCCTCTGGCTAATGTAAAATTGTTAAATATAATTGATTCAATAATAAAAAAAAAAAACACGAGTTGTATGGTCTCCAATTGCTCTCGCGGTAGCCTACTTTGATGGCCCTAGCCGCTGGATCACACGTCAGCGATATTGTGCAGGGCAACTTGCCGTAACTCTCATAAGTGGACTGAAGAAAAGATGCCTTGTGAACATTCACATGTTTGCCCTGTGATAAATTTATTACCATAAACACTATTTTCTCAATTCTGCGCATATTTTCACTTAGGCCTACATCAACTGCTCCATCAATATGATCAGTGCATATTTTTATGATTTCTTTGCATCAATTATATTTTAGATTAAAAAAAACTCTCACAAGTGGACTGAAGAACAAATGCCTTGTGAACATTCACCTGTTTGCCCTGTGATAAATTTATTACCATAAATACTATTTCTATTTTTAAGTCTCTTATTCCTCGTCTGGTATCATTTAAAGCCCTTTGAAGCTGCACTGAAACTGTAATTTTGACCTTCAACCATACAAATTTTATGTGAAAGTGGACTAATCCTTTAACCAAACACAGAGTGTGTCAAACCAAATTCACCACATCCCCCTTTTTATACTTACGATATGTAACTTATATTCAATCTGTTTCAGTCAAATCTACTCATGTACATATTCAAGCCTATCAGACAGAAACTTTAAACATTTGACTAACTAACCAGAACACCATACTAAATATTTACTCACAAGAGTTCTCTGTAAACATCAGTAGTCCCTTCAAATTTCTTTGAGAATATTTTGATTAATCTGTTAGTTTACTGTTCTCCTTTTTTTTTTAAAGACACTGCCACATCACATGCCCATAACAATAAATTTTTCAATTCAATTCAAAGTGTGCTTTATTGGCATGACAATTGTTACAAAGTATTGCCAAAGCATTTCTATCATCAACATACAGTGAATCACATGTACATATAGAAACATAAAAAGCAGAACGATCAATCAAACAACATTTGATAGAGGTAGTAAATTTGTCTAGTTTTATCTCCACGCCTCAGATGATGGCTGTTGTGTACCACGAACTGTCCTTTATCTGTTCCATCTTGTGCACTTGAGTGCGTCTTAAAGTGCCAATGTTCATTGAATCCGTTTCATTCAATATGATACGTACTGTCTTCGTTCTGCTATCATTGCCCCCCAGACGAGACACTTATGATTTTTTGGCTAAATCGTTTTTAAATACTATACTAAAAAAACATTTTCTCCCAAATCACAACTCGTGAATCATATCGAGGTGGTACGCGAGAGGGCTCTCTTCTCCTTCTGTTCCCGCTGTAGTTTAGGCTTATGCTAAATAGCAGGATAACTAAACTAAATGGATATTTATTCATCGTTTTTACAATAAACTAAAGGAGAGGGGGCTCTAACTCTGATACTTTCACTATCAACATCTACGCAACTTTGAAAAGAGGTGACTTCCTCTGCATTAGGTAGGCCGATGTGTTTTTGACTCTTTGCATGGCAGTTGTTCATTCTAAATTTTAAATGTAGAAGATATGATACATATCTTTTATGAAATGTGGAGTATATGTTAGATATAGCCACCATAGACATTTAGAGGGACTCCCCAAAAATTAAAACATGGTAAATTGTCCCTCAATATTTTATATTCAGAATCAGAAAGAGCTTTATTGCCAGGTATGTTTACACAAACTAGGAATTTGTTTTAGTGACAGAAGCTCCACAGTGCAACAGAGTGACAGCGATAAATATAATAAAAATAATAATATACAAATTTACAAGATAGACAAAATGCAAAAAAGCAAAAAACAATATATAATTATAGACAATTTGAATGTACAGTTATGATGTGTGTTAATTTGAAATATAAATAAGTATTTTAAGTAAATAATGTATAACAGTGTTGTGTGTTCTGTGGGTCCGTGTACTTTTGCGTCCATTCGTTTTTCCTTTTTTAAAGCAGAAATGAAATATGGAAAATGCGGTTTCTTTGTTTTTTATTTTAACACTGATGAGTAGAATTAGCAGATACAAGCTAATTTTTCTTATCCAAGATTATGATTTTGTTAAAAATAATATAAATGATATACAACTTGTTATTTAATATGTAAAAATGCTACATTTAATTTCCAGTGTTTTGCGTCATAAACACAGACGCTAAAGCGCCCTCTAGTGCCTTTTCCTCTAGTGTCAATACAATAGACTCGCTTCAAGAGCCATCCTAAATGACATTGATTCATTTTCATTTGTTAAATTACTATTATTATTATTTTTACATTTATATTTTAACCTAAACATTACATTTTTCTAAACCTTATAGCCTCTTGTTTAGCGCTCTAACATTATCGAGTTCCCGCTTGTGGTCTCAATCCTGTCATTTTGCTTTTTATTCTGTTTTATAGGCTAAAGGCCAAAACGACATCTAAATTACTGTGATATTGGCTCTTTTAGGTGTTTTATAATGTTTTATATTGAGAAATTGTTTGGGATTGAGTCACTTTATAGCTATATGCTGTTCAAATTGAAAATATACCAACATATATTATGTTATTGTAAGGCAGTGTATTATGTTGTCCACAAGATGTCACTATACCACTGTTGTGTTAAGACAGATTCAAGTGCCTTTAGCACGGTTTGAGCCTCTTGATGTACCGTAGTGTTGATACTTTTCTTCAGTTCATGTTATCAATGCTACAGGTAAGCCATGTTAACAATAGTGGAGGTTGCAATGTAAAATATCTTTGTTGTTATCACACTAAAGTTAAGTTTATTGAAATATTTTGTGTTTTAAACTTTTGTCTATTGAGATTTGTTAAATTTATCTGACTGTGCATTTGCTTGATATTCAGTGAGACGCTAAGATGGATATTTAAGTTTAAACTGACAAGCCCTTTTAGTTTATGAGTCATTTAGTTTTTGGGATAAGTTGGTTACATTTTTCATTGTGCTGATCTAACTGAAATATTCAACTTACTTTGGAACATTTTTATTTCTACAAGATTGTATTATTTTACATAGATTCAACACCTCTATACAACCTAATTACACTGCTATTAAACCTGCTTGCACATAGTAAACACACATTTGGATTCTATGTCACAGACATATACAAACTCCCCTCAAAACATGCAGTGCTCCTCCAACGGTGCATCCAGTCTCCTACCGCCAGCAGAGCAAGTCACAAATGACCCTCCAGCCCTTATGAACTCACCCTATGCTGACCAGTATGTGACACCTGTCCATGCACCAAGGCTGCCAGGCGCTGGGGCCTCAGGGCAGGTACCTCCACTCTGTTTTGACAACAGCCCAGATGCAAGACCAGGTGGCCAGATAGATAAGTCAGATGATGCCTCTGTTCGCAAATGCAATAAACATGGGCCCTCAGAAGCTACGCCCTGGCAAAGTTCCACACATCATGTTTTCGTTGAGATGCCAGTTGCGCAGCAGTCGCTCAAACACTATCCAGTTGCTGCACCGTACCCAGCCCAGCCTATTAGGCCCAGTCCCCAGGTTTACTCTAGTTATTCGTATCCCCCTTCTGGGCCCGCACCGAGTCGTCAGAGACTGCCTGGGGCAAATACTACAGTTAAGCACGTAGCTGCTGAGCAGGCCTACCAAATGCATTCCCCCGAAGCCACATTTTTCACCACTCAGATTCCAGGCTATAGTGGAGTCACCCCATCACCTCCATTTGCTAATGCTTGTGTTCCCAACACAACTCTGCACAGCCCTCAGGTAGCATTAGACCAGGCCGCTGCTGTTGCTCCTCCTGGTCTGTCTCCTCAACAGACACCAATTCCAGCTTCCCACCTCAACATGCATGTTGATGCTCACTCTCCAGTTGCCCCTCCCCCTGCGTCTGCTAGCCAGTCTGCCCACCCATATGTGACACAGTTCGGGCCTCCAGGTTGAGCGGTCGTCAACCAACGCCTTCCCATGGCAGCATATGGAGGTTTCATGCAAACACATCAGGTAAAAAATGTTCAAGTCTTTACGGGAAATCCAGACTGTAAGATACTGGTGGAAGACTGGATTCGCGACATGCAATACCTCTTGGAGGCAATAGAGCTCCCAATGCACCTTCGTTTCTCCACTGTTGTGCGGCACCTGGGGGGTGAAGCTCGAAATCTAATCCTTAACCTACCTCCCCATGATCAGACCCCTGAGAAAGCATTGGAGGAACTGAGGGCCGAATACAGTGACACACGAGGCTCCCTAGACCCTTTGGCTGACTTCTATGAGCGGAGCCAGAAATCAGGGGAGTCTGCCTGTTCTTATGCTATAGCACTGGAGGCAAAGCTGCGAACGGTAGAGGAGAAGCAAAGAGGAGGTAGGCCCTTCCTAGATCGAGATAGCAAACTAACCCGGCAGTTCATGAGAGGCCTCTCTGACGAGGAAGTGTACACCAGAATTGCACCAATGGCACCCAGGCTCTTGAGCTTCAGAGAGCTGCAGGCGGAGCTCCGAAATTTAGCTAGAGAAAGTAAAAAGTTCCAGGCGCTGAGTACAGCAAAGAAAACATATACTCAGGTGCAGTTAACATCGGGAGGGGGTGGAAACACCAAAGCAGAAAGGTCAAAGCACACATCTGAATTATCAGAGTTGACAGAAATGGTTAAGAAGTTAGCTCTCGTTCAGGAAGAACAAATGGCTAAGCTGTCACAACTGGAGATGAGAATGACCTCCCCACCCCTTGCCTCCCCATTAGCTTTCCAGCCAGCAAAGGGAAAAGCAAGCCAGAGTCCAAGCTTTACCTGTTACCGTTGTGGAGAGCCAGGCCACACAGCCAGAGTGTGCCGAGCAGTGCTTCCAGATCCGAGCCCAGCTGAAGCCCAGCAGCCTAAGACTCCAGCTGACAGGCACATGCACTTTGCTCAACATTTAAACGCTTAGTGCCCATGGCAGCTGGGGCATCCATGGGTACACAGCAAGGCCCCCAACCGCCTGCAAAGAGGAATCACACTAAAGGAGGGGAAACACCCCTAGTGGGACCCAGGAATGAAGGGGAAGTAGAAGTCAATGGGAAGGCATGTAAGGCTCTCATTGACTCTGGCTCACAGATCACCAGTATTACATACAACTACTGGCAGAGCCACCCAGCTCTACAGAAGCAGAAGCTACAGTCTTCTAAAATACCAATAGAGGGTGCAGCAGGTCAGACCGTGCCCTACCATGGTGTCTTGCACATCGATCTGAAAGTGCTGGGGAAAGAGCTTAAAGCTGTATCTACCTTCGTTGTTCCTGATTCTGACTATCGCTCTTCAGTCCCTCTGCTGGTGGGAACCAATGTCATTCGAGCCTCCCGAACCCACCTTCAAGCAGCCTATGGCCCACAATTCCTGCTCCAGGTCAAAGAGAAGCATCCAGGGTGGTATACAGCTTTACTGAAGGTGGGGAGCACCGAGCAAAGTGTAATGCATGATGTTGTGGGACCTGCTGTTTACACCGGTCGTACAGTACACATCCCGGGTGGAAAAGAGATGGATTTAAGGTGTAGGATTAAAGCTGGACCTCAAAGGAAGACTTATACAGCCCTGATAGAAGGCCATCCCTCTGTGCAACTCCCCCAGGATATCCTGGTAGCCAAAGTGCTTGCAAATGTGAAAAGAGGTTGTGCTCCGGTTAGAGTGATGAATCTTTCCCAGCGAGTCATTACAATCAAACGACACACAAATCTGGCCAGCGCAGTCCTAGTGGACAAGGTGGTGGAGTTTCCTGATAGAAAGCATGGTGGGAACAGAGAGGCATGTCTCAGTCTGGACCAAGTAGTGTCTATCTGTGGAGTTGACCTAAGCGAAGCAGCGGTGGAAAGTGAAGACCAACGTGTTCTACTTAAGGATCTGCTGGACAAGAATGCAGATGTGTTCTCCCAGCATCCCACGGACTATGGTCACACCACAACCGTACAGCATGAGATTCCACTGGTTGACCCAAGGCCCTTCCGACTGCCATACCGCAAAATACCCCCCTCCCAGTGGCAAGATGTGAGGCAGTTATTGATGGAGATGGAGACAGCAGGAGTTATTCGCCCCAGTAAAAGTCCATACGCATCCCCTGTGGTGGTTGTGACCAAGAAGGATGGATCCCTTCGATTGTGTTTCGACTACCGGAAGCTCAACTCCTGCAGCACCCGAGATGCATTTCCCCTGCCAAGGATAGAGGAGGCTCTAGAGGCTTTAGGGCAAGCAAAATACTTCTCCACCCTTGATCTTACATCGGGATACTGGCAGGTAGAGGTTGTGGAACATGATAAGCACAAGACAGCATTCAGCACTCCCATGGGGCTATTCGAGGCCAATAGAATGCCTTTTGGGCTGCAAAATGCGCCCTCCACCTTCCAAAGGCTGATGACCTCCTGTTTTGGGGACTTCACCCATCTCCTTATTTACCTTGATGATATTATCATTTTCTCTAAGTCCTTTCAGGAACATCTAGAGAGGCTCCAGCTGGCTTTTGATAGACTTCGGGAGCATGGGCTAAAACTGAAACCCTCCAAGTGCCAGCTTGTGAGGAAGGAAGTGCAGTACTTGGGTCACTTGGTGTCAGCAGAGGGCATCAGGACAGACCCAGAGAAGATCAGCAAGGTCAAGGATTGGGTGAGGCCTACTAATCGTGTGGAAGTGCTGCGGTTTTTAGGTTTTGCGGGTTACTATAGGAGGTATGTTAAGGGCTACTCCAACTTGGCTGCCCCATTATACCGCCTAACCTCCGGTGACCCTAGAAAAAAGAAAAGAGGGATAAAGAAAAGCCCAGACCCTGACCAGCCATTTCTGTGGATTGCAGACTGTGAGGAGGCCTTTCAGTCTTTAAAAGAAAAGCTGATAAGCGCACCAGTGCTTGGCTATCCGGACTACAGTCAGCCCTTTCTGCTGCAGACTGATGCCTCAGGAATGGGGCTTGGTGCTGTGCTAGTACAAGTACAAGATGGGGTGGAAAGGGTCATTGCATATGTGAGCAGAGGCCTGAGTCCATCTGAGACAAGGTATCCAGTGCACAAGCTTGAGTTCCTCGCTCTCAAGTGGGCCGTGACAGATAAGTTCCATGACCACCTCTACGGGCGCAAGTTCTCTGTTCTGACGGACAATAATCCTCTGAAATACGTAATGACCTCAGCCAAACTCAACGCCACTGGTCAGCGATGGGTTTCTCATCTGTCCATATTTGACTTTGACATCCAATATTGATTCCCATAAAGGGGTGGTGGAGCAACTAATACTGCCAGAGAGGCTGCGTGAAACCGTCAAAACAGCCCTTCACAATGACTCCGGGCATCTGGGATTTGAGAGGACACTACAGATGATAAGGTCAAGTCAAGTCAAGTCAAATTTATTTATATAGCGCTTTTACAATTGGTAATTGTTTCAAAGCAGCTTTACATATTAGAAGCACATAAAAAAGGGAAGTGGTTAAAAATAAGCTGTACAAACAAGCGTGGTAATATGTAACATATACAAGATGGTGCTACATTAAGCCAATGTCGGCTGACTCCCAGGGGTGGAAAAAACCCCCTAGGAGAAAAACCCAGCGTGCTAACACTGGGAAAAAAGTCCTAGGAGGGAAAAAACCCCTTGGAAGATATATATAATATATGTAAATGGATATGGAGATCAAAATCTAAATTATACATTTTATTATAGAGATTAAAAATAGATTATATATAAATATATGTAAGCGGATACGGGGATTAAAAATCAGAATTATAGATGCAGCCAGAACTGGATCTGTAGGCCCATTGTCTCCTGGGCTACATTGTAGGCAGGTCCAGACACAGGTTCTCCATCTGATCTGGATACGGCCTGGATCCAGCACCCGGCAAACCTCAGGATAAGCAGAGAGACAGATATTAGCGTAGATGCCATTCTTATTCTGATGTACAGGTATATCTAGTGTTATAGGAAATGTTCTCAGTTCCGGCCGACCTAATTATTGCAGCGTAACAATCCTTTAACGGATTTGAAAAATGTTAATGTATTGATAATGTGTTATGTGTATGCAAGAGCAAAGAGATGTGTTTTTAGTCTAGATTTAAACTGACAGAGTGTGTCTGCTTCCTGAACAATGCTAGGAAGATTGTTCCAGAGTTTAGGTGCTAAATAGGAAAAGGATCTGCCGCCTTCAGTTGATTTTGATATTCTGGGTATTATCAACTGGCCTGAATTCTGAGATCGCAACAGACGTGAAGGACTATAATGCATTAAGAGCTCACTTAGGTACTGGGGAGCTAAACCATTTAGAGCTTTATAAGTAAGTAGCAAGATTTTAAAATCTATACGATGTTTAATAGGGAGCCAATGTAATGTTGACAGAACTGGGCTAATATGGTCATACTTTCTGGTTCTAGTAAGAACTCTAGCTGCCGCATTTTGGACCAACTGTAGTCTGTTTAAAAGCCGAGCAGAACAACCACCCAGTAGAGCGTTACAATAATCTAGTCTTGAGGTCATGAATGCATGAACCAACTGTTCCGCATTTGTCATTGAGAGCATATGTCGTAATTTAGATATATTTTTTAGATGGAAGAATGCGGTTTTACAGATACTAGAAACATGACTTTCAAATGAAAGATTGGTATCAAAGAGCACACCCAGGTTCCTAACTGAGGACGAAGGTTTAATGGAGCACCCGTCAAGTGTTAGAGAGTATTCAAGGTTTTTTCGTGAGGAAGTTTTTGGTCCAAAGATTAGGATATCAGTTTTTTCTGAATTTAATAATAAGAAATTTCTTGTCATCCAGTTTTTAATGTCAGCTATGCATTATGTTAGTTTTGTGAATTTGTAGGTTTCGTCAGGGCGCGAGGAAATATAGAGCTGAGTATCGTCAGCGTAGCAGTGAAAACTAACACCATGCTTCCTAATTATCTGTCCTAAGGGCAGCATGTACAGAGTGAAAAGCAACGGTCCTAGTACTGAGCCTTGTGGTACTCCATATTGAACCTGTGATCGATACGACATCTCTTCATTAACTACTACAGACTGATAACGGTCAGATAAGTACGATTTGAACCATGCCAAAGCAGTTCCACTAATGCCAATATAGTTTTCAAGTCTTTTTAAAAGAATGTTGTGATCGATAGTGTCAAAAGCAGCACTGAGATCTAATAACACTAATAGAGAAATACAGCCACGATCAGATGATAGGAGTAGATCGTTTGTAACTCTAACGAGAGCAGTCTCAGTACTATGGTATGGTCTAAATCCTGACTGGAAATCCTCACAGATTCCATTTCTTTCTAAAAAGGAGCACAGTTGTGTTGAAACTGCCTTTTCTAGTATCTTTGACAGAAAAGGTAGATTCGAGATTGGCCTGTAATTTACTAAATCTCTCGGATCTAGTTGAGGTTTTTTAATAAGAGGTTTAATAATAGCCTGCTTAAAGGTTTTTGGCACGTATCCTAGTGTTAACGATGAATTAATTATATCAAGAAGTGGACCTACGACCTCTGGAAGCATTTCTTTCAGTAGTTTAGTCGGAATTGGGTCTAACATACATGTCGTTGATTTTGATGATTTGATAAGTTTAGATAATTCTTCCTCTCCTATAGCGGCGAATGATTCTAGTTTTACCTCAGGGACACTACAGTGCACTGTCTGAAGCGAAACTGTAGACGGTTGCATGTTTTTAATTTTCTCTCTAATATTATCAATCTTGCAAGTAAAGAAGTTCATAAAGTCATTACTGCTGTGCTCTATGGAAACGTCAGCAGTTGAATCTCTGTTTCTAGTTAATTTAGCCACTGTGTCAAATAAATACCTAGGATTATGTTTGTTTTCTATTAAGAGATTTGAAAAATAAGTAGATCTAGCATTTCTTATAGCCGTTCTGTACTCAATCATTTTTTCTTTCCACGAAAGGCGAAAAACTTCTAGTTTTGTTTTCTTCCAACTACGTTCAGCTTTTCTCACAGCTCGTTTTAGAGCCCGAGTGTGCTCGTCATACCACGGCGTTGGATTAGTTTCCTTAATCTTCTTTAGACGTAAAGGAGCGACTGCATCTAATGTGCTGGAAAAGAGAGAGCCAATAGTTTCTGTTGCAGCATCGAGTTCTTCTAAGTTATCAGGTATACTAAGGCGATGAAACTGCTCGGGGAGATTATTTATAAAGTAATCTTTAGTGGTAGACGTGATGGTTCTACAATATTTATGGCTGGGTGGTGGTTTTGTAGCCTTGGCTAATTGTAATATACACAAGACTAAATAATGATCTGATATATCATCGCTCTGCTGTAGAATTTCAACAGCATCAATATCAATTCCATGCGACAGTATTAGATCTAGGGTATGATTACGATAATGAGTGGGTCCTGACACGTGTTGTCTAACTCCAATAGAGTTTAAAATGTCTGCAAATGCCAATCCAAATGCGTCTTTGTTATTATCTACATGGATATTAAAATCACCAACAACAAGGACTTTATCCGCAGCTAGTACTAACTCTGATAGAAAATCAGCAAATTCTTTGATAAAGTCAGTATGGTGCCCTGGTGGCCTGTATACAGTAGCCAGCACAAATGTCAACTTACATAATGTTACATAAAGCACCATCACTTCAAAGGAATTATATTTGAAATTCTTTTGAATGATTCTGAATATATTACTATAAATTACAGCAACACCTCCCCCTTTGCCTTTCTGTCGAGGATTGTGTCGATAATCATAACCTTGAGGACTAGATTCATTTAAAGTAATGTAATCGTCTGGTTTTAGCCAGGTTTCTGTCAAACACAGCAAGTCTAGTTTATTGTCTGTGATAATTTCATTTACAATAAGTGCTTTTGAAGAAATAGATCTAATATTCAGTAACCCAAGCTTTATCATTTGTTTATCTGATTTATCTGTGATTTTCATTTTTTGAACATCAATTAAATTTTTACCCTTAAAAGGTTTCGGAAATTTTTTGTATTTACTAGTTCGAGGTACAGACACAGTCTCTATGTGATAATATCTAGGTGAAAGTGTTTCTATGTGCTGTGAATTATCTGAGTTCTGTGACGTGAGGCGGCTAGCAGACGGTCGGTTTAGCCAGTTTGTCTGCGTCCTGATCTGGGCCCTGGTTTGTCATGTTTCAGCTCTAAGACTATTTGCCAAATTTCTAGATAGAAGAGCAGCACCATCCCGGGAGGGATGAATACCATCTCTTTTCAACAGATCAGGTCTGCCCCAAAAGCTTTTCCAATTGTCTATGAAACCTATATTATTCTGCGGACACCACTTAGACAGCCAGCCATTGAGTGATGATAACCTGCTAACTATCTCATCACTCCGACGAACAGGAAGAGGGCCAGAACAAATTACTTCTGCTGACATTGAATTTGCAAGTTCACACACCTCTTTAATGTTAATTTTAGTGATCTCCGACTGGCGAAGTCGAACATCATTTGTGCCGACGTGGATAATGATTTTAGAATATTTACGTTTAGCATTAGCCAGCACTTTTAAATTTGCTTTGATGTCAGGTGCTCTGGCCCCCGGCAAACATGTGACTATGGTGGCTGGTGTCTCTATTTTCACGTTCCGTGTAATAGAATCGCCAATAACTAGGGCACTTTCAACAGGATTCTCAGTGGGTGCGTCACTGAGTGGGGAGAACCTGTTTGATGTTCTAATCGGAACGGAAGAGTGGTGTTTGTTCTTGCCATTATGCCGCCTCACAGTCACCCAGTTAGCCTGCTGCGTGGCTTCTACAACCGGAACCGAATGTGCAGTGTTTACTAGGCTAGTCGCATCCAAAGCAGTATCTAAGGCCCTTTCATTCTCACTATCCTCAATTAAAGTTTGGATGCGTGTCTCTAATTCTGAGATTCTCTCTGTCAGCCTGACAATATCCCTGCATTTATCACATGTGTAAGTCTCACTGCTGACAGAAAGAGCTAAGCTGTACATGTTGCATTTAATACACATGATAATCGTCGGACATGACTGACCGTGTGTTTGATGAACGCCGTCCGAAAAACTGCAACGCACACGGGACTCGCTGGCTGGATGTCTCGGTCGCTTGCCGGTGCCTGGGGCGAGGGTGATGTGCGGGACGCTGTACCTCGCGGTGGATCGATGAATGCCGGGCAGCAACATCTCCACAGCTTCCCGATCTGGCGAGGACAGATCAGAATAACATACATCGGATAAATCCGCCATTTAATCGACAAGGAAGGTTGGTTTAGAGGAAAAAAGAAAGTAGACGGTAGCTAGCAGGCTAGCGGGCTATGGCTAACACTAGGTGATTACGCTGGTGGATTGCTAGTAATAAATCGTTCCGTTTAGTAATACTATGCAATAGGTTAAGTAATCTAGTGAAAAATAAGAAAGTTATATTATGTGAATAGGAATAAAGAGAAGGATTTAGGATAAACTCCACGAAGCTCCGAGCGTAGGTCAGACAGCAGGCAGCAGCGTTGAGCGTCGAGCAGTCGATCTCTCCGTGTTCTCTCTCAGTCAGTAGCAGTAGAGGAATAGAATTCAGGAGTCTCTAAAAGGGAAAAGATTTTACTGGCCAAGAATGTCTCAGGAGATCAAGGTTTGGTGCGAACAGTGTGAGAGATGCTGCCTTAGAAAAACTCCCACAGCCAACGTCAGGGACCCCCTCGTCAGTATCCATACCAGTGCCCCCATGGAGCTGGTTTGTGTGGACTTCCTGATGCTGGAGAAGTCCAAGGGAGGTATGGAGAATGTGCTCATTGTTACAGATCACTTTTCTCGTTATGCACAGGCCTACCCCACCAGGGACCAAAAGGCAGGCACAGTGGCCAGGGTCTTGTGGAGAAACTTCTTCTGCCGTTTTGGTTTCCCTGCAAAATTGCACGCAGATCAAGGGCGCAACTTTGAAAGCGCAATTGTGAAGGAGTTATGCAAGTGTATTGGCATCACTAAGACCCACACCACGCCCTACCACCCCCAGGGCAACAGAACCACCGAAAGGTTCAACCGCACCCTGATGAACATGCTGGGAACTCTAGAGGTGCACCTGAAGCCCCGGTGGCATGAGCATGTGGATGCCATGACACACGCATATAACTGCTCGCGGCATGACTCCACTGGATATAGCCCGCACTACCTTATGTTTGGTAGACATCCCAGGCTCCCAGTGGACCTCATCTTCGGGTCCCCCACAACGAACCAGCCTTGTAAATACAGCGAGTATGTCCAGACCCTGTACGACTCCCTGTCCCAGGCCTATGCCATGGCTAATCAGACATCTCAGCTGGCGAAAGGACAGCAGAAAAAGTATTATGACAAAAAAGCTAAGAGTGAAGACTTTAGTCCAGGGGATAGAGTCTTAGTCAAGGTCTGTCATGTGGAGGGGAGACAGAAGTTGGGAGATCGATGGGAGGCACGGCCATATGTTGTGGTGAAGAAGCAACCAGGTTTGTCTGTGTACGTGGTGTGACCAGAAGATGGAGGAGCAGAGAGAGTGGTTCATAGAAACCTTTTGACACAGTGTATGTTCCTCCCAGTGGAGCGAGACAAAAGAGTGATCGGCGTGTCAGATGGTGAGATATGTGAGGCAGGCATTGAATCGGAAGCCGAAGAGGGAACAAGGAGTGACAGTTCAGAGGAGATGCTGGACAGAACACTGATTGTAACAACAGATAAAGAGGAGGAGCAAATAAACACAGAGGAGGATGACATGCAGACAGGAGAAACAAGTAGCGGAGAGGGAGGGCTTGTGACTGGTAGTGGTGCCAACCCCACTCAAAGGGCCAACCCTCCAAGAAAAAAACCCGAGAAGGAGCCGGCATCCCCCAACTAAACTCTCACTCGAGTCCCAAGTTGTGAAACTAGAGAGTGACCACCAAAAGATAGAAAGAGGGAGAAAGTTGTGGCTAAAGGTCAGAAGTAAGAGGAGCAGCAGGGAGCCATACTGCATGCACCCTGATAACAGTTAGCTACCCACGCCCTCACTAATTACACACATGATGTGAAATACATTCACTCACAACATATTCATTGTATTGAGTGTCATAAATTAGACCACACTTGAGTTTTGGGTCAATCAGATGGCTGGGACGCCATCAATTAAAGAAGGGGTGGATGTAAGGCAGTGTATTATGTTGTCCACAAATGTCACTATACCACTGTAAGACACTTGTGTTAAGACAGATTCAAGTGCCTTAAGCACGGTTTGAGCCTCTTGATGTACCGTAGTGTTGATACTTTTCTTCAGTTCATGTTATCAATGCTACAGGTAAGCCATGTTAACAATAGTGGAGGTTGCAATGTAAAATATCTTTGTTGTTATCACACTAAAGTTAAGTTTATTGAAATATTTTGTGTTTTAAACTGCTAAAGACCTACATGCAGAGTAATATGGAGAGTTAAAATGTATTTGTGGCGAGGGGGGCGTGGTTTAGCGGGGTCTGCAACAGGAGGGAGCGTCTGGGGATGTGCGGTGATTGAACGGGTTGAATGTAAATCACGAACACCTGTTTCTTGTTCCAGTAATTGGCGTGGAGACAGGATAAAACGCCAGGAGAAGCAGGAGCGTGTGAGAGAGAGAGGGACTGCTGACAGTCAGACTGAGTGAGCCGTGCTCGTTTCGCGGAGTGAAGCCCGTCCTTGGATGTGGAATTATTGAGTGTGCGTTGCACCGTCTTTTTGTTTATGTGTTTGATATTTTCTCTGGTGAGAATAAAGACTGTCAGCAGCCCAAAGCCGATCCCTGTCCTCTTCCTTCCCATTACACAAGAACCTTTACCACAGTATTGTTCTTTCTTTTAAATGTGATTAACGTGTGGTGGCTAATACAAAGCGATCTATTATAATATAAGCAGCGAGTGCTTGCTATTGAATTACATGTACATTGAAATGTACTTTGATTGTTTAAAACTTAAGTTGAGTTCATGTTATCAATGCTACAGATGCCGTGCTGTGGAATAAACGGCCGAGCCACAATTCCGAACCCCTCTGTGTCCGCGTCACCTTCCTCTACCACTGTCCACGATCAGACACAACACAACGCAGAGTAGCAGCGGCAGTGCTGGAGACCAGTACGCGCGCGGAGAGAGAGAGATAGAGGGCTACATTGTGATGACAAAATAATACCCCAGTATTTTCATGAAGACAAAATTCCCATGCCCTTTGCCTCAGTGGAGGTTTGACATGAAATATTCTCAATTCTCATTGAAAGCAATGCGTCACGGCCGCGTCACTGGGACATTAATTAGGCTACACTTGGCTTAATCCTACTAAAACAACATCCAGGGAGAAATTATTTTCTCACACATTTTCTTGTCATCAACAGCAGCATCGGCGGCCGGGTTCACACCGCACGCGTCAGCAGAGCGGAAGCAGCGCGTATTTTTTCGGCGCCCATGTTAACAGATGAGAGCATTCACACACCGCACCGCACGCAGAGGCTGTGCGGCAGAACGTTGCAGGAGCAGAGCAGAAGCAGCAGTGCCGCGATCGTTTCGGTGCTGGGTCTATTTTTGCTGCGCTGCTAATGCTCAATTAAAGTGAAAGTACACCTTTGATGGACAAAATAAATATGATTTCACACAAAAAGTGCTCCAAATGCACAGAATGAGCACATCCAGGGGCGGTTTCTTCATTAGGGCAAAAGGGCAACGCACCACCAAAGTGAGAAAGGGACGGATTTTTCAATCACATTCAACCACAGAGTTACGCTAGCTGTCACTGCTAGGCTGTTTGTTCTGCCTCTGGATATAGTCCAATCAGCGTCGAGTCACGCTCTGTGGAGTACCGCCTCTTTTTGGGAGATTTCAGTCTGGCTGAGAATTGCCCCGAGTGCTCCCATAGACTTCCATTCAAAGAAAGTTTTTTTTTTTAACTGCAGGCACTGCAGTGCAATCTCTATGTTTCTGGGAGGGCTCGCACTAACGTGCTTTCGTCATCATACGTAACCTTAACTTGTGCAGCGATTGGTGGAAACAAACATACCTCTATTAATATTTTTTTTAAGCTGAAGTGACATCCAATAACTTCCTCAGTGCATAATTTATATTTCATAGACATATTCTCCATCTGTAAATGTTAGAAAGTCATAAAAATAATTTCCATTTTGCAGTCAGGCGTGGACGAGCCTTCAACAAGCACAAACTTCCATGAACGAGCGCCGCCGCACGCACGCGTGCCAAACAGACGGAGTTCAATCTGAGTAAAATACATTTTGCTAAAAACATTTGTTATTGATTTTTTTTTTTTTTTGGCAAACATAATAATTATGCCATATGTGGAATTTCGAACCTACAACAAAGTGTATTTGTACGATAGCAGTAACTGTGTAAAGTGACTGTTGTAGGGTAATCAAAATAATAATAATTAGTCTGTTCTTTTGTTTTTATTTATTTTAATTTTTAGTTTAGTGTATTTAACTTCTGCTTTAAAAAACAATTTGTTTTTAGATTGTAAAGTTACAATTTTCGAACATAGCCTAGGCCTAATGTGATTTGACCCCTTTTTTGCACATAATATAGCATATCTTGTTTTTATAGCCTTCAATATGAAGGCTTTTTTTTTTTTTTTCATTGTTTCTTGGACAATATTGGGCAGAATGTGAAATAACATTTTTTTTTATTAAATACAGATTTTTTTTTTTTTTTTTTTAGATCCAAGCCCTATGGCATTCTTTAAATACTGAATTTTCCATCTTTTAGATAAGCAGTAAAGATACATTATTTTATCACTTGTTAAATGTTTTTTTTTTTTTTTTTACAATTAGCCTATTCATTCCTGCATTTCTAAATTTTTTTTTTTTTTTGCGCCCCTCCAAAATTTTTTTTGCACCAGCCGCCACTGAGCACATCTAGTGTGTTTTAACAAGAATTGAAGTATGTCAGAAAAGAAAATTAATATTAAAAAATATTTATAGGAGATTTACTATTTAAACTTGTTTTTAATTATTCAGTTTGGGTTAAAGTATGGTATATTATAGAAAACTAAACTACCCAGAAAATATGATATATAAACATTATTTTAGTTATTACACAGACAGCATATAGGCTCTTTCATACTCAATAGGCTAAGACAACGGCAACGTAAACAAAGTGGAAGGACAATATTTTTATGTTAAGCGTTTATAATGGTTTTCTATAAGTGGAAAATGCTAAACGTTGAAAGCTTATTGTCTTCATATTCAGCCTGACCTGCTTGTCTGCATATCTTCGTCATTTAATATCAGTGTCTTAATGCATTAAGCGTTTTCTTCATAACTGTGTTTTATTTTCAAGGAAAAAGCTTAAGTGTTAGGCTGGGTTCACACCGCAAGCGTGAGCGTGAACTGCAGCTGCAGAGACGCGCGAGTATTCACACAGGAAGCCTTTGTACAGCGTCACAGCAGCGGCTCGAAACTACATATAAAGTGAGCATTTCTTTACAAAGACAGCTATAAATTTGTTTTTATAAGTTGGTCATGTAAACTTGATAGTCTTGAAAGTTTGTTAACATGGGGACGTGTACATCTCATAAACGTAAATACATAAATAAAAATAAATAAATAAATAAATAAAAGCCTCGTTTTATCCATTACTGCACACGAATGAGGTAAGCTTTGTGTTTCACATCATCTGTCGCGTACAAGACAGCAAACTCTGTGAGAAAAGACAGATTTGATTTAGGTATGCAAGAGCCTATCTCTCTGTGTAATAACTAAAATAATGTTTATATATCATATTTTCTGGCTAGTTTAGTTTTCTATAATATACCATACTTTGACCCAACCTGAATAATTAAAAACTAGTTTAAATGAGTAAATCTTCTATAAATATTTTTAATATTAATTTTCTTGACATACTTCAATTCTTGTTAAAACACACTAGATGTGCTCATTCTGTGCATTTGGAGCACTTTTTGTGTGAAATCATATTTATTTTGTCCACCAAAGGTGTACTTTAACTTTAATTGAGCGTTAGCAGCGCAGCAAAAATAGACCCAGCACCGAAACGAGTGAGAGACATGGATCTCGATAGTGTGGGAGAAACAACAATTTTACAAAAGAAAACTTGTAAATTGACATTTTTTCGACTTTCATCTGTCCTTTTTTAATTTGAAAAAAAATCTGAAAAGAAGTCAATATTTATTTTGTGCACATTAAATTTGTGTATTCAGTTTTAATTTAAAAATACAACTGTTCGTTTTTTTGTTTTTCTTGACGTGGTTAAAAAACGAAAAAGTAGGCTACACGGACCTCTGTGTTAGTCAAGTGTTCATGAGATGGATTGCTTGAGGAAAGAAACTGTTCCAGTGTCTGGTCGTTCTGGTGTTCAGAGCTCTATATCATCGTCCAGATGGCAACAGTTCAAAGAGGGAGTGTGCTGGATGGGTCCAGAGGGATCTTCTGTTCCCTTTTTCTCACTCGGGATAAGGACAGTTCTTGGATCACCAGCTTCCTGACAGACAGACTGGGAAAACTCTCATAAGCACCGGAGCTCCTCAGGGTTGTGTCCTCTCCCCACTGCTCTTCTGTGTCGAGCTATTCGTGATGCTTCTCTGCTGCAGCTCTGTTTATTTGGAGGACAAAAAGTTTTAAACGTTTTTAGGTTGCTTTGTCTCAATAACAGCGCTCGTCAATGTCAAAATGAGTGAGATGGCTAATCAAATCAAAGAAGGCGGGTCTTAGAGAACGACCGAGAGTAATATCCGGGGATGCAAGCAACTCAACTCTTCAAAAAATGTCATTGTTTTGAATGTAAAATATGGTATAATTTACATTTGATTCATGTACCTCATAACTGAATGTGATAAGACAGTAACGTTTTGCGTTTGCAGCATATCAGATATCAGTAGAGTGAACGTGTGCATATTGTTTTAAAAGCGCAAAGGTCAAACTCCGCCTGTGGGCGTGGCCTAAATGCGCTCGATCTCTCTCTACTCTTGACTGTAAACAAGTGCTTTTGAGAAAGACGGACAAGAGGACTAACTGTTTCTTCACGTGATTCAAATTCAGATGACTTTAGGTGAGACCTTTTGTGCTGAAAATGTCTAATTCGTTGATTGTACATGTGTTGATGTCCGTTTGACATTGTTTATGATTTAGAGCAGCCTAGAAATAATGACGTTTGACGCAGTTCTTGAAAGTGGTGATGCATATTTTTAAAACATCGTCTGTTGTCACTTTTTAAAGTAGGCTACTCATTCAACGTTTTGCTGAAATACAAAAGTAAATTGGCTGTTTCGTGAACACAAATAGGCCTATAAAATTAAATAACATATTTTTACTGCGAGTGCGAGGCGTCATTTTGATTTCAGCAGATAAACCATAACTCTAAATGGCTGTTTGATCTTTGATCTTTGATCTTTTTGGTTTCAGTTAGTATAGGTACTTTCCAGTCAACAAAAATGCAAGTGAAAGTAACACTTTAGTTGACAAAGCAGCGTCTATAACACTTGGACGCTGTAAACCTTTGCCCGATTCACGAGTTCGCCTGCCCATCCAGTCAGTTAAAGGCACAATATGTAAGATTTGTGGATTAAAATAAAATATCTGTGTAAATCGTGCACAGACCAAGGCTCGTTTGGGATGCACCTCGCCTCACCTGAAATGTAGGCGACTGTAATTAGGGGAGGAGTGAAAAAGTGCAAACAAGTTTATGTATTGTTATTTAGAAATATGACAACAATCACATGACCCATAAAGAGATCACACTGTCAGAGACTTTGGGAATATTTACGAATATTTTATACACATAAAAACAGTGTATTATACAATACTTTTTATATTGTATTCAACAATACTTTTAAATAAAGTAATTTTTCTGTTCATATAGGCCTAATATGTATAAGATATCATGATGTACAAAGAGCAAAACTTTAAAACAGCCTATGCTTAAACACAGTATACGGCGAGGATATAGGCTACAACTATACGCCGTCTTTATTTAAAATAATTTTCTCCACGTTCCAAATAATACTTAATGACACAGAATTTGAGATGTATTTATTTATTTAAGTTTTTTTGTATTAATTCAAACATATATTAATAAATGTGTAACTTTGACTGTATATTTGATCGTATCATTTCCTTCATTACAAATAATACTTAGATTATGTAACGTAGGCTATTTAATGTCACATAAAAATAACCATTTAAAAAAAAAAGCCTTGAACAAGTAAAACAAGTGTTTCTCTGTATGAAAACAAATAGGATATTTAAAAAACATTTCTAAAATAATAGGGTTAAAACATATTTAAACTGCTCATAATAAAATAAAAACAAGCAAAAAACAAATAATCATCTTAAAACACTTAAAGATTATAAGCCCATATCATGGCATTTCTGAAATGAATACGTTTTATTAATTAATATTTATTTAATATTAACACAATAAATATCTTTGACAAATGCAAAAAAAAAAAAATCTTTAATGATAAAATGTAAATGATTCAATATCCTATAGCAGATAAACACTTAATATAAATATATAAATATAAATTTGTTCACCACATCATGACAGAAATATCATAAATATTCACCTTCTGATGTTAAATGTCTCTTTGGCTTAAATGCATGTTTCACTTGTTCAAGGATTTGCAATGATTAAATACATGTAAGCCTATATTTTGACATTAAATGCTCATACCTCCGTGTCTTTATACTATTTGTCACAAGTTCACAACATGAACATACGGAAATAATATCACATACAGTCAAGGGAGACATTTTACTATATGGTTACACATTTATTAATATATTTTCAAAATTATATGGTTATAAGTATTTGTTCACAGTTTATACAAATTAGTTCATGCCTTAACAAAACAGTTTCCTCATTGTACATCATGATATCTTATGCATATTAGGCCTGTATGAACAAAAAAAAAATGACTTTATTTAAAAGTATTTTTGTTAAACACTGTAGACATCGATCTGATCAAAATCCATGTAAAAACAACTTATATTTAACAAAAGAAAATGACATGTATGGGTAGCGCAAATATGACTGTTTAAGCCCTGCCCCTCACTTCCTGTTCTGTGGCTGCGGTTCTGAAACTGTGGAGCTGCGGGTCTGCAGCTGGATATGTCTCTGCTCCTGACTGCTAGAATCCTGACTAATATCAATCTAGTTTACTGCAGTGTTCAACAAGAGTCTTATAGTAGCCGTCGAGCGAACGCACAGGGTAATGTTATAAAATCATTTTCAACACACTCAAATGTTTCTAATATGATAAGAGCGCTGCTTTACTCCATACGCTTGACGGAAGAAGCATAAGCGGCAATAATAAACTAGTCTCTCATTAGCAATCACTCATTGCCCTCTCACATCACTGGGCCCTGCGCTGCTTCGTAGTACAGTAACATTAATAATCTCATTAACATTTCTGCCTGACTCCCATGCCAGTTCTTTTCTCCCAAGAATCCGCGCTCAATCTTGGCATCATCAAGCTATGCCTTTGTTTTGAATAGGAGACCTCTAGCGACGAAAACTACATAGTGTGCCTTCAGTTAATAGTAAACAAATTTGGCTTGCTGAGACAAAAATATTGACAGGAATCAGGACAGAATAATTAGGTTCCTCCCACACATATGTTTGGTACTTCTTAATGCTCTCTTGGTTTAGACCTACTTTAAGTTATGATTTACTGTAAGCATGACTGAATCTGTTTTAAAGGTGCCATCGAATGTTTTTTTACAAGATGTAATATAAGTCTAAGGTGTCCCCTGAATGTGTCTGTGAAGTTTCAGCTCAAAATAACTGCCTATTTTGGGGCATAATTAGAAATGCGCCATTTCAGGGCTGCTGCCCCTTTAAATGCTTGTGCTCTCCGCCCATGGAGCTCGCGCTTGCCTTTAACAGCATAAACAAAGTTCACACAGCTAATATAACCCTCAAAATGGATCTTTACAAGATGTTCGTCATGCATACTGCATGCATGCGTCGGATTATGTGAGTATAGTATTTATTTGGCTGTTTACATTTGATTCTGAATGAATTTGAGGCTGTGATCCGTGGCTAACGGCTAATGCTACATTGTTGGAGAGATTTATAAAGAATGAAGTTGTGTTTATGAATTATACAGACTGCAAGTGTTTAATAATGAAAATAATGACGGCTCTTGTCTCCGTGAATACAGTAAGAAACGATGGTAACTTTAACCACATTTAACAGCAACATGCTAACGAAACATTTAGAAAGACAATTTACAAATATCACTAAAATATCATGTAATCATGGATCATGTCAGTTATTATTGCTCCATCTGCCATTTTTCTCTATTGTTCTTGCTTGCTTACCTAGTCTGATGATTCAGTTGTGCACAGATCCAGACGTTAATACTGGCTGCCCTTGTCTAATGCCTTGAACATGAGCTGGCATATGCAAATATTGGGGGCGTACATATTAATGATCCCGACTGTTGTGTAACAGTCAGTGTTATGTTGAGATTCACCTGTTTTCCTGAAGTCTTTTAAACAAATGAGATTTATATAAGGAGGAGGAAACAATGGTGTTTGAGACTCACTGTATGTCATTTCCATGTACTGAACTCTTGTTATTCAACTATGCCGAGGTAAATTCAATTTTTGATTCTAGGGCACCTTTAAGTTGATTTACTGTAAGCATGACTGAATCTGTTTTAACATGTTCATTTGTTGTAAGCCTTGAAATGAAAGCACGCTCAGAACAAGTCAGACACAATAGCTGTTAATGTTAATAGAATATCTTACCGCTTAATTCCCCTTTAATCAAATATGGAAAACCCAACCCTGCAATGCATATCCAATTTCTGCCTAATTAAATGCATATGTTTGCTATTTTTTTATTCTGTTCTCTGAGGCCAAGGCTTCTCACATTAGTTTTACATTACCATTTTCACCCCCTCTGACCTGGGCCTTTCTTTGCTGATCAACCTCTTTGCATGTGGAATGAGTATGTATTTGCTGTTTGTGCTGATCAGATGGTCATTTTGGACTAGTGACATTTTTAGTTTTTTTACTTTGTCGAATATGAACCCTTTAACAATTTAACAAGTGACACTTTTAAAGCAGGACTCATAATGGTGCATTAACATAGAACATTAGTTGTAACCATTTTATTTCAACTCTTCACAGAATTCAGCTGATTGCTCTGCTTAATCAAGAGGAGTCATGCCAATTGTGAGGAGGAAGAAGTGTTTGGAGTGTTCTGCCAAACTATCTAAAGACTACATCAAGCTGCTGATCGTCTAAAGGCATAAAGTCAGCCATCAGGATCTGCGCCTTTATATTGATATAAACAGAAAAGGAATGCCAAAGTACTGGCATCTAATCTATTATTTAATGTGAAGTTGTGAAGAAATAGGTTCATGAAGTCTGAGGGTGAAACGTTTTCCTTTGAAAAGGACTAAATAAACTTCCCTTGCAATGTTTATGGACATGTTATTGCTAAGGACCATCATATCAACTGTTGGCATCGTCATCGCTGTTCATTTTGAACTCTGTTTCTGTGGATGTTCCCGTGCTGAATATGAGATAAATGGAGAATGCTGCCCCATGTGTGGTCCCGGTACAGTAAAAATGTTTATTTTGGGTGCTATACAATAAACAGGGTTCACACACTTCTTGAAAGTACTTAAATTTCAGACAGATGGATTCAAGGCCTGGAAACTCTGTGGAAACAAACATAGGCTTTGAAAGTTCTTAAAAAAAACTTTGTTAAAGTGTGTGATGCTATTACAAAAATGAGCCTTTATGCGCTGCCAAAGCCAGAATGAAACCGCACTATTGAATGAGGGGAAAGTGGGGGGAAAAGCACCGCGAGCGGATGGGTCGTGACTCGTGATCAAGTGCCGGCAGCCCTGCATGATGAAGCCATGAGAAGCGTGAAGCTGTTTAACTTATATATATATATATATATATATATATATATATATATATATATAAATAACTTGTTTTATTTATTTAATAATTTTTTTTTATTTAATAACACATTTAAAGTGTTGTTGAAATCGTTTTTTGGTTTAGGATGTTACCATAAACACTAACCAAATGCAGTTATATTCTCTCCATATTTTAATGTTTTAATCAAGTCATGATTAATAAAACATAAATCTAAAACCAGTGTGAAATAAATGAGAAGGAATAAGCAGGAATAAGAAAGCTACACTGCCTCTCTGGTTCAAACCCACTCTCTCTTTCTCACACTGTACCAGCCCTCTCTCCTCGTTGGATTTTTAAATAATGGCCCTTTAAATTAGATTTTAGCTGTCAGTATATCCCTTAAAGGGTTAGTTCACCCAAAAATGAAAATGATGTCATTAATGACTCACCCTCATGTCGTTCCACACCCGTAAGACCTTCGTTCATCTTCAGAACACAAATTAAGATATTTTAGATTTAGTCAGAGAGCTTTCTGTCCCTCCATTGAAAATGTATGTACTGTGCACTGTCCATGTCCAGAAAGGTAATAAAAACATCATCAAAGTAGTCCATGTGACATCAGTGGGTTAGTTAGAAGTTTTTTAAGCATCGAAAATACATTTTGGTCCAAAAATAACAAAACGAAGCTTGGGCGCACCAGCTCGTGTCAGCAGCGTCACAGTCCGGAGCAGAAGGGGGCGGTCATGCACCAATAAGCTGGATGCCAACCGCCGTAAAACAGGAAAGAAGAAGAAGCAGCATCACTGCAGAGTCGTGAACGCGGATTGTCAACAGACCCGGGAGAGAAGACAATGCTGAATAAAGTCGTAGATTTTGTTATTTTTGGACCAAAATGTATTTTCGATGCTTCAAAAACTTCTAACTAACCCACTGATGTCACATGGACTACTTTGATGATGTTTTTATTACCTTTCTGGACATAGACAGTCTACCGTACATACATTTTCAATGGAGGGACAGAAAGCTCTCGGACTAAATCTAAAATATCTTAAACTGTGTTCTGAAGATGAACGGAGGTCTTACGGGTTTGGAACGACATGAGGGTGAGTCATTAATGACATAATTTTCATTTTTGGGTGAACTAACCCTTTAACATTACTGCAGTAACAGGTACTGTAGGTCTTTGATACCGCTCAATTTGTCAGTAACAAACCCACATTTATTGTCTTTTCTTATTGTGCTTGATATAAAATAAAAGGTGCTTTAAGTCCTTGAATCTGGTGTTCATGAAAGAGTGGGAACCCTGAGTAAAGGCTAGAATACACTACACAACTTTGCACAGATTTTTTCCCCCCAATTTGCAGTCTGGATTCCAACCAGTTTGGAAGATATCAAACCTTATTGTTATTTTTATTATTTTTCATTTGTCATGCATCTCCTAGCAACAAGTTGCATGTTTCTGTGTGAGTTGGTTGTGCTTAAAATGCCTACAATTCTTGTAGTGTGTGATTCCCAGTCATTTAGTGTATGATGTCCAGTTTTTCCTCAGTAACAATTTACAAAGTTGTCAAGTGTATGATGCCCTGTGTGTTAAAAATCTGCTCATATTTTAAGTCCTGTATATAAACTACACCAGGGATTCTCAAACCTGTCCTGTGGGACATTCCAGAAAGCAAGGTTATCTTACCATCATAAATACCTTTCAATTTTGAATCAGTTTTTTTTTCTTTCTGTGAACAAGAATCATATTGTGTATTTGATGTTAATTATAAACTTAATGGGCCAGTTGTTCAAAAAGTTTAACCTGGATCAGAATGATCTGGATTTGGAAATCCCATGTTTTGCTATCCAGGATCAGGTAATCCATCTTACTTTTGTGCTGGTTTTTCATACACACTTTTCCAGATTACCAAATCTGGATTACCAGTGCTCTACGGAGGCCCTAAAGGACATGTTGATAGAAAGAATATGGGTTTTGAATTAAATATGATATTTTTGTTGGATAGTTAACAGGTGTTTGGGGATTGTTTTATGGCACAAAAATCTCTTTTTTAACTTTACAGTTAGTTACCGAAAGGCTAAATATGAAGCCTAATTACTTTAACAGTTACTAATCAAGAGCAAAAAAAAAAAAAATATGTGTGTATGTATGTTACATGATAAAAATGTTGTATGTTTTGACCAGTTTTAGAAGTTTGATCACATTTTTGTTCCTGAAATACACCCTTCTGATGGGATCAGTATAATCCTGTTTTTCTGGATCAAAGTTATCCAAATCCTACTGACAAGTTTTGAACAACACAAACTGAAGGTTTGATCCAGATTAAAACTAGGATTGTATTCCGTGATCTAATCTGATTTCAGAATCCCTTTTTCCTTTTGAACAACCCATTTTCAAGATTTGATCCAATCCAATGGCCGAAATCCGATCAGATTACTTTTGAACAACTGGCCCAAGAAGATTGAACTAAAATCAGGTTTGCAAAGACATTATAGCTGTATAAGTTTATTTTTTATTTAGCCATTTTGCTTCCACATTTGTTGTAAGGTGAGATGCATTACATATGTCATTTTATTATAAAAAATACATAGAGAGAAACTATAACATAATATTGTGCGAAATCTGTCACACCCACTAGAATCTCATCAATAGGCCACTCATGCGCAGAATACTACAGAAGTAAACTAACCCTGGAACAGAACCTGCTACTTACATACCCTGAAAGATCCCTCAGGATTTGGAACCAAATATTGAGGTTGTCCACTTAGTAAACTTACCATGGTATGTTGCATAACCTGTTTTCTGGAATACCCCCCTGGAGCTCCCCCAGAACTGCACGTTTTGTATGTGTTCCCTTATCTGACACACGCTGATGAGTTGAATCAAGTATGTTAGCTAATTTAAAATACAAAATGTCTTGTGGTACATAAGGACAGGTTTGAGAACCCCTGCAGTAGTGTATTTCAGCCTATTCCAAAATGAAAATTCTGTCATTAATTCCTCACCCTCGTGTCGTTCCGCACTTGTAAGACCTTTGTTCATCTTCGGGACATTAAAAAAAAAAGCTATTTTTGATAAAACCCGATGGCTCAGTGAGGCCTGCATCACCAGCAAGACAATCAGTGCCGTTTCTAGGTATAGGCAAACTGGGCGGTTGGGGGGGCTCCAGTGTGAGTCGACGCCACACCAAGAGATTTATATATATAAACACGAATAAAATAAAAATAATTATTATTATTTCGTACTTTTGCCATTTCGAGGCATTATGATTACTTGCGTATTATCTGAGTGACAAGCCCAGTTTTTCAAAAAATGTACACTGGATCAAATTTATCTGGATTTGGAAATCCCATGTTATGCTATCCAGGATCGCCTGATCCATCTTACTTTATGCCAGTTTTTTAAAGGAATATTGGATTGGTTCACTGTGATCCAAATACCAAATTTCAGGATGACCAAATCCTGTGTACCAGAACCTTAAATGGAACTAACAGTGTAGCCTACTGGCTTAGCAAAGAACAACAGGTACGCAAAATACCTGTGGCCACAAATAGCCATTGTTTGTTTTAATTGTAATAAACATAAACATTTTACATTCCTTATTTTGTTATAATGTTAAATAACAAAACAAAAACAATAATATCCAATAGTCAAAAATCATTTACAGGACCGATACCAGCTCTTTCCATCTCTGTATCTTCAATCTGCACTTTTTTTCTGCTGAAGTTGGGTAAGCAAGATTTGTTCTTTACCCAGTTCAATTTGTACTTCTGCTCTATCGGTTTCCCGTTTTAGAAGTAACTCATAGCTGGTTTGTAGCTGAGGATATGCTCATATATGCTTCAAATATGAAGAAATGTATATATCATCAGTAAACATTGATTTTGTGATCATTAACTTAAAAAAAACCTCTCTGATTTTATTTGGTTCCAAAAATCACAACAGAATCCACCTTTCTGACGGGATCAGGATAATCCTGTTTTTTGTATCAAATAGATCCCAAACCGAGTTCAAAGTTTTGAAAAACCCAAAGGGCAGGTTTGATCCAGATCAAATGTAAAATCAGATTACATGCTCTGATCTTAGTTCGGAATCCCTCTTTTGCTTTTAAAAAAACCCATTTCCAAGATTTAATCCAATCCGTGATCCGAAATCCCACTAGATTACTTTTGAAAAACTGGGCCCTGGTGATAGTGACCGCTGCTGTTAGGAAAAGAATAGAGAAATGAGATGTAGAAGGCGGCAGGTAACGTCATCATTCGTGCTTACCTTGATTAAGTGTTTTAGTTTCATCATTATGAAAAGGTCAAAGCCATCAGGGGCTCAATATCATAAAAATAAAAAAGAGGATGAGGAAAAAGAAAGCGAAATTTCAATATGGTTCCCGTTTGGTTATACTTTCTGGGAACGTTCTCTATTGGTTCCTTTTTTTTTTTGTATCGTTCTATTTACATAAAGATAACTTTCCTGGCTAACGAACAGGGAACGTTAGAATCTTTGTTCTGGGAATGTTTGGGAACCATAAACAACGTTCCTGGAACTATAGCATAGAATATCAAATAAATGCATTTCTTTATGCTGTAATAGTGCAGTTGAAGTCACAGACAGACAGGCATTGTGATTTGTGATTATGAGAATCTGTTTGTTTATGCTAGAGTTTTGTATTCGCACCTATAGGGTGCCAAAAAGGCTAGAAGCGGCCCTGAAGACTATTAACACTTACGTTACCCAGAAAGCTACAAAAAGATGCTTTTAAAATAGTTAATGTAACGGGAATACTTCATGTGAAGCTTCAAATCTTCACAAATCTTTTGTTTTGTATCAGAGGTTGGGAGCGTGAAAGTCATGTTTCCATAGTTCACTTGAATTTGGCAGTTTGATTCATGCTTCCAACCTCTGATGAATGACAGAATTTTTGGGTGAACTAACCCTTTAAATAATGTTGTTAACCAATATAACATAGTAGGAATTTGTGGATTCTAAAGAGTTAAACTTAAAAAAATGAAAGTCCAAGTATGCATTAAAGGCTAGAAGCCCAAAGATGCACTGTTTTCAAAACTGTATTACAAAATGAACTCATTGATTCAGTAAAAAAGTAAAGAAGAAGCAGCAGCAGCAGCTGTTTTGGCCATGTCATATCTGTCTAAATGTTTTTGGCTATATCCACACATTTATATTACTAGAATTCAGCTGATCAGACACATTTTACTTTTTTTTTTTTAGGAAACCGTGTTTATTGGCATTGCACTGTAGATACCAGTACATCTTGTATTCCATGTCCTGCATCAACTTACACAGATGAACCCAATGGACTCATAACATGTTTCTCCTGCACTGTGTGTGCTGCAGGTGTGTGCCCAGTGTTAAGCGCATTAACTTGAGATAAAGAGATGTAAAACTGTAATAATGAAGTGCTGTCTAATGCATTACACTTCAGATATGATTAGGTGCTTTGTTTTTGTGCCCACAGTCCAAGGATTAAGGGTGAGGAAGGCCTGCACACGCTCTGCTGACACAATTTGTGAGCCACAGGAAGGATTCCATTGCATCGAACTAAATAAAGGCAACTGTAAATCAGCGGTGGAACATGCTAAATGTAAACCTGGACAATATATTAAACAAAAAGGTGAGTGTGTGTATATACTCAATTGTAGATTTTTTTTAAAACTAATGCAAATAATAGTTTTTTTTGTACTTTAGTTATATAATATTTTGTACAAGCTTTTTTTCTGTATTGAATAATTCTAAATAAATTACTGAGGTAATCTGTATTTTTGATAACCGCAGTAATTAAAGGATTAGTCCACTTTTAAATACACTTTTCCTGATAATTTACTCCCCCTAATGTCATCTAAGATGTTCATGTCTTTCTTTCGTCAGTCGAAAATAAATGAAGGTTTTTGAGGAAAACATTCCAGGATTTTTCTCCATATAGTGGTTTTCAATGGACTCCATACGGTCGAAGGTCAAAATTACAGTTTCAGTGCAGCTTCAAAGAGCTTTAAATGATACCAGACGAGGAATAAGAGTCTTATCTAGAGAAACGATCGGTCATTTACGAAAAAAATACAACCGTTTATGCTTTATAAACAAAATATCGCCTTGAACGTACTTTCCACTTCCGCATTCTTCCCTATTCTACTTACGGAAAGGAACGCGGCGGCAGTTTCGTTTTTTCTGTAAGTAGAATAGGGAAGGCGTAGGACTAGACTTGTGCCGATATTCGGTAATGCGATAATGAATATGCACGATATTGTTATCGTGGGCATTTCAAAATACCGTAAATAATAATTTATTACCAATTATTAAAATTTTTATAAGAATACTTTCTCAATCAACCGTATAAAATACACAACACCGCTGTATTCTGCGTCAAAAGAACACACGCTCAGATGTAAACAAGCCCAACAAAGAAGCACATGACTGAACCAGTGAAGGAGATGCGCTGAATGAAAGTGCGCGTTCACTCTCTGACAGCAGAGGGCGCTGATGGAACTGCAGAAATGCAGCGGTTACCCCGGAAACCCCGCAAACAAAGCAACTGCGCTGGTGAAGTTTTTAAAATGCCTAAAACATATATTTTAATCTGGACTACAACATGCCTTAATGATTAGAAATGTTGTGATTATTTGTTATTGTTCATAAAAGACATGCGGCTTCATTAGTTAACATGTTAATTCATTATTACCAAACTGACAATGAAAAATACTTAAAAAGCATTAATTATTCTTAGTTAATGTTAATTTCTTAGTTACTGTTTAATAACATTACTAAAATCAAAAGAACTTATTTAATGGACCTGAGATAAAACTAACAATGATCAGTTGTGTTTCTTAACTAACATTAAGAAAAAATGATACTTTCTGTAACAAATGTAGCTGTTGCTCAATCTTAGTAAATGCATTAAATAATGAGATCTTATTGTAAAGTGTTTCCTGTTGTTCTTTATAGCCTCTTTTGCACTTTAATCTATTTGAAAAATTGACTTTATATTTATATTTATTCAGAGTTATTTTTGTTATTACAAAAAGAAAAAGAGTTCTTAAACCTGTTATACTGACAACACTTTTTTTGCAACTTATTTCAATATTGTGATAATACCGTATACCGTGATAAAAGCTTCAGCAAATAATCTCAACATGAAAAAATGCCTACGTAGAACACACAGTGTAAGCGTTATGAAGAATGTGGAAACGGAAAGTACGTTCAAGACGATATTTTGTTTATAAAGCATAAACAGTATTTTTTTTCGTAAATGACCGATGGTTTCACTAGATTAGACTCTTATTCCTCGTCTGGTATCGTTTAAAGCCCTTGAAGCTGCACTGAAACTGCACTGGACCTTCAACCTGTTGGTAGCCTTTGAAATCCACTATGAGGAGAAAAATCCTGGAATGTTTTCCTCAAAAACCTTCATTTCTTTTCGACTGACGAAAGAAAGACATGAACATCTTGGATGACATTAGGGGGAGTAAATTTATCAGGAAAAGTATCCTTTAAAAAACAACATTAGTATTATCTTTGTTGATGTTATATCTCATTCACTCTCTCAATATTTTTACAGGAACAGCATTTACTGATACTGAATGTGCTAACTGCACAGATGGCACTTATTCAAATGGCTCTCTGATGGCCTGCCAACCACATTCAAAGTGAGTAGTGACCCACAGATTTACAAAATATTAATGAAAGATTATAAGACTGGACATTCTAATATTCTTGAGTTACACATTTTCAGATGTGAGATTAAGGGACTTACAGAAATAAAAGCAGGAACATCATCTTCTGATGCTGAATGTGAGAAAGTGACTTCAGTTAAACTTATAGTTGGAGTCACAGTTGCAGTTCTTGTTGCCGTTTTGGTGGCATTAATAGCATACTTCATATACAGAAAACATAAAGCACAGCCCTCTAACAAACGTAAGAACTAAAGTAATAAAATAATAAAAGTACTCATTTTAATGTTAATATTCCAAGCATTAGCATTGTTATTACTTTTTATATTGTAGGTGTCAAACCACAACAAGCAACTGAGGATGATTCAGAGCTAGTAAGTGAATATCTGACCTGTTCTTTTATGTCAAACATTTAAAATAGGATTATAATAGGAAACACCTTGCTAAAATCTTGATGTAGTCTTCAGTCTAAAGGTTGTACATAAAGCTTTATTTTGCTGAAATAATTACTCTTTTTGTACAGAAAGTGGAGACCCTGCTGAACTAACTTTGATAAACCAGGATTAGGTAAGAACCAACAGCTGACCATTAGGACCTGTATATTTTCATTTACATTTACGCATTTGGCAGACGCTTTTATCCAAAGCGACTTACATTGCATTTTACTATACATTTGTATCTGAGTATGTGCAATCCCTGGGATCGAACCCATGACCTTGGCATTGCTAGTGCCATGCTCTAACCACTGAGCTACAGTGGGGTTTTTTTGCAAATGATGTTTTATTTATAGTAATTAGATGCTATTTATATTTTATAATGGCAGATACATATATTTACACCTCAGTACTGTTGTACATGCAATGCAATAATAATTTATCATTATTAAACACTCGTTCAGCAATATACTTGTACTTTTAGACCATTGTCTTCATTTCTTTTGAAAATGAATTACGGAAAGTGAAGTATACCCGGGGCATGCACTAAAACTAGAGCATTTGAATGTTTCCAAAAAGTTCCTAATCTCTCTGTATCTCCTAAATTCTGATGATGTGTACATTACTGCTCTAACTGAAAAATAATTACACATATTAATCCTATATCTGCTTAGTAGTTTCTCTTTTGCTTTTTTTTTAGCAGTTGATTTGTGTATATTGTGCATATTTGAAGTATCGCACTGTAATCCATTATGATGATATAGTCTGTAATTTTTCAATTGGAGGGGGAAATCCTGTCCAAAAAACAACTGAGGCACTGATATTAATTTACTGTCGGGGAAGTGTCCATCTGTGGGGGGAATTGTCCACAAGTGTCCATGATGTATCTTTTTTTATTTTTTTATTTTACTGTATAGAGTAGGCGAAACTGTTCATTATCCTACACAGTGGGTGGATGTGTTACTGTAAATAAATTATTGAACAAATTGCTTGAACAAAATAGCACCCTTAACAAACAAATAAGAATTACCTTAAAGTTTTATGAAAAATATTTAAGTATAATATTTAAATAATAAGTCAGCATGAAATCAAAATTGACCCTATTTACTTTGTTAGTGCATATTACTAGTCTTGTGGTGAATAATTAATCCATGCAAGTTAAAACACCGGAAAAAATTGTTGATGTCAGTTTGACGGCTTGGGCTGAAAACGCGTAAACCACTCCCCTCCAAGAGAGGAGGAGCGCTAAAGTAAAACTCTGCCCTCTATTCAATATTCTGTTTCACTTGGAAATACGTCACAACACTGGAGAAAAGTAGTTTGCAACTTCCGGTTCACAGGGACTTTAAAATATACACAATTTAATAACATATGTTTAATAAAAATGTTAGGAATCATATTTGTTTCAAGTGCTTTTTTTTAGGAGGGGTGTGGCTCGGGGGGCCTCCAGATGTCTAGAAACGGCCCTGGAAATGCTATAATGTAAATGAAATATTATACATAGAATGATATAAACTTTATAATACAATCAAATAATACAGAGAAAAAATGCTGTCTACTGTGCTGTCAAACTTTAATGCTGTCACATAAATCTGCTGCACAGGTAAAATTAAATAAATTGCTAATTACAACATTGAAATAAAAATAAAGTCTGAACAAATAGAAATCAAGAAATAATGGAAATAATTAAAAACTCATGTAGCCACCAGCTAATTGCTCCATTGCTGATCATGGGTCAGAGTATCGATATATCTGCTCTTTCCAATAATCACGAGAGTATGCAGTAATCTCAAACAACTTAATCCAGATATTTTAATCAAATCTGTAAATTCATTTTAAGAACCAAATTATCCAGAGATTAATTATCATGGTTAGAAGGATCTGGCATCTGTCAAATCATCTCAGATGTATTAAACAACTCTGAAATAGCATCACCATAATCACTTATTACAAACCAGTTTGGCTTTATTTCTTTGGTACATGTACAAAGGTTGTTAAGTCTGTTCAGTGTTCAGTTTAGATGGGCACTTGACTATTGACTTGGGAAGAATTAATTCTCTCAGCAATTGTTGAAGGTGTATGTCATCACTATTGTCAACAATATTTCATGCTCCTGACTATAATGACATGTGTGCACTTTTTGGAATCAGTGACTGCATAGCAGCCGGAAAAAATAGCAACTTTTGAACTGTCATTATTAAGTTGTTAATAACTTTACCATTGAAAAAGATTTTCTCATAACCACTGTTATTGAACAAACTGCTTTCATTGCATGTAGGACGAGGTCTGCTGCTGTGCGTAGTTCCTGCAAAACACCTGGGTCAGAACTACCCTCGTGCAGTTCATTTAGCACTTTAGCCTGGTAGACCTACAGCACCACCATGGCATGCAGGCCAGAGGCAGCCTCACCACAATCTCTGAAAGCCTTGGCACCAAGTGAGGATAAGAACATACAGGCCCGGGAGAGGAGACGTGGATTACCCCACGAGGAAGTAGCGGACTTTGGACACCGCTGAATTGCAACAGACCGCTCCACTGGGGGGATCTCCATTTACCCATTGACCGCCTTGCCATTGAGGGTAGTGAGGGCAGAAGAGGCAAGGTACCAGAGCAGATTTGGGCAGAAAAAAGTGCCGCCCATGATCTGGTAAACTCTTTGTGCACTTCTGGAAAGAATGAAACTGGGGCGGGGTGCTGAGAACTAGCATGGTCATGCCTTGAGGGTTCAGGACACGGTGGAGGACTCCATTCAAGAACGACTCTCTCAACGGCCCGGGAAAGTATAGCTGTCAGCTCCAGGTCAGGTTTGGTCAATGTTACAGTCCCCGAAGGGGGTAACGCAGGTGAATCTTCATCCCCAGAGGAACCAAGCTCACCCTCCGATGCAGCAATCGACATCTGCCGCAGCCCCAAAGGTAACAACTGGTACCCCACGAGAGGGACCAAAGCGCTCCTGCACAGTGGGTGCATGATTTGTGCCTAATTCCCAGACACATCGTGACTGTCAGACGGAGCCAGGTAACAACCGCATCCAGAAATACACAAGTAGAATGCCATCTTTACAAAAGCGCTCTTTTAGGGAAATAAGCTCTCTCTCTCTGGTGCTGAAGTGCAGAGGGGAAATGGCCATGGGACAACAAATAGGAAAAAGTGCAGCCCGTTGTGTGCTCTCACTCATAGAAGACACAACCTCACTCAGGCTGATCAAACAGGGATGTCATTAAGGTTCACCTCTCTGAAAAATGCTGCGATTGTGACCACCACTGCTTCCCAAAAAGAAGACTTGTTGAAGAACACTCAAAATAAATTGCGGAGCTGGAACAATAGAACTGCTCGGCTCTGAAGTGAAAAGCTGTGCAATGCACCTGCTGTTCATTAAATACCCGCACTGCAGTGTACCACAACTAATGCATATCTCGCATGCCAATGTACACTGGCTCGTTTTAGTTACATTCAAAGTAGACAGGTCTCTCTAGCAAGATCCCAATTTGTCGGTTCAGTGATGAGTCTCGACAGCAGCTATGAATAATGATAATTCGTTCATACTGTGCCGATTTGTTTCATTTTTAGAGTGATTATTTATTCTACAGTGACAACAAAATAGTCTTCTGATCTTTGTGTAAACAATTTCTATAAAATTAAATGACAACAATGAAATTAATCCGAGCTATAAGGTTCAGTGTGTCCTTTGAGCACACTACTATGATGTTAACACTCCAAAGACTTACAGCTTTGCAATTACGATTTATTCGATGGAATCTGTTTGAAACTGAAGAACATTAAAATTTCTGCTGACTGTTACGCTGGAGCTGGAGATGTGCAGTGTGACGTCTGTACTGGAAGAAAACACAAAGCCGTCAAGTCCTGTCTGGTGTGTCTGAACTCTTACTGTCAGAATCACCTTGAACAACATGAGAGTTGGTTTAAAAGAGACACAATCTGACTGAAGCCACTGGACGACTGCAGGAGATGATCTGCCAGAAACACGACAAGATCCTTGAGGCTTTCTGCCGCACTGACCAGAAGTGTATATGTGTGCTGTGTATGATGGATGAACATAAAAACCACGACACTGTATCAGCTGCGGCACAGAGGAAAGAGAAACAGGTATGAAATATATAAACCTGATTCCAAAAAAGTTGGGACACTGTACAAATTGTGAATAAAAAAGGAATGCAATAATTTACAAATCTCATAAACTTATATTTTATTCACAATAAAATATAAATAACATATCAAATGTTGAAAGTGAGACATTTTGAAATGTCATGCCAAATATTGGCTCATTTTGAATTTCATGAGAGCTACACATTCCAAAAAAGCTGGGACAGGTAGCAATAAGAGGCCGGAAAAGTTAAATGTACATATAAGGAACAGCTGGAGGACCAATGTGCAACTTATTAGGTCAGTTGGCAACATGATTGGGTATAAAAAGAGCCTCTCAGAGTGGCAGTGTCTCTCAGAAGTCAAGATGGGCAGAGGATCACCAATTCCCCCAATGCTGCGGCGAAAAATAGTGGAGCAATATCAGAAAGGAGTTTCTCAGAGAAAAATGGCTCAGGAATACTTCCAGAAAACACTGTCGGTGAACACAATCCACCGTGCCATTCGTCGTTGCCGGATAAAACTCTATAGGTCAAAAAAGAAGCCATATCTAAACATGATCCAGAAGCGCAGGCATTTTCTCTGGGCCAAGGCTCATTTAAAATGGACTGTGGCAAAGTGGAAAACTGTTCTGTGGTCAGACGAATCAAAATTTGAAGTTATTTTTGGAAAACTGGGACGCCATGTCATCTGGACTAAAGAGGACAAGGACAAGTTGTTATCAGCGCTCAGTTCAGAAGCCTGCATCTCTGATGGTATGGGGTTGCATGAGTCCGTGTGGCATGGGCAGCTTACACATCTAGAAAGGCACCATCAATGCTGAAAGGTATATCCAAGTTCTAGAACAACATATGCTCCCATCCAGACGTCGTCTCTTTCAGGGAAGACCTTGCATTTTCCAACATGACAATGCCAGACCACATACTGCATCAATTACAACATCATGGCCGTGTAGAAGAAGGATCCGGGTACTGAAATGGCCAGACTGCAGTCCAGATCTTTCACCCATAGAAAACATGTGGCGCATCATAAAGAGGAAGATGCAACAAAGAAGACGTAAGACAGTTGAGTAACTAGAAGCCTGTATTAGACAAGAATGGGACAATATTCCTATTCCTAAACTTGAGCAACTTGTCTCCTCAGTCCCCAGATGTTTGCAGACTGTTATAAAAAAGAAGAGGGGATGCCACACAGTGGTAAACATGGCCTTGTCCCAATTTTTTTTTTCCCCCTTAAAATGATACATTTTCTCAGTTTAAATATTTGATATGTCATCTATGTTGTATTCTGAATAAAATATTGAAATTTGAAACTTCCACATCATTGCATACTGTGTTTATTCACAATTTGTACAGTGTCCCAACTTTTTTTGGAATCGGGTTTGTAAACTAGACACTGATGAAATAATGTTGATATTATTTATACTGGCACCCATATGATCAGGTAACATCATTCACACTGCAGGCTTCAGCAGAAGTGAACAGTAGCTGCTGGACTTTAACTGCTGAGTGTATTTGTGCTCCATATTGAACTTAACAGAAAATATGGTGAAATGCACCATAAACATTTATCAACGCAAACCTTTTTACAAATATCTTCACATGATGATATAGTGACAGCTGTATAAACTGTATAAGCATCTCTGTCACTGGTTTGTCCTTTAGCACCAGCTAAAGAAGACACAGAGGTTGTTCCAGCAGAGGATCCAGCAGATAGAGAAAGATCTTCAGCAGCTGAGAGAGGCTGTGGAGTCTCATAAGGTGAGTCTGGAGAAGAAGAGAAGTTTGAGAAGTCTCAGTCAGGACTCACTGAAGCCACTGTGTGATTGTGATGTGTGTCCTAACAGCGCTCTGCACAGACAGCAGTGGAGGACAGTGAGAGGATCTTCACTGAGCTCATCCGCTCCATTGAGAGAAGCCGCTCTGAGGCCACACAGCGGATCAGAGATCAGGAAAAGACTGCAGTGAGTCGAGCTGAAGGAAGACTGGAGCGACTGGAGCAGGAGATCAATGATCTGAGGAGGAGAGACGCTGAGCTGCAGCAGCTTTCACACACACTGGATCACATCCATTTCCTGCAGGTAACAGAGATCCAGAAGAACAGGATCATAGTAGACTTGAGCAAGAGACTCACAGAGAAACATTTCATGAGAGCAGAATGAGCCGTTGACTGAAGTGTTGATCTGTGTGTTCGGTTATTATATAATCATCAGTCAGACTATCATCTGATCATCTTCTTTTCAGTGAGACACTTACAAATGCAGTTCAGTAAAAATTGCAAATTTTGAGTAATGTTCACTAAAGTTGCATCAGATGATCTTTAAACCTGATCAAATTTATATCTATTTCTATAATTGTTTTTCTTTTAAAGGTGCCCTTGATTCAAAAATTGAATTTACCCTGGCATAGTTAAATAACAAGAGTTCAGTACATGGAAATGACATACAGTGAGTCTCAAACCCCATTGTTTCCTCCTTCTTATATAAATCTCATTTGTTTAAACGACCTCCGAAGAACAGGCGAATCTCAACATAACACCGACTGTTACGTAACGCCCCAATATTTGCATAATGCCAGCCCACGTTCCCAACAATTATCAAAGGCATTAGACAAGGGCAGCCAGTATTAACGTCTGGAGCTGCACACAGCCGAATCATCAGACTAGGTAAGCAAGCAAGGACAATAGTGAAAAATGGCAGATGGAGCAATAATAACCCAGCCAGCAATGACACGTGGGGCCCAGATGGGTTAACTACGGGTTCCATGGGTACTGTGTGGGCATGGGCTTTGGCTGGGTGAAATCAGCGGGTCCCATGTAGGTTTTGTAGTACGAGTCCCACATAGGAAGCCCATATGAGCTGATTACATGGGCCCCATAAGGGACAGGCATGGGCCAAGTGGGCATGGGTTTGATCTGGGAACACATATATGGGTCTTGAATGGCATATTTATGGGCCAAGTGGGCATGGGTTTGAACTGGGAATCCACATATGGGTCCTGCATAGAATTTTTATGGGCCAAGTGGGCATGGGTTTGAACTGGGAACACATATATGGGTCTTGTATGACATATTTATGGGCCAAGTGGGCATGGGTTTGATCTGGGAACACATATATGGGTCTTGAATGGCATATTTATGGGCCAAGTGGGCATGGGTTTGATCTGGGAACACATATATGGGTCTTGAATGGCATATTTATGGGCCAAGTGGACATGGGTTTGAACTGGGAACACATATATGGGTCTTGTATGACATATTTATGGGCCAAGTGGGCATGGGTTTGATCTGGGAACACATATATGGGTCTTGAATGGCATATTTATGGGCCAAGTGGGCATGGGTTTGAACTGGGAATCCACATATGGGTCCTGCATAGAATTTTTATGGGCCAAGTGGGCATGGGTTTGAACTGGGAACACATATATGGGTCTTGTATGACATATTTATGGGCCAAGTGGGCATGGGTTTGATCTGGGAACACATATATGGGTCTTGAATGGCATATTTATGGGCCAAGTGGACATGGGTTTGAACTGGGAATGCACATATGGGTCCTGCATAGAAATTTTATGGGCCAAGTGGGCATGGGTTTGAACTGGGAACACATATATGGGTCTTGCATGATATATTTATGGGCCAAGTGGGCATGGGTTTGATCTGGGAACACATATATGGGTCTTGAATGGCATATTTATGGGTCAAGTGGGCATGGGTTTGAACTGGGAATGCACATATGGGTCCTGCATAGAATTTTTATGGGTCAAGTGGGCATGGGTTTGAACTGGGAAAACATATATGGGTCTTGCATGATATATTTATGGGCCAAGTTGGCATGGGTTTGAACTGGGAACACATATATGGTTCTTATATATATTTATACAACAGTTCTGTCTGGTTCTCGAATCTGACTGGCTGATAGCTATGCGATATTTCAGCGATAACAGCACTCCTCCTACCTTTTCACCGTTTGTATCACTCTGCTTGAAGTGACCGTCATGGCGGCCGACCAAATCAACCGCAATTTTTACAAATACTACTTGTTGTACCGCAAACTGTAGTTTTAATAGTTTTTAGGCGAGAATGTAGTTGTTTAGACCTGAAATATGTGACTCATATTTAATAACAGCGCCTATTTTACAACTTGTTTTGACGTTTTCGGAGATGTGAGCTCCAGGGCGTCAGCGGCCGTTCAGTGCTTCTGTAACTGCCGAGAACAGCTTAATCTCGGCCAGTGCTTTGTGGATTTGCCGCTGGCTCTTATAGTGGTTAAACATGAGACATTATTCAATTTGAGTACATAGAACAGGCAATCTTTGGTCTTTATTAATCTATTATTTGTTCCAGAGCAAGTCGAATTGTGCTATGTTAAATTTGATAATAAACGACGTTATGTTACATCATTATATATAGCATATTGGCTTCAACTAGACGGGACATATCAGACGAAGACTCTTCTCTGCTCTTCAAATACGTAAAACATTAAACTTTATAAACATAGGGTTTTTTGAGTAAAGAAAACGCTTTACAATTTTTTTTTTCAAACATCAGATCTTTATTTACCTTGGCATTGCATAGAGGAGATGTCCAAACTGCGTGCACACTTCATTCACGAGGGGAGGCGGATTAATGTAATGAAGTTTGATTGACAGTTTGAGGATCCAATGGAGTTAAGAGGTTTTGTCACAAGCTCTTTAAAATCCTTTTCATTCGTTAAATATTTGTAAAACCCACATACAAGCGTAAATGTTTTTTGTTTTGTTTTTGTTTTTTGTAAATAACTAGTGCTTTGTTTGACTGAACTGTACAATTGTGCTTATTTGTTGTTCAATAAATATTATTTTATATAAATATGTCCATTAGTAAGTAATATGGATTGAGTGAAAGTTACATTAATACGCCATTAGATGGCAGCAACACTTTACAGGAGGAATGAGTCAGTGAAGCACAAGAGACTTTTAAATTGAAAGGAACTTTTGTTTTTAGCGCTGTGGTGTTATACAAAGATCGCTTTCCTCAGAGGACATTCAAACGGACTTTTATAATGGATATAATATTATGGACATCGACTTGAAGAATGAATGTAATGCAATATATCAGACAGGTAATAGCCTACTCTCTCTCTCTCTCTAATACTGTATAAAATTCAGTGTGTTTCAATGAAGCGACTCGACGTTCCTTCGTTACTAGTTCTAAAGTGACGTTTTAGAGTTAGTAACGGAGGCTTGGTCCAACGGACTAAATGCACGGAGCGTTCTTTAGAACTTCCGCATTAATATAAGCCAGCTCGAAAACTTCCGGTGAGATGTCATTTGCTGGTGTGTTGAGCATCAGTAGTGTAATACTTAGTTTATAATCAGAATATAGTCACTTAAATAGTGTGGCATAGCATTAATTTAGTTATTCAAACGTAAGACGGCATAAAAAAAATAAAATAAATAAAGACGTACCTAAATGTTCTTCCTCGGCTAAATTCAATTCGACCATTAGTTTTCACACTTTTATGTGGAAAAAAAGCTTCAAAAATTAAATATTTATTGTGCACTTTAGTTAGATTAATTGAATAAAATGTGTGTTTTCACAAGTGTGCTGAAATCATTGATCTTGCGCTGCACTGACTGACAGCTGCTGTGATTACAAAGGGAGAGCACGGTGCTCGCTTTCTGTGTAATTCACAATAAAAGTTATTGTTTTTCATAAGATTTTGTGAGTATTTCATACTTCACATTGACAAAATGTATTTTTAAACATAGTTATTTTATAATGTTTAATATTTAGTCAAAAACGAAGTGAAAAACGTTTAGAGGAAATGGCTGATATGTGCGCAAATAAATGCTACTTTGCCGCCACCTGGTGGTTAAAGTGCTAATTACTGTCTTTTTTATTTTTAAATAAGTGTTTTCTATCAAATGTTAAATTTCCTACATTTTTAAACGTTCGGTTTTATAATGGGGGCAATCTCAGAAGGATGAACAAATAATGTTTGTGGTCATCACATTAAAAATAACATTTGAAGTGCTGGTGAAAAAATGTGTGTGCGTGTCTAATTACAGACACAGCGTTTTTAAACGGTCCCAATAGCTTCGTCTTTATTGCAATCAATAAAACTGGTTTATTGGCAAATTAGGTAAATGTGATAACTGCATTAAAATATAAATACAACATTAAAAAGTCAACCATAGATGGTTTTGTGTCGATGTACAACGACTACAGAATATAGTGATGTCCGGTTCGCGAACGAATCGTTTAACCGGTTCTTTTCAGTGAACCGGTCGAACCAGTTCACCATATCGGTCTGAATCGTTCCAAACAGTTCACATCTACAGTTAGCAAACACGAATCCACAAATTACTAAAGTTACTCACTTTTTGACGTGCCTGACACTACCTCTCGAAATAAATCAACATCCCGGAGTTATTCAGTTAATCCAACAGTACAGTGACTTAACCTGCTGTGAAGAGAGACCTGATGATGAGCACGAGCAGCGGAGCAGCTGATATGAGTGCGCATGTGCGGCGCACACGAACGAACATACACGGCCTGTCACCGTTCTCGTTCTCGAGTCAAGAACCGGTTGCAACGTTTTTCGGATCATCAGTACACGACCGAGAACCGCTTCTTTCGGACATGTCCGATTTGAGAACAGGTGAGCTGATAATACTGCGCATGCGTTTAACTTTTCAAGAGAACGAAAAGCACGTTAGTCAAGTTTTGTTGAACATCGGACAGTGTGATAATATAAAACATACTGGAAATATGTTTATGACTTAATTCAAAGTTTATTGTGCTTTTCCAAATACACCATAGCAGATTAAAATATTGTACATAATACTGTACATAATAAACTACATGCAAAACTAATGTTCAGAAATAGTTATACAAATTTTTTTTTTTATATTAATGTTATTTAAAAAGCGATATAGTGAAAGTTGTGCAGCTGTGATTTCAAGTTATTTTTTTTTTAAAGATTGGAAACATTTATTTGTTTCATAAATAATCCATGGACAGATTAATTTCTAAACAAGGTGATATAAAGATAAAAAAAATGACGTAGTCAAACTACAGCAAGAGCAAACAAGCGACTCCTTTTGAATCGCTCTCGCGGTTCTCAAATCTCAATCTCGTTCTCGAGTAGAACCGGTTGCAACGGTTTTCGGATCATCAGTACACAACCGAGAACCGCTTCTTTCGGACGTGTCCGATTTGAGAACCGGTGATCTGATGATACTGCGCATGCGTGATTCAGCGTGTGATCTGAAGCTACCGAACAGTAACATCACAGCACCGGTTAACTAGGACAACTGAGAGGACTCGAATGAGGGGCAAATCTGGCGAAACGTAAGTTTATTTAATTACAAATAAATCGTAATGTAAGAGGATCATGGTTTCTGCTCTGATGAAGAATTTATTCACTTTATAACTGTAAAACTTTGTTTGCACATCACTGCCTGTATATGTCATGTGTTTGGATGCTTTAGATACAAAACTAAATTGTAAGAAACGCTTCAGATTATAATGTTTTAGCTGACTGATGTTATGATTACTGACTTTATATATTTGAATGTGTTAAGTTTTTTCATCCCGGCCCGCGATAGACGACGTCATCGCGGATGACGTCATTACGTCGGAGCGTAAAAGAACCGGTGAACCGGTTTTTTCAACTGGTTTATTGAATCGAACTGTCCGAAAGAACCGGTTCGCGGAAAAGAACCGAACTTCCCATCACTACTACAGAATGAACAGCTAACAGTTCACCGGAAGTGCTCGAGCTGGCTTAACGACAACCAGGAAGTAACCCGTGCATATAGTCCACTGACAACTTGAGATATGAATCCGTGGCGGAAGGAAGTAGTGCTGCACAAATATATTTAAACATGTATTTCAGGGGCAGGAAAAATATATTTATATATAAAAATATATTTCAGGGCGCAAGAAAATACATTTCCAATCTTACAGTCGACAATGCAAATGTGCGTGGAAGAAAGCCTTGCGAACAAAACTATCCATTATGTTTGAAGAATTTTAAACACTTACAGAAAAACATGAATTTACACATATTTTCCACATTGACACTTTGTTCACATATCTTCCCAAAAAATACAGATCTGTGTAATCATGGCACCTCACAAATGTGTGTTTTAGTCTATTACTTATTAATTAATTCATTCATTTATTTATTTATTTATTTATTTAATTGTAATTTATTGTCAATGTAATATAGCGTTTAGATCTACATCAAATACAATAGATTAATAAAATCGCTAGATGTACGATGTTAACTGTGACGTAATTTGAATGGGAAACCACTAGCAGCGCTCACGGACTTTTGGAGTACTGCGCATGCGCGTCATTTTGAACTGTAACGGTCGTCAGTCAACCGGGAGTTCTCGGAGTAAAAGGTAAGAGCTAACGTTATAACTTTATTTTTAGTCGTCATTTTTCACATATGTAATGTTCATTGCTACTTTGAATGTATAATGTTTTATTGTCAAGGTTTTTTTTTTTACTTTATTTGTCAAATGAATGCCCCGTTTGTTTATTTGCTCACATGAGACGCATTTGATATTTTCAGATTTCCGTTTTAAAGTTAGTTGTTTTTAATTTGGACACTAGTGAAAACTAACGTTACACACAAAAAATGTTTAATATTTTTTTTAATTTCAGCTGTAGAGTGTTTGGGAGACCGTGCTGCCTGCTGTTGTCGATCTATGATGCTCCTGTCACTGATAGTGGAGCCTGTAACGTAAGTTTTTTTTTTTTTTTTTTTGCTAAATTTAATGTTTTACTAAACTTGTTAATTAGGCACACGTTATTTGCTCGTTATTAAAGTTCAGGCATATGCTGGTTTGGCATTAATGGCATTTCATACGCTCAATTTTTCTACTATTATTATTATCATTATTAATATAGCCTTACTATAATATAATTTTTATTCACTTTCTGCTGAATGAAGCTGTTTTCGATTATCCAGTTGAGCCAGTGATTCAGTAAGTTGCTTGTAACAGAAGATGCTTATTTGTCACGACTTACAGGTTTACATGTGTCATTCATTACTGTAAAAAAATCTACTTTTTATTTTCAGTAGCAGAAGCAGAGACGGTTTGTGCAACAGCAACAAGGTGAGAATGATGAGACACTTTAAGAAGTAGATTTTTTTTTTTTTTAATTAAGCACTGTTAAGCAAATTATATTATTTTATTTGTGTAATTTATGAATCGATATGTTCTCTGCACTTGTGTTAATATCTGTTTCTGTCTGGAACAGGTGCGGGTCAAAACCCATCTGTCAAGACGCTTGTCCACTTGCTGTCCGCCCCACCAGCCCAACGATTGTGCTGGAGAACCACAAAAAAATATACAAAAAATCATCAGTTTCTTTACTGTACTGTCTAAAAATATGCCCATTAAATATCTTTAAAATCCAGTATACCTGTAATTGTTTTAGTTCCAGTGTAAACAAAAATATCAGGAAATCCAAAACTAGTTAGAGGACAAAGTGCATGCCCTCTGTACCTGTACTGATGTTCAGTTATTGTGTTTTGTCTTTTGTATGAGTACAGTGGTAGAGACAGAGAAGAAGTGCCTTTGATGAGGAAACCATGGCAGCCATATATACGGTAAGTTAATACTTAGTGAAAGGAAAATTTACTAGAAACATTAAGTTAAAAAAATAACTGATTTTTGTCTCACAGTCAAGAAGAGATTTCCAAATGTGTCCAAAGAGGCTTTGAGGATTTGACGTGGGGAAACTGAGACTTCTTGAAAGCAAAAAAGTTATATTTGTTTGAATATTGTAATTTTTTGAACATTGTAAAGTATGTTCCTTGCTGATTTTTATTCAAATGTTCACGTGTTATAGACAACAAATAAAAGTTTTTCAAATGTGACATGTGAATGTATTTTCTTGGGTTGAAATATATGTAGGGCAAAATATATTTTTAAATGCTTTTGTAAAATATATTTTTAAAATATATTTTTAAAAAATATACAAAAAATGGCCAAAAAATACATTTTAGGAAAATATATTTATATAAATATATTTGAAAATATATATTTTTTAAAAATATACAAAAAATGGCCAAAAATATATTTTTAGAAAATATATTTATATGTGAAAATATATTTATAGCGAATATATTTTTTTGGCCATTTTTTGTATATTTTGAAATATATTTAAAAATTTATTTGAAAATAAATTTTTTTACCGTATGGGTTAATTTATTGCACATTTATTGGAAAGTTTGAATTTATCATAAGTCCGAATGTGCGAATATAAAACCAACTTTACCGAAGTCGTGCCGTCGAACTGTTGTATAAACGCAATATCACACTTGTAGCCGTGCGATATGGCTGTATATCAGCACGCAGTGATTACCTACGGACGAATCACAGCGTGCTGATATACAGCCATATCGCACGGCTACTCGTGTGATATTGCTCATATATCTATGGGTAAAAAAGAACATCGACAACACAAACGCCATGACTGTTTTGGATGTGTTTTTTGGAGAGATGTTTTGTTTTCTTTTTTTCAGACATTTTTTAAAAAAATATATTTTTTATTTATTTACCGGTACGTTGTAAAATTTTAATTGTTAAAGATTATGTTTGTTGTTCAATGTATTATATAATGAGTGTATTTTGTATTGTATTTTTGGAGGGTTTTTTTTCAGAGATTTTTTTTAAATATATTTTTTAGTTTACCGTATGTTGTGACATTGTTTTTTAAAGATAATTTTTGTTGTTCAATTTAATATATTTCTTGCAGTTCAAAGCATCAAGTGTCTTGTATTTATCTTGTACTTACATTCATTCTTCATTTTTAATTTTTCTTAGATTGTTTCCTTAAATGAATGGTTGGGCTTACCTTGCATGAATTGCCCAGTTAGGACCAACATAAGATCCTTACAGAGCCCACTTTAAGCCCATATGGGCATTCACGGTTGAATCCTGGTGCAAACCCACTTTAAACCCCTTTAGGCAGGTGGGGCCCAAATGGGTCTGACACAAATTGCCCGGTTAAGACCCACATAAGACCCTTACAGATCCCACTTAAAACCCACCTGGGCATCCATGGCTGGCCCCCATGTGGATCCCGGGTGCAAACCCACTTTAAACCCCTTTGGGCAGGTGGGGCCCAAATGGGTCTGTCATGAATTGCCCGGTTAAGACCCACATAAGACCCTTACAGATCCCACTTAAAACCCACCTGGGCATCCATGGCTGGCCCCCATGTGGATCCCGGGTGCAAGCCCACTTTAAACCCCTTCAGACTGGTGGGCCCCAAATGGGTTTGGCATGAATTGCCCAGTTAGGACCCACATAAGACCCTTACAGATCCCACTTAAAACCCATCTGGGCATCCACGGCTGGTCCCCATGTGGATCCCGGGTGCAAGCCCACTTTAAACCCCTTAAGACTGGTGGGCCCCAAATGGGTTTGGCATGAATTGCCCAGTTAGGACCCACATACGACCCTTACAGATCCCACTTAAAACCCATCTGGGCATCCACGGCTGGCCCCCATGTGGATCCCGGGTGCAAGCCCACTTTAAACCCCTTTGGGCAGGTGGGGCCCAAATGGGTTTGGCATGAATTGCCCAGTTAGGACCCACATAAGACTCTTACAGATCCCATTTAAAGCCCATCTGTGTAGCCATGTTGCAAAGCCCACTTTGGACGCCTTTGGGCAGGTGGGGCCCAAATGGGTCTGACATGAATTGCCCAATTAAGACCCATGCAGTACCCTTACAGGTCCCACTTTTAGTACGTCTGGGCTTCCACGGCTTGCCCCAATGTGGATCCCGGGTGCAAGCCCATAATGGGGCCCACATTTGCCGCCCATGAAGCCCTCATCTGGGCCCCACATGTCATTGCTGGCTGGGAACTGACATGATCCATGATAACATGATATTTTTAGTGATATTTGTAAATTGTCTTTCTAAATGTTTCGTTAGCATGTTGCTAATGTACTGTTAAATGTGGTTAAAGTCACCATCGTTTCTTACTGTATTTACGGAGACAAGAGCCGTCGTTATTTTCATTTTTAAACACTTGCAGTCTGTATAATGCATAAACACAACTTCATTCTTTATAAATCTCTCCAACAGTGTAGCATTAGCCGTTAGCCACGGAGCCCAGCCTCAGATTCACTCAGAATAAAACTTTTAACATCAAAATAATTACTTTACTCACATAATTCGAAGCATGCATGCAGCATGCATGACGAACATCTTGTAAAGATCCATTTGAGGGTTATATTAGCTGTGTGAACTTTGTAAATGCGCTGTAATATAGTTGACAGCTCGTGTGGCAGGAAGCTCGCGTCTTAAAGGGGTAGCGTCGAGTGTAAATCAGTGCATTGTTAATGATGCCCCAAAATAGGCAGTTAAAAAAATTAATTAAAAAAAATCTATGGGGTATTTTGAGCTGAAACTTCACAGACACATTCAGGAGACACCTTAGACTTATATTACATCTTGTGAAAGAACGTTCTTGGGCACCTTTAACAAAATTATCCCAAGTCCAAGCATATGTTAAATAGTAATACTACTTCACATTCTAAATTAAATGAATGAAAACAAAAATATCACATATTAATGCCTTTTTGTCACGCAAATATGAATTTAGCAAATTTTTCAAATGTTTTTAAAATGTGGTCGTAACCAACCAAACATTTGTGTAATTTTGCTGTTGGTGTCCTTTATTTTTTAAATATATAATTTCAAAACACACAAAATATTTGGATTTATGTCAATCTTTCTAATATGTTTAAAAAAAACATGTCTTTTTTTAAGCTAATATTGATCTTAAATGTTCTTAACCTGTGGTGAATGTTTGAATCAAGCGCAGCTTATTTATGTTACCATGGTAATGGGCATTGAGGCACTCACTGGCGCCCCCTCCAGCTGGTGGGACCCTAGACAAACGCCTAGTTCACCTGTGCCTCGAAACAGTCCTGAATGTCAACTTTAATCTGTTACATTTATGTTACTGCCAGATGTTTGATCATTAAGTGTTTTCTAGAAAGTTCACATATAGTGTAAGTTTCAAACACTAGAATTTGTTGTTCTAACATAATATAATGAATATGAGAATGAATGAATGAAGAATGAATCTGATGCTGTGAAAGTGCTGGATTGAGGAGAGTTACTAAAGATCAACAAGAGCTGCTCAAATCTGACAGTAGTGCAGGTTATTGGCTGAAGTGTGGAGGTGATAAGCTTTAATTTCTGTTTTCTGTAGAGTTTCCAGTCTCTCTCAGCTCCTCCTGAATGTACAGACGTAAATGATGATCCCTTCAGTTCTCTCTCCTCTTTTGATGTTGTGAGAGAATCTGTCCGTCAAGTGAGAGACAAACTGGAGGATTTCTGCAAAGAGGAGCTCAAGAAGATCTCTGACAGAGGTGAAGTCCTGGAGATTCATCTGATCTCAGAAATGATCCTCCATCATCTCATATCATGTAGATTAGGCATGGGCAACTTTATCATTGTTGGATCTAAACCCTGCAGGACAGTGGCCCTTCAGGACCGAAATTGCCCATCCCTGATGTAGATCATCCAATTAGAAATGTCTTAGGAATGGATGCAGGGATAATTTTCTCTTGACCTGATAATCACACTCTTCATGTCTGTTGATTTCCACAGGCATTTTCCCCAACATTGTTCCCAGGACCAGGAACGACTTCCTACAATGTAAGTCACTAAGAAAACAAGCAGAGAAACTCACTGAGTGTGTTCATATTCTTCCTGTAGAAGGAGAAAGAAAACATGACAGAAGAGTTTTAGAGTTGATCATGTAAATGATGATTTGCACAGGATATCTGGTAAACTGTACTGAGACACTGATGATATATTGAACATGAAGAGTTCAGATACATTAAAAGATCAGATTCATAATTCCTGATTGTGATGTGTTTTATCTCCATCAGATTCCCATCAGTTCACTCTGGATCTGAACACAGCACATAAACGTCTCCATCTGTCTGAGAAGAACAGAGTGATTACTGTCACTCGCATAGATCACATATATCCTGATCATCCAGACAGATTTGAGCTTCAGGTGTTGTGGAGAGAGTGTGTGTGATCGACGCTGTTACTGGGAGATTGAGTGGAGTGGTGATGTTTTTATATCAGTGTCATATAAGAGCATCAGCAGGAAGGGACGGGGTTGTGAGTGTTGGTTTGGATATAATGATCAGTCCTGGAGTTTGATCTGTTCTTCATTCAGTTACTCATTCTGGCACAATAACATAGAGACTAAATTCCCTGTAAAGTCCATCAGCAGAACAACAGGAGTGTATGTGGATGATGATGATGATGATTTAGAGTCCATCAGTAGAATAGGAGTGTATGTGGATCACAGTGCAGGAACTCTGTCCTTCTACAGCGTCTCTGGAGACACAATGATCCTCATCCACACAGTCCAGACCACATTCACTCAACCACTCTATCCTGGGTTTAGGGTTGGTTATAAATCATCAGTAAAACTGTGTTGATAAATTAGAAAAGACTGTTGTAGGACCAAAATCATTTCAAATGGAATAATTAATTTATAGTCATTTAGTTTACGACATGAGTCGTCCAGTGTTCATATGCTCGGGCCTTAATAAGCTCTTGTGGCGGATATGAATATTTACTATCATGAAAACACTAATTAGAGCACGGCAACTTTAAGATTGACAGTTTAAGACATTCAATTTTACAAGCACCTAATACAAGACACTTTCTTTTAAAAATCTACAGGAGACTATTTATTCTAACACAAACACACACACACACACAAACATAAATAAAGGTGACTTGATTTGACAAACATTCATGCACATTGCAGAAAGAAAGGAAATGAGAGAAAGTTTTAAGAGAGAATGACATGATGAGCATTATTTCTAGGAACAAACAATGAATAACAGTAATTTAATGCACCGGTTCAGTTTTAGAATTTGGAGGTACTTGCTTGAGTCCACTTTAAATGTGAATCTCCCTGTCGAAGTCCTTATCTTGGAGAGAAGGGATTTTCCGAGTCGATGATTTGTTGCAGAATTTTTCAGGTCCGGATGGTGGTTAGGTAAAAACCAATCACGTTTGAGCATGCTGGCAAAAGGAAAGGAAGTCTCTTGGCTCATGGCTGGAGTTAAATTTGAGGCAGCAAAAGTCATTGGTTAAACTTTGCGGAAAAAAATAGAACGAGACTCAATGGAAAAGAAGGTTAAGTAAAAGAAATTCAAATTGAATAAAAGTTGGATGGCTTGAATGTGCTGCTTGTCTGTCCTTTGTCAGCTTAGTCTTTTCTCTTTGCTTCTTTTTCATCTTGTTACTTTTTTTGTTACTAGTTCTTGTGATGCGACTATTTATACTTAGGTGTTTGTCCCACCTCTGAGAGGAGTTCTGGCCAATCAGATATAATTTTGTTTCAAAAGGTGGCTTTTCTCCGCCCTGATCATAAAACAAGCGTTATCTCCAGTCTCTGGAATTGCCGGCTTCGGCAGAGAGTACTGTTTAGGCATAATTTCTATTAAATGGAATATGATACATTTTACACAGATTTCATTCAAGCCATGATTTAGATGAGAAGAAGAGATTAAAATATATATCAAACACAAAATACTTTCATTCAACCATTCAATAGTTACACAGTTACATGAGTTGTGGGTGTTCTAAAACATAACTGGTTACAGGAAGTATATGTGGACATAATATAAAATTTATGCAGTTGAAGTCAATTTCAAATTGTTTGGAAGAATATGATGCAGTTTTAGTCATAAAAACAAGTCTCTGTGAGTTTTTCTGTAATGTTAGGTCACTCAGAAAAACAACATGGTCTGAATTGTCTCTGTCTCTTTTGATCTGGAGATCAAAGACACTTTATCCTCTGGTGACCATTTGGCTTCTACAAAAGATTGCCACCTCTTCTTCAGTCAGGAAGCAAGGGGGTCAAAAATGTACCTAGCAGGGGTTTTCTGTAGACAGACTGGAGCCAAAAATTAGATTCTCTGAGCTTGGGTTTCTGGAATTATGATTTGAAAGAATCAACTGAATGATTCATTAGTCTGGTTCATCCATGGTTCCTACACTGTAGAGAGGTTATACCCATAATACTTTCATTATTTCATTACATTAAGTCTTCATTCCTGGGCGGTAGTGGACAGTGCTACAACACATCCGAGATCCGAGTTCGAGACCTGGCTTGAACTAGGCTAAATAGTATTGCTATTTTTAAGTTAAAGTCTTGGGACAGTAGGCCTAGCCTATTTATTTATTACAGGCGAGATTTTATGTAAAATGAGAAATACAGAATCTTGCAATATTTCACATTTGTTTTGCCAAATAGGTTGCTGTGTATGATTTAAAAAAATGGGAATAGTTCAAGCAACAATTTAAGAACAGAAGTTTTTCTTTTCGTCTCTCTCGCCAACACGTTGGATTTAAATTTACTTGTCAAGTCAAGTCACCTTTATTTATATAGAGCTTTTTACAATGCAGATTGTGTCAAAGCAGCTTTACAGTGATAACTGGTAAATAATTTTGGCTGCACAGTTAATTTAGTTCATTCATCTATACATCGACTCTGAAGAAAACAGTGATGTTATCGTCCAGCTCAGTTCAGTTCGCATACAATGGTGTCAATGTAGGCAGATCAAAACATTGTTGAATATCAAGTGTCCCCAACTAAGCAAGCCTGAGGTAACAGCGGCAAGGAACCCAAACTCCATCAGGTGACAAAATGGAGGAAAAAAAACAACCAGGCTTAGTTGGGGAGCCAGTTCTCCTCTGGCCAACAGCGAACAGTGCTTGATTATGATTCAGGCAGCTCTACAGGTCATAAGTCTGATTGGGATTACAACAGTCAAAATATTTAATCTAGTTCCATCTAGTTAAAGATTGTATTCATAACATCGTTATGGGACAACAGTATCTGTCTTCCTCGCTGACACACGATTCACACCTTTAGCTTTAGCTATCCCCACCGTGAAGCTACTTAACTCTCCCAACCCCCATATCCGAGCATCTGAGACTGAAAACAAGAGTTTCAAAAGAACAATTCAGACTTAAATTACTATTCTATTAGCCTAATTAACTATTTTAAAGTGTATAGATAATGAAGGAATTAGTCTAAATCATTTACATGTTGTTGTATTTTTGTCATAAAAGTTTATTAATTGTTAAATATTTCATTATTCAGTGATTAAAGAATTCAAACAGAATCAGATGACCTGATCAGATTTACTCTGCTTTATTATGCCAGCTTTTCCCAAGCAAAACGAAATGGTACAGACCCACTCATGTTCTTTATCACCCTAGGCAGACACTTCACAAACTCACCATGAACAACATTTTTAACCCAATAATTAGCCTGAATTTTAGAGGGATCATGGGATTCTTCCAATTGTGTTAAAGTTTTTTTTTTTTTATGGATCACGAAAATAAAATGCTGAAATACAATGAATTATTAATTGAACATATTTAATAAAAGTGTTCATAGAAATTGATAATCATGGGATGCCAACCCAGGTGAAAAAAAAGTACATTTCTATAATATACTTAAAGTGCTCTATTTTCATGCAATAATTTTGTACTTAATATACTAAAAGCTCTTCTTTAGTACTTCTTAATATAATCTTAAGAACATCGGAGTGTAGTCAACTGTGCTATTTTGAGACAGCATGAAATATGCTGCAGGAAATAACAGTTCCCAACACAATAATGTTTATGTTGCACTTTATTTATTTAACTCCTTGCTATCCGCAACACAACAACATTTTAAACATGTTACAGTATGTCTGATGAAAAATAAAAAATATGTTCTTTCTATGGCTTTCAAGTTTTAACATAAATTAAAGTATGTGGGTACATCAACCATCAGGGTGGTCAACACTCCCGTTGCATGTCGCAACTCGCCCGCCATCTCTTGCTATGGAGTCAGAAGCATCTGAGGTCGCTTCATGCCATTCATGTCCCAGGTGTGCTTAACCGTGCAGCCGACGAGCTCTCACGGCAGCCTCCACTTGCGGGTGAGTGGCGGCTCCATCCCCAGGCGGTCCAGCTGATCTGGCAGCACTTCAGAGAGAGACAGGTAGTCCTGTTGCCTCCCCAAGAAACTGCCCACTGCTAGTAGTTTTATTCCCTGTCCAGCGGCATGCTCGGCATGGGTGCCCTGGCACACAGCTGGCCCCAGGGCCTACAGCCCCTCCCTGGCCAACTCCTCTGAGGAAGGACCCCCTGACTCAGAGACGGGGCACCCTATGGCACTATGCGTTGAAGTGGAACCTGTTCGTTGTATGGTGCTCCTCTCACCGAGAGGACCCCCGATCATGCTCTTTCAGATCTGTGCTTTCCTTCCTGCAAGAGGGCTTGGAGTGAAGGCTGTCTCCCTCCACCCTCAAGGTGTATGTTGCCGCTATTGCCGCACATCACCATGCAGTTGATGGCAAGTCCCTGTGGAAACACGATCTGATCGTCAGGTTCCTGAGGGGGGCAAGGAGATTGAATCGTCCTTGCCCTCCCTCCATACCCTCTTGGGTTCTGACCCTGGTTCTTACATCTCTCTGGGGTCATCCCTTCGAACCTTTGCAATCAGTCGAGTTAAAAGTACTGTCTCTTAGACCGTCCTTCTAGTTGCATTGGCTTCGCTTAAGAGAGTAGGGGATCTGCACGCATTTTCGGTCGACGAATCATGCCTAGAATTCAGGTCCGGTGATTCTCACATCATCCTGAGACCCCGGCCCAGATATTTGCCCAAGGTTCCTACCACTCCCTTCAGAGTTCAGGTAGTGAACCTGCAAGCGCTGCCTTCGGAGGAGGGAGACCCAGCGCTAGCTTGCTCTGTCCCGTCCGCGCTCTGCGTGTGTACGTAGACAGAATGCAAAGCTTCAGGACCTCAGATCAGCTCTTTGTCTGTTACGGAGAAACAGCAGAAGGGAAAGGCTGTCTCCAAACAGAGGGTGGCCCACTGGATAGTGGATGTCATCGCCCTGGCGTATGAATCCCAGGGCGTCCCTTGCTCGCTTGGGTTGAGAGCCCACTCCACCAGAGGAGTGGCCTCTTCCTGGGCGCTGGCTCACGGCGCCTCGCTGACAGATATATGTAGAGCTGCGGGCTGGGCAACACCAAACACGTTCTCTAGATTCTATAGCCTACATGTAGAGCCAGTATCTTCCCGTGTACTCGCTTCCACTAGCCGGTAGACGCGTTGAGCCCGCTCTAAGTGTCGGCTTGCAATGCCATTCCCGCCCCCTGGGCCAGATACGTGCATCTTTGACTCCAGTTGCGTTCCCCGTTTGGCGAACCCTGTTGAGTTCCTCCACCTCCCCCTTCAGCTCGGACATTGTGGAGTGTCTGATGCCAGGCCAACCTCCATCACTGACGTTGTCTGTTGGCTGGGTTCCATATGTTGCGATCCCTCTACTTGAGCGGTCCCATATGTGTAATTGTCCATGGTCTAAAACTCCCTATGGTGAGTCCGTGTCTTTCCCTTAGCAGAGCCAGCTCTGCTGTCACCTGTCAGATGAGTCTCCCCCTACCCAGGTGGAGCCATCCCAGGGACTCCTTATGCATACTGCCCCACAGGCCAGTCTATATGTGTATTTTCCACGTAAACTCCTTCCCCATTGGGTAGGTAGTGGCCTCCGCAGCGTCCCCTTCAGGTTCGCTTCCCCAGTGTAGTCTAGTTTACTTAGTGGGTATGTCAGAACAGCAGTAGACTCTCTCGGTGTAAGCTCGCCCCCTTCACCGTCCCAATTGGTGCGACGGGTGGCTAGAGCTTGCGCTGGGCACTGGAAGGGGTTTCGTAACTGTGACGCTTTATTTGGGATCCCAATTCATCGGTCACTACTGACGTACGTCGAACGTGACCGACTGAAAGGGAACGTCTCGGTTACGTATGTAACCCTCGTTCCCTGAAGGAGGGAACGGAGACGTACGTCCCGTCGCCACAGTTTCTGTACCCTCGCTGCAGTGCGGACACCAGTTGTCTCCTCAGCGAAAAACAGAGTGCGATTGCATCTGCTTCCTATTTATATCCACCTGTTGGGAGCGGTGCGCATTATGCAAATATCGCACGCCTATCTCCATTGGCTTGTTTTAGTTCTATCGAAAATGATAGGGCTCTCTAGCGATATCCCAATTCGTCGGTCACTACTGACGTACGTCTCCGTTCCCTCCTTCAGGGAACGAGGGTTACATACGTAACCGAGACGATTTCTTTCCATAGCCTGCCTTTGTAACTACCACTTTGACACTTCAGCGAACATAAGAAGCAGTTCAACCAAACCTGAATAATGAACAAGTGCTGCTTAACCAATTAGGTTCGTTCTCGTGTGTTACGCAGCATGTTTGAGCTTCCAGTAGAGGTTTGTTCTATGTTTGCAAATGCGTATATTTTAGGTGCAGTCTAAAGCCCTGCATAGGAGTACCATCCTCGGGGAAGGATGAGAGTAACACATCCAACTCCTCCAAGATGTTAGCTAGCTGACCTGGCACCTGTACCATGAAGCTGGATTAGCTGGCTAGCCAGGTAAGTTTCAGATTAGTTTGCGCCAATCCTGGGTTTTAGGTACCATGAAAGTAACTTGACTTTTAGCAGTGTTCATTGCCATAGTAACTTGCACTCCACGGCTAACCGTGCTCCACAAACTTAGGATCAAAGCCTGAGTTGACAGAGGAAGTTGATGATCAGCATCATGGTACCAACAATGCCATTTTAAAATATACTATATAAGGTTTTGGGACGCCTGCCTTTACATGCAAATGAACTTTAATGACATCCCATTCTTAATCTGTAGGGTTTAATATGGAGTTGGCCCACCCTTTGCAGCTTTAACAGCTTCATCTTTTCTGGGAAGGTTTTCCAGTGTGTTTATTATTTTATTATTTATTATACCTTTATTTAACCAGGGAAGAAAATCACATTGAGATAGATATCTCATTTACAAGTGAGCCCTGGCCAAGGTAGCAACACAAAATAAACAAAATAAAAACAAAAATAAAATTAAATACATAAAACAATAATCACAACACACACATTTCCAACAATAAAACAAGATTAAGAACAAGTGCAGACAGTTTGGACTGTTCGATTAAGATATATATATATATATATATATATATATATATATATATATATATGGGAATTTTTGACCATTCTTCTAGAAGCACATTTGTAAGGTCAGGCAGTGATGTTGGTGAGAAGGCTTGGCTCACAGTCTCCGCTCTAATTCATCCCAAAGGTGTTCTATCGGGATGAGGTCAGGACTCTGTGCAGGCCAGTCAAGTTCCTCCACACCAAACTCACTCATCCATGTCTTTATGGACCTTTCTTTGTGCACTTGCTTTTGTTCCTGTTCCAGGAAGGGGTCATCCTCAAACTGTGCCCACAAAGTTGGGAGCATGAAATTGTCCAAAATGTCTTAGGTATGCTGAAGCATTAAGAGTTCCTTTCTCTGGAACTAAGGGTTCAAGCCCAACCCCTGAAAAACAACCCCACACCATAATCCCCCTCCACCAAACTTTACACTTGGCACAATGCAGTCAGGCAAGAACCGTTCTCCTGGCAACTGCCAAACCCAGACTCGACCATCAGTCATTGGTCACTCCAGAGAACATGTCTCCACTGCTCTAGAGTCCAGTGGTGGCGTGCTTTACACCACTGCATCCAACGCTTTGCATTGCACTTGGTGATGTAAAAACAACCCGAACAACCATCAGTGCCTTGGTAAAAAGGGGTTATACATGCTTATATTAAGCCTCTGTTTAGTTTAGGTAAATACAGTACCTGCATTGCTTTTGCTGTTAAACGAGTGTCTGGATGCAGTCTCAGATGTTATTCTGACTCAGTTTTTGTTGGAAGAATGCTCTCTCCTGGGTTGAAAGTTACAACATAGCTTGTGGCGATGCTATGGGACATCTCCAATTCAAAATGAAGTCCTGCAGCATCGTCGTAGGACTTGATGTCTCCATTTCTCTTTAGCTCTTTCCCAAATAACAACAAGAACTGAGGTCACAGAGATAGTGGCTTTTAACTTCTACAGAGATCACACCCCTAGAGAATCTTTTACTTTGGGTCCCAGGTCTGTTTAACATTTTGTGTAATACACCTGGCTGTGATCAGATTCAGTCAGCACTGTGTGTTTTTTAAACTTGCAACTTGTAAAATTAGGAAAAGTGTGAGTCGGAAAATAAAGTTAAAATACATGAGCGACCCCAACCATCAGAAGCAGAGCGGGCAGAGTTAATGCAAGCGCATGGTGATCATGGATACCTTCATGACTGATGTGAAAAAAAAGCTCAAAGAAAATTAGTATAAAGAGGTTAAACCTACCTGGTACCTCTTCTGTCTGGGCCTTGTGGACAAAGATGAGAAAAAATAAGCACCGTTAAGTGTATTAAGTGTGACACATTGTTAAAGTTTGATTCAGCAAAAACAGGCACGTCAATGACGCAATGACTTTACCAATTGAGGATTGGCTATTTTATTTTGAGGTATGACTTATTCTGCCATAACATGCTTTGCAAATTCTTTCTCCTATTTTTATAATGACAATTGTGAATGAACTGTCTAAGATTTTTGGTCAGACTCGACTCAGAGAGCACAGAAATGATTGCAAATAGGTAATGCTAACATCAGCGGCTATGGAACTGAAGGAGCAATTCTTATTGTAGTTCTAAAGTGAGAACAGTCGAATTATCTTATTATGTAAGTTGAATTGAGATACAAAAAAAATGCAAAACTGCAAAGTTGCATGTGTCATCCATCAGCAAGTGGACTTTTGAAGCTGGAATAATGAGTGGATTAAACATGCTCTTTCAATCAGCAAGAGAGGAATAACATGGATGGAACTTTCTTGGCAAGAAGGATTGTATACATCACAGGGAGAAGGCTACTGACATTAGGTAAGACAAGTTTTATTTTTGCATCTTGTATATTGATTTGTTAATAGCAAATTTCTGTGGAATTTGTGCCAATCGAGTCCCGGCCTTGGTCTGGGTCCAACTTTCAAATAATAGACGGGTCCGTGTTGGTTCTGGGTAGTACATTTATGGCATTTCTCAGTTCTTCACGGTTCCGAGTCTAGCTTTTAAATAATAGATGGGTCCACATAGACATTTGACACACAGTTTCAGCAATCTCTTATCAAGAGTTATATCAGTTGTACAAATGAGGGTTGTTTCTAACCTCTTCGCAAAATCTCTCATCTATGTAGGCCTCCATTGTCACTGTAGCTTAAATGGGTTCTGGTCTGTTCTGTTTATGCAGTTTTTCTTTGACTACCTTGTGAATTGACGCCCCCAGGGCACGGTTAACACTTTATGGATAAACTAATTACTGCAAAAAATAAAATGCGCATGTGCGATCTGAGCATACAAGTTTGTGCGGTTGCAAAAATCCACCGGTGCGTGTACAGTACACGCATACTCTTCTGATGACAGAATGTAGTTTTGAGTTAATTAAACCTTTTTTCTTTAAAATGAATGAATAAATAAAAATTCATAGGGTAGCTTTTTACATGACTTGTTGGCAGGAGAGTAAAACTGTTTTCCTTCTGATAATTTCAGTAACTATTTTAATGGTCCACTTTAGACATTCTACTAACTATAATAAACTTTCCAACTATGTCAGCTAGCAGTCATTAAAGTATTAGTATACATATTTAAATAGATGTTAGGAATTCAGTGAAATACATATTTAAAATACATTTTTAAATTTGTGTTTTCCAATAACGTGCTGAAAAAGGGTAATGTTTAGGAGGAAAATATTCATACCAGATATCATTATTATTAAAATGCAAATAATGACAAATGTGTTAAAAACGTGTTAAAAAAATAAAATAAAAATAGAGTTTGAAACATAAAGGTCAGTGTTTTTTTCTTCTATTTTTTATATGTGGACATACAATTAATTTTTATCAAAAAATACCCCACAAATTGGTATATTTTTCAAAAAATTATGATCTCACAAGAATTAGATGATGATTAATAAATGTCAAATACAAATGTGATTCATTCAATACAAAAAAATAGCAAGTCAAGTCTTCATTATCATGTGTCTGCCTATGTAGAGTGATTCAAATCGCTCACTAACGAGTTTGAAATATTTAATCATTCTTTCCAATCGTTTGTAATACGAATACTTGACTTTATCCTTGCTCGAGACGATCACAAATGCTCTGTAGCTGGTATTATATTTGTGATTACTTAACACTTGCTTACATTTACAGATAAATCAATCCTTTATCTTATCATTTGAATGTGTTTTCTGTATGTTCATTTCCATTATTTTTTTAGCACGTGAACAGGACTTTTATTTTGGCGTGGGGAATATGACGTCATAAGTCTGCGCCAAGCTCCTGCATCTGTTGTGATTCTGCTGAAGAAAGGTTTGTATTTTTAATCATGTAAAGTGTTTAAATCCATACAACCCGTTCATATAATTATATAGGGATCTTGGGAAGGAATTCATTATTTTTTTAATATAATATTGTAATGTAGCATTAATGAACAGTTTTTTTCTTCATACATGTCCATAAATGAATAACAGAAAAGCTGGATCTCACTTAGCTCCCTTTAACATGAACAGTTTATCCTAAAAATTATGGATATATCTGATGGAAATTTATCAACAAAATTTCTCCAGTGTCAACACAATCTTTTTCCTTTTAACTTTAGCAGTTTGGAAATAGTTTTTATCAAGAAAAACTTCTTTAATGCAAATAAATGTGGTGTGACGTAACAGAATTAGTCTACACAAAGTGTCCATGTTCGTGGTGTTGCTCCTGTTAAAGCAACGTTTCTTTGTAATATTCAAAGATGCATAAAATAAAATTCTTAATTAGGCTACACATCTTACTTTGAAATTAAAATATGAAAAAGACATGGAGAGTTAAGTTATATCAACAAGTTAAATCCAGGAAAGTTATTCTAACAGTTTTTTTTTTTTTTTTTTTTTTTTTTAGATGGCTAGCGCAACCATATTTTTTACAGTGTATAATTTCTGAATAGGCAGTTGTTTGTCACATTTACAGTTTTTTCCTGAATTGCTAAAACTCTAAATTCAGTTCTGTTCAATTCACATTTATTTGTAAAGCACTTTTCACAATACATATCGTTTCAAAGCAGTTAGCTAATAATGTAATTTAGGCAATTAATTTACAATCACTGTTAGCAGTTTAATTGAAGGTAGAAACGAGCTCCTGGAAATAATCAATTACACATTAACAATAATTAGGATATATAGAAATTTGTGAATGTGCATATGAATCCTATTCTCTGATCCTAATTTTCAATAGCCTAAACCAAATCGAATCTTTCTGTAAAATTTTAAACAAGTTTCAGTTAGTTAGACACCATTTGCAAATCTCAAGCACTTTTTTTTTTTTTGTGCAAAACTCGACACATTCGCACTTACTAAAACATTTCTCACTGTGATGCACTTGTGTTGTAAAATGCTAAACACAGGCAGGTAAATGCTGAGCACAACTACAGCACAGCTGTCACGGCTTACACACAATGACTCAATTGTTCACACATGTTTCTAATGATGTGATCAAACCAGCTGTACAAAATAAGCCAGTTCATAGTACTGAATGATGATACCAGCAATAGATGGAAAAAATATGAGAAGGAGTGGAGGAAGAGGATGAGAAAGAGATAGGTGTGATTATACTTGCAGTGCATACAGTTTATAATATCGACTCGCTGTGTGTAAGATCTGAAAGCATTGATTTTGAGCACAGATAAAATGGTTTTGAGGCAATTGTTTGATTTTGCCAAAAGAGTCAGATGTTCTCTGAATGTAGTTTGAAGATTGTATGATTAAGGTTTTAAGGAAAGTGGGTGATTGTTTCATTGAATGTGTTTAAGCAGTTCAGAAAAACTGTAAGATCCTCAAATATCACTCTGACTCCCTTATCAGTGCGTTTACTACTGAACAAAGGAGCTGATTGAGACACACCTAGAGATTTAGTTTGGATGCGTTTCTCTTTCTGTTAATTATTCTCATCTTGATCATGACAGAGTGTGTCCAAACACACAGAGAAACTCCTGGTGAAGCGACTGAGATCCTTGTGACACACTATCATAAAGATGGAGTTTATTAAAGAGGAGAGTGAAGACGTGAAGATTGAAGAAACATTCAGAGTCAAACATGAAGAAACTGAGGAACAAACAGGTTGGTTTCATTCTCAAATCTAAATTTTATCCTCATTAAAGTAAGCTCTTCCACTGATAAATTCTGGTCTACATACCTAAGAACTATAGAGACATTCTCATTAACTGTCGGGTCTTTCTTTAGTTCCATCCACTTTAAATGTAAACCGTGACACTCTAACATCTTTCACAATTTGCTGTGTCAAGATTGTTCACCCAAAAATGAATATTTGCTGTTTTCACTAGGGCATTGTACTCTTTGATAGAAACAGGCTCGCTCTTGAATCAAATTCCATTTAGGACACATTGTCAAATCTCTTGTTGTCACCCTCCTCATTGAAGGTGAATGATTAGGGAAGAAAGGAAGAGGACCTAATACTGAGCCCTGTGGTACTCCATAATTGTGTTTTATAATATTTTATATAATATTTTAAACATTAATGGGAAATTTGAAATTGATCTGTAATTAACTTCTAGGCAAGTTTTTTTTTTTTTTTTTTAGTTTTCTTTTTGATAACTGACAGTTTGTACATTTTTTGGGGAAGTGTCCTAAAGAAAGTGAAGATTTGACATTATTGTGGTTTTGAGATTGCATGTTACACCATCTTAGTAGCTTAGTGTGTATAGTATCTAACATACATGTTGTTGTTTTGATACTTGGTGTTGGTTTTGATGTTTGCTGCTTTGTGCCCTTAAACTGGGGTTAACTTGTATTTGTCTTTTTTGCCCTAGACCTGATGGCGTTAAAAGAGGAGAGTCAAGAACTGAATGAAATAGAAGAGAAAGACCAGTATGAGAAACATCATGAACTTATTACTGGAGAAAAGTCATTTGGTTGTTCACATACTGTAAAGACTTCACGAAAAAGAGCAAATGGAAGTTATTTCACCTGCCAACAGTGTGGAAAGAGTTTCAACAGGAAAGAACGTCTTAAAGGCCACATGAGAGTTCACACCGGAGAGAAGCCTTACACCTGCCAACATTGTGGAAAGAGCTTTACTGAAAAAGGAAACCTCACAAAACACAAGATAATTCACACTGGAGAGAAGCCTTTTACCTGCCAACAGTGTGGAGTATGTTTTACTCGAAAAGAAATCCTTAACAGGCATGTTAGAATTCACACTAAAAATAAGTCTTTCACCTGCAAACTGTGTGGAAATATTTTCATTAAAAAAGGAAGCCTCAAAAGCCACATGAGGATTCACACTGAAGAAAAGCTTTACATCTGCAAACTGTGTGGAAAGACTTTTATTCAAAAAGGAAGCCTCAAAAGCCACATGACAATTCATACTGGAGAGAAGCCGTTCACCTGCAAAATGTGTGAAAATAGTTTCAATCGAAAAGCAAGCCTTAAAAGCCACATGAGAATTCATACTGGTGAGAAGCCTTACACATGCCCTCAGTGTGGAAAGAGTTTTACACATAAACCAACTTTTAATAACCATGTGAGAATTCACACCGGAGTGAAGCCTTTCACCTGCAAACTGTGTGGAAAGAGTTTCCTTCGAGAAGCAAGCCTTAAAAACCACATTAGGCTTCATACTGGAGAGCAGCCTTACGTATGCTCTCAGTGTGGGAAGAGTTTTGCATATAAAACAACTTTTAATGCCCACATGAGAATTCATACCGGAGAACAGCCTTACACATGCTCTCAGTGTGGAAGGAGTTTTGTAAATAAACCCACTTTTAACGCCCACATCAGAATTCATACTGGAGAGCATCCTTACACCTGCTCCCAGTGTGGAAAGAGTTTCACTGAAAAAGTAACCTTTAACAGGCACATGAGAATTCACACTGGAGAAAAGCCTTTTACCTGCCAAAAGTGTGGAAAGAGTTTCACTGAAAAAGGAAACCTTACAAAACACATGAGAATTCACACTGGAGAGAAGCCTTTCAACTGCACTCAGTGTGGAAAGAGCTTCACTCATAAAGCACACCTTAAAAAACACATGAACATTCACACCGGAGAGAAGCCTTACACCTGCAAACAGTGTGGGAAAAGCTTCACAACAGAAATAAACCTTAGGAATCACATGATCAGTCACACTAGAGAGAAGCCGTTCACATGTGGTCAGTGTGGAAAGAATTTCAAACGTAAAGTATCCCTTAAATCCCACATGAAGGTTCACAATTAATTCTGTTCATTGTAATATTTTTTTTGCCATTAAATGTTCAGAAATTCCTGACAAGTCATGCTTATGCGAGACCCCATTTTTGTTCTTTGCGTGCAAAGTGTCTAAAATGGCACTAGAAAATATGTATTGGTGTGAAAATTAAGACTATGCTCATGCCGCAACTGAATTTGGTTCAAATTTTACTGCCCATCTGCTTTGCCATTATTTAAAAAATTGAGTGGTTGCAGTAAACATACTCTAACTGTATGCGGGTGTCACTCCATTCGGTATTTTGATAATTCAGAATCAAATTCTTAGTTAAACTTCTGTCTTGCAGTGAAATGCTCAGGGCTGGCACTACCCATAGGCAGAGCAGGCAGTTGCCTAGGGCAGGGGTGCTCTGGTTCTGGAGAGCCCCAGTCTTGCAAAGTTTAGCTCCAACCCTGATAAAACGTCACCTGCCTATAGCTTTATAACAACCTTTCAAACCTTGATTAGCTTGTTCAGGTGTTTGATTAGGGTTGGACCTGAACTTTACAGGACTGTAGCTCTCCAGGAACAGGGTTCGACACCCTGGCCTAGGGCCTCCAGCTTTGATGCAGGGCCTCCATAACTGTAACATCCACTTATCAATAGTCCACCAATCAAGATGGGCAGCAAAATACTAGGCCCTTTGTTCATTGGATATAGATGAATTAACATTCACCAGTAATGAAGCCAATTTTTCTGACCTTATCAAAGTGTGTCCCACCTTCTGAATAAAAGAAAAATCTGGTATTAACATGCAATGTTTCTACAGCTGACTGACATTGAATTATGATGCCACTAAAACGAACACCTTCTGGGGCTGTTAAGTGGAGTGACTGTAATGTATTCTAAAAATGATCTTATGTAGTTTGGCATCATTTTGGGATGGAGCATTTGCCGGTTTAGAACACAAGCACCATCAACTTTGAATTTGTGTACAGCTGACTAGCAAATGCTGAAGTAAAAGCAAAGAAGTCAAAGAGCAAACAAACTAGAGCAGGGGTAGACAAGTTTGGTCCTAGAGAGCCGCTTTACATCTGCAAACTGTGTGGAAAGACTTTTATTCAAAAAGGAAGCCTCAAAAGCCACATGACAATTCATACTGGAGAGAAGCCGTTCACCTGCAAAATGTGTGAAAATAGTTTCAATCGAAAAGCAAGCCTTAAAAGCCACATGAGAATTCATACTGGTGAGAAGCCTTACACATGCCCTCAGTGTGGAAAGAGTTTTACACATAAACCAACTTTTAATAACCATGTGAGAATTCACACCGGAGTGAAGCCTTTCACCTGCAAACTGTGTGGAAAGAGTTTCCTTCGAGAAGCAAGCCTTAAAAACCACATTAGGCTTCATACTGGAGAGCAGCCTTACGTATGCTCTCAGTGTGGGAAGAGTTTTGCATATAAAACAACTTTTAATGCCCACATGAGAATTCATACCGGAGAACAGCCTTACACATGCTCTCAGTGTGGAAGGAGTTTTGTAAATAAACCCACTTTTAACGCCCACATCAGAATTCATACTGGAGAGCATCCTTACACCTGCTCCCAGTGTGGAAAGAGTTTCACTGAAAAAGTAACCTTTAACAGGCACATGAGAATTCACACTGGAGAAAAGCCTTTTACCTGCCAAAAGTGTGGAAAGAGTTTCACTGAAAAAGGAAACCTTACAAAACACATGAGAATTCACACTGGAGAGAAGCCTTTCAACTGCACTCAGTGTGGAAAGAGCTTCACTCATAAAGCACACCTTAAAAAACACATGAACATTCACACCGGAGAGAAGCCTTACACCTGCAAACAGTGTGGGAAAAGCTTCACAACAGAAATAAACCTTAGGAATCACATGATCAGTCACACTAGAGAGAAGCCGTTCACATGTGGTCAGTGTGGAAAGAATTTCAAACGTAAAGTATCCCTTAAATCCCACATGAAGGTTCACAATTAATTCTGTTCATTGTAATATTTTTTTTGCCATTAAATGTTCAGAAATTCCTGACAAGTCATGCTTATGCGAGACCCCATTTTTGTTCTTTGCGTGCAAAGTGTCTAAAATGGCACTAGAAAATATGTATTGGTGTGAAAATTAAGACTATGCTCATGCCGCAACTGAATTTGGTTCAAATTTTACTGCCCATCTGCTTTGCCATTATTTAAAAAATTGAGTGGTTGCAGTAAACATACTCTAACTGTATGCGGGTGTCACTCCATTCGGTATTTTGATAATTCAGAATCAAATTCTTAGTTAAACTTCTGTCTTGCAGTGAAATGCTCAGGGCTGGCACTACCCATAGGCAGAGCAGGCAGTTGCCTAGGGCAGGGGTGCTCTGGTTCTGGAGAGCCCCAGTCTTGCAAAGTTTAGCTCCAACCCTGATAAAACGTCACCTGCCTATAGCTTTATAACAACCTTTCAAACCTTGATTAGCTTGTTCAGGTGTTTGATTAGGGTTGGACCTGAACTTTACAGGACTGTAGCTCTCCAGGAACAGGGTTCGACACCCTGGCCTAGGGCCTCCAGCTTTGATGCAGGGCCTCCATAACTGTAACATCCACTTATCAATAGTCCACCAATCAAGATGGGCAGCAAAATACTAGGCCCTTTGTTCATTGGATATAGATGAATTAACATTCACCAGTAATGAAGCCAATTTTTCTGACCTTATCAAAGTGTGTCCCACCTTCTGAATAAAAGAAAAATCTGGTATTAACATGCAATGTTTCTACAGCTGACTGACATTGAATTATGATGCCACTAAAACGAACACCTTCTGGGGCTGTTAAGTGGAGTGACTGTAATGTATTCTAAAAATGATCTTATGTAGTTTGGCATCATTTTGGGATGGAGCATTTGCCGGTTTAGAACACAAGCACCATCAACTTTGAATTTGTGTACAGCTGACTAGCAAATGCTGAAGTAAAAGCAAAGAAGTCAAAGAGCAAACAAACTAGAGCAGGGGTAGACAAGTTTGGTCCTAGAGAGCCGCTGTCCTGCAGAGTTTAGCTCCAACTATAGAAAAAAACCCTCACCTGCCTATAGCCTTAGTAATCCTGAAGAGCCTGAGTAGCTTATTCAAGTGTGTTCGATTAAGGTTGGAGCCAAACTCTCTAGGACTGAACTTGCCTACCCCTGCACTAGGGCATTTGAATGTTTCAAAAAAGTACCTTGCTTCCACCGAGAAGGAAGGTTTAGTACAGTACAGTACGCAATTATTTCCGTTTCCATTGTCAGTAGTTGTGAATGGTACAAAAATAAGAACCGTACCATACCACTTTTTTGGGACTTTTCCGTTGGAGTACTTAGAACAATAGTACTAGTACCAAAAGGGTGGAGCAACGTTGATTGGTTGACAAAGAATTATCACTTGCCCATGCTACAAGGGGAATGACAACACAATACCACAATAATATTTCGGCTGTATTTCCTTGCAGACTTCAGCCTTTCCTTGCAGTCTTCAGCTGCTCTAAGCTGCTCTAACAAAGCAGCTATATGTCCTTCATTGTTGTTTACCGTCACTTTTTTCTTCACACTAGAATGGCGATTGCTTGTCGATTGCTACTTTCCATCATACACCACGCCTATCAAGAAAGGGTACTGTTGGTAGTAGAAATACAAGCTGGATCAGGGTTTACTGTACTGAACTGAACTGTAATGCTCAGTGGAAACAAACCTTGTATATTTCTGATGTGTGCTTTACTGCTCTAATTTCAGTTTTCATAAATACTGTTATTATATTTATTATTATATATATACATAGTTGAATAACAAGAGTTCAGTACATGGAAAAGACATACATTGAGTTTCAAACTCCATTGCTTCTTCCTTCTTATTTAAATCTCATTTGTTTAAAAGACCTCGGGAAAACAGGCGAATCTCAACATGACACAGACTGTTGCGTAACAGCCAGGATCATTAATATGTATGACCCAATATATGCATATGTATTAGACAAGGGCAACCAGTATTAACGTCTGGATCTGTGCACAGCTGAATCATCAGACAAGGTAAGCAAGCAAGAACAACAGCGAAAAATGACAGATGGAGCAATAATAACTGACATAATCCATGATTACATTATATTTTTAGTGATATTTGTAAATTGTCTTTCTAAATGTTTTGTTAGCATGTTGCTAATGTACTGTTAAATGTGGTTAAAGTTACCATCGTTTATTACGGTATTCACGGAGATAAGATCAGTCGTTATTTTCATTATTAAACACTTGCAGTCTGTATAATGCATAAACACAACTTAATTCTTTATAAATCTCTCCAACAGTGTGTAATATTAACTTTAGCCAAGGAGTATAACCTCAAACTCATTCAGAGTCAAATGTAAACATCCAAATAAATACTATACTCACATGATCCGATCCATGCACGCAGCATGCATGACGAACATCTTGTAAAGATCCATTTGAGGGTTATATTAGCTGTGTGAACTGTTTTTTTGCACTGTATTACAGTCACGAGCTCGGTGGGCAGTGAGCACGAGATTTAAAGGGGCCGCAGCCTGAATCGGTGCATAGTTAATGATGCCCCAAAATAGGCAGTTAAAAAATTTATTTAAAAAAAATCTGAGGAATTTTGCGCTGAAACTTCACAGACACATTCAGGGGACACCTTAGACTTATATTACATCTTGCGAAAAAAACATTCTAGGGCACCTTTAAAATCGTGCACAGTAGGATCCCTTATCTCTTAGCTTAGGGCTCCTTAGAAGACTTCTAGCTCCTATTTATTCTTATAATGTCCTCATTTTCAATTATGTAAACATTATTCTCCCATGCTTAAAAACCACCATAGGTCTTTCGTACTTTAAATTCACAAATTCATCGTATAACTTGCCCTACTCTCACAAGTCTCATCTTCAATTACCATAACACACATTTTAACTTCCTTAAAAGTGTTACCTTATTTGTACTTTCATTGTCTCCTCGTCTTCCTCTTTGGACTCTACACTTTACATTACACCTGACCCAAAGAATGAGAAAGATGGAAATCGCTGACGTACCACAGAGCGACGTGCAATGACCTCATGCTCATGGAATGGTTTAGGCATACACAGCAGTCATAAATCATTACAGTTCAAGTCTAATTTATTTGATGAAACTTGAAAAACCATAGAAAGAACATTTTTTATTTTCCATGAAACAATATACAATATAATACCATTTTTACACTGTTAAATAATATTAATTCTATGGGAAATGGATATTTTTGCTTGTTGAAAGCAGAATGCACTTGATTTAGATCACACTCATCTCTTTATGTATATTTTAGCCAACAATAAAACAAAATTTGTTATAAAACACCACTCTGCCTCTTTTCGTTTTATTTAAAATACAAAAACATAACCTGAGGCAACAAGTGAGTGAACGAAATATTAAACAACCCTGCCTCTTTTCGTATATATTTCAAAAATATTAAATGTAATACTATTTGTGCATACTCTGATTATCTTCACTGTAGTTAAATGAAATAGGCTATAACATAAAACACAACCCTGTCTCTTTTTGTTAAATGTCAGTTTTAATGATCAATAGCCATTATAAAAGGTATAAGAATATAGCTACAATAAGAAATAAAGCAAACAATTCAGTCAAGCGTACAAAATCAGTGCTTTAATAGGATACAAAAGTTAAATAGCCTAAATATATAAAGTTATGAAATGTCACGTTGCCCTCAGCCAAAACGGAGCTAGCGGCAAATGTCAGGAGGACTCGCCGAGGTAAGGCTGCTCTCGGCTGGGTACATGAGCGCTGAGCGTCCGGTGATCGCCTGGATCTCACAACTCTGACAACGTCAGATAAAATTTTCAGAAAGGTGCTATCTTTATCAATAAACCACAAATTTGAGCTTTAAACTAGCACATTATCGCCTGAAAAACTCTTAAAACTACAAATCATGACATAACAGTAATATGTTTAAATTATGTGGGTTTTCTCCCTTACTACTGACGCTTGCTGGTTAGTGTGAGATGCATTCTGGGATACCTGGCTGTCTCAAGTCTGCACAAGTCACCTCTCAATGCATCCTCGATAAAAGGGGCGGATCAAGAACACATCCGGGGATTTGAACTGTACTTGGCTAGATGCGAACTTTGAATTGGAACAGTACTTGGACAGCGACTGATGACGTTTCACAAGTTCACAAGAACACAAGTACAGACAAGTACGCATATTGAGAAACGGCTTTAACGTAATGAGATAATGAAGGTATTATGGGTAGAATCTCTCTAGAGTGTATTCTGATTCATCAACACAGTTTCACTGATGATCCCATATAAAACAAAGGCCCTTCGGAACCAACCCTAAACCCAGGATAGAGCGGTTGAGTGAATGTGGTCTGGACTGTGTGGATGAGGATCATTGTGTCTCCAGAGACGCTGTAGAAGGACAGAGTTCCTGCTCTGTGATCCACATACACTCCTACTCTACTGCTGATGGACTTTACAGGGAGTTTAGTCTCTATGTTATTGTGTCTGAATGAGTAACTGGAGGAAGAGCAGATCAAACTCCAGGACTGATCATTTTTTCCAAACACACACTCATTACCCCATCCCTTCCTGCTGATGCTCTTATATGACACTGATATATACACATAGGCACTCCACTCAATCTCCCAGTAACAGCGTCCACACACACTCTCTCTACACAACACCTGAGACACACGATCAAATCTGTCTGGATGATCAGGATACATGTGATCTTTGCGAGTGACAGTAATCACTCTGTTCCTCTCAGACAGATGGAGGAGTTTATGTTCTGTGTTCAGATCCAGAGTGAGCCGATGGGAATCTGATGGAGATAAAACACACCAGAATCAGGAATTATGAATCTGATCTTTTAATGTATCTGAACTCTTCATGTTCAATATATCATCAGTGTCTCAGTACAGTTTACCAGATATCATGTGCAAATCATCATTTACATGATCAACTCTAAAACTATTCTGTCATGTTTTCTTTCCCCTTCTACAGGAAGAATATGAACACACTCAGTGAGTTTTTCTGCTTGTTTTCTTAGTGACTTACATTGTAGGAAGTCGTTCCTGGTCCTGGGAACAATGTTGGTGAAAGTGCCTGTGGAAATCAACAGACATGAAGAGTGTGATTATCAGGTCAAGAGAAAATGATCCCTGCATCCATTCCTAAGACATTTCTTATATGATCTTCTACATGATATGAGATGATGGAGGATCATTTCTGAGAGCAGATGAATCTCCAGGACTTTACCTCTGTCAGAGATCTTCTTGAGCTCCTCTTTGCAGAAATCCTCCACTTTTTCTCTCAGCTGAAGGACAGATTCTCTCACAACATCAAAAGAGGAGAAAGAACTGAAGGGATCGTCATTTATGTCTGTAGATTCAGGAGGAGCTGAGAGAGACTGGAAACTCTACAGAAAACAGAAAGCTCATCACCTCCACACTTCAGCCAGTAACCTGCACTACTGTCAGATTTGAGCAGCTCTTCTTGATCTTTAGTAACTCTCCTCAATCCAGCACTTTCACAGCATCAAATTCATTCTTTTCAAATTCATTATATCATATTGGAGTTGTAAGTTCTGGTGTTTGACACTTAGGCCCAATCCCATTTCTACCCCTTCGTTTTGTGCGTTCGCACAAAGGGGTAGGGGTGTCTCGATTCTCTTTTGGCTGGAGTAGTAGGGGGAAGGGGAAGGGATAGATAGCCCTTCAAACAAAGATTTTTTGGGACCACACTTCGGACGAAGGGGTATGTGAAATTTCTCTGCATACACCAATTACAGTGCTGCTAGAATGTGTGTAGTGATCATGGTAGTGATATTTCCACTCAGGATCGATCACTTATGTGTTACCTGGCTGCCAGTTTCTCCGTAGCTTACTAAATTCACTATTTGAATGATGTGAACACACATGAATAATACAGTTAAAGAAATATCTGGTCATCCTTCATAATGCAGTCGCTATTTGCATCTCGTATCGTCTGTAAACTCTTGCGTTACCAAGGCAACAACTGACTCATTTGTATTACATTGCAAAGAGCTCCGTTATCGCAGCGCCACAGTAGAAAATGATTTCATCATATATGACATAAGCGCGCTCCGGCCCGGAACATTAAGTGCAATGTGAGTGTGGGGAGGGGGGACAATCACACTTGGTGTGACACCTAGTGTGAGTACACCCTCTGACTAATGAATACATAATAACCGAACACAGATCAACACTTCAGTCAATGGCTCATTCTGCTCTCATGAAATGTTTCTCTGTGAGTCTCTTGCTCAAGTCCACTATGATCCTGTTCTTCTAGATCTCTGTTACCTGCAGGAAATGGATGTGATCCTGTGTGTGTGAAAGCTGCTCCAGCTCAGCGTCTCTCCTCCTCAGATCATTGATCTCCTGCTCCAGTCGCTCCAGTCGTCCTTCAGCTCGACTCACTGCAGTCTTTTCCTGATCTCTGATCCGCTGTGTGGCCTCAGAGCGGCTTCTCTCAATGGAGCGGATGAGCTCAGTGAAGATCCTCTCAGTGTCCTCCACTGCTGTCTGTGCAGAGCGCTGTTAGGACACACATCACAATCACACAGTGGCTTCAGTGAGTCCTGACTGAGACTTCTCAAACTTCTCTTCTTCTCCAGACTCACCTTATGAGACTCCACAGCCTCTCTCAGCTGCTGAAGATCTTTCTCTCTCTGCTGGATCCTCTGCTGGAACGACTTCTGCGTCTCCTTCAGCTGGTTCTGCAGCACAAACCAAAAAACAGCAAATGTCACATTATAGTGCTGTCATTAAAAAGTTGATAAATATTTATGCTCAGCAGTTTAGTCCACTTGCAGCTCCTGTTCACTTCTGCTGACATCTGCAGTGTGAATGATTCAAGTAGTATAAATATAAATAGTCAACATTATTTCATCAGTGTCTAGATTATATTTCATACCTGTTTCTCTGTCCTCTGTGCTGCAGCTGATACAGTGTCATGGTTTTTATGTTCATCCATCATACACATCACACATATACACTTCTGATCAGTGCGGCAGAAAACCTCAAGGATCTTGTCGTGTTTCTGGCAGATCATCTCCTGCAGTCTTCCAGTGGCTTCAGTCAGATTGTGTCTCTTTCTTTTAAACCAACTCTCATGTTGTTCAAGGTGATTCTGACAGTAAGAGTTCAGACACGCCAGACAGGACTTGACAGCTTTGTGTTTTCTTCCAGTACAGATGTCACACTGCACATCTCCAGCTCCAGCATAACAGTCAGCAGGAAGTTTTCTCTTCTTCAGTTTCTCCACCACTTTAGCTAGCATGGTGTTTTTAGCTAAAGCAGGTCTTGGACTGAAGGTCTTTCTGCACAGAGGGCATTTGTAGACTCTCATCTGATCCTCCTGATCCCAGCAGCCTGTAATACAGATCTTACAGTAACTGTGTCCACAGGGAATGGCCACTGGATCCTTCAGGAGATCCAGACACACTGGACATGTGAACTCGTCCTGAGAAATTCTGGCTTCTGCCATTTTACTGCATGAATACAGAGACACAAACGCACAACAACTCAACTACACATCAGTTTCTCCGTCTCTGAAAACATGCAATTCCTGCTTCCTGGTTCTGTGTTTGAGTGCCGTGTGCAAAAGTCACAGATCATAAAACGTCCACTAGGTGTCAGTCTCAGACAGACTCAAAGAATAAGAGTTACAGAGAATCAGGGCAACACCATTAATAACTGCAGTGATACTGCATCCTCATCACATCTATGCAGTGCTATAAGTGGTTTAAACTAGATAAGTTATTTGCTTTGTTTTTTTAAACAGTTCTTGAATACAGTATGTCATTGTATGACTGTGTCCTCAGACGAACATTAGCTCCTGAATTGAAAATATCTACACAGAAGACATAGTCATAAGCTTCATCCTTAATTCAGAGGATCCAGGCAAATTATGTGGCATAGACATTTTTTTATTTATTCATTCCCTCACGTGTACCACTATTGGCAGGTAACAAAATTAATGGACTGAAATGACCTACAGCTACACTAATTACATGTATATCTACACATATGATAATTATGATTCACAAATTCACCTGCCCATTCAGCCTTAAAGGTTAATAGTAAACGAACTTGGCTTGCTGTCCTTAGAGGAGGCTTTTCATTGTGTTTACCTTCTGTTTGTTCATCTTCAGTTGACCCAGCTTTCCCATATGTTTCTTTGTTTCTTATTCACTGGTTGGTCGTTAATTAGCTCAATTAATTCCTTGTTTAGTCTTGTATATGTAACCAATGTCTCTGCGTTGTGTGATGTACTGGGTGTAAGAGGACACCAAGACCGTCGTTGTCACAGCAGTGAAGCTTTCTTTTTATTTGTCTTGTACATATCAGCCACTTGTCACAAAAGAAGAACATTGTGTTAACTTCCAAATTAATATCAAAACATTATTTATCAAATTACAACAGGCAGCAAAACGGCTGTAGCTGAGCCAATCACAGGGTTGCAAACTAAGGAAAAATAAACTACAACATAGAAAAACTAAAGATGGATGTAAGATATATGCAAAATACAAATGATAAAACCACAAAATACACAAATAAACCTTGAACACAATACAATACAAGGAAAAATATACTCAACCTCATGTAACTTACAACATATGAAATAATATCAGAAATACAAAACCATCCATCGAAAATAACTGCACATATTCGTTAGTAAACCTCTTTAACAACAATATATCTCTTTATATAACACGGATGGTAAAAATAATCATATAAATTTATAAGATAACAAAAAGCTGGGAAGACATTCCTTACCTTGTCACAAAGGAAGAACACTGTAACCAACAACAGCTCCACCCATGTAAAGAGGGCACAATCAAACAATGAAATACAGCTCCCCCCTACTGCTGGAAGAACATATTACATCTTCCCCAAATATATTAAAGGTGCCCAAGAATGCTTTTTCACAAGATGTAATATAAGTCTAAGGTGTCCCCTGAATGTGTCTGTGACGTTTCAGCTCAAAATACCCCATAGATATTTTAAATTAATTTTTTTAACTGCCTATTTTGGGGCATCATTAACTATGCACTGATTTTTTCAGCGCGCCGCCCCTTTAATTCGCGTGCTCCCTGCCACACAAGCTCTCGACTATATTACAGCACATTTACAAAGTTCACACAGCTAATATAACCCTCAAATGGATCTTTACAAGATGTTCGTCATGCATGCTGTATGCATGCTTCAAATTATGTGAGTAAAGTATTTATTTTGATGTTTATATTTGATTCTCTATGAGTTTGAGGCTGTACTCCGTGGCTAACGGCTAATGCTACACTGTTGTAGAGATTTATAAAGAATGAAGTTGTGCTTATGCATTATACAGACTGCAAGTGTTTAAAAATGAAAATAGCGACGGCTCGTCTCCGTGAATACAGTAAGAAACAATGGTAACTTTAACCTCATTTAACAGTACATTAGCAACATGCTAACGAAACATTTAGAAAGAAAGTTTACAAATGTCACTAAAAATATCATGATATCATGGATCATGTCAGTTATTATTGCTCCATCTGCCGTTTTCGCTGATGTTCTTGCTTACCTAGTCTGTTGATTCACCTGTGCAGATCCAGACGTTACTGGCTGCCCTTGTCTAATGCCTTTCATAATGTTGGGAACATGGGCTGGCATATGCAAATATTGGGGCGTACACAAAGAGAAAGCAATGGAGTTTGAAACTCAATGTATGTCTTTCCATGTACTGAACTCGTTATTCAATTATGCCGAGGTAAATTCAAATTTCGAATCTAGGGCACCTTTAAGGCTACTCCCTGTTTGGTTCAGTTATTTGTCAAGTCTCTTCTATGTTTGATGGTTGTTTTCTGAGTTTCCCTGTCTGTTCCTTGAGTATTTGGATTAAAAGACTATATAAATAGCAGATATAACAGCGGAATGGTGAGTACTTAAACTCAGTCAACATCAGACAAATGAACAAAAGGAACTGAAAGGTATAAATTAGGGATGCCACAATTCTTAATAAAATATTGAACCGTTCAGTACAACATCCACGGTTCAATACGCACTTGTGAATTGTGGTTTTAAATCATTTCTGTGCATTTCATTTCTCTCCAAAAGGGCCCTGTTTGTGTGTGCCCTTAAGTCTATGCACTTATATGAGTAAATATCCAACCACTATGTACTAAAGTACGTAAACACAGCGGTAGAGTTACGCTCACGGGACACTGCACTTATTCACAATCACAAGTTCATTATTTGCATGCATTTAAAAGCCTTGCTGACAAACCTTGCCAGCAGACTTTGATAAATCTCTTGGTGACTGGCATGGATCATAAACTATTGTATGTCTCACTCCAGTATGAACAGGATGTCAACATTGAAACTGTAAATGGTACCCTGTTGACAGGGTAGTCAGCAGCCACCAATCTGGGGTTATTGATCTCCAATTATCCAGGTGACTTTCCGTGAAACAGCCCACGGTTGACATTTCCACGTCAGCTTTTTTGTAGAGGTCAGGGGATATCGTTGGGGGCCTGGGTGTCATCCCTGAAATTGATGTCCATTGATAAGCTTCTGGATTCCGAAGTTGGAAATTCTGAAGATGCCTATACCAGTGGTTCCCAAACCTTTTGAATTGCATGCACAAGTATTTCATCAGTGCATCTGCACTCAACATTGGGGCAGCACATGTTTTCACAAAGTGCTTCCTCAGGACACACAATGAGTGCTGCCACACTAGATTCTAGAGGTGGCATGCTACCAAGCTCTATTGCTTCTGGGTCCTACATCACAGCCAGTGTGTGGGCTAACTGATCAGGATGTGTAGCTTTTGATCAATTTTGTAGCGCAGACACCAAAACAGATGTAAAGGATGTTCTCTGTGCACTGACTTAGAAAAACATTGTCAGAGCCCACTGCTGCTGGGGACAGGGGGATCCAGATTAATGCAGGCAAGTATTGTTTTTAATGCTTCTTCCAGTGATACAACTGAAGATGACCCACCTGACTTCTACGACACTGTCTCACTGCCAGAATGACACGATTGATATGCAGGTGAATTTTCTTCATCACCTGACATTACTGGAGTAGCTTCAAAAAGTGAATCAGAGGCAGCCACTGACATCACATCCCGTATGCATCATTGGTGACAAAGCGACAGCGGATTCAGGTAGAGCTTTCTCTTGTATCTCCATATTAGGATGAGCTTTAGCCAGGAGAGTCAGTAACAACTCTACCGCAGAAGACAACTAGTCAACCTTGTGTGCTAAATCAGAAGATTCTAGAATCAGAAAATATTCTTTGTAATCTTCTTTTTATTTTAAGATACTTGTTTACGCTTACGATCAACAGTAGTAATACTGGAAGAAAGCAACAAACCTTCCGTTCTAGATTCCAGGCCTGCTAGACGTGCTTGACGCACAGTGAGCGACGTTACAGAGCACTCTGGGCATGGGTCAGACAATGCCTCCTTAAGATGACTGATACCAAGACATGAGGGGACTGGTGATGGCCATACATGATATTGATTATGTTAGGGCATGTAGAACACCTATGTAAGGACGTAGCCTATTTATTAGCTCAATTTAATTGTTACAGGGAATAAGAATTGAATCAACTGTAAATGATTCACTGTAAATGATTCAGAATTAATATTTAACACTTCATCAATTATTCGTCCAGCGAAAATTGAGGTTAGAGTATTTTACCAATTCTGGATAAAATATTATTCTGTGGCCAACAGTAACAATATTTTATTATGATTATTGTTATTATTGTAATTATTATATTATAAGCAAGAGGTAACTTTTAGGATCTTTTGAGTTTAAGGCAGTAATTTGATACACACAGCACAAGAAACTTGTATATGTGAAAATCAAAACAAGATTTATTGACTACTTCTAATGATTACAGGAAACTAAGACTAAACACACACACACATACACACATACATACATGCACACACATTCGCGGAGTTGATGAGTTATGAAAAGTCCCAAGTTCAGTGCTAACTTAACTTATAACCGGAAGAAAATCACAAAAGCAGAGCTTTGGCTTGATTCTTTAGGTTTAAAGGAGTTTCACCAGTTTCCAGCAAGAGAGAGAGAAGTTTGCTTGTACCTGCGTTTGCTCTGACAGCTGAGGTAATCGGGTTGTTCCGTGACTCGTGTACAGCGGAGTCCCGCGTTCTGGATTGGCTGTCTTTCAGGTGACGTCTTCTCGGGAAAGCCCTGTGGGTTGCGCGGAAGCTTTGAAGGATGTTGCTGTTCTGATCTGAGCGTCTGGCTTGAGCGGCTCTCTTCTTGGGAGACTTTGGTCAGATATTTCGCAGAGGGTTTTGGAATCTGGATGTGACGGCTGTTGATCAGCGGCGTGGCTCGTAGTTCAAGTCGACGACTGTTAGATGGAAAATCAGCCCCGGTCAATTAGTTCTCAATGACCCATGCGACTTTTCCGCCGTGGTCAAAGTAGCGGTGCTTCGGCTACTTCTGACCGATTTCTGACTTCCAGCTTCTGACTCTGACCTTATTTCATATTTCTCAACTGCTTTGACTTGTTCGGACAGCGTAGTTTTAAAGGAGCAATTCTGGCTCCATCCTTCAGATGCGATCCTCCAATGAGACGTTGCTACGGAGATTAGACACGCCTCGTCTATTGTCTATTGATCACATCGCGTGATATCTGCAGAAAATTCTCCTGTTTTATTAACAACTTTATAAAGTTTCTTAATATTTTCCTGATACTGAATTTCAATGTTTCATTCACACAGTATTACAGAGAATTATAACTTCTGCATTTAGAGCTCAAACACGACACACTTCTTACACACATATTACTAGACTGACCTAATTAAAACAATGATTATAAGAGAAAGATGCATACAGGACTACAAACATATAAAGCATTGACTCCAACATATTAGTAATCACATCATAGCAAATGTTATTCTGGATATAGTTAATACTTTAAGTAATCGACAATTGTCCCTTTTGAGATTCAAGATTGAGTCCTAAGCATAGTTTAACTTTGACCGGAGTCATGGGTGACTGGGTCACGATGGACGGCCACACAAGGGAGGTATTGATAGGACAGATTTGTCTTTAAATCCGTTGATGGGTGTTTTCCTGTTCCGCCCGATAATACAAGAGGGTTTTGTGAGAGAATCAATAGATTTAATGTGATCAGACCCACGTGATGGGTTCTGATTAGTTTATTGCTGATGAGCAAAGAAGTCCTTTAGACAGAGTCCTTTGTTAAAAGAAGTCACGTCATCATTTCTGTAAAAGCTAGGTTTTTCCTGTCAGGAAATGGATCTTTTGGACCAAATGAAGCTTTGTTCAATCATGCCTCTGGCTGATAAAGCCATTTGGTAACGTCTGTCGAACGGGTCCTCTACACCTAAATACATTCATGAAAAATTAAATACTCACCTCATATCCAAAAGGACGAGTTGTTGATATCTGCACCGCGATGAACATGCTCACACTCTCAAGCCAGGTGACCCAGGATTTCCAAGTGCATTTCTTCACTGTCACAGAAACGCCAGGCTCCACCATCACCCAATCACAACGCACCCCGTCACCCGAATATTAATCATGCACACCTGCACGTCATCAGCACACTCATTACCGGCAGTATAAAGGACTCTCATTCAGACACACTCATTGTCCGGTCTTGTTAGCATCATACCTGTATGCTTACCTCAAGGACTCCATTGGAATACTTACCTGTCTCAGTGTTTGTCTCCTGTTTCCCTCCTGTGTACATCGTCATTGTGTGTGAAGTCCAGCTCAATCGTTTGTGTTTGGAAACCAGCATTCTGCCTCTATTTCACCATCTACAAAACAAAGAAAAGTATTACCATTCTGTTTATCACTATTCACCTAAAGATTTGCCATTCACTCACCTGCATTACTGTTGTTCATCTGGTTGTGAAAATAAACACCTTACATTTATACATCCTGTGTCTCTGTCCTTCTGTGATTGTAACTGAAGACCGGACCAAAACCGATTCACTCCAGTATGAGCAACTAGGATTCATTTCAGGAGCTTGTCGACGCCATGCACCGTACATTCAATGCCAATCCACCAGCGATCACTTCCACACCACCCAGTGCTCTGTCTCGTCTGTACAGTCCTGAAGACAATCCTGAAGAACAAGAACCCATCATTCCTGAAAAGCTCATAGTAAGTCCCATTACCTGGACCGAAGAGACCTTGCCCTCCTCCAATGCCTCCGCCAACACTCCGCCGGGTTATCCACCAGGTTTGCAGTACATCCCTCGGACACGGCGCACTCCCCTCATCCACTCCACTCAAATGTCACTGGTCACTGGCCGCTGGTCAATGAAACCCTCTCGCTGCTGAAAGAACGCTTCTGGTGGCCGAATATGGCATCTGACGTGAGAAGGTACGTGCAGGGATGTAAGGAATGCGCCATCTCCAAAAGCCCTCGTCATCTTCCCTCCGGTAAACTCCATCCTCTGCCACTCCAAACACTCACCTGCATTACTGTTGTTCATCTGGTTGTGAAAATAAACACCTTACATTTATACATCCTGTGTCTCTGTCCTTCTGTGATTGTAACTGAAGACCGGACCAAAACCGATTCACTCCAGTATGAGCAACTAGGATTCATTTCAGGAGCTTGCCGACGCCATGCACCGTACATTCAATGCCAATCCACCAGCGATCACTTCCACACCACCCAGCACTACTCCTTCGCTGCTAGTATATGCCAGTCCCATGTCCAAACCCAATGGATTCATTCTACAGTGCTCACTGCAACCGCACCTGTACCCGGATGATCACTCGAAGACCGCATTCATCATCTCACAGTTAAACGGCAAGGCACTTCGATGGGCTGAAACGCTCTGGACCCAGAAGAATGCTGTAACCCAGTCTCTCGCCAGTTACATCGCCCATTTCAAGGAGGTTTTCGGAAAACCTGCATGGGATTCTTCAATTGGTGAGGAACTTTATCATTTAAAACAAGGATCAATGGCTGTTAATGAATATGCTCTTCAATTCAGAACACTTGCAGCTGCCAGTGGATGGAACGAACAATCCCTGCTCACTACCTATCGTCAAGGATTGAATCCACGTGTGTGCTTGCATCATGCTGCATACGAGGACACCATCGGGCTTGAATGCTTCATCCAGCTGTCAATACGCTTTGCTACTCGTATGCAGTCGTGACTCGAAGAGCACCAGGGCCAGCTGGAGCCTTCAACATTCCTCCACCAGCCTGAATCCGTCAGCCCTCCAGAACCAGCCAGCGAACCCATGCAACTGGACAATAATCGACTGACACCAACTGAGCGGCAGAGGTGGCTGACCCTGAGATTATGTTTATATTGTGGATCTTCTGGGCATATACTCTCGGCATGCCCTATCTGTCCTCCTCGTCCCATGGTGAGTGCCATTCTCCCTCCTCTGAATTCAATGAAGCTCACTCACTATTATCATAAACCTTACTGCTGCTGATGTTTCTGTTCCAGTCAGTGCTCTCCTCGACTCAGGGTCAGCTGGCAATTTCATCTCCGGTGCCCTCTGCCGCCAGCTCAAGCTCAAGACAGCAAACACGCCGTCCACCTACCAGATCCATTCAATAACTGGAAGGCCCCTCAGTCGAAGAAAAGTCAATCACATTTTCGGACCCGTACAACTTCAAGTGGGTATCCTGCACATCGAACAACTCCATCTGCTGGTTCTGGAGGAGTCCACCACTGACGTGATTCTAGGGCGCCCATGGTTGGAGCAGCACAACCCTGTAATATCATGGAAAAGAGATCCTGAAGTGGGGTGAAAACTGTTTTCCCTCTTGTTTCTCAATGCTACCTCTACCATCTTCTCTATGCTCCGAACCTCTCTCCGTTTGTTCCACATCCATCTAGAGCCCTGATGAGAAACTGTCTGTGGACATTCCACCATGCTACGCCCACTTCAGTGATGTTTTCTGCCCTAAGCTGCCTCCACACCGGCCATGGGACTGTGCCATCGATCTGCTTCTGGGTGAGCCAGTGCACCGAGGAAAGATCTACCCTCTGTCACTATCGGAGGGGAAGGCAATGGAGGAATACATCAAGGAGGCTTTGGAGCAAGGTTACATCTGCCCGTCTACTTCCCCTGCTTCTTCGAGTTTTTTCTTTGTGGCAAAGAAGGACGGAGGCTTGCGGCCTTGCATAGACTACCGGGCACTCAACAAGATAACTGTCAAGTTCCGCTATCCACTTCCTCTCGTCCCATCAGCGCCTACAACCTCATCCGGATACGTGAGGGGGACACTTTGAAACACTGAAGAAAGACTTCACCACTGCTCCTCTCCTCATGCATCCTGACCCTGACAAGCCCTTTGTAATAGAGGTGGATGCCTCTACCACCGGAGTTGGAGCAGTCTTATCTCAGCAGCAGGGGAACCTAAATAGACTCCATCCATGTGCCTCCTTTTCCCGCAAACTCAACCCGGCGGAGGTAAATTATGACATCGGCAACAGGGAACTTCTCGCCATAAAGTTGGCCCTGGAAGAGTGGAGGCATTGGAGGGTGCTCAACATCCATTCCTCGTATTAACAGATCACAAGAACCTAGAATATCTCCGAGATGCAAAGAGACTCAATCCCAGACAAGCGCAATGGGCGTTCTTCTTCACTAGGTTCAACTTCACTATCTCCTATCGTCCTGGTCCTAAGAATGTCAAAGCTGATGCTCTGTCTCGTCTGTACAGTCCTGAAGACAATCCTGAAGAACAAGAACCCATCATTCCTGAAAAGCTCATAGTAAGTCCCATTACCTGGACCGAAGAGACCTTGCCCTCCTCCAATGCCTCCGCCAACACTCCGCCGGGTTATCCACCAGATTTGCAGTACATCCCTCGGACACGGCGCACTCCCCTCATCCACTCCACTCAAATGTCACTGGTCACTGGCCACTGGTCAATGAAACCCTCTCGCTGCTGAAAGAACGCTTCTGGTGGCCGAATATGGCATCTGACGTGAGAAGGTACGTGCAGGGATGTAAGGAATGCGCCATCTCCAAAAGCCCTCATCATCTTCCCTCCGGTAAACTCCATCCTCTGCCTGTTCCCAACAGACCCTGGTCACACCTAGGAGTGGACTTTATCACTGACTTACCTGTTTCCAATGACTGTACCTGTGTATTAGTGGTTGTTGACAGATTCTCTAAATCTGTGCGTCTAATTCCTTTAAAGGGACTACCGACTGCCATGGAAACTGCTGAACTCATGTTCAACTCTATCTTCAGGTACTACGGAATCCTGGAGGACATAGTGTCGGATAGAGGGCCCCAATTCATCTCCAGAGTATTGAAAGCCTTCTTCTCTCTCCCTGGTGTGACCGTAAGCCTCTCGTCTGGATACCACCCTCAGACGAACGGGCAGACAGAGCGGAAGATCCAGGAGATTGGTCGCTTCCTCCGTACCTTCTGTCATGGCCACCAGGACTCTTGGAACCATTTCCTGGGTTGGGCCGAGTACGCACAGAACTCCCTGCGGCAATCCACCACCGGTCTCACACCCTTCCAGTGCGTACTCGGATACCAACCCCCACTGTTCCCCTGGAAAGGGGAACCATCAGACGTTCCAGCTGTCGACTACTGGTTCCGAGAGAGCGAGAGGGTCTGGGACTCAGCTCACCATCAACTTCAACGGGCACTGCACAGACGCAGGATGACAGCCAACCTTTGTCAATCCAATGCTCCAACTACCAGCCAGGACAGAAGGTCTGGCTGTCTACCAGGGACATCAGGCTGTGTTTGCCGTGCAGAAAGTTAAGTCCCAGATTCATTGACCCCTTTACAATTGTGAAGCAGGTCAATCCTGTCACTTATCAACTCCAGTTCCCCCCTCAGTACAGGATTCACCCTACCTTCCATGTTTCACTTCTCAAACCTCACAACCCTTCTGTTTCTGTCTCCACATACATCCTGTGTCCAACCAGAAGATTGAAGCCTCTCCGAAGCGTCATGATTATAAAATATTGCTCATGATCGTTGTGCACAGCAAAAAATATGATGACAATGATGAAACAGCTCACGTATATATCCTGAGGAATTCATCAGCAGCAAGCTGCACAAAATATTGTCACTTCAATTCAATCAGGCGAGAATGAGAAGGAGTGCGATTTGACATGTTAAGGGGTTGTTATAACTGAAGACAGTTCATGAGTCATGAGGTGACAACTTTGTATTTGATTCTTGGTCAAGCGAGAGGGATTTATCCACTAGTGTTTTCAGCACTGCCTCTGGAGGTCTGTATCAAAAGGAAATTTGTATTTAGTAGTTATACATATGTATCAACATGTACTAAAAAAAATAATTGAAATCTAATGCTTAAAGATCTTATTTTAGAAAATCTATTAATCATTCATTCCATATAAAAAAAAAATGATACACAGAAATAAATTGGAAAAGCACAAAACTGCAAATGAAATCCAATAATAATAATACCAAATATAGCTGTAAGCAGTGAAACAGGGCTAAGCCCCTGAAAGGGCTGTAGTGCAATGGGGCAGGAAGATCAAAACAGCAGAAGTTGAATGTACATGAAAAACAGCTGGTTCAGAAGTATAGGGGAGAATGAACCCAAAATGAGCAGAAGTTTAGATGTGAACGAACACAGAATGAACAAAAACAGAGTAATCCTAGAGGAATAACGTTTAGTACAATGATTACCCACATAATAAAGGAATCTAAATTACACAACACTACACACAATTTAATAAAGTTGTCCCACACGGGACTCAAACCCTCAGTCTATGGTGGTACCTGCGAGCTGTGCAACTGTCTCACGATGGTCAATCAGCACAAGTTCCTCCATCTTTATCAGAGGTCCTCTACCAATCATGTGTCAGATCTCCATCTTTGCTGAGCAAATGGTGTTTTCTGACTTCATCTTTGCTTCATCTTTTCATTTTGCAGTCTCTGTAGAGACGGGCTCTCTTTTTTTCTTGGGTGTACCCCGACGAAGTATTGAAGTTCATTCATCGAGAAACAGCGAGAGAGTAAGATAAACTTAATTAACAACAACAGACTAATACATATTTTTTTCTCGTATTTTATAATCCATTCAATTGCTTTTTAATCTTGATGAGCTAGTATATTGCAGCACTTTTCATACTACTCCCCCTTATGATAAACTACTTTAACAACAACATATTCATTGTAATCTTTAAAAAAAAAAAAAAAAAAAAAATTATGATGCATTATGTTTAGCATTTAGTGTCATAACAGTATCTATGTTGATGTAATATACTGCAGCACTTCTCATGTTACTGTTTCCTATGATGAACTACATTAGCAACAATATTACATTCATGGATTTTTAGCTTTCAGTGTTCTTTATGGTGTTATAATGTCATAATCGATCATGATACTGGTGTGTTATTATTTACAGTTATTGTAATTAAAGTACTGTATCATACAGTAATAAGTAGTCAAGCCATGGCTAGTGTTAATAAGTAAATGCAATCATTTTTAGCTAAATATGTTTCACATGTTCCAGAGATTTCTAAAAGTCACACAAGGCCATGGATGAGTGGATGTCCCGTCTGCAGTTGCCAGCACAGGGGTTTGGTGCTCTAAAGCTGGCAACAGTGCTCCTCTACCCTCTGCAACTCTACATACACATCCGCCACGTGCATACAATAGGAAAGTTGAGGCAAACACCTGCAAGAAATGTGGCCAGTTCAGAACAACAGCAACAAGTCATAGCCAATACAAAGCTTGGGATCCACTACTTCTGTCTTAACCTGACCAGTTAAAAGACTAAGTTATTTCCAGTTCTGCATCCACAAAGAGTCCTGGTGCACGGCAGACTGCTTTTGTTCCCTTCCACAATAAACTCTGATTCAGTACCTGCCTTCACTCTAGAGCAGGGGTCTCAAACTCGCTGCCCGATATTTTGTGGCCCCCCACTTGACATCAAAGTTTAGTGTTAGTGCGGCCCGCGAGTTATTCTGAAACGCACCTTTTTGCTGAGTCGTTGCGTATGCCGCGCTCGCCACACTTTTGTTTTATTTTGTTATCACTTATGGGCTACCATAGATCTTGTGACAGCTTTCGGCGGCGTTTGTTGTCAACGGTTGTCAAGCCAACCGCGAAGTACTTGGACATTCCGGCTCTTTTTCGTGAGCCGGCTCGTTTGACTCAGCTCGCTGAAAAGACCCGGCTCTTTTAGCTCACAAATGGCTCTTTAAAAAATAAATGTTTTAACTATGACTTTGACTATGACAGGTGTGAAAACAATTCTAATTAAATTATTAAATGAACTCATACTCACAATGTCTCACAATATCTTTAAAAATGCATTGATTTGTTATGAAAAAAGAATACTATTTTAAATACCATTTTTGGTCTATCCTCAATCATGTCTGCATTTCTTCCTTTAAACACATATCATCTTTGTCCTCTTATCAAAAGAGTATTTTTGTAATAACTGTACATTTTATAAGTGTTCACTTTATACCACAGAATAATTCTCATTTGCAGTTAAGCTGTATTACATTCACACTATAAGAAAACAAACTTCAATAATAAACATATCTGCCTCATAACATGGCGCTCAGTTCTATGAACTGAATCTGTATCAATGTAATATTAACGTGCATGCGCCCTTAAACAAGGCCGCAGCTGTAACTGGTCTTATTCACATTAACTTTTTACACTTTTAACATTGTACTACACACATAGTACACTGAAATATCCCACAAATGCCCTGGAGCCGTAAGGAACAAATAAAATAAACAATCTGCGGACATCGGCCGCCATTCTCTCATCTGCGTACTGTTAAACTTAACCGTTTAAACATTTGACATACTTTTAGCTTACAGAGCACACATCACAGGGGATTCATATTTAGTGATGGGACATTTGAACCGAGGCTTCGGAGCTTGTGTCGAGCATAAATGGGCGTGCCAGATGAAGCGTCGATTCGAGGCTTGTGTTGGGAATGTAGAAATCACGTGACCGATGACAAACGAGGCCTCGGTTTGTGTGGAATACGTCATCGGTTCGGTTTGAGTGTCGCTTATAGATAAAGGGGGTTCGAAACAAACACGCCACCTTGTGGGTGTTTCAGGAGTAGTAGAACCAGAAGTAGTAGTAGAGTGTCAGAGAGTCAGAGTTAAAGAGTTGTGTCATTGTTGTTATTGTATTATTAGAGCTATATTATTACATTATATTAGGTTACATTAGGTTTGTATGGTATAATTTATGAATAATTATCTCTGTGTGTGTGTGTCTGAGCCAGTTGTCTCTGCACAAGTAAAGTCAGACAGAGAAGATACATATTTTATTTTATACTCAGGCAATGCACAAATGTCTATTCAGGTCATAGGCTCAGGATTAATTTTGTCTGCTATTTCTTTGCACAGTAGCTAGGTGTCACTAGTGAGCAATGCTGAATGAAGCTTCGGGTAATGAACCTTTTGGTGAAGCAATGGGTTGCGAAGCCTCAGTGCTTCATGAGGCTTCATTTGCCCATCACTATTCATATTCGCTTATAAACATCTGTAGTCACATTAAAGGTGCGTAACTAACCTGGAAATATTATAAAAATATTGCAGAGAAGTCAGTGACGCAGGACAACAGTTGCTCATTCTCCATTCACTCGGATTATGAGCTTATCTTGCTCTGCGCATCGCTAAATGTCCCAGTGTGACACTGCTCGCGGTTACTGCCACCCTGTGTCCATTGTATGAACTACCTGTCATTATGTGCTTTTCCCATGATCTCTCATTAGTGTTCAATTATATAAATCAGAATGAAATAAAATACTATTGCAATAAAAGGAAAAGAAACAAAAAGTAATAATCTCAACAAAACTTATTTTGTGAGTGTCACACGTCACTAGTTATAATAACTAGCACACACACACACACAATGCTGACCTTATTTTTATTTTATGAGATATTTGCATTCAGAAATTACACTTTGTGTGAGTTGGCTCGCTCATGCAGTATAACTGGTTGACGCCGCGGGATTGACAGGAACAGAATGTGAGGCTGATCAGACAGTCGAAACTAATGTGTGCGCCTTTAGGCCTATATAATTTTTTTTATTATTGTTCTTTGAATTAGTATATTATTTTAAATAAAATTAAAATTATTAATTATTTCATTATTACATGATGATTTTTTTTTTTAAGTTTTAAGTTTTTTAGAGCCAGCTCGCAACGTTCACCTACCAGCTGGTTCATTCGCGAACGACCCATATCACTTGTTGAAACGTGTGTGACACCAAGTGAACGGAAAATATATGCTATCACCCAGTTCCAGTCATGTCGCTCTCAAAACGTGCTGTGAAAAGAAAGGTTGGTGACGAGCACAGGCAATTTCAGGAAAAGTGGGAGACGGAATATTTTTTTGTTGAGCACAAGGGGAACCCCTACGTGTATCATATGTACAGAGAAAGTTGCGGTGTATAAGGAATATAACATCAGACGTCATTACTCAACTAGGCATGCTGAGGAGTATACAAAATACCAGGGAGATGAGAGAAAGAACCGGGTTGCCAATCTTAAAAAATGTCTATTGAGGCAACAAGAGTTATTTAAGAAAGCAAAAAAAGAGAATGAAGCAGCAGTCGAAGCTAGCTACACGGTGAGTGAGATTATTGCTAAGGCCGGAAAGCCATTCAAGGAAGGCGAGTTCATCGAAAAGTGTTTGTTACTAGCTGCAAGTAAAGTCTGTCCAGAAAAGAATGATCAGTTTAGCAAAATCAGCCTTTTCAGCTAACACAGTGGCAGAGCGCATTTCTGACCTGTCAGAAGACATATATGTTCAACTTTGTGAGAAAGCCAAACGTTTCTGTGCATACTCGGTCGCTCTTGATGAGAGCACGGACAACACTGACACTGCGCAGCTCGCAGTATTTGTCCGTGGTGTTAATGACAATTTTGAAGTGATCGAGGAGTTGCTCGCTGTGATTCCAATGCATGGTCAGACCACCGCTCAGGATATATTCCGCCTGCTGTGTGGTGCTATTGAGGATGCCGGTTTGCCATGGAAGAGGTTTGCTGGAATAACAAACGATGGAGCGCCATCAATGACAGGAAGGAAAAATGGACTGGTGGCACTTGTTCAAAGAAAACTGGAAGAGGAGAATGTGGAGGAGGCAATTGCTCTGCACTGCATTATCCATCAGCAGGCCCTTTGTTGTTGTAAAATGCATCAACCATCTAGGGGCTTAAAGCACCGGCAGTTCCGCGCCTTTTTGAAGGAAATAGAGTCAGAATATGAGGATGTGCTCTACTTCACAGAGGTACGTTGGCTCAGTAGGGGAAGCGTCTAGAAGAGGTTTTTTGAGTTGCGTGCAGAAGTGAAAGCCTTCATGGAGAAGGATGGGATGGCTGTTCCTCTGTTAAGTGATTCCAAATGGCTCATGGACTTTGCTTTTCTTGTTGACATCACACAGGAACTGAATGTACTGAACAAGAAGTTACAAGGCCAGGGGCAGCTTGTCAGTGCTGCCTATGACAATGTGAGAGCATTCTCCACAAATCTTGTGTTATGGAAAGCCCAGCTCTCTCAGACAAACCTCTGCCATTTCCCTGCATGCAAGGCACTCATGGATGTGGGCACACCATTCAGTGGTGAGAAGTATGCTGATGCCATTATGAAGCTACAGGAGGAATTTGATCGAAGGTTTGTAGACTTCAAGACACACAGAGCCACTTTTCAAATTTTTGCTGACCCCTTTTCCTTTGATGTGCAAGATGCTCCTCCTGTACTTCAAATGGAGCTCATTGACCTGCAGTGCAATTCTGAACTCAAAGTCAAGTTCAGGGAGGTGAGTGGAAACACAGACAAGCTTGTACAGTTTTTGAGAGAATTGCCACCCACCTTCCCTGAGCTCTCCAAGATGTTCAAGCGGACCATGTGCCTTTTTGTTAGCACCTATCTATGTGAAAAGCTCTTCTCCACCATGAACTTCAATAAGTCAAAGTACAGGTCCAGACTTACTGATAAGCATCTTCAAGCCATACTGAGGGTTTCAACTGTTTCCTCCCTCAAGCCAAATGTGTCTCAGCTGTGTGAGAGGAAGTGCTGCCAGGTCTCTGGCAGCAAGGAGTAGGCAAGAGAAGCCTATGTTCCGAAGAACCGTTCATGTTCATGAAAAAACGTTCAGAAAGGAATGTTCAAATTCAGAGGAACAGTTCATGTTTGGAAGAAACGTTAATGTTGAAAAACTGTTAATAATAAAGATTGAGATGATTGGATCAGTTGTGCTCCTTTTTTGTGGAATACTTGATGCGGCCCAGCCTGACCCAGACTCTACCTCCAGCGGCCCCCAGGTAAATTGAGTTTGAGACCCCTGCTCTAGAGGCTTTTCTTCTGCTCACAGTGTTGTGCCAAGGGAAGCGCTCTGTTGCTGACAACGCCATAGAGAACCTGCCTTGCTTGCACACTTCCGGGAGGGGCTGAATGCAATTTTTCTCCATTCTTTGGAAAACATATCTCAGAAAAATGCTTAGAAAATGATGGCATAAAACATACTCTCCAGCCACAGCAGCCAATCACCACTCCAAAAATAACAGTTTAGTTCAACTTTGCTTGTTTTTATTCTTTGTCTTATGAATTAACATGTAGCACACAGTGTATATTGTATAAAACCTTTAGCAGTCTCTTTACTAAAAGACAGGTAAGACAGATGTAGTGTAATGGTCAATGATATGAAATAAAGCAAGGGTGTAAGGTCGTATCTATAGCTTTGCCTCCCCAGAATTATTTCAGTATAAAATACAAATGTAAGTAATGTTTCCTGTACCACTTTTCAACGTGATGACAATGTAGCACAAAATCATGTAAAAAATAATTATATAAAACAATATAAAATAATGACAACAATAAGTCACATCAAAATCTACACACTCCATCAATTAGGTTTAGAAGTACTGTTGCCAAACATATAACATGCTAGAAAAATAATCAATACAAAAATGATCAAATCATGGACTCTTATTTAATTCCAAACAGTGATTTTTTTATTTTGGGCCACGGCGTGTACTATCGGTGTTGTAACAACTTGATTACAAAGCGGGTTGAAAATCTGTGAAAAAAAACAATTTAATTATCTAGACTGAAAATCTTGAAAGACAAATTTCGTGTTTTAAATTCAAGTTAAATAGTTTGAAGTTGAATCAGGATAGATGTGATAGAAAGTGTTGCTACACATTTGCTAGGATATTCAGGGTGGTTGCTAGGCTGTGCTATGCAGTTGCTAGGGTGTTACTTAATGGTTGCTTGGGTGTTCTTGGTGACCTTCCATAACATCCACATAAAGACATTTCCATCTTTGTAAATAACAGATAACAGAAACTCAAAAAAAAAAAAAAAAAATCAGATTCAGTCTGTGCTTTGATATTTTGGCATTTCTAGCCAAATCAAAAGTTTTTGTTACTCTTAAAGTGAAATCAAAATTGACCTTATTAACTTTGTTAGTGCATATTACTAGTCTTGAGGTTAACAATCAATCCGTGCAAGTTAAAACACAGAAAAAAAATGTTTGTCGCGGTAATCTTTAATCAAAACCTGAAGTTACTTCCGGTCTGGAATGGCGTTCCTTCTCTGATGACGTCAGTTTGACGGCTTGGGTTGAAAACGCGTAAACACTCCTCTGTTACCGTTCGTCTGCTATGAGCGAGAGATGGAGAGGAGGAGCGCTAAAGTAAAACTCTGCCCGCTATTCAATATTCTGTTTCACTTGGAAATACGTCACAACACTGGAGAAAAGTTGTTTGCAACTTCCGGTTCACGCAGACTTTAAACTTGTGATTACCAAGTAGCCTATCTAATATTAATAAAACTACTTGTCTTCTATATGTAATAATTATAGACATTTAGAATCTGTTGACATTACAGTGTCCTGAATTGGTGCCCTGGATATTTATATGGACATTTTCCTGTTTATTTTAAATAATTACTTTGTGGTAATGCAACTGTTTAGCATATTCATGAACACAAATGTGTATGTCAGGCTATAAATCAAGAATGGACGCACGTTTTGGTGTAGCCACCCCTCATAGTCTTCATTCCACCCTAGAAACAATTTTCTAAATCTGGTCCTGTTTGTTGTAATGTTTTCTTCTTTCCAAGTTCCTCCAAGTAATGCTGAGGAAGTGAGCAAGGAAACATAATATCTACTGAGCCAAACCAAACTTGATGACTTAGGCAGTTCTGTCTTGTCCACATTTGAATGTTTTCACCAGCTTGGAGTTGTGAAAGTTTGCTTAAAAATTGGGTTAATGTTTTTGTTAGAGGTGTACGAGTTATGATTTGCCATTATCACACATATCGCTTGTGCTTTTCTCCTTGAATGTTCAAGTTCGACTGCCTTAACACCCATAGAGCCAAGTTTAAAGCATTTCTTACAAATTCTGTAACAAGCTTTTTAATAATTTCCTGGTACTGGTCTTAACCAGTTTGAGAATTTGATATTTTCATGCCACTTAAAAAATGTACATTTCCCATCTTCTTGTCCACCTGAACACGCCAAATCAATCCAGCAGCTCGGTCAGCATGCAAATCAGTTACCATCACAATCTCCAGCCAATCAAAACCATGTTTGCCTTTTTAAAAGTCTTCTCTGTTTGTGCTCCAAAAATGTTAAATCTTTGCAAACGGTTAGGACTTTCCCCCAATATTTAAGACTTTTTATGGATTTTCAAGTTGTTAAAAGCTAAATCAATGCTTTTACATGCTTTACGAGGACCCACTTACTTCCTCCAGGGTGAATGAACAGGTGAAATTGCTCCTTTGGTCTAAACCTCTTATTACACTCAGAGCACTGCAATTTCTTGGCAGAATGAATCTGCAGTTGACTTTTCAGATCTATTTAATGTTTGAATCTCTTCTCACACTAAAGATACGTGAAACGCTTCCCTCCATTGTGAACTTTCATGTGGCTATAACGGGTTCCTTTATGTGTGAAACTCTTTCCACACAGTTTACAGGAGTAAGGCTTCTCTCCGGTGTGACTTCTCATGTGAGTCTTAAGAGTTTCTTTTCGAGGGAAGCTCTTTCCACACTGTTGGCAGCTGTAGGGCTTCTCTCCAGTGTGAACTCTCACGTGGACTTTAAGGTTTGTGTTGGTTGCACAACTCATTCCACAGTGATGGCACATGTAAGGCATCTCTCCGGCGTGAGTTATTACATGTGTCTTTAGTTCTTTCTTGTCTGTGAAACTCATTCCACACTGATGGCATATACAACAGCTATCTTTTAAGTGAATCCTCACATGGTTATTAAGGCTTTCTTTACGTGTGAAACATTTTCCACACTGATCACATGTGAAAGGTTTCTCTCCGGTGTGAGTTCTCATGTGAATCTTAAGATTCCCTTTACGTGTCAAGGTTTTTCCACACAGTTTGCAGGCATAAGAGCTCTCTCCAGTGTGAACTGTCATGTGGGTATAAAGGGTTCCTTGGTGTGTGAAGCTCTTTCCACACTGTTGACATGTGTAAGGCTTCTCTCCAGAGTGAATTCTCATGTGAGTTTTCAGATTTCCTTTTTGAGAGAATCTCCTTCCACACTGTTGGCAGGTGAAATAACTTCTATTCGCTGTCTTTTGAGCCCTTTTTTGTGAAGTCTTTTCAGTCTGTGAGCAACTAAATGATTCTCCAGTTGTTAAATCATGATGTTTCCCAAACTGATCTTTCTCTTCCGTTTTATTCACATCTTGACTTTCCTCTTTCAGCGCTATAAGGTCTAAGGCAAAAAAGGACAAATACATGTTAACCCCAGTTTAATGGCACAAAGCAAGACACATCAAAGCCATCAACATATCTGTAAGCAGCAATAAAAGGCTCAAGCACTATGGCACCATCATCACAAAGTGGGCAGATGCATTTAAGTGGGAAAATAAAGGAGGCCAGTTGGTGGCGATTTGACCCTGAACCAAAATCGCCACATCAGGGCTCCAGACTGTGATCAAATAGTTGCATTTTGCGACCCTTTTTCCTGCTTCTGCATCTAAATTTTGTTAAAGGTTGCACTGGTGCAACCACCATGTTGCCCAACTGATGAGAGCTGCCCTTTCTGTTGCAACATTACACATGGTAGAACTCCTTATTCTGAGCAACTTTGCCTCTAGTTCCGCTGCTGTCCATCAAATTGTTCATTAAATATTGGCGATTATTTCAAAAACCATCTTTGACAAACTAGTCCTAGGTTTTTGGCTCAACCGATTAAAAAGATCATATACCATAAATTTTGTATGTAAAATTGCCTGTTTTGGCTGTAAATGGTCTTTTCCACATATGATCGAAATGGTTCCAGGCTTGCTAAATAAAACAAAAAATGTGCTTAAAAGGCCTTATAGGGTTTGAACCCCGATAATTGCTGCTCGCAGCTATATTTATTATTATTCTTTTTCTGCCTGAAATGTGTCTGTCCCGCCAAAACCGTAAGTCATAGAACCACCAAATTTGGCCAAACGTCCCCCAGTACTTGGTTGCACACACCCACCATGATTGGACCATAGGTGGTGCTATAATAAGTACTTTTATGTTTTTGCTCACATCTCCACAACCATACAGGTTACAATCAAAAATATAGCTGCAAGCAGCAATTACGGGGCCAAGCACAAAAACGGCACAAGAAGCCAGCCAACATGGCTGGGAGCATCAGACCAACAGCAGCAGTGAGCAATTAAAGACCTATTGAGATCATTTTAGGCAAAAGAGCTGAAAAATGATCAAAAATGAGGATTTACGGTTTCATCACTTTCGACCAATAGGTGGCGCTGTGACCAAATTAATGTGGTATGGTCAGAGTGAGGTGACAATGACACTTCCAAAGTTTGGTGTCAATATGTCAAAGCATTGCAGAGAGACAGCTTCAAGAGTCGTTTTTGCATCATGCCTCAAATTCTTTGCTCTGGTATACGAAAATGGTTTGACGTATCGACTTGAAATCCATAACTTTTTGTCTGCATGGTCTGAAGATGACACGGTTAAATTTTGGTGAAAATCGGAGCAACGGTCTAGGAGGAGTTCGAAATAGTAGGTTTTTAAAGAAAAACAATATGGCGGACAGGAAGTTCAGCTGACTATGGCAAATTTGATATCTATGTTCTCAGTATGACCCACAGAATCTAGTGAGACCAGTTTCATTAAAATCGGTTAATATAGTCAAAAGGTATTAGCATTTTTGTAAATTTTGTTATAACTTTTGACCACAAGGTGGCGCTGGTCCGAAACTTCTCAGGCTCATTCAGGGCATTGTGCTGATGACCCATACCGAGTTTCGTAAAGATACGTTAATGTGTTCGTAAAATACAGCATTTTAGCACAAAATTCTAAATGGCTGACGGCCAAAATGTCCGATTAGGGAAAACTCTGCATGATGCCCTGAATCCAACGAGACCAAATTTATGATTTTTGGACAAACCTGTCAGAAGTTATAATAAAAAAATAGCCATTTTCCATATCTCCACACCAGTAGGTGGCGCTGCGCCGAAACACTGCATGATGCCTCAGGTCATGCTTGTGATGACATGTACCAAGTTTGGTACATGTACCAAGTGTTGCGGAGATACAGCCTTACGTCTATTTTCGCAAGCACTACGTACAATTCGTTCGCGTGTTTTTCGAAAACAGTTTGAGGAATCGACTTGAATTCCATAACTTTTTGTCGACATGGTCTGAAGATGATCTGGTTCAATTTTCATGAAAATCGGAGTAACAGCCTAGGAGGAGTTTGAAAAAGTACGTTTTTCAGAAAAATTCAAAATAGCGGAAAGATTTTCATGACAGTTTTTCAAAGATTTTCATGACTTGATCCAAGGAATCGGGGGAAAAAAGAATTTTGTTTCTAACCCTTACGGTTCAAAAGTTATTAACATAAACATAAGTGCAACTTTGGACAGCTGGTGGCGCTAGAGGGATTGAGTTAGAGACTCCAAATTTGCTATGGACAAAGGTCAGACTGTCCTCTAACTGTGTGCAAAATTTCACAACTTTCCCGCAAACGGTTCTATGGGTTGCCATAGACTTCAAGAGCGGAAGAAGAAGAAGAAGAAGAAGAAAAAAAAAAGAACGCCAATGGATACAATAGGTGCCTACGCACCTTCGGTGCTTGGCCCCTAATGATTGTTTTCAAGCTGAACAAAATGTTTATCTCTTACTTTTTGCCATGCACTATATTATTCTGCCATTTTGAGGTTTTTGAAAAACATACTTCTCCTACACCATTTGTCCAATTAACACCAAATTTTGTATGTATCATCTAGAGACCCTGATGACAAAATGTTGTCAACAGAATTTGGATTCATCAACTGGTTTAGAAAATATAGTTTAATAAGTGTATGGAGCCATGGCTGCAAAATGAATGGGCATAAACGGTTTGACAATTCAAAATTCTTTTGATAACTTTTTGTCTTAAGTGTCATAGATGATACATACAAAATTTCAAGTGGTTTAGGAGAAGTTAGAAAAATAAATGTTTCCCAACTTAAAATGACTGACGGACTACAACATTTTGTAATAATGTTATAGAGGGAACCACAGGAAAAGAAATAATTTTAGATCTCATTACACAGTACATGTAAATTGACTTGAGTAAATGAATATAAATTTATTATAGATTCATAAAGAACATTTTAATAGAGCCCAAAACTATGTAATTCTTAAGCCCCGGGTATACTTCGGCCGTCCGGGTTCATGCACCGTCTGCATGACGTAATTTTCATCATGCGAAGAGCTCATGGCCAGCCACACACCCCGTCCGAGTGCAGCCAAAATTTCGAGACAGCGCGGACGGTGCGCATGCAACGTCAAGCAGGACAGAAGAGTCCACTAGGTGGCAATACACACAGTACTGAGCACAATGTGCAGTCGTCGAAGAAGAGTGTGTAAAGAGCGATTCAAAAACAAGATGAGTAAACTAAGATGCATGCTTTCTCCATCATTTTTGAATCCTGTTCTCTTGGTGTATCATCTGAACTATGTTGCAATGGTGGCTGCACTATTTGTCTCCTCAGATCCTGCCCAGCAAATGTCCCATTGATGACACGATGTCTGGTAATAGTATAGAAAAAATTGCACTGCGCATGTGTCGAACTCGGTCATCTGCGCGCATCCGTGGTTTAGTATACTTTGAAAGATGCGCGGATGCGACTGCGTGCAAGACGCGTCCAAGCGTGGAAAGTGAAGTATACCCGGGGCTTTACAGGTCATTCAATGTTTATGCTGATTGTCATAGTTTCTAAGTATGCCCTCGTTGGTTGACTCTTGCTGTGTTCACGTGACATTATATTCGGAGCTGTTCACATTAGGCTTGTTGCGATAGTCGGTGTTACCGTTGATACACATTGTTTAACCCACCTACCGGTCATAGCACTTGACCACCGGCACCGTCCCCATCGTGTTGAAGTTTTAGCCTATAGCAATAAAGCACTTAATTCAGTTAGTGACTACGTGCCTTCGTAATTTAGCGTAAGCGGCACAAGCGCCGCAGTAAAGCAGCAGCCGGTGTCCGATTTCACTTTCATTTATTTGCACTTAAGTGTCCAGTGATTATTCGGGTAGGCTACCTTATTTAACAAAGTTTTTGATGTTCGTTCGTTTCATATTCGATGGTTGTGCTGTGTTTTTTTTGTTTAGTTTTTTGCTGAAAAAGGCAGGCACTTTATTTAACGAAGTTAATTTTTTTTATATAATTTCTTGTTTGATACTTGCACGATGTGTACAGTGGTTCGTTTTGTTAATAAATTCACTTTAAAAGGTGTTTCATAAGTGCTTTTGTTTAGTTTTTGCATGGTGTGTTAAGTTATTATTCATTTTGCAATAAAGATGTGTGTAATACAAGCGAGTGTCTTATTGTTTTGTGTATTTTTATTAAGAATAAAATAAATTAACCCATGATTAATTCAAACAAATGCTACTGAATTGCCGCTAATTAAAGTGAAAGTAAATTGAGACGTGTGCACGACCGCATTTTCGGCCACCCGAAATCCCCGACACGCAACCCCGGTGACACCGGGATTACCGTTTTTTTACACGTCGATTAACCGGTGGAAAAAATCCGTCACCGCAACATCCCTAGTTCACATCCTTTTGGTCCCTGGACTGGGAATTGTGCATTTCCATGGCACCACTATCAACGCCCAAATTAATCTACAGCAGTCAGGTGGTACATGTGGGAGCTTTCAGGAAACTCCCAGCTTACAAGCTGTAATTACGAGCTCTACAACACGTGAACGCTTTTTACAAGCTAGAATCTCGTAACTACAGGAATTACGAGGCCGTGTGAACGCACCTAAGGTTTCTGATTAGTTAATTGATTAGATTCAACTAGTTCAGTTCTTTGGTGTTGCCTATTTAGCCACTGTATGCAGTTAAAACAGAGTTACAGCACTGGTTCAGCTGTGAAGCTCAAAGTCCGTCCAGAGTGACACAAACTTGAACACAAATTCAGCAACTACTATGATCTGATGTGATCTTTCATACAGCTTCCAGAAGTAAAAGATGCACAGATTTTTCAATCAGTCTGACTGGGGGAAAATCACTTTTAAATTTTAAGTTTTGCTTTAAACAAAACAATGTTTTTAGATACGGTTGCATAATTAAATAATAGAAATGGAGTACATATTGAGCTTAATGCTAACACTAAATAATTGTTTTGTTTAGACTACATCTAATACTACTTCTCTATTATGTGATCTCTACATGTGTGTCCATGAGGCAACCCGCTCCTTGTCCATTAAAAGCATTTTAATTGGGACACTCTTCAAAAATATCATTCATTTCTGTAGAGCTGGACATTTTAATAAGGATCAATGACTGAGTTCAGCTTTGAGAATGAAACCAACCTGTTTGTTCCTCAGTTTCTTCATGTTTGACTCTGAAGGTTTCTTCAATCTCCACGTCTTCACTCTCCTCTTTAATAAACGCCATCTTTATAATAGTGTGTCACGTGGATCTCAGTCGCTTCACCAGGAGTTTCTCTATGTTTTTTTGTATGCTCTGTCCTGTTTAAGATGAGAATAATTAACAGAAAGAAAAATAAAGTGAGAAGAAATGTATTATGCTGCCAGGCCAGTAGGTGGCGATGTCACTTTGTAAAGAAAGACTACGCGCCTACACAGCTAGGCAATCTTTTACAGAGCACTACACGCCTATAGACTGAACACATAATACGCATGTGCATGATGTCACCGTTTTCACAAATTCACGTTTTTGTAGTTTACAGAGATGATTACGGTATTGGTTTCAAAAACTTCAAAAACTCTGAAACCTTTTAAAAATTTTGAGTTTTCAGGCCAACAAAACACTGTTGTTGTGTAATTGAACTGATTTCAGACGCAGCTTCAGCATCTATTTATAATGTAGGGGGCTGGACACTAGGTTCTAGAGAGCATTTGATTGGACAGAAAATCTAATAAGAAGGTGAAGTGCTGCGTCATGTCATCAAAATCATTGATCCATATTGGTGGAAGTGAGTTTTGAATGAAGATATCTATATTTTGTCGTTGTTTTTTATTTGGAGCACACTAGCTTATAGATAACAGTAAGGCTAATGTATTCTTACTAAAAGCCAATAAACTTAAATGTTGATTTCATGGGGACTTTAACTGACCCTTCGCCAGGAGTTTGATTGACAGGCAATCTAACCAATCATAATACCGAATCTGCCATTTTGTCCAACAAAGCAGTCAGTCAGGGGAGTTAGAAGATTAACCTCGGTGGACTTGAACTTGAAAAATGGTGTGTACCGTCTTTCTGTGATTGAAACGACATTCCTTCTGATGTTCATTCATGTTTATTTGATGCTATAAAATTATCTAGTAGGAAGAGATTATCGGTTCACGAGATGTTTGAACTGGGGCGCTACAGCATCTGTCACGACACATTAAAGAGACACAAAACGGAATTTATTGTTTTAATTTCTTTAAAAATTACAGCATTTGAAATTTGAGAATCAAAAAATAACCTGTTCTGTCTTGTCTGTCGACGCGTTGTCAGTGTCCTCTTTGCTCTGCGATGTATTTTTCACTGCGTGAGAACATGATGTGTGGTGAGAGATCGGCATGGCTTGTCGGACATAGCAACAGTAACTAAAGGAGGCGGGTCTTTGCAAACGGTCAACTGCATACTTTTTCAATATTGTGTATCGACAATAGTGAAATATCACTGATGCCTTTGACGATATCAAGATGATATTTGGCTTGTTTTCCCAATAATATTATTTAAATAACATTATCAAAGTAATATTAAATGGTTCTATGAAATCTGTTTTATTTCATTTTTTTCTGCAATCAGTTTTAATGGTTAAATTAAATTTTAGCAATCAAAAAGCATTGCTAATCAATTGAAATCCTGAAACTATTCAATTTAAGAGTAATTTATTAAAGCATTTAAAAATACACTTGTATAATTTTAAACTGCATCAATACAGAAAAAACAAAACACTGCATTTCAAAATTCAGAACAAAACACTGGATTTTTTTTGTCAAAGTGCTGTAAGTTAGTCCATTCTAAGTTTTACATCTCACACAAACATCTCCATTAAAACACATGATAGCCAGCCTCTTCGTTTAGCTCTGATAGTGTCTTACATTCTTTCATCAACCAAAACAAACATTTTCTTTCCGCTGAACTTGTGAAGTACTGCTTCCATGTGTTGGTCAAAAACATGAGGAAAGTGTGTTTGACGAAGACTGCTTTCATTCACAGACAACAATCCTCTTCGCTAGCAGTGTTTGACTAGAAATGGCCTCAACTTCTTAATTTTCTCGAGCGGGATATCTCTGCTCAAGCGGCTTAGTCTTCTACAAACTCACGCCTAGCATCCGATGATGGTGCTGTGTTTGCTATAGTACAGTTTTTTGAAGACTTCAGAATTTCAGATGGTCTCTTCAACATGATCGTTTTCTCCTTTGAATCATTGTTCATATACGCTAACGTTACTAATGTCATCATGCAAACGGAAAAATCACAACGCTATCTCTTGCTCTCTGTTAATTTTATAAATAAATGTCATTTTATTTGTCAGTTAATGAAACCACAGCAAAAAACAGGCATTTGTAAATTATTTCTAATTGCTTTTGGAAATGATTTAATCTGTATCATCGAACTTATATTACTCGTCAGCACTTTTTTGTTTTGTTTCATTGTACAACAAAATATTTTAATGCCACTAATGCTATAACAAATATTTTTTTTTTATTAATATTATTATTCATTATAAGTCTTTATCACTTCTTCTCAACAGCACAATAATCGATGAAAATTGATGAAAATCAAAAGCTGCTTTATTTCAAACACTGACTGACAAAAAAAGAAGTATACATTTTTCTATTTTCCCCACTATCGCTACATTTCCACTGTCTGTAGCGAACAACTGACTGTGATTTAAGGCTCATTCACAGGCATAATGTGTAAAGTTTGAAAATTGCGTGGTATTGTGTTTATTTTTTTATCTCCATCTTTGCTCGCAAAATGATGGATCGCGATTCTCATTTCCCGCGATAGAAGTAAATAATTAAATAAATAAAGGAATAAATAAACAAGTATATTAATACACGACTAAATTAATTATCACAGAAGAAACTAAAAATAAACTGATTTACTGATTTAAATGAGACACGTCTTGTCGTGTATCCGCTTTACTCACAGAAATAACGTGTTTGATAAAGCATCACGATGTTATATATTTAAAAAGCTTTCGTTTTACAATTAATGCAAGAACTAAAATTATCAGAACGGTTTGCTCATATTTAAACACTTTAAATGTTTAAAAGCACAAACCTTTTCTTAAGTGAATCGCAACAGAGCAGCAGCGCGGCGTGGCCTGATGACGTCACATGGGCATACCAAAACAAAAGTCCCATAGACTAAAACGCATGTTTGAGCTGTTTTAACTGAAAGAAACTTGCATTGACATATCTTAAAATATGCCATTGTTTTGTCTCAAGACGCACATAAAAACGTTTTTTTTTCTTCTAGTGAACGTTTATAAAAGCTATTTAAATATCCTAATGCGACTATAAGACCTTCTTCAGTTGCCAAATAAATATTAAAAAAGCTAAATTTGTTGCAATGTGCTTTTTGAAGAATAAAAAAAGGTTTCAAAGGTGGTCTGAAAAGTTAAATCGAGCAACACAATTGCTAATGGGGAGTGAAAAGATCAGTGGGATGCGCAATGTGATTGGGCAACAAAATAAACAGCTGGTAATCTTTTAAGTTTGATATATTCAGATGTATATTTGTATGTGATACCATAAATAGTATTAGTATTATTTATAAAGGACATAACACATTTACTGTTATGCAGAACCACTAAAAATGTCAGAATGGCTACCATATTATATAAAATAATCACTATACTGTATATTTTATGATTTATTTTACTTGTACATTTGTCTCTGTGGTTTCTACACTCAGACATTAAAGTTTTGCCTTTTAGACAGAATCTCACACTAAGTACTTTAAATATGTATTTCACCAAGAAATCAACTCTGACATCTTTTTTTTTTTTTTTTGATATTTTAAATTTTCTGTGCACTTTTGTGATTTTAGACAGCAGCAGCGTGTGAACAGGACTTTTATTTTGGCATGGCGTCGTGTGACGTCACAAGGCTGCGCTGCGCTCCAGGTACACATCTGTTGTGGTTCGGCTGAAGAGAGGTTTGAATTTTAAGCGTTTAAAGTATTTACGTCAATGCAACCAATTCAGGCAACTTTATAGCTTTTGCAAACAATGTATTGTGAATTGGTTTATCATAAACACGAATTCAGGCAAGGAATGAGGTTTATGAAACTCTTGAGTCAAAAAACCTGCAAATGATTCAGTGAATCGAAGTGCAAATCTAACAAACACAATCATGTATGATGATGGCTTTTACTAACAATAGCAATGTGTTCGTGAAAATGTAAAACAAATGCCTAAATATGTGTAGTTGTGAATAGTTTGTATTCTTTTATGAGTTTGTAGTGCTAGTTTGAGAGTTTTTAGTCATTTAAGTCCATTAATTCTCACTTTAGTGGTTAGTAGTGCCTACATCCAGGGGTTAAATTGGGCCGGGGCCGTCCGGGGCTGAGCCCCGGCACATAGGCTTACCATGGCTCGACATACGCTTGTCCGGGACTGCGGGACAAGTGAATTTTTTGATGTGAAAGAGAATTTTACTTGTCTGACCAGATAAGTAGCTTGATTAAAATGTCAATAACAACCAAAACGCGAGAATGATTCATTTAGCTTAAGTGGCGATTGATAGTGTGTAATGTTGCAAAAAAAAAAAAAAAAAAAAAAATCAATGTGGGGTTTTTATAGCTAGCTATTTACGACATATTATAAAGTTAAGCATCACACGACCGAAAGTGCTGAATTCCTGAATATCACCTTGATCGAAATTGACACTAATTTCATACAACAGTTCGATAAACAAGTAGTTAATATTAATTACTTACGTTTTAGGTGCAATATTCCCTGTTTTTTGTTCAATTGTAGCAGCGAAAATAGCTCCAAACAAAGCAGAACCAGCGCATCTCGCAGCTATGCTCAGCTGTCTCAAATGATTCAGCTCTTTGAACGAAGTTCAGTGAAGATTCAATGGCCCAATCATAAACAACTGCTTCATTCTTGATTCAGCCTTTTGAATGAATCGTTTGAATAAATGACTCAGTGGCTCACTCATTAAGACGGTCACTTGCCGCCACCTTTTGGCAGTTTAATTTAATTTAAAAGTATAAATTTCCCACCAAAATTTCTTATTTCTATATTCAAAAATATTTAAAGAATCTCATAACATTATGCAGTTGTACATTTTCAGTGTAAATTATTTAATTTGGTAACGGCCCTATGTCTTACTATTTTAATTTATCAAATGTAAGAATTTGAAATAAACGATTAAACATAATTTAATTTAATTAGATTGGGGGAGGGGGGAAATGCCCTTTATAAAGGTAAATTATTATTATTATTAATTAAGGAATTATTATTAGTAGTATTATGTAAGGAATATTAAAAAAAATACCCCCAGGGTAAATTACATAAATATGCAGATATAAATATGCCACTGCTGATAAAACACTGATGAAAATGTTGCTTGTTTCAGAATAAATTATATTTACAACACGCACAAAAAAATCCTATTTTTTCCCCCCAGGCAAGCTAGTTTTTTACTCTGACAAGTAAATGACCAATTTAGTTGTCCAATAAATGGACAAGCATAAAATAAGGCTTAATGTCGAACTCTGTATTTTGTGTTTATATTCTTTCCTTTAATGGTAGTATCACACTTATATTTGATACTGACACAAAGGAGAAGGCACAGGCCTACAGAAATATTTTATTGTCATCAGATGTAGATTTGCACACTACCAGCATCTATAGAATGATTTTGATCAGCATTTTAGTGTTCATAGCAGAGGGCTCTCTCAACTTGTTTTATTTTAGTTTGTCAATTGACTCGATTTTGTAGTCTTCGCATCAGTGGCGAGCGGTGACTTTTTTAACCGGGTATGCTGGATGGTGAGTCATGAAAAAATGTGGCCGATGCAGTTACATTGAATGGACATTCTAAGGCAGTGATATTAACAGGCCAAACTCAGTAAACACCATACTAATAAAGTATAGCCTACTGTGTACAGCAAAAAAGATAAGCCCAGGATATGAACGCAATTCGTTTAATTAGCCTATACGTTGCGTTTTAATCCCATAGGAAACCGTTATAAAGAAAAAGCCTTTAACATCGCTTAATGTAGTGATATTAAAAGATCAAATTCTACAAAAAACTTTTTTTTTCTGTAGCCTATACTATGCTTTATTAGTATGGTGTTTACTAAGTTTGGTTTTTTAATGTCACTGTCTTAATAATACATTAAGTCACGTTAAGCGTTTTCTTAATGGGAGGAAAATGTTTAATTAAACGTGTTGCGTTCATATTCTGGGCTCATCTACTTTTCTGTAGTATGCTTTATTAGTATGATGTTTAGTAAGTTTGGTTTGGGAATAACACTGTTTTAGTAAATTAAGCCACGTTAAGCATTTTAGAATGTCCCGTACTCGGTGTCTCGCCTTTTCAGTGTTAGTTTAGGCCTACTCATTTGCTTGCTCATGACAAATAGCATCACAGCAAAGTAATAATATTGGATCTTTTACTGAGAGTAGCCTACATTTACCTGTTGAGACGTGCCTTCACAAGCACCTGTAAGAGCTTCTGTGATGTTTGAGTCGACGGAGGCGCAAAATGCGAAACGTGCGTTTGCAAAATATGCTGTATTTTTGTAATCCGCTAGGTGCCGCTAGTGTCACACAAACAATATAATTAACCTTGAAACGAATCAGTTTAGGACACAGATTTTAATCAGACACGACAAATAAAAAACACCATGGCGTCAATTTAATTGTATGCCATAAGTATTTTTTTTTTTTTTACTAATAATTAAGAATAAGTATAACTCAATAAGTATTAGCAGCCTATTATAAATAAAAAATAAAATGTAATTATAATAAATATAAGGAGGCATTATTCTTTAAAAAATAAGTTGAAATTGTGCAAACTGACTTTTATCAAATGCACAGACTGTCGATTAACATACTCTGATAGGCCTAGTTACAGTAGGACTGTAGAAGTTTTCTTTAAAAAAATCTCTATGGAGAAAATGAAATATTATGAAAATAGTTTTAGTTATGATTTGTTTCCCGATTTGGCTAAGTCTAGTTAGATTTGTATCAAATACAATGTGATTTTCGGTGATCGAGATCTGGCAGCAGCTCGTTTTTCCTCTTGGGCGAGCGGTCCGCTCATAGCTTATCCTGCCCATGTAAACTCGCATAGACCTGCAAACCAATGAGAACGCGGGACGATGATGACGCTCCATAACAAAAGCGTGAAGGCGCAAAAGCTGCTGTAGATCAGCTTACCCGGAAGTCTACGTAACTGGCAGATTTAAGGAAAATACCGTCGTTTGGCAAATAAATAAATCACAGACAGTTACATATGCATCACCAATCCTGTAGGCTTTATGGTACACATCAAACAAGGGATTTAATAGTAATTTATAATGTTAATTAATATTAGTTGCCGAGTCCACGAGTGGCTTGGGTATGCAGAGCATTCGCAGCTTATATGGACCGCCCGCCACTGCTTCGCATACACATGCATGCCTGAAACCACAGAGCCCCCCCACATCACAAATCCCAATTTAACCCCTGCTTACATCTACAAATACATTCTCTCTCTGCATCTTTTTTCCTTTAGACGCAAAGAACAAATAATTATTACAACTAATTATGTCAACTTACAGGTTAGTTAACCACTAAGCAAGCACTGTACTCTTATAAAAGATGTAATTCATCAAATACAGCCATAAGAGTTATTTTTCATTGCAATCACAGTAATAGTCAACAGATTACATTTTCTTTTTATGAAAACTCAAATATTTTGTTAAGCACTAATCACAGGTTAAGTCTATCAGAAGGGTTTACTGTGCTTTTTGATCTTCTCAGTATAGGTGAATTAAACCTGCTTTTGTTTCCGTTTCAGGCGTTTGCTCTTGTTCGGTGTTGCTAGGAATAAAGGAGTTGTGGTTGGTCCTCTGCAGCCCATCAGGATTTTCACAGGAGACACACACGTTCCAGTGGAGAAGCACGGTAATTCAGCTAAACAGAGTCTGATCGAGCTTCACTATGTGTACTTCTTTCTCTGCTTTTCCTTTCAACTGTGGCTATAATGGGCTAGATGTGTTTTAAACACGTGTTTTGAAGCAAAAAAAGTAATCTATACAACTCAAGGGGGTTAATAAAGGCCTTCTGAAGTAAAGTGATGCATTTTCGTAAGTAAAATATCTTTATTTTATAACTTTATAAACAAAAATGATCAGCTTTCAGCAGATGACCTTACTCATACTAAGTAAGTTGACTTGCGGCAACAAACTCAAGCTCCTCTTCTCTTATATCAAATTCCTCCGACATTTCTCTTTAAAATCTCAAATTTTAGACTTTGTGACCGGTGTTTTGCTTTGCTCTCTCCTCTGAGCTTCAGTGCTCGTTATTGCATCGGCTCAGAGGTCACTCTTCCGCCATACATCTCTGCATTCGGCCGTCTGTCAGAAGCTAGTTATTATAGTATAAAGATTTAAATATTGTTTCTTACTAAAACCCATCGCTTTGCTTCAAAAGGCATTTATTAATCCACTGGAGTCGTATGGGTTAATTTAATGATGGATTGATGCATTTTGGGGGCTTCCCACATTCACAACCATTATAAAGCTCAGAGGAGAAGGGATATTTTTAAATATATCTCCAATTACGTCCGTCTGAAAGAAGATATACAGGAACCCTGTTGACAGCATTCAGCTCTGTTGTGATATTGTAGTACTGGGCAAATACTCCTCCTCATTCAGATGTGTAATGACCAGTTGCAGACATTTATCCTATAAGTCTCAACTAACTCTCAAAGATTGTTGCCAGTTGTGGTGGAAAAAATATGTTAACACGTAAACAAGTTTTGTGATTCATAGCGGGTACGCATTTTGACCTCAAAGTATGCTGATACGATTTGTCGCTCTATACAATGCAAAAACCGGTGCACACATAGTACTCAAATCCTGCAAAAGAAATATTTCGACCAATCAGGGGGTGGGTTCATTTCCCCAAGAGGGGATGATTGACAAATGTGTACGGCCTATCAATAAAAAGAGACTGCAAATCGACAGCAACACAAAATCACGCTCGATCCCTCCTTTCACTCCCGGCGTCTGACAGTGACTGAATTCTCAATTAAGCGAAGACAGTAAAGTAGTCACGGTACTTCTAATATGTAAAAAATTACAAATAGAAACCATTTTTTTTCTGTGAGATTTAGTATCATATTTGGATATTGGAATTATATAGTATTTTATATGAATCACATGTAAACTTAATGCTTTTACTGTTTTTTAAGGGTTTCTTAATTTTAGACTAGTTTTATTTATTTAGTAAATGTTGAAATTAACAAAGATTAATAAATGCTGTATAAGTGCAGTTCAGTATTAGTTCATGTTAGCTAATGTAGATAACTAATGAACCTAAGTGTTTCCAATGTTTCTTAATCCAGTAAATAAACAGTTTTGTAACTTGTTTTAAAACTTATCTTTTATTCTATTTCAGGTCTACTCTGGTCTATATCTGCTGGCTCAATCTGCACACTAGTGGTTAGTTTTAATCTCACATCACTACAGCACCCAGAAATTTAGTTTGGATGTGTTTTTCTGTTAATTATTTTCATCATAAATAGGACAAACACAAAAAAACTCCTGGTGAAGCGACTGAGATCCACATGACACACTATTATAAAGATGGCGTTTATTAAAGAGGAGAGTGAAGACATGAAGATTGAAGAAGTATTCACTTTGAGACATGAAGATACTGAGGAACAAACAAAGATGGCATTTATTAAAGAGGAGAGTAATGAGATGAGGATTAAAGAAACTTTCAGCATGAAACAAGATGATAATGAGGAACAAACAGGTTGGTTTCATTCTCAAATCTGAACTCAGTCATTAGATCCTTATTAAAATATCAGAATGCTGTATGTCTTGATTTGAGCCATTAAACTTCTATTAACTTTTGTTTTTGTTTTTTGCTTTAGACCTGATGGCACTCAAAGAAAAGAATCAAGAACTGAATGAAAAAGAAGAGAAAGATCAATATAAGAGACAAGATTTCATGGATGTAGGAAAATCTATACAGACTGAAACAACTTCACTAAATAAAGTTAAGAAGACGGAATCTAACAGTGACTTCACCTGCCCGCATTGTGGAAAGAGAATCACTACGAAACATAACCTTAAAGTGCACATCAGAATTCACACTGGAGAGAAGCCTCACACATGCCAACAGTGTGGAAAGAGTTTCACTCACAAAACAACCCTTGATTCCCACATTAGAAGTCACACTGGGGAAAAGCCTTACACTTGTGTCCAGTGTGGAAAGAGTTTCCTTCAGAAAACAAGCCTTAATTTCCACATGATGATTCACACTGGAGAGAAGCCGTTCACATGTCATTATTGTGAAAAGAGATTTGCACGTAAAATAAACCTTACATACCACAAAAAGAGAAAACACTCAGGTGAGAACTTTTTATATATCATCAGTATGGAGAGAGTTTCAGTTGTTAAGTGTTATTATCTCTGGCTCCTCTTGACATTAGCCAGGTTTCCATCCCAACGTGAAGCAAATCTTTTCAAAGTTCGCAAAAAAAGAAAAGAAAAATGTGAATTAGGTGCATTTCCATTAAGTTTTTAGAGCGGATGATTGTGGTATTGGAAACCTAGTAACCAACAGTAAATAAAATACTGTGACCGAGCGTTCTGAATCAAAGATAACACAGGTAAACACACCATGCAATTTTTAAATGAAGGTTTTTATTGTGAAGGGAAAACAAAATCCAAACCCACATGGCCCTGTGTGTAAAAGTGCTTGCCCCCCGCTGTTAAAACTTAACTGTGGTTTATCAGACCTGAGTTCAGTTTCTCTAGCCACACCCAAGCCTGATTCATGCCACACCTGTTCGCAATCAAGAAATCACTTAAGTAGGACCTGCCTGACAAAGTGAAGTAGACCAAAAGATCCTCAAAAGCTACACATCATGTTGAGATCCAAAGAAATGAAGGAACAAATGAAAAAGAATGTAATTGAGATCTATCAGTCTGGAAAAGGTTATAAAGCCATGTCTAAAGCTTTGGGACTCCAGTGAACCACAGTGAGGGCCATTATCCACAAATGGCGAAAACATGGAACAGTGGTGAACCTTCCCAGGAGTGGCCGGGCGACCAAAATTACCCCAAGAGTGCAGAGACGACTCATCCAAGAGGTCACAAAATACCCCACAACAACATCCAAAGAACTGCAGGCCTCATTTGCCTCAGTTGAGGTCAGTGTTTATGACTCCACCGTAAGAAAGAGATTGGGCAAAAATGGCCTGCATGGCAGAGCTCCAAGACGAAAACCGCTGATGAGCAAAAAGAACATAAAGGGTCGTCTCAGTTTTGCCAGAAAACATCTTGATGATCCCCAAGACTTTTGGGAAAATACTCTGTGGACTGACGAGACAAAAGTTGAACTTTTTGGAAGGTGTGTGTCCCATTATTCTGCTGTCTACCAAAAAATCCTGAAGGACAATGTCCGGCCATCTGTTCGTGACCTCAAGCTGAAGCGAACTTGGGTTCTGCAGCAGGACAATGATCCAAAACACACCAGCAAGTCCACCACTGAATGGCTGAAGAAAAACAAAATGAAGACTTTGGAGTGGCCTAGTCAAAGTCCTGACCTCAATCCTATTGAGATGCTGTGGCATGACCTTAAAAAGGTGGTTCAAGCTCGAAAACCCTCCAATGTGGCTGAATTACAACAATTCTGTAAAGACGAGTGGGCCAAAATTCCTCCACAGCGCTGTAACAGACTCATTGCAAGTTATCGCAAACGCTTGATTGCAGTTGTTGCTGCACCAGTTATTAGGTTTAGGGGGCAAGCACTTTTTCACACAGGGCCATGTGGGTTTGGATTTTGTTTTTAATTCATAATGAAGACTGCATGGTGTGTTTACTTTTGTTATCTTTGATTCATATTTAAATCTGAAACATTAAAGTGTGACAAATGTGCAAAAAAATAATCAATTCACACCACTGTATCACTTTAATGAATTATGCTGCTTAAAGTTAAACTGTAGTCAATAATTGTAATCCCTTAAAACTCATCTTTTATCACCAAATTTAAAAATAGCCTGAATGTTACTCTACACCCTTGCATTATTTGAAATATGCGGATCTATAAATATGCCAATAAGCCCCAGCTCCACTCGCTCGCACAAGCTCAGAGATCCACTTGGTTCCAAGGTAGTTTGTGACTTCACAAACATCAAGTAATTTCAGACCACTTTTTTGAAACTGTCTTTAGATTGCTGCAGTTTTAAACAGAAAATACTCAGCAATAGTGTTGACTTATGCTTTAAGACAAACCATGTGCAAATTCATATTCCAAACAACAAACATACATTAAAAACTTGACTTTAAATCCTGAATGAAATTGTCACAAGTACCAGAGCATTGTGAAGAGGACTATATGTTTCTAATATTTTATACCTGAATGGCAGATTCAGGACTAGTCTAAAATAACACAGTTTTGTTGCATAATGTTTGTTTTTGATTTGTTAATACTTTTATCTTCGCTTTGCACAATTAAACTGGTGTTAACTTGTATTTATCTTTGCTTTAGACCTGATGGCACTGGAAAAACAGAATCAACAACTGGAAGAAAAAGAAGAGAAAGATCAATATGAAAAATCTGTGCAGACTGAAACAACTTCATCAGGAAAAAGAGTTCAGAAGACTGAATCTAACAGTGTCGTCACCTGCAAACAGTGTGGGAGGACTTGCAAAAATAAATACAACCTTAATGTGCACATGAGAGTTCACACTGGAGAGAAGCCTTACACATGCCAACAGTGTGGAAAGAGCTTTACTGAAAAAGGAAACCTTTATTCCCACATGAGTATTCACACTGGAGAGAAGCCATTTAAATGTGATCAGTGTGGGAAGAGTTTCAGACTAAAAGTTCAAGTTGATACCCACATGAGGGTTCACACTGGAGAGAAGCCGTTCAAATGTGACCAGTGTGGGAAGAGTTTCAAATATAGAATGCAACTTAATTCCCACATGAAGAAAGGACGCACGGGAGAGAATGATTTAAGGTGTAAAATACGCCTCAACACTATTAGGAAACGTAGCACTGCAGAGAAGCAGTTCACCTGCAAACAGTGTGGGAAGACTTTCAAACATAAACAAAGTCTTAATATGCACATGAGAGTTCACACTGGAGAGAAGCCTTGCACATGCCAACAGTGTGGAAAGAGCTTCTTTAACAAAGGAAGCCTTAAAACCCACATGAGAATTCACACTGGAGAGAAGCCATTTAAATGCGATCAGTGTGGGAAGAGTTTCAGACAAAAAATTCAACTTGATTCCCACATGAGAGTTCACACTGGAGAGAAGCCGTACAAATGTGACCAGTGTGGAGAGAGTTTCAAACAAAAAATGCAACTTAATTCCCACATGAAGAAAGAACATTCGGGAGAGAACAGTTTAAGTTTTATAAAACGTTGCACTGCAGAGCAGCAGTTCACTTGCAAACAGTGTGGGAAGAACTTCCCATATAAATCATACCTTGATTCCCACATGAGAATTCACACTGGAGTGAAGCCTTTCATATGTGCTCAGTGTGGAAAGGGTTTCACGCACAAAGGAAATCTTAAGACTCACATGACCCTTCACACTGGAGTGAAGCCTTTCATATGTGCTCAGTGTGGAAAGGGTTTCAGACTTAAATCAACCCTTGATGCACACCTGATAAGTCACAGTGACGACACTCGTTACACCTGCAAAGTGTGTGGGAAGAGCTTGGCGTATGAAAAAACATTTATAGACCACATGAGAACTCACAATCCTGAGAACCCATACGTCTGCAAACAGTGTGGGACGAGATGCTCAAACAAATCAAATCTTAAGGCTCACATGAAAACTCACAAAGGAGAGAAGCCATTCGTGTGTCTCGAGTGTGGAAAATGTTTTACACGTCAAATAACCCTTACTTTCCACATGAGGCTTCACACAAAGGAGAACTGTTCTATTTGTCAACAGTGTGGAAAGATTTTCAGTCAGAAAATAGCACTTGACATTCATATGAGGCTTCACACCGGAGAGAAACCTTTCAAGTGTCTTCAGTGTAAGGAGAGTTTCACATATAAAAGAGACCTGAAACGTCACGTGGAAAACTCTTGTGGAAAGAAGTCCAAGTGCTCTGAGAGTGGAAAAAGGCTTCGAAAAAGGAGAAATATCAAAAATGTTCAACACATTCAATCTGAAGAAAGGCCATTTAGTTGTGATCAGTGTAATAAAACATTTATTTTGCCATCACACTTACAGATACACCAGAAAAGTCATGCAGATGTGAAACCACATTTGTGTTCATTGTGTGGAAAGAGATTTAAATGGCTCGGCGGTTTAAAATGGCACCAGAAAAGTCGTATCTGTGTGAAAGTAAGGTTACGGTCACGCCGCAGATGAATCTGGCCCAAATGTGATTGTCCACCTTAATGACAATTTACAGCTTTTACCTCTTTATAATTTTGACTTGTTTAAATGAATCTGTTTGAGATCAAACTAATGCTAATTTTTTTGCTATAAATTACACACATGGCATTAAAGGACTAATTCTTATTTTTCTCAGTTATTTTGCTTTATTTCCAGATTAAATCAAATGCTTGTTTTGACGTACTAGAGCATGTACGCACATGCACACTCTTCAAAAATGGTACTTTAAATCTCTTGACAAACTTAAATATATACATGACATTTGTATATGTTCTAAATAAAAGATATACATTGTACTTAATGTCAGCTTGCTTATTTTGCTCAAGGATTTATTAAGTCCATGGCATAAAAACAAGAAACTATGCTTCTAACTACAGCTCGAGAGCTGTCGTTCCAACCACACAAGTTTGCGATGCAGTTTGTTAATGTTCGTTTGAACAATGGTTTCGGGAAACACCAACTCTTTGAACTATGTAAGTAACGACAGAACTTGCGATGTTAGTTGGCTAACGATGCTTTTAGGAAACGCACCCCAAGTCATGAAAATATGACCATATAACACCAATTTTATCATCTCTACACTGGTTACCTATTAAGTTCCGTATTGATTATAAAGTATTGCTAATGACCTATAAGGCTCTAAATGGTTTAGCTCCTGTGTACTTAACCGATCTTCTATTGCCCTACAATCCTTCACGTTCTTTAAGATCACAAAACTCTGGACTTTTGGTTGTACCTAGGATATCTAAGTCCACTAAAGGAGGGAGAGCGTTTTCACATTTGGCTCCGAAACTCTGGAATAGCCTTCCTGATAATGTTCGGGGCTCAGACTCGCTCACCCAGTTTAAATCTAGATTAAAGACGCATCTCTTTAGCCAAGCATTCACATTATGCATCTCATATCCTTGTACACCAGTTATATCAGATCAAATGCACATGATTATCATTGGTTAATTGTATGAACAGCAGCTACACTAATTATTTTTGATTTGCTTTTGTTTGAATAGCGGTTCACTTCCGCAATTTGGTACGTTTGCATTCATATCAGAAGCAAACCGTACTGGCGTTCACTTGAACCGCACCCCAGACCACCCTTTTTAAGTGGACTCAGGTACGGTTTGCGGGTGCGCACCCGAGTTCAGAAGACCGTGTTCACATCATCCATCAATCAATCGAACCCGGGTGCGCACCAAAAGTGCTAATGTGAAAGCACCCTGACACTGTTTAAGACATTCTCTGAAAATCTCGTATGATATCTGAAGTTTATCTTTCTTCCAACTCTTGTCTGAGGGCATGAGTTGGCCCATGTAGCCATGGCTGTATGTTTTTCCATCACTTTGGATCTTTGTAACCTAAGGGAAGCAACAGTCCAAGATGGAAGTGCAGGTTGAAAGATCAACTAATTCATCCGGATTGACACAAGAGTATATAACATTTACAGCAATTGGGATTTGGGTAGATAAATACACATCGACTTGGCAGTGGAGGAATTAAAACATCTAGAATAACGAGGTGATTGATAGGATTTAGGCAGAGCACATGGCAATACAGAGAACTGGACAGTGATCGGAAATAGCAGCATCACGTACTTCAATATTACTGACAGAAAAACCAAGTGAAAACACAATCTAAAGTGTGACCATTCTGATGTGTAGGTCAACCAACAAATTGTACAATATTATTCACTGTATTAGCCTGTGATGTTTATGAAATAACCTTTTTAGAACATCTTAACCAGCAACACTGACACTGTGGAGCATTTTTGCTTGAGTTAACTGCTTATTTAATTTGACTTTATTTTCTTTAAAATAAATGTAAGCTTCTGTAATGTTGTTTTAATTTCTGTTACATTACTGCTTGCTTTTAATTATAGCTTTTAATTTAATTAACTAACAGTCTCAGTACTATGATATGGTCTAAATCCTGACTGGAAATCCTCACAGATACCATTTCTTTCTAAAAAGGTACATAGTTGTGATGAAACTGCCTTTTCTAGTATTTTTGACAGAAAAGTGAGATTTGAAGTCGGCCTGTAATTGACTAATTCTCTAGGATCAAGTTGTTTTTTTAATAATATGTTTAATAATAGCCAGCTTTAAAATTTTCGGTACGTATGCTAGTGATAAAGATGAATTAAAAAGAGGATCTATGATCTCTGGAAGCATCTCTTTCAGTAGCTTGTTGTTGATTTTGAGGATTTTAGACAGTTTAGACAATTCTTCCTCTCCTATAGCAATGAATGAATGGAATTTTTCCTCATCTGATGCAATACTGTAGATCTGCTTATTTTTCAACTCTTAGAAAAAAACACAACCTTAGGCATTTATTTGATACAGTGGCTAAATGAACAAGAAACAAAGCATTCTTAGGTAGAACCTGGAAGTGCTGAACGTAAATGGTGTAGGAGAATGAAACAGAGGAAGATATTGTTGAAGAAGGTTGTTATGTTTGTTTTGTTTTTGTACACAAATGTCTACTTTTCGCTTCATAAAATTAAGGTTGAACCACTGCAGTCACATGGATTATTATAACGATGTCTTTAAGCAATATTAGATAATATCAGATATATGGTGATTATTTATTTTCCTATATTTAACCAGGAGAAAAAAAGACTCACTGAGATTAAAATATCTTTTGCAGGAGTGTCCTGGCCAAGATAGGCAGCCGAGATTGCCTATACAGCTATACAACAAAGTTACAACAGACAATACTAAATCCAACATAAAACCTACAAACAACTAAAAACATTTACACACCATTAATTCACTCTCAAGGTTATGTAGTAAAATTGAAAAAATTACTATAAAAGACCAATGTTTTTAGCTTCATCTCACTCCATATTTAAAGAAAGTTTTACCAAGATCAGTTCTAACAAGAGGAACACAAAGATTGTAACTCGATTGAGAACGTAATGAGTTATTATCAGGCAGTTTCTGTTGAATAAAGCAGTAGAGATAAGAAGACATATAACCCAATATGGCTTTATATATCAGTAAGTAACAGTGCATTTTTCTTCTAGTATTCAATGAAGGCTAAGCATGTCTTTTGTATAGGTCACAATGATGTGTTATAAATGAGTTATAAATCTCAAAGCATAATGGTACAACACATCCAGAGAGGCCAGAAGAGTGTCCTGATACACCACATCCCCATAATCAATAACCAGTAAAAAAGTAGCGGACACTAGTTTCTTCCTCACATTGAATGAAAAGCAGGACTTATTTCTCAAATAAAATCCTACATGTTTCTTGAGGTTTTGCCTCAAATAATTTATAGATGAAACAAAGCACAAAGCATAATGTGTTATCGATAATAATACCGAAGTATTTGTACTCCGACACTGATGTTATTTGACTCCCCTGAGAAGTCCAAAGGGCAATGGGACTTTCTGAAGAGATTTTAAGAGAGATCAGAAATATAATCAACATGGAAAAATAGTAAATAGAGATTAAAATCAAAACTATACGGAGCTACAAATGCAAACCGCTCAGCAGAGTCTGACAGTAATGGGAAGCAGATGGGAGAACTTCCTTCCACAGGTGTGGCATTGTTCTCACTGAAAAATACACATCGCTTAGTGACAGGCTAACATTGTATTCACACCTAACACTGCTTAAAGGGGTACTTCACCCCTGGAAAGATGAATGTGTATTTAAAATTGGTCATTTATGTAGTAGAAATGTGAAATTATTTTTGAATTTGGAGCTTTCTAGACTGAGAAAAGGCAGAAAATGTATTTTTGACTAATGTGGATGAAAGACAACAACTCCCAGAATGCACTTGTTTTGCTGCCCTTGCGAGGCCACGCCCAAACCACGCCTATCGGTTACAGGCGGCATTCAGGAAAATTCAAACAAATAAATCGTGAGTTAGTTCATACATTTACAGCGAAATGGTGCTAAATTGCTTTGTACCTGGATGTACACCCAAAACCAGGAAAGGACAAGTAAGTTTCCATCATTTTCCGATTAAGGTAAAGATTTGGAGCTATCTAAACAGTGGCTGCGGGCCATCAAACACCCGAAGTTTGGAGATGACACCGTTATAGAAAACCTAAAAAACCGCAGAATATGTAGTCTCCATTTCAAGCACGAGGACTACGAACCAAATATCTTTGCAATGAAGAGAACCATTCTGAAGGACACCGCGATACCATCGATATTCACTTTCCCAGAGGACGAACAGACTGGGCTGATCTATGTCCGTGAGTAACCTTAAATGCGCATATGTATGGGCGTGGTGAAAAAATGCGGAACTACCTGCTATTACTGGCTGTAGTTTTAAGCCTCTGGCCAAAAAAGCCTCCGATGACGCAAAATGACGATTTTTGTGTCATCGGAGGCTTTTTTTACAGAATAAAAATGCATAAATCTCTCATCTCGGGCTGATATGAAGGGGGAAAGCACGCTAATTCGAAAATACTAGTGGTATTCTACTAATACAAAGCTTAATGCTAAATCCTGAAGTAACCCTTTAACCAACATTTATCATTTACCTGATGAACAGAGAACTTACATTTGTTTATTAATACACACTTCTGCACACACAGTCCCGTTCACACCTTCCCCTGAGTCGCTCTCTCTGCTGATGAAGACTGATGGGAAGCAGCACAGGGAACCCCACACAGTTTTCTTGTTTCTGCTTATTTCATTTCAAATTGAAAGGTAAAATGAAAACGTATACTGACCCACTTGATACACATTTAAAATGTTTTTTTATTTGTTTTGCAATCACTAGGACACATTTCTCTATACTTGGGTCACTTTTCAAAACTCTTCTCACAGTTCTTCTAACCAACTCTCAACACCTCAGTTACAGTTTTTTTAAAGCTTTCACACAGTTCTAAAACTATGGCTCCATTTCTCAAAACTCTACACACAAAACCACAAAACGTCACTCAAAACATGCAAAAGCAAACACTTCCTTCAAAACTATGTTAACTCTCCTAAAAATGGTATTTTTGCATAGTAACTCTACACACTGTTACGTCCCAGGTTTAGGGTCCAGGAGAATAACATAAATAAAATTATTTTTCATTTTTACCTTATAATTGTCACTAACAGCACCCAAGATCAGAAGTCTTTTTCCCAAAAGAAAACTTACTACCCTAACAATGGGACAGTATGGTGGGAGGTATGCAGTGAAAATTGTGGATGCTAATGAAACCAGTTTTGGACCAGAGCAGATAGGTGGAAATTTACATTGTCCCATATGACAATGTGTCTCATCTGCTCTGCACCCATTAGGTCTTCTGCTGTGACAACTTTGTGCAGTCTGAGAATGTGCTTATAGTTGTGCAGATCTGGGCTGAGGTTTTGGTTTCAGTACCTTTGTGTTATTTTTTAAGTGTGTAAGCAATCGTAAAAAACTGTAACTACGTCAGTTTTGTCAAATTGCTCAGTTTACTGTTCAGTTTTAAAAGTTCAGTTTACTGAGAACACAAATTTCAGAAAAAAAAAAAAAAAAAAATAGATAAGAGTTGGTGTGTTTGCTGACGTCTGACTGTTACTGACACTTGAAAAGCAGATTCACTTCCTCCAGGGAGAAATTTCAGAGCTGCTGTTCAACACGACAGAAGAGAAGAAAGAAATGTCTACAAATATTGTTTGAGGTGAGTGTTTTCTCTTCCTTTAGTTGTTTTCATGTATTTTCAAATATAGAAAACTTCTATTGCAAAAAAAAGTTCATAAATGCATACAGTATTTCACTTTTGAATGCAGATCTGTGAAATGTGAGATGGGAAAAGTAGTGCTGAATAATAATGATTTATAATTAACTGACACATAATCTGTGCTTTCACACGTGCTGAAAACCTCTGAAGCTTAGAGACGTTTATCTGAAGTAAACTAACCCTGAAACATCTTCTCTGAGACAAAAACCTGCTTTCTGGACAGTGTGTGTGTGTGTGTGTGTGTGTGTGTGTGTGTGTGTGTGTGTGTGTGTGTGTTTTTGTGACATATCAGGACACAAATTTGTATAATGACATGGGTATTACACTGGTATTACGACATAAACGTGTTTTATGAGGACATTTCGTGAGTTCTCATATTCAAAATAGATTTAAAAACATATTAAACAATGTTTTATTAAAAATGTAAGAATGCAAACAGTTTTCTCTGATGGGTAGGTTAGGAGTAGAGGTAGTGTAGGGGGAGAGAATATATAGTTTGTATTTCAGTATAAAAAACATGACGCCTATGGAGGCTATCTCAGAGAGGATTCAAACAAACCTGTGTGTGTGTGTGTGTGTGTGTGTGTGTGTGACTCTCTCTGGTTTGAGGCTGAGCTCTCCCTTCCGTCTGATAACAGATCTGTTTCCTCCACTGAGATGTGTAAATCTCACTTAAAATACTTATTTTCTATGGCTTTTAATTGTTGATGTTTTTGGAGCTGTATTTTATTTTATTTTATTTTATGTTTTTTATGTATTTTGCATTACTTAGTTAATTTTTATGCATTACATTACTTTTGCGTTACTTTTTCTCACCTGGACTGGGCTTGGTTATTTGTTTTTTAACAACAACAAAAGTTATATTTCAGTCAGGACCAGTTAAGTCAAAAATTACAAGAGACAAAATTTAGTCAATTTTTTATTGGCATATTTGCTAAAGTTACAATTTGGCGGTATGGCTCTGTTCTAAATTCCCCGTCCTTTCATGAGCTCCATGAAAGCCAAGACTGGGAACAGCAGCTTCTGGGGACAACCTCCCAATTTTTAACTGGGAGAACAGCAGAAAATCCCCCCCAAACAGACCATACCAGGCAATCCTCCCTGGCTCTTCCTGCTAAATCGAAGAGCCAGCCGAGGATTCAGATGTGCATTTCAGGAAGCCAATACAACAATATTTATAAAAGAACAAATCAAGATACGTGAAGCCAATATAAATGTAGCTAGAGCAATGATAGAAATAAGTATGTAAGTATGGCTCTGTTCTAAAATTCCCTGTCCTTAACATGAGCTCCATAATAAGTTAAGACAGGGAACAGCAGCAGCTTCTAGGGACTACCTCCCATTTTATAATCAGGGGGAGCCCAAATTCCCCCCAAACAGACCATACAAGGCTATCCTCCCTGGCTTTTTCTGCCAATCAAAAAGCCAGCAGAGGAACCAAAAAGCTTAGTTTACTGAATTTAAGAGCCAATCGATCTAGGTGAAGCTAGCATGAGGAATGTAGCAAAAGCCAATGATCTAATTTTTTTTTTCTCTCTCAATTGCATTTTTACGAAGCAAGTTCATTTATGCACTAGTCCCATGCATGAACGCTCTTCCCAAAAGTGCATGTGAGAATTTAAAAATCGAAAGCAGCTTTCCATCAGTGACTTTCATATTTATAAAAGCCCACAGCATTTCAATTAACAAATGATGCCTTTGAGCATTTGTACAGAAAATAGCCTATCGGCGGACGAGACCGTAAACTGCAAGTGTAAACATGAAGTAAAGCATGCGTTTCTCACAGGTCTCTCATACCCTGTCAATGAATCCTGTGAATGTAATTTGCTTCAGCTTTTCCAAACTTCACGTTCAACTTTAAAGAATTAATTGAAAATGCTCACTCTGCTCCTTGCCAGTGGACACGCACCAAGCACACGTAGCATCATCACGCATCTGCGGTCAAATTTACAGTATTTAAATGTAAATGGGCCCAACAGCTATTGAAGCCATAATATTTATTATCAAGCAGGGAGCAGTACTCATTGCTTTTCTGGCTTGAGCAACGGCCGAAGGCAACATTCATAGCAGCTGAAGACCATCGCCCCATGGCCTTCAATGTAGAGACAGGAGTGGAGGAAGCTGCAGTTGTAGCAGCACATAGCACAGTGAGTGAAGGAAGCTCTGGGGAAGCTCGTAGTATTGCAGAGAGGGTGTAGATGGGAGGTAAACCAGGCCCTGGACATGGGCTTTCCCTCCTCTTGTGGCAAATAATGTGTCCTGCTGACCAGCTTGTGGACGGCTCCTCAGGTAGCCCAACATAAATAACAGGATAAAGCAGAGTTAGATTCAGAGATTAAAACGATTTAATTTCTTGTTCCCATCAGTTTTAGAGTGCTTTAGAAATATGAGGTGGTGCAATTAATTTGATACATCAGAAATTGTGAGGTCATGTGACAGAATAATCAGCGTGTGGAAAACTCGCCACCTCTGAGAAACCGTGAACAAAAGGGGAAAAGCTGATCATTAACTAGAGGTTTCTCTTTAAAGCCTGTTAGCAGGAAACAAATGGCTGGATTTCTAGTACGCTGATGGTGGATGGATCCAGCGACGCAGGTGACCATACTTTTGGTTGAAGGCAGTACAGCTATGGAGAAAGTGGCACAGAAGAACTAAAGTAGATTTGGCTAGACAACTACACATGTAGTGAACTGCAGAGTGCAAATATATGAAGGGTCATATCTAGTCTAGTACAGTTTGGCTGAAGGGGGGGGGGGGGGCAGACCAGCTTGATGGCACTGCCTCTAGACACAAGAGGTGGACTTTCTGAAATTCAAACAGACAGAGAATAAGCAATTTGATTTTTAACATGGAATGTGTGCAGCCTGAAATATGAATTTAACCATGACTGACCAATAGGCTATTTCAAATCTGTTTGGACTGAAGAGATTCCCTTATTAATATGAACGGTTTCCTCATTGTTGCAAAAACAATGTTTCTAGACTAGTGTTTACCCCACAGAATACAGCTATCACAATGGATTCAATTACAACAGAGCAGTTGACAAGGTGATAGCAGCATGGATAGCAGCTCATTGCAATACACTAGCAAATCACTGACCATTAAAACAGAATCACAACAAACCCTCTATAACCCTATTGTAAATGTGGAGGTCATTTGGACAGATGATAGCATGTGTCCAACATTCATTCAGCTGAAACCAGCCCAAAAAAAAAAAAAAAAAACATGGTTTAATGAAAATATCAGCCCATTGGAAAGGCATTGAATAGTTGAGTCCCAGTAAATATCTATATATAAATATCTATTAATGCGCATAAGCAATATCTGTGGTCAGACTTGTTTTCTCCACCTTATCTAACAAATCATTGCAGCAGTTGCGGTTTGGAAAAGCGTGAGAATAAAGCGCCCATTTTCAAAATTTAAACCAGCTGTCCTGATCTTCTGATACTGCATGACGTTCGAAGCTTCAAAACGTCAGTCAATCACGTGGTATTGCGGCACAGCGTGTGATAAAAGTCCCTATATCTATAGCTTTTGTCATGATAATGCTTTGAAAACTGCAACAGAGCTTCGGAGTCCCGGTATAACATACTATCACTACGGTCCATATACAATAAATCTCCCATTTCTGTTTAAAAGCAAAAACACCACGTTTTAGCAGTAAGTGACTGATGTTAATGAACCTGATGATTACAAACGAAACATCCTCCAGAGCCAAAGAACCAGTAAAATGTTTGCCAAATGATATGATTACAGCATCAACTGTGCTCTTGCTTCATTGAGAACCTGGAATTGCCTCGGCACAATCGGCAAAAATTATATTATGTGACAGCAGTGAGTCACAATGCTGACGAATATGTCATCATATAAATCGCTGTTCGTCCCATATTTATTAAATTGTATGCCCAGATATAATCACCTAAATGCAGCTGCTCGAGTACTTCCTATGTAAATAGGTGAATACATTATTTTTAATCATAAGGTGCAAATAGTAAGCAAACAGCTTCTACTTAACCACAAAATCTGCTGGCGATCTATTGCTGGTGATATTCGCGAACAGTCTGAATCTGTTAAACATCCTGCCGAACAAATCTATGATGCTGTAGCTTCGTTTGATATGCGAATACAACGCGAAAAGCCTCTTCCTTTATTAAAGTTCAGTAAAACTCATCTCTGTATAAAAATCTCATTGGTAGCTCCTTAGTAAATCACTCTTGAATATAAAAACAGACTGCTCACTGACACGTGAAATAAAACTCACATAGTGTTACATCAGGCAGCGTGCAGTGGAAGCAGCCAAGCAGGCAGAGAGACGGAAGCTGCATTTAAGTAATGCGCCTTATTTTAGAGTTGCCAATGGAGTCCATAGAAATTGGATCAGCTGATATGGGTGGGGTTGGAATTTGAGAATCAGCTGATAGCGGAGCTTGACTACGAGGCCTGCCTGAACTAACGCTGATGCTTAATTATTGGCAAATGTTAAAGGGTTAGTTCACCCAAAAATGAAACTAATGCCATTTATTACTCACCCTCATGCGGTTCCAAGCCCGTAAGACCTTTGTTAATCTTTGGAATACAAATTAACATATTTTAGTTGAAATCTGATGGCTCAGTGAGGCCTCCATAGCCAGCAATGACATTTCCTCTCTCAAGATCCATTAATGTACTAAAAACATATTTAAATCAGTTCATGTGAGTACAGTGGTTCAATATTAATATTATAAAGCGATGAGAATATTTTTGGTGCACCAAAAAAACAAAATAACGACTTATATAGTGATGGCCGATTTTAAAACACTGCTTCAGCAAGCTTTGGAGCATAAATTAATCTTTTGTGTCGAATCATGATTTGGATCGCGAGTCAAACCGCCAAACTGCTGAAATCACATGACTTTGGCGCCCCAAACTGCTGATTCATAATGCTCCGAAGCACTGATTCATAACGCTTTTCTTTCTCAAATCTCTTGCTCGTTCCCCCCCCCCCCCACATCCAAACAGTGTTTTTGAAAATCTACATACCCCACCTTTAATGTGGTAACGGCTGCATTTCTGCTGTCCCATAAGCGCCATCAACTGTCACAGCGGTTTGGTTGAGAGATGAAAGAAAAAAAAATCTTTTGAATTTTTTTGACAGTAAATGCAAAAATATCAGTGACACTTTAGTTTAGGGTCCAGTTCTCACTATTGACTAGTTGATTATTAGCATGCATCTTTTTGATGAATCCGAGAGCTTTCTGTCCCTCCATAGACAGCTAAGCAACTGAAACACTGAAGTTTCAAAAAGTTAATAAAGAGATTTTAAAACTCTTCCATATGAATCAAGCGGTTTAGTCTAAATTTTCTTGAAGAAATACAATCACTTTATATGATGAACAGATTGCATTTAGGCTTATATTCACATGTAAACATTCATCAACTCACACATCAGCAAGAACCAGTGAGGTTCATTTCTGTGTTTCGCAGCACATTTGAGCTTTCGCAAGAGGTTTGTTCTCATTCAGGTTTAGTTTCTGTTTATGTTCACTGATTAATGTTTATATGTGAGTAAAAATTATATCTGTTCAACATAAAATGCGATACTAACTATATAAAATAGCATAACTAACTCTTAAATAAGCAGTAATTTGGAGTTTATTGAAGCAAAAGTCATAGTTAATAATTAGTTAATACTTTAAGAAGGACAGTTTCAGTGCAACACAGAGACTTTAAACCAGACTGAAATGTATCAAACATTTTGTTTTCATTTAAAAATGTAGAAACGTGATTAAAAACCACATTCCCCATTATTTTAGTCAAAAAAGGCAATTCTGAGATTGGTCTATAATTATTTAACACTGAAGGGTCACGACTTTGTTTTTTTGCACCAAGGCATGCTTAAAATAGGACGGGACCAAGTAAAGTTAAAGGAAAGTTTTTACAGAGCTTTATTTACACATTTTGATTTTCAATACTTTGTACTTTAAACTTCCTGCTGTCTATTCAGTATTTCCCATGTGACAGACAAAACAATTTAGTAGTTAGTAGTAGTGGTGCTTCTAATTAATATGTAGCAATTACGTCAAAAGGAAATATAATTAATTGTGATTCATTAAAAAAGAATAAAAACCAACTGATGTGGCAGAATTAATATAACAATCATCTAATGTGTTAGTTTTGTAGCAAATTAGCTCAAAAGAAATATGAATAATTAATCATAACTAGTTATAATTAATTATAAATATTTGGATCAGTTAATAAAATTAACTTAATATTACAATCAATTAACCTGTTGTCCAATGAAAACACAGTGTTAATTGTTTATTAAATCTAAGAAATGTTCATTTCCAGGTTATGGGAAATAACAATCTTATTGTACAGCACTACTAAGAGCCTGTAGTCAGGATCGACATGAATAGGGACTCCAGCATATGAGCGAAAAACACAGACAACTTTACATGTGACATGAACAAGACTTTATTAACTAGACTAAAACTAAACAATTAAACTACTCTAACATTCACACTAGAGGTCTACAAAGAAGACCCGAGACCCGAGGACTGGGGACCCGACCCGGGACCCGTACGGGTTCGGGACTATATTTTAAATGGTCAGCCGGGTCCGGGTCGGGTCCTAATCTATTACTTCGGTTCCCGGGTCTGATTAACATTGTGTGTATACCCGAGCCGATTTGATTCGGAGATCACCCGGCCGTGTTGGGAGTCAGTCAGCGCTGTGCGTGTTTTGTAACTTGCAAAGTATGAGCCGGGAAATAAGGTGAAAAAACACGAGTGACCCCAGCAGAGCGGGCGGAGTTAATGCAAGCAAACGGTGATCATCGAGTTTTACTATTCCTATCGTGTGCAACAGTAATGCAAACAAACTTCAAATCTCAAGAACTGCTTGTAGCCTTGCACATTCGCATTTAAATAACATAGCCTATTTCAAATCATTAACAAAATATGAACTATCACACAAATATTTTCTGTGACGCTTAAAGCTTATGTTTCAGGTTGCTCCAGGTAACGCGCATGTCTCATGCGAGCGCACTTTCTTTCTCCCGTTTTTATAATAAAATTATGCTGTCTTGTTATATCTAAAGGTTTGGTCAGACTCGGCTCAGAAAGCACCGAAATGACCGCAAATAAGTAATGCTAACGTCAGCGGCCATGTCACTGAACAAGCAATCGTTATTATAGTTCAAAAGGGCAAACAGTCAAAGTTATTTTATTATGTGAGTTGACTCGAGTCTCGAGATACAACGAAATAATGCAAAACTGCAAAGTCGCATTTGTCATCGTGACAGCAAGTGAACTTTTAAAGCTGGAATAATGAGTGGATTAAGCATTTCAATCGGCAAGAGAGGAATAACGGATGAACTTTCTTGGCAAGTGCATCACAGTCAGGTACAAGGGAGAAAGCTATAGCCTACTAATAAGACAACACGTTTTATTTTCGCAACTTGTTTATTGACTTATTAATAGCAATTTGATGTGGAATAGACCTATGTGCCGATCGGGTCCAGACGGGTTCGGTCAGGTTCGGGTCCAGCTTAGACGGGTCCGGGTAGTACATTTATGGCATTTCTCGGTTCTGCACGGGTTCGGGTCCAACTTTCAAAATAATAGTCGGGCCGGGTCGGTTCCGTGTAGCACATTTACGGGTCTCTTCGGGTTCGGGTATGAATTTTTGGACCCGTGAAGACCTCTAATTCACACACATACATGCATACAGTTTACCAAGAGAGAGAGAGATAAAGCAGAGTACAGGAAAGCAAGAGGTTACAGCATTGTTTGACATTCAACATCAGTTTAGTTTTAACAGGCCCTTCTTTAAAAGGCGTAAGGATACTCAAAGTATCAAATAATGAGACTAAGTTTGATACTTGCATATCTCTCCAAGTTGAATTAAAAATGTCCTGATGCAATTTGTGGAGGCTTCCGTTGAATCCTTGCTGATATTGTCTTGACGAAAGAGAACCAGTTGGATTCAGAGGATCTTTGGTGAATGGAAGGTCTAGGCCGAGGCCTGGCACAAGCTTGGGGTTCCTTAGAAGCTTCTAGTAGGCCTACAGCATCATCTTGACGTCAGCATTTGTCAGTAAAAGAGAAGAGAAGCTTGATCTTGTAATCAGTGATTTTAAGGGGTGAAGACGTCACACCCTCTTGAGGTGTCTGAGCCAATAAAGTGTTTCCCTTTCAGAGGGAAGTTTTACGAGTCTTTGTTCTGAAGCAAGATATTAGCATAAGACACTGGATTGGATGAATGAGACAAGAACCTTCTAGATTCTTATAATACTAACATGTCACAGAGTTAGTAACATGTAACATAAATTACCAAATAGGAAACGAAAGTTGGAGTCCGTAGATACCAAACATGCTGCCAATGTGATTTCAGTTAACTATAAATTTGCAACTCTGGAACATTAATACCAAAATAGTTCAAAAGAGAGAATTAATACATAGAGTAAAGCCTATAAAAGGAAAGTCATGAGATGGGAAAATTGGATACATGTTTATACATTTCTCATGTGGTTATATAGAGAATATATAGGATTAAGAGAGTTTATTTGTCCTTTTCAGAAAGAATGAAGTCAGAGTTACTAGTCTCTGCAAAATGCTTTCTGATCGTGAAAGTTCTTATCAGTTTTCCTGTGTCCTGTAACAGGACAGCTAGTTCTGCCTGTGTGTTAGCTAAGTTTGGGATGCTAGTTGCAGTTTTAGGGGGATGGGTTCACAGAACTCTGATAGAGAGAGTTTATGGGTAATTCATTAAATATAATGAATAATTGTGTGTCTGATTGGTCCAGACACTACAGTTTAGTGAACATTTATTGTTTATGTATGTGTCTGTCTGATGTAGGTTGTAGTTTGTCGTGAATCGACACATGATGATAGTGGGATACGAGACTGGAGCAGGAGCTGAATCTAGAGGCTGAAGACAAACAGATGATGTTAGTGGAGTGAGATTTATGTTTTACAGCGCAGAGTTACAGTGTGATTCAGTACTGACTACAGGTTAAGACATAAGTTAGGTGTATGCCAGGCTAAAGACACGAGTCTATATTCAAGACTTAAACTGTGAGAGTGTCCGAGTCCTGAACATTGCCAGAAAGCCAATAACATATAATATTATGATATATTTAACATGGAAAATGGAGAATTGTCATCTGGTCTAGAGGAAAAATTGAGTTTTGTATATAATAATACTCCAACTAAATATTTAGTTTGACCTGTACAAGTAGTCAATATTTTCAGAAGGTTCAACACCTGCTTACCCTATTTTAAAAAATATTATTTATTTATTTATGTTCAAATAGTACCTTTATTTTTGAAAGTGCCTGGTAAAAGTGGACCTGTTTCTTCGTGTCCAACAGCAGTGAGTCAGTGAAGGACGATGGCTTCCGCTGAACCGCACTATGACACACCAGATGAGCAGGAAGAAGAAAAGCTGAAACACAAGGAAGGTAATAAAGGAAAGAATATCAGTGTAAAATATTAATTTTGTCATTTAAGAAATGTCATTAATCTCTCTCTATTCTAGTCCAGATGAGCAGCAGTGCTCAATGTGGAGTCGGTGTTGATGTGAACGCTGAAACAGGAGCAACTGTAAATGCTCCTTTACTCACTGGAAACACCATGACAGGCCCAGTGACCTTCATCTACAGCTTAAACTCTGCAGGAAATGGTATCAATATAACAGTGCTTACTGAGACACAACTAATGAATTTTGTTTTATGGCAATATTGCTAATGGGCAGACATGCTTTAGTCTTTTCTTCAGTTTATCTGCATTTTTTGCCTTTAATTTTTGACTCCTCTCCTCCTTATCTTTCTCCACACAGAGACACAAAAAGCCTCAGAGAGAGAGCCAGAGAAGCACACAGTAGATCAAGGTACAACAGTCGTGTTTCCTCACACTGCACTGACAGATTCTGACCAACACCAACAGACCAACGGATCATTGTGTTTTCCCCCTGTTGACAGTGGCTGGTGTTGGTTTTCATCAACTGAACATGTTCAATCAGAGTTTATCAGGGTGTGTAATGTTTGAGCAGGGACAAAAATTTTATACAGCTCACACGCAGTGTTGAAGTATACATTACTAGAGTAAGTACTTACAAATTATTAACAAACTATTAGTTTATAATTTATTCATAGTTTATATATTGTTGTCTCTGCATTGTTAATATATTAATATTCATGGGGACTCTGCCTAGGCATGTTTTTTATACTGTACAATCTGTATATTCTATCACCCTATACTAACTTTGCCTGGCAAGGCCAGACTGATATATCTTCTACAAGATATATCAGTCTGGTCAGTCCGCCCTCCGTCGTGATTCGAGTCAACTCCAAACCGTACCGTGCAATCAGATTCGTTTATTTCAGTGACGCAAACAGCATCACTCTAGTGTGGCGAAAGTCCCTTCAAAATCAACAAAGATTGCACACGGCAGACCCGAGAGTTTGTTCTATTCAGCCGTGAATTCAGTTTTAAATGACCAAAAACACATTAATTATTTACTTTTCGCTGTTGACTCTCTTGTCGCTTTGCTAACGTCATATCCGCCCTTCTCTGATTGGTTTACTCCGCTTCGTGTTTGCTCGGATTTGCTCCGCCCTAGAAATCGAATTGATTCAATGGCCGACCAGACTCATCCACTGGTACAGTGGTGAGGCTGGATTTTCCAGGCAAATATTAACTCTAATATTAATATAATAAGTAAAAATATATGATACATATATATAATTTTCCATGACCTAATCAAAAGTGTTAATCATTTATGGTTAATAAGTTGTTAACAAAGCATAGATAAACATTATCTAACTCTTTACATATAAGCTAATTAAACAATAATAATTTGGTTAATTATAGTGACAATGAATGGAGAACTCACTATTTGTATATAGCCTATTAATAAATTAACAATGTAGAGGCTACAATATATTAACTATGAATGAACTATAAACTAATAGTTTGGAAATTATTTGTAAGTACTTTATTACTGTATATTAATTATAAGGTGTTAACCAATAATGTGCATGTTCATTATAATTAATAATCATTTTCTGTACATGAAATATGATATGATGTAAGATTTTGATTGCTCACCCCTACAAGGTGTGTATGTGAGTTGACAAGTTAAGGCATTTCCATGACCACAAATGTAGTAAACTTAAGCATAATCTGTGTAAAACATTATTTAAACACTGTTACAGTATGAGAGTGATTAATTTGAATATAGTAGAAACACACTTTTCAAGTTACCAAACATGTGCAGAAGTTATTTTTGTAATGGGAATTCAAAACTAAATTAGAAAATTTAAATATAGTTTTTATTATTTATTGAAAATCTGATAACTTTTTGCTGATTTTTCCCCTCTTTCTCAAAGGCTCGACTGCAGAGGACAGTAAAGCTGCTCATCATGATTACACAGTGACCAGCCGCAGATTGAAGGACAAATTAAAACAGGAGTGTGAGCGAATATTGGTTGGTAATTCTCAGAAGGGTCATCAGAAATACCTGAACGATATTTACACTGATCTATATGTGGTGGAGAATGAGACTGGAGGAATAGTCAGTGAGCACGAGGTGAGACAGATCGAATTCAAACGATTTGATGCCAAGGACACACCGATCCAGTGCAATAATATTTTTAAAGTCAATAATGGTCGACGAAACAGAAAAGTGCTGACGATGGGCATCGCAGGGATAGGAAAAACGGTGTCCGTCAATAAATTAATCCTTGACTGGGCTGAAGGAAAAGACAATCAGGATATTGACTTAATTTTTCCTCTTCCGTTCCGTCAGCTAAATTTGATCAAAAATAATTTCAGTCTAATGGGACTGCTTCACAAATACTTCTTTAGTGATCCTAAAGAACTGCCCTCTCTTCCTGAAGGTGATGGTAAAATCATGTTCATCTTTGATGGGCTGGATGAATGTCGCTTCCCTTTGAGCTTTAAACAGGATGACAGATTTACAGATGTTCACAAAGAAACAACAGTGAGTAAAATGATTACAAGCTTAATCAAGAAACATCTGGTTCCCTCTGCTCTCATCTGGATCACATCCAGACCAGCAGCAGCCAGTCTGATACCCCGAAACTACATTGATCAGGTGACTGAAGTGCGTGGATTTAACAATAAACAGAAAGAGCAATACTTCAACAAAAACAGCAGTTCTGAGGTTGCTGGAAACATCATTCATCATATAAGGAAATCCAGGAGCCTGTACATCATGTGCCACATCCCCATTTTCTGCTGGATCTCTCTCACTGTTCTTAAGCCTCTACTGGCTCAAAAGAGTGATGAAAAAACTCCCACAACTCTCACAGGGATGTACACAAACTTCTTACTTACTCAGCAGCAACAGATGAAAGCAAAATACAGTTATGATCCTGAACCTAAAGCCAAAGCAAGGTCTTTTGATCAGATTATTCTGAAGCTTGGGAAACTGGCCTTTCAACAGCTGGAGAAAGGAAACCTAATTTTCTACAAAGAAGATCTTGAGGAATGTGGACTAGATGTCCATGAACAAACGATATTCTCTGGGTTATGCACTCAGATCTTTCAGGAAGAAAAGGCTATTTCAGCAAGAAACGTTTACAGCTTCATACATCTCAGCATCCAGGAATTCCTTGCTGCTCTATATGTGTTTTTGATTAGCCAAGAAAAGAAAATGAACCCATTTCTTGAATCCTGGAGAGAAAAACTGAAGTGGAATTTCTCCAAAAAGCCACTGTTTAAACTTCATAAGGCTGCAGTCAACAAGGCTGTGCAAAGCAAGAACGGACACCTGGACCTTTTCCTCCGGTTTCTTCTGGGTCTCTCACTGGAGTCTAATCAGAGTGATCTGAAGGAACTACTGCCAAAACTGAAACTGAAAAGAGAGAACGTTGAAGACACAGTTGAGTATATCAAACAAACAATTGAGATGGAGAAATCAGTAGAGAGGACCATCAATCTCTTCTACTGTCTGAGTGAACTGAAAGATGACTTTGTGGAGGAAATCCAGAAGAATCTTAGCTCAGGAAATCTTTCAGCACAGAATCTCTCCTCTGCTCAGTGGTCTGCTCTGGTGTTTGTGCTTCTCATCTCAGAAGAGACGCAAGAGAAGTTTGAACTGCAGAAATACAGAAGATCTGATGAAGCACTGATCGGACTGCTGCCAGTGATCAAAAACACCAGAAGAGCACTGTAAGAGTCTTCTTTACATTTATTTATATACAATATTGGTCTTTTGTAATTGGGCCTTCTTTTTCCATGGATGACTTGTTGGCCTAGTCTGTTCAGAAAAAAATGAATAAATGTATCAATGTGTGTAATGATATTGAAACTGAAAATAATGGTTTGATGTTTCATGAAGAAAAAATTGTTTTAGTTTGCTTAGATCACTACAGTCAAACACTCCTAACCAGACCCGATGTGATCAGATTCCAACAACAAACAATTTGACTGTCAACACTAGATGTTACGCGATAATGAGAAGTGATAAAATTAATCAAAAACCACAGAGTGTGGGCGGGCTCTCTCGGCAAGAGCACAGCAGACACAATGAAATAGGCACAGAATGATATTCAAACTCACATAGACGCTTTTAGCATTAAATAAAGCACATAAACAGTATATTTTCATTATCAGTATATTATCATTGCTATACTTGCTGTTGTTGCTCCAGTTGCGATGTTGCGGAGAAATAGAAACCATTTTTAAAATAGAATCGTCGCATGCCACGGCTGTTTAGGACAAAAATTAACATGGAAAAGAAACCTTTTATCGTGTGTTGCGACATCATGTCTGGTTAGGACAAATTTGAAAGGGTTTTCCAAGTTATCTATGCTCTAGATCAGTGGTTCTCAAACCTGTCCTAGGGACCCCCCACCACTGCGCATTTTGCATGTCTCCCTCATCTAACACACCCAATTCAACTCCTGCAGTCTCTACTAATTAGCTGATGACTTGAATCAGGTGTGTTAGATGAGGGTGACATGCAAAATGTGCAGTGGTGGGGGGTCCCAAGGACAGGTTTGAGAACCACTGCTCTAGATTGTAAACATTACCTAATAAGCATTAATATTGCTGTTTGTTTTGTTCACTACACAGGCTACAGAGCTGCAATCTCACTGCTCAGTGTTGTGAGAGTTTGTCTTCAGCTCTACAAAACTCTGCCCTGAGAGAGCTGGACCTGAGTAACAATGACCTCCAGGATTCGGGAGTGAGGCTGCTCTCTGATGGACTGAAGAGTCCAAACTGTCAGCTGGAGATACTGAGGTCAATTGTTTTACAATAAGCTATCACAATAAAATGTGCACACATGCCCTCTTATTTGTATTAGGGATGCACCGATACCGATACTAGTATTGGTATCGGGCCCCCGATACCAAAGACCGATACCTCACATGACGTTCAAGGACATTTCTGTACGTTCTGACAGAAATGTCCTTGCACTACGCACATATTGCGAACTGTATGCTTTTAATCACAATTCATTATCGATTGTTTGACAAACATACTAAGGTGTGCAAATATTGTCAAGTAAACGCACAGCTAAATTAGTCCCAGGCAGGTTTCGACTGCATTACAGTACCATATCACTTCACCAAATGATTTCAGTTATTTCAAAGGTCTTTACATCTTACAACAGCAGAAGTACCAAACCCACAATGACTTTGAACAAACAAATAAATATAACAAACAATAGGATAAAAATGTAAAATTATTTTCTTGATTTTCCCACAAAATTACATTTTATTTTCTATGAAGAGCACACTTTCTCTGGCTCTATGTTCCACAAATACAGATCACCGAACACACATACAGTAAAGACACACACTAACACACACAGAAACATTTTGTCAGTGCTGCCCCTTGACTTCATCAGTAAAATAGTTTGACAATGCTTGTAGTATGTCTGAAAAAGGAACTGTATTAAGTGATGTCTGAAATCTAGCTTTCCTCAAGGGGTGTTGGTCAAAACCCAAGATCCAATCAGCTTAATCTAAAGGAGGTTTATTTGTTCTCAACACAATGGTAATTTTCATCCAGGCTGTACACAACACAGCTGTACACTGGCTTTACAAAGTTAATCCATATTCACCAAAGGGGTATGTGTGTACATATACAGAAATATAAATACAATTATAGTAACATATAGGTGCATGCAAAAATCTAGTTTTGAATTACAGAATATAACATTGTCCATGAAGAGTAATACAGAATATCAACGCAAGACATATTCAACTGCATGGCTCTAACATTATAATGGGCATAATGATACAATATTGTATTGAAGACTGTTGTATGCACTGATAACTATTACAGTTCTAAACCAGCTTAGAAGACTATTTACCCAATTAATATCCAGTGATTAGAAGAGGAAGTAAAGAGGCCAGATTCATGGATCAGATTTACTCAATGTATTGATTGTTCATATGAAAGAATGAATTATTTGCTCACAACATAAACAAAATGTAAATATGTCTCAAATAAAACAGCGTAAGCGTACGCTAAATAACCAAACAATATAACAATGTGCTTTAACTCGAAAGATACAATGATGATGTTGAGATCTGGCAATGAAGTTGTGGAAATAAGAATACTCAGTCTTTGCAAGTCCCAAATGTTTCAGAAGAGTCTACTTATTGCAAGGTGGGTGCAGATATCCTCACACATCGATCCTCAGACGCAATGCCATCACACTGGAACTTGAACAGGTGGTTACATGTCAGGATGTATCCTTATTTGGTCCTGAGAGGCTTAATGTAATGTGATATTAACAGTGAGGCCTGTAGCTTAGTGTGCGTGAAGGATGTGTGTGATATGTGCAGAGCGAGATCAGCTGGATAAATGTGGTTCTACAATAAAATAAAACTCAAATAGTTTTCTGATATGATTTGTACAACAAAGTAAACATTACCTAATAAGCATTAATATTGCTGTTTGTTTTGTTCACTACGCAGGCTACAGAGCTGCAATCTCACTGCTCAGTGTTGTGAGAGTTTGTCTTCAGCTCTACAAAACTCTGCCCTGAGAGAGCTGGACCTGAGTAACAATGACCTGCAGGATTCGGGAGTGAGGCTGCTCTCTGATGGACTGAAGAGTCCAAACTGTCAGCTGGAGATACTGAGGTCAATTGTTTTACAATAATCTATCACAATAAAATATGCACACATACACTCTTATTTGGGCCTGATACTAAGCTCATGTACTTGTACTCGTACTCGTAAAAATACCCCTGATACCAAAGACGATACCTCACGTGACGTTCTGACAGAAATGTCCTTGCACAGAGACTCCGGTGGCAGCAGCAGAAACAATGTCAGCCTCAGAGGTGTGGAAATACTTCAAAATTAATAATGACTACATACACATTGCGAACTGTATGCTTTCAATCACAATGTATTATCGATTAGTGAAGGTGGGATAGGTAGTCACTGAAAATTAGTGACTATTTAAGTTTTTTACAAAATTAAAAACAAATATCTAATGAATAGCTGAAATAGGTATAAATGTTCAAATAATTTTTATCATGCAAATAAGTGTAAATGTGTCTGACAACTTAACTACATTTAGAAAAGTAAATGAATACTTTTACTCTGGTAGATTTCCACAGACACTTTAGTTAATTTTATGACTGAATCAACAGAAAATAACAGCATACATACTGCACAGGTCAGTGTGTGATAGTAATGTCTGATTGTCAAACTAATGTCATGTGGACTGTTGCTGTGTCTTTGTAGGTTGTCTGGCTGCATGGTGACAGAGGAAGGCTGTGGTTATGTGTCTTCAGCTCTGAGTTCAAACCCCTCACACCTGAGAGAGCTGGATCTGAGCTACAATCACCCAGGAGATTCAGGAGTCAAGCTACTCTCTGATAAACTCCACCATCCAAACTACACACTGGATAAACTCAAGTATGTAAAGCAGAAATAGTTTGACTTTATTTATTTCATACATTTACAAAAGTTCTTACTAAAAATATAGGTTAAGCTTATACTACAGGGCTGAATGCTTGATTCTGATTGTTTGACAAACATACTGAGGTATAATAAATATTGTCAAGTAAATGCACAGCTAAATTAGTCCCAGGCAGGTTTTGACTGCATTACAGTACCATATCACTTCACCAAATGATTTCAGTTATTTCAAAGGTCTTTACATCTTACAACAGCAGAAGTACCAAACCTACAATGACTTTGAACAAATAAATATAACAAACAATAGGATAAAAATGTAAAATTATTTTCTTGATTTTCCCACAAAATAAATCACCGAACACACATACAGTAAAGACACACACAGAAACATTTTGTCAGTGCTGCCCCTCGACTTCATCAGTAAAATAGTTTCACAATTTGTGTAGTATGTCTGAAAAAGGAACTGTATTAAGTGATGTCTGAAATCTAGCTTTCCTCAAGGGGTGTTGGTCAAAACACAAGATCTAGTCAGCTTAACCTAAAGGAGGTTTATTTGTTCTCAACACAATGGTAATTTTCATCCAGGCTTTACAAAGTTAATCCATATTCACCAAAGGGGTGTGTGTGTACATATACAGAAATATAAATACAATGACAGTAACATATAGGTGCATGCAAAAGTTTTGAAGTTTTGAATTACAGAATATAACATTAACCATGAAGAGTAATACAGAATATCAATGCATGGCATGTTCAAATACATGTTCAAATGCATGGCTCTAATATTATAATGGGCATAATGACATATTGTATTGAAGACTGTAGTATGCACTGATAACTATTACAGTTCTAAACCAGCTTAGAAGACTATCTACCCAATTAATGTCCAGTGACTAGAAGAGGAAGTAAAGACGCCAGAGTCATGGATCAAATTTACTCAATGTATTGATTGGTCAAATGAAAGAATTAATTATTTGCTCACAGTGTTAACAAAATGTAAATATGTCTCAAATAAAACAGCATAAGCGTACACTGAATAACCAAACAATATAACAATGTGCTTTAACTAGAAAGATACAATGATAATGTTGAGATCTGGCAATGAAGTGGTGGAAATAAAAGTACTCAGTCTTTGCAAGTCCCAAATGTTTCAGAAAAGGCCACTCATTGCAAGAAGGGTGCAGATATCCTCAAACATAGATCTTCAGACACGATGCCATCACACTGGAACTCGAACAGGTGGTTACATGTCAGGATGTATCCTTATTTGGTCCTGAGAGGCTTAATGTGATGTGATATTAACAGTGAGGCCTGTAGCTTAGTGTGCGTGAAGGGTGTGTGTGATATGTGCAGAGCGAGATCAGCTGGATAAATGTGGTTCTACAATAAAATAAAACTCAAATAGTTTTCTGATATGATTTGTACAACAAAGTGCTGCGTCATTATCATTTCATGTGAGTGAACTTGTGAGACATCGCTAACGTGATAAATGCATAATATAGCAGTTGATCTTTTACAACTGAAGAATTATCTCATTGATGCATCTAACAGCTTATCAAGACAATGATTATTAAACTGAAAAATGAAACGAACACTTACAGTCTGCAATGATGCATGCGATGGTATTCACCATACGATTCCACCAATCTCTTGAGTGATCACACAACATCGGGCCGTCTATCACATTTGAAAATGCCAAACTATTCACGATCTGAGTGCTCTATGGTTGATCTATAGCTGGATGGCCTTAATCCACCTTGACTTGTTTATTTACAATAATAACACACACTACATTTCTTCCTTCTTTTCCTCCATTGCCGTGTATCTGATCTCACGCTATTTTTGCAGATCTCGTGAGACTTCTGATTAAACTCTGCAGATGCAATACTCAAACAGAGCACAGTACAATTATTATAATACTATAAGTTTACCTTGAACATGGCCTTTTGTACAATAATAATGTTGCATTGTTATGATAAACACTTTATCATGAACTTCATATTTATCATGAACTTCAACAGGTAAATTTCATCTGTTCATTGACACACACTTCCACACATGTAATCCACCTTGCACTTTCATTCACTCTCACTCTTTCTACAGATACAACCTGACAAAAAAGGGTGGTACATGTGCACATATGCAGTTTCTTTAAACAGTTAAAGGGTTAGTTCACCCGTAGTACACAGAAGCCTGCACTGTCTATACAATGTAAACAGCATTGGAGACTAACAGGTGCAAAAAAAGTATTCCCGTTGCTTCATAACATTGGATAGTTCACCCTAAAACGAAAATTACCCCATCATTTATTCACCCTCAAGCCTTTCTTGGTGTATATGACTTAGTTCTTTAAGCCAAACACAATCAGAGTTATATTAAATAATGGAAGTGATTGGAGTTTTTGAAATCCAAAAAAAGTAAAAAAGTGCATCCATCAATCATAAAACATACTTCCATGCGGCTCAGGGGGCCTTCGGAAGGGAATCAATGCTTTGTGTAAAAAAAAAAAAAAAAATCCTTATTTAAAAAGAAGCATTAACCCTCTGGGGTCTGAGGCTAATTTGGGGCCCTGGAGAAGTTTTGACATGCCCTGACATTTATGCTTTTTTCAGTTGCTTATAAACATATTAATGACAAAAGTCTCATTACACTGTATTCAGCACAAAGTAGGCTTCAATAATATGTGAGCAACAAGTATGTACTTTTTGAGAGAATTATGTATTGTATGAATGTTTTTTTTTTTTTTTTTTAAGTCACTGAAATAAGGCCTCAGAACACATACTATATATTTTTTCACAAGAGTTTTGGGAACTGTATATTTTAGTCTAGAATTTTTGCTTCAAAGTTATGTTAAAATCATTCTGCCTACTCAGACACATAAAACAATATATTGATTTTAAATTTCACGGAGGCTCAATAGATTCGTCATCGTCTACATTGACGACATACTGACTTATTCTGATAATATGGCGGAACATATCCAACAGATCAGACAGGTCCTGCAAAGATTAATTCAATACCAGTTATACGCCAAAGCAGAAAAATGTGAGTTCCACAAAACAGTAACATCCTTCCTTGGATACGTTATCAGCCCTGACGGAGTTGCCATGGATGAGAAGAAGTTTTCTACCATACTCAACTGGCCACGACCCAACACCCTCAAAGAACTGCAGTGATTCCTGGGATTCTCCAATTTCTACCGCCGTTTCATACGGAACTTCAGCTCCATAGCCTGCCCACTTACTAGCATGGTTAAGAAGGGTCAACATCAGCTAAAGTGGACTCCTTCTGCCATCAACGCCTTCCAGCAGCTGAAAGAACGTTTCACCACGCGGGATTCTGCATCATCCCGACCCGTCACTCCCGTTCACCGTTGAGGTTGACGCATCCAGTACCAGGCTAGGGGCAGTCCTGTCCCAGCGACAAGGTAACCCACCTAAACTTTACCCTTGTGCTTACCATTCCAGAAAACGTACAGCAGCAGAGCGTTACTACGATGTGGGTGACAGAGAGCTACTGGCTATGAAGGCGGCATTCGAGGAGTGGCGTCATTGGCTGGAAGGAGCCGCACATCAGTTTGTCATCCTAACCAATCACAAGAACCTTGAATATCTACGCACTGCCAAGAGACAGTATCTGTCACAGAGACGAACTCCGTGGTTCCCTCATCTGGCCATCGGAGGGAGCCATCTCCATCTCACTCTTACACACTACATTTCCCATCAGCCCGTATCTTGGACTAATCAGTGCCACAGCTGATACCCATCACCGGGACTATAAAATACTCTCTTATCTCTCAGCTCATTGTGAAGGCTTGTTTTGCCTTGGTACATGTAAACATTTCTGAGCATTATATATCTTGTCTGACTACCTGTTGCTGATCCTGTTTGTCGGAAAGTCTTTTATTTCCTGTCATTTTATTTGAAACTGTAGTGATGTCATTTCCTTTCCGAGCGCATCACATCCTCATTCCCGACACCGCATTCTGTGGGATGGTGGCTCGTGTGTGTGTAACCTAATCGAAAGTAAGTTTCATCCTGCACTAAGATGCAAATATTGCCATCGGATTTGTTTAGATGTTGTATACTCTCACCTGTTTTCACGTTAAGTATATTATACGCATGGTTTGATACTTCTGTGTGTATTTTTTTAGTTAATAGGTATCACGTGACCATGTTATAAGCCTTGTTAGACTGGAGATTGTTTCCTTTACATTATTTCAGCCTTAAGCTGTATTCTCGAGTGCTATATTTCAGTTCTTATGCCCTTTAGTCCTACTGCTAAATCGTGTTTAGCCTCTGTGTCGCTGTCAGATGCACCTAGAGTGTAGTTCGACACTCCCTGGCCATGCGCCCCTCATGTGCTCGGCGAATGGGGTGCAGTTGCGCCCGCTTCCACTAGAGGGAAGCGAAGACCACCAAATCCATTTAGTATTCCTACTTTGCCTCATTAACCTTTCGTATGCCTGTATATTAGTTGTTTATGACTCCTTTCAGGTTATTTGACCAAATTATTATATTTCAGTATTCTGATTCAATGTTTATTATTACATTTGATATTACTGTATACCTTTGTACATATTTTTTATACTTTGTACATTGTGATTAATATTATTTCATTCTTTGTTTCTTTTATAGACCACACACACACACACACACACACACACACATACACACACCCCACATATATACCTCTTTGTACATCAATGCTTGTACCCAAACTACAATATTAAAGTTTGCTGGAATAATTTCTCCGTGCCCTTCTCTCTGACCGGAGCCCTGTCAAAGGAAACTGCCAGACCAGTATTATCCCCTTCAGAGTGTCTAACTCTATCACACTGTTGTTACCCGTTACTGATCCTCTGCTGCCTGCCTGTCCTGACCTACTGCCTGTTATCTGACCACGACTCTGTCTGTCCCTGTTATACCTGTCTGCTCCTGTTTGACCCTGCCTGTATGACCACAATCTTTATTAATAAAAGCATGCAAATGGATCCCTGCCAGAGTGATGAGTTGTTACATCAAGAAAAAACGAAAAATTGTTATTGTTCAAAAATTGTTTTATTTTTAAATGCTTATGGTGAATACCAAAATTTAAATTAAAACCGAATACACAAATTTCATGTGCACAAAATAAATATTGACTTCTTTTCAGATTTTTGTTTATTTCGTTTTGCATCATTATAAACCAAAAATAAAAAATGACAGATTAAAGTTGAAGAAATGTCAATTTACAAGTTTTCTTTTGTAAAATTGTTGTTTCTCTCACACTTTCGAGAGCCATGTCTCTGAAACATGATAATAGGCCCTACTTGACTTGATTTCCACCCATTCTCACTCACAAGTGGCCCGATACTGCCGCATGTCCCAGTGAATTCTATACTGGCAACAAAGCGGGACATTCAAGCGCTTAACATGAAAAATAAGTGCTTAATGTGTAGATGATATTGGAGGAGCAAATTCACTACACCTTATAAGCAGCCAATATGAACACAATTAATAACATGTTAAGCATTTTCCTTGGAAATATAACACAGTTATGAAGAAAATGCTTAAGTCCCTGTAAAGTCATTTTAAAGTATGTGTTCTGAGTTTGTCACACCACAGAAAAATGTGTTATTAACCACCCAGCCAAATTTGAATGATTAAAAAAATCTGCAAGTAAATGAAAATCTCGAAAAAATAGGCAGCGCTCTCTGCTCTCAAATGCTGGGGGCGTGTCCGCTGTCAGCGCTGAAACCACGCCCACTCGCGAGAGCTGCAGTCTCAACTGACTTGAGTCTAATGAGTCAAACATACTGATGCATATAAACAAAATCATGTTAGAGGGTTGCAAATTTTAGTAGAGATACTGTGGACTACCTACTAATTATAACAGCACACACGGCAACTTACACTCATTGGTGGGCACGTATTGCCGTCTGTTGTCGAGTCGACAAATGACGGCGCCGCGAGACGGGAGGATGAAGGCCAGGATGGGAGAGATTCTGTCCGGCTCCATATCATATCATCGGTTGTCGGTGGGATGGTAGGAAGGCCGAGGCGGGAGGGGGGCCGAGGTCTGTTCAGTCACATTCACCAAAAACAGTGGATTATCTGTGAATCCCAGCTGTCTGATGAAAGTTTTAAAACTATCCGGTGTAGAACGATCACTTTAGAATCCTTCATATCATCATTTTAGGAAATTTAAATAAGGAGACCGAGCATGTTGTATATTATAACAACCATGTAATATGCATTTGCGTGACGAAGGCATTACTAGCTAAATGTGCAAAGGGCTGTATAACTAATGACACTCGAGATTGAGCGGGTGAACGACTGCTGTAGAGTTAGAGGCGGCGCCACGCTCGGTGCGTCATCAACAGTTATATAGTGTTAGGGGAGGGGCTATGCTCCGGGGTCCAAGTGCGTCATCAGACCCCCGTTTTAGCTCCGCCCCAAAAATCCTGAGCAGAGACTTGGTGAAAAACTGTTTAACGCTCTAACTTCACAATTAAGCATTACACAATTCACAGTCTTTGTAATGTGTTTCAGCAAAACATTTGTAACATTTATAAAGTATTTAGAAAGAATTCTCAGAATTGACTTTACAGGGACGAAAAAGTCACAGTAATTTAGCCGTCGTTTAGGCCTTTATTTGTATAAAACAGAGTAAAAAGCAAGTCGCTCATTTTTGGTACACAGATTTCAACAGTTGATCAGCTAAATAAAACAGGTGGTGTGCCAAATAGGCCAGGGATAGTTTTGACAGCAGATGCAATGTAAATAAATTAATATTTAATATGATTAACTAATTCCACCACACGCAAATGTATGCGTAGGCAGAAGAAAGCAATGTCCTGTAGGGTTTGTGTCATTAATCTGGTTGTTTGATGAGATATAGACATAGATGAAATGTCCAAGTTAAGAATCTATACAACTGTAACTGATGAACAATTATGTTGCGCGGAACTGAGAAAGAACTGCTGACAGCAGCTTGATCTTCACTATTAAGTGGCAAGATGGCGCCAGTGTGTGTGGCATGCCGTCTGCTGCTCCTAGTCCCATTTGTGTTTGTGTTGTTTGTGTCAATTATTTGTAAGAATACTAACTCTCTACTGGTGTATGATCGCCAAGCACTGCTCAATATTAGGAATATAGGAATAGCGACTATTTTTAAAGAACAATTTAATTGTCGCCAACTGTCATTAGACAATTATTCCAGTTTTGAGTTGAATATCTTTGAACTGGGTCGTTTCCAGCCAGTGCTCTGCGCTGTGATATATGGACCACCTAAGTACAACAAGGATTTCATCAAGACTTTTCTGACTTTTTGTCTGGAATTATGGCGAATTATGAAAGGATTTTAATTATTGGTGATTTTAATATCCATGTCTGCTGCCCTACAAAGCCTCTGGTTAAAGACTTTTTTACATTTAATTGATTCTTTTAATCTGGTTCAGTCTGTGATGGGTTCGACACACGAGTATGGTCACATGTTAGATCTCATCTTATCGTGTAGTTTACCAGTTTCTAACCTTGAAATTTCTAAAGCATTTTTCTCTGATCATATGCCTGTTCTTTTTGACATTTCTATTCCTTGTTTTTCTAAACCGAGTATTCTAGCTCGGTGATGTCGTATATTTAAATCCTCCACTGCTGCTCAGTTCTCTGCTGTTTTTCAAAATTCTTCTGAAACTCATAATACATTTCCATCATGTTTTGATACTGAGGAGCTAACCTCATTGTTTAATTCCACCTGTCAAAGTGTTTTGGATATTGTTGCTCCTTTTAAAATTACCCGTCCTAAGCCAAGAACAGAGCCATGGTTGAATGATATTACTCGCACTGTCAGACGTGAGTGTAGGAGAGCTGAACGTCAGTGGAAAAAAGACAAGCTGCAGGTGTCTTTTGACATCTTAAAGGAGACTTGGTACAAATACAAAAAAACTGTTAAAGCTGAGTGTTGTGTTCATAGTTAACCACAAGGTGGCAGTGGAATGTTGAAGTGTTGAAGTGCTGCTTGGAAAAAGACAACGAGAGGTGATGTTCTGAAAAGACAAGTTTGGCATGTGTGAAATAAAAAAGAGCATCAAAGGAATTACTCCGGTCTTGTGTTTAATACTTCAATACACAAAAATTGGCGACGATGGTTTCCGTGCCTACGCCTGCATCTTTTCTGCCATGCAGTGGAGAGCCTGCGATTCCTTTTGCAACCTGGCGAAAAATGTTCGAAAATTACTTGCTTGCTATTAATGCTACAGGAGACTCATGGCCGGATGCCAGGAAACGTGCTATTCTACTACACAGTTTGGGGACTGAAGGCCAGAGGCTGTTTTACACATTTCCTAATACTGGAACTACATTTGCAGAGGCAATGTCAGTGTTGGAGAATCATTTTGTCCCAAAGGTGAATGTTGTGGTCGCTCGACATTGCTTTCGCCAGCGTTCTCAACGCGCTGATGAGACCATTTCACAGTTCCTGTCTGCTTTGCGGGATTTATCTTCATCATGTGCTTATGGTGACATGGAAAGTGAAATGCTGCGCGATCAGCTGGTCGAACGATCGTATGCTCCAGCAGTGCGAGACAGACTCCTGCTTGAACCATCATTGACACTTGACACCGCTATTGTTACTGCATGTCAGGTGGAACAAGCGCTCTCTAATTCGGACATGCTCACGGCACAAAGTGCAGTTCAGGCCGTAGCTTCTAAACCCTTTCATCGGAAGAAGCGTGATGCACATTCTAACGGAGCAAAATCTGTGGCTGATACTACACGGCGCGCGAATCGCGCGTTACCGTTGCGGACCTACAAATCACCTCGCTAATGCTGCCAATTGCCCAGCTGCTCGAGCCAAATGCCGTACTTGTGGTAAGACTGGACATTTTTCTAAAGTTTGCCGTTCTTCTAAGGACGTTCGGGAAGTGGTCCCGGACATGGTTGTTCTTTTGACTGATACTGTAAATACCTCTGCAGACAAACTTTTGTGCAATGTTCATGTTACAACGGCAAATGGTGCTTCTATTGAGACTGAATTAGTCGTGGACACAGGCTCTTCAGTGTCAATCCTGCCTGTGGCTGTGTACAAACGACACTTTTCGGATCGTTCACTTACTGCTCCCAAAGTGGAACTGGTTACGTACATGAAAGAGGATATCCCTGTACTAGGATGTTTACATGCGGACGTTTCACTGAATGAAAAGGTAACCACCGCTTGTTTTTACGTTGTGAAAGGTGGCTCTGCTTTGATGGGCATGGACCTAATTCGAGCCTTGAACTGTTCTTTTCACTTTGGTACTGTTACTGCTCCTAACGAACTACATGCACTCGTTGGTGAAACTATTTCTGCTCCAGATACTTCTGTGGGGTGCGTGAAAGGCTTTGTTCATAAGCCTACAGTCAAACCTGATGCTACTCCAGTTCGACAGAAGCTTCGTCGACTTCCATTCTCCGTTCGACAAGCTGTTTCTGCAGAACTGGACTCATTACTGCAAAATGGCATAATTGAGAAAATAGATTCTTCCCCATGGATTTCGCCTATTGTTGTCACCACGAAGAAAGGAGGTAAAATACATCTCTGTGTTGATCTGCACGAGCCAAATAAGGCCCTGATTGTTGACAGCCACCCTCTGCCGCATATGGACGAACTGTTGAGTGAATTAAGAGGCACATCAGTGTTCACTACAATTGACTTAGCGGCTGCTTACCATCAGCTTACCTTACACGAGGAGTGCCGGGACATCACTGCGTTTATTACGCATGATGGTCTCTTCAGGTACTGCCGGGTTCCATATGGCCTTGCTTCCGCGCCATCTGCGTTTCAAAAAATGATGGAAACTGTCCTAAAAGGCATACGTGGGGTGAGGAACTACCTGGATGATATTATAGTATACGGTGCCACCCAGGAAAGTCATGATGCGACGCTGCGCTCAGTCATGCAGCGCTTGTCCGATGCAGGACTACAACTGAACTGGGACAAGTGTACGTTCAGCCAGTCATCCTTAAAATTCCTTGGACATGTCATTTCCAAACATGGAATTTTCCCAGATGAGGAACACAAGTCCGCGATCATTGAGGCTCCTGCGCCACACGATGTTGCTTCCTTGCGCTCATTTCTGGGACTGATTTCATGGTACAGAAAGTTCTTGCCGAACTTCGCTTCTGTTGCTGAGCCGTTGCGTGCGCTACTTAGAGATGCGTCAACTTCTAAATTTGAATGGACTGTGTCTGCTGAACGCAGCTTCAAAGAGCTGAAAGAACTGCTTTCTGGAAGTCAGGTGCTTGCGTTGTTTGACCCTTCCCTCCCCACTATAGTGTCGACTGACGCTTCTGACTATGGATTGGGGGGGGTTTTGACACAAATACACCCAGACCGTGTAGAGAGAACTGTAGCGTTTGCTTCTAGAAACCTTACTGCTGCCGAAAGGAAATATTCTACGGTCGAGAAGGAGGCGTTGGCTTGTGTCTGGGCCGTAGAAAAATGGCGGCCGTATTTGTGGGGTCGACTCTTTACGCTCAGAACTGATCATTGTGCGCTCACTACACTATTGGCAACCAAAGGCATTGGCTGAGCCGGTAATGCGGGTCGCCCGGTGGTCGGCACGCTTGCTTTGCTACACATATGACGTCATCTACCGACCTGGATGTCTTAATTGTGCTGCAGATTGTCTATCCAGGCTGCCATTACCGACAGGAAATGATAGTGCTGCTGTGGAACCAGAGATGGTTGCTTTCGTTACTGGACTGCCTACATTGTCTGTCGAGGATTTCATGGCTGCTTCGGAAGCTTTTCCTGAGTTAACCCAGCTGCGCTTGCGAATCGGGCAGGGCTGGCCAAAAAAATGCTGTGACCTGGATCCTGTTCTGGTGCCCTTCTTTTGCATTCGTGATGAACTGTGTGTGGATGGTGTGCTAGTGAGGAGAGGTGAACATCATGTTCTTGTTCCTTCTACATTGCGCTCTAAGATGATAAGCCTAGCACATGAGACACACCAAGGAATTGTCCAGACGAAACAGAGGCTGCGTGAATTATTCTGGTGGCCTCAGATGGATGCTCAAGTACAGTCGGCTGTCTCTTCCTGCTTAACGTGCCAATTGAATGACAAATCGGCTAAAACAGCACCGGCTCCGCTTCAGCCTGTTAGCCTGCCATCTGGACCATGGCAGAAACTAGCGATCGATATCGTTGGACCTTTTGAGAGAGGACCATCTGATTGTCGTTTTGCCATTTGTCTGGTGGATTACTATAGTAAGTGGCCTGAGGTAGCATTTTCTCAGAATGTCACTGCTGAGGTGGTCACATCATTCCTCCAATCAGTTTTCAGTAGAGAGGGAAATCCACAGTGTGTTGTGACTGATAACGGGCCTCAATTCCTCTCCAGTGTGTTTGCAGCATTCTTAAAGGAGAGAGGAATAAGTCACATGCATAGTACGGTCTATTTTCCACAATGCAATGGGGCTGTGGAGAGGTGGAACAGAGTCCTGAAAGAATGCATCCTCTCTGCGGAACAGATGGGGAAACCATGGAAACATGCAGTGACTGAGTTCTTGCAAAGCTACAGAGCTACCCCTCACAGTACTACAGGCGTTTCACCTTCTGAGCTTCTCCATCATCGCAAAATGCGTACAAAGCTGAATGTTTTTCCTGTTGGCCCCAAAAGTGACAAAAGTGTGCTAGAGTGAAAGAGACTGTGAGTAACAAACAGTGCAAGAGTAAAGAGTACACTGACAAAAGACGTGGTGCCAAGTACCACACTTTCAAACCAGGAGACCAGGTGAGAGTGAAACAACCTGGGCATGTGAAGAAGGGTGTTTCTCAGTTCTCACCACCACTGAACATTGAGCAACAAATCGGAAAGAGTACTTTCGTTCTGAGTGACAAAAAGAAATGGAATGTATCGACACTAGCTCGCTTTACAGCCCGTTACCACATAGAATGAGAACTTGCAAGCACCAGTGACATTTAATCTTAGGAAAAGTAGTAGAGTGCGTAGAATGCCAACGTGGTTGAAGGAATATGATTTAAAGTGAAGTGAAGTGAAGTTGTACATGCATGAAAAAAAAAAAAAAAGTAAAGAAAACATGCATCTTTGTTTTGGTTATGTTGTGAGCTTGTGAACAGTTGTAATTGCTTAAATACTTAAAACTGTGCATTAGAAAGAGTAAAACAAGGTCAGTTACATTGGTTAAGTTGTTGTGAGTTATTAACAAGTACACAGTAATTTTACGTGATTTTGTTACCTTACAAGAGTAACTTTGTTCTGAATACTAATCTGTGATATGAAGAATCTTTCAAGTAAGAGGGGAAATGTTGTGTTCATAGTTAACCACAAGGTGGCAGTGGAATGTTGAAGTGTTGAAGTGCTGCTTGGAAAAAGACAACGAGAGGTGATGTTCTGAAAAGACAAGTTTGGCATATGTGAAATAAAAAAGAGCATCGAAGGAATTACTCCGGTCTTGTGTTTAATACTTCAATACACAACACTGAGAAAACAAAGTATTTGTCTAATGTTATTCTTAAAAATTCTCATAAACCTAAAGCTCTTTTTAGCACAATTAATTCTGTACTAAACGCTTCTCAACCTACTATTTCTGATGTGTCCTCTGACACTTGTAAGAGGTTTCTACAATTTTTTGTGGATAAGGTATCAGTTATCAGAACACACATTATACCTCCTTCTGTGGACCCTCTGTCCTGATCACTTGCTCAGCTGTTTTTAACCAGTTTGAGCCTGTGTCTCTTTCTCTTTTGAAAGATATTATTCATCAGATGAAACCTTCTACCTGTCCTACAGATGTAGTTCCACCACATCTTTTAAAGGAGATTTTTGATTCCATTGGGCCTGTAGTTCAAGAAATTATAAATAGTAGTTTGACCTTAGGTGTTGTTCCACTAGATTTTAAACATGCTGTGGTCCAACCTCTGATAAAAAAATCCAACCTGGACACAACGGTTTTGTCTAATTATAGACCAATCTCTAAACTTCCCTTCCTTTCTAAAATATTAGAGAAAATAGTCTGTACACAATTGCAATCTTTCTTAGATAGATATTCAATTTTAGAAGTATATCAGTCTGGTTTTAAAGCTCTTTATAGCACAGAAACGGCACTTCTAAAGGTTTTTAATGACCTTTTATTGGTTACTGACTCAGGAGACTCTGCAATTCTTATGCTTTTAGATCTCACATCTGCTGTTGACACCATTGATCATAATATCTTACTTTCCCGGTTGGAACATTTTGTTGTTTTTAATGGTACTGCTCTGAAGTGGTTTAGGTCATACTTATCAGACAGGACTTTTTCTGTCCACCTTGGTGACCATGTTTCCTCATCAGCACCCCTTCCATTTGGAGTCCCTCAAGGATTTATTCTCAGCCCAATACTGTTCTCCTTGTATATGCTCCCATTAGGGTCAATTCACAGGAAATATGACATTTTGTTTCACTGTTATGCAGATGACACACAAATGTATCTGCCACTAAAAAGGAAAAATGCCAGTTCTTTAAAACTTCTTTTTGACTGTCTCAAAGACATTAAGGATTGGATGGCCTTATTTTTTTTACATTTTAATGAGAGCAAGACTGAAATCATTATATTTGGTCCAAACTGTACTAATAAGACCTCTAACATTAACATTGATTTGGGCCCCTTGCTTCCCTATGTTAAATCCACTGTTAAAAATCTGGGGGTAATAATGGATACAGATTTTAAACTTGACAAACAGATAAACTCGGTAGTCAGGTCAAGTTTTTGTCAGTTATGGCTTTTATCTAAAGTTAAGCCTTTTTTGTCATTTAATGATTCTGAAAGGCTTATACATATTTTTATTTCATCACGTTTAAACTATTGTAATGCTCTCTATGTTGGTGTCAACCAGGCCTCTCTCTCATGCTTGCAGTTAGTGCAAAATGCAGCAGCTCGACTTTTAACACTAACACGTAAACGGGAACATATTTTGCCCATATTGTCTTCGCTATATTGGCTTCCGGTTCATTTTAGGATTGATTTTAAGGTTTTAATGCTTGCTTATAAATCTTTAAATGGCCTAGCACCAACTTATCTTTCCGACCTTATACAATTGCACATCCCATCAAGGTCTCTGAGGTCTGCTGATCATATGCTGCTGACAGTTCCTAGAGTAAGACTAAAGCACAGGGGTGATCGTGCCTTTGCAGTAGCTGCCCCTAAACTCTGGAACTCATTACCTTTGTCTGTGAGGATGGCCCCTAATTTAACTGCTTTTAAAACTAGTCTTAAAACATATTTTTATTCTTTGGCGTGTAACACTGTCACATAAAATACATGTTTTACCGCTCTATTTATTACAATGATTTTATGTATGATAGAGTTTTAATTGGTTTACATGTTTTTTATAGTCCATTTTATTCCTCTTAACTATTTAATGTGTGTATGTCTTTAAATGAGTCTGGGTCTGCCTGTCATGTGACTGGTCACATGACAGGAATAAGGAAGTAAGCCAGCATAAAGGAGGCAGCATGGCAAACAATCAACCCCCCATTACAAACGTGATCACCTGCTAGCTGGATTGTGGAGTTTCATTTTACGGACTTACCTTTCCAGCAAACCACATCACTTTTCCATTGGATTATCACTTTCAGGACTTTGTATATACACCGGTGGACACTTTCACATTGGGACTTTCAGCACGCTACTAGGACTCTTAAGGACCGTTTTAGGGTATGGTACAAACGGACTCCACGCTTTTAAACAGCCTAAGTTTTTCTAGTTTTATTGTGTTGTTTTAAGTTCCATGTGGAAATTGTAAATACACTTTATTTATTCACTTCAATTCTGTTGTCTGTCTCATTTTTTTTAAGCACTCCAAGAGCTCACACAGTATAATCTGACCCCAGTTTTAATTCATGTAAAATCGACCTATTGGGCCGATCGTTACAGGCATTTAATACAGTCTGAAAGCTGTGGGTTTTTTTGTTTGTTTTCCTAATTTGTAATGTTTTGTATATTGCTCTTTTTATTGTTGTTGTTTGTTTTATGACCCTTTTATATGTACAGCACTTTGGTCAACTACTGTTGTTTTTAAATGTGCTTTAGAAATGAATTAAACTTGAAACTTGAATTAATATCTGGGCTGTCCAGCGCATCGCGCAGCTCCAGCAGAGATTTTGAGAGTTAATCAGCTAAATAAATCAGCGGTGTGCCAAATACATAGGCTAGGAGTAGTTGTGAGAGCAGATTCCACGTAAATGAATATTTAATACAATAAATTAGTATTTCACGGCACGCAAATGTATACAGAAGAAAGCTCTGTCTAGTCTTTGCCCTGGCATGGGTTGTGTTGAGCCATTTATTAGTCTGGCTGTTTGATGAGAACGAAATTAAAATTAGCTGCAATAAACTCTGTAATAATCCGTACAAATGCATCGGATATATAGCTACTATTCTGTTGCGTGGAGCTGAGTTCTGGAGCTAAAGAACTGATGGCACGGCTTGATCTTTGGTTGATCAATCAGCAGAAAGGGGCGTTTTATTCCCGCCCATGTAGAGATCGAATATTCAAGCCGTTTATCCATTTTGGTTTTATTGTTTTTCCATTTGGCGGATTAGAACAAAGTGTGATTAAAACAAAAATAAAAATATCATGCGCACAAAATAAATATTGACTTTTCAGATTTTTGTTTATTACGTTTTGCATCTTTATAAAGCAAAAATTAAAGTCGGAGAAATGTCAATTTACAAGTTTTCTTTTGTAAAATTGTTTCTCCCACACTTTTGAGATCCATGTCTCGGAAACATGATAATACTTGACTTGATTTCCACCCCATTCTCACTCACGAGGTGTCCGATACTGCCGCATGTCCAAGAGATGCTATACTGACGGCAAACGCGTCCAGCGAAGCGGGACATTCTAAGTGCTTAACATGAAAAATGCTTAATATGGCTTAATGTAGGTAATATTGAAGGAGCAAATTCACTACAACTTATAAGCAGTTCACTATGAACACTATTAATAGCACGTTAAGAATTTTCCCAGAAAATAAAACTCAGCCAAATTTACCAATAAAGATGCAGTCAAGCACATCAGGCTGAATATAAAGGCAACGTGGTTTTAACGTTCAGCGTTTTCCACTTATAGAAAACCATTATAAAAGCTTAACATAAAAATATTAGCCTTAGATGCTGTTGATGACAAGAAAATGTGCGAGAAAATAGTTTCTCCCTGGTTGTTGTTTTAGTAGGATTAAGCTACGTAAAGCGTACTCGTCCAGCGACTCGGCCGTAACGCATTGCTTTCAATGAGAATTGAGAAATATTTAATGTCAATTAATTTCACTTTCTCTACGCTATTGAGAAAACTAATGACAGTGTAACGGGGCTGTCTCTGCATTGTGTTGTGTAAAAGTCAGGATGGACACCACTTCGCGCTTGAAGAGCTTTTATTCTGTTGGCAACATTAAGCAGCAGTGATCAGATTCGCAAATCACCCTCGTGTGTTCGCAGCCATTCACTCTCTCGGCTGGCGCGAATCTAAATTGATTAACATTTATATGAACAGTTATACAATAACAATTGAGAAATATGTACCTGTTGGCAACATTAAACAGCAGTGATCAGATTCGCAAATCACCCTTGTGTGTTCTATATTGAGGTGAACAAACTTGATGTTACCATAAATGTGATGAAGCATGAACACAAATCATACAATATACATTTAAACACATATCTATATCAATATTAGTCCATAAAATGGTTATACAATTAATACAATCACGGAGCACTCACTCACCGCAGCCATTCACTCTCTCGGCTGGCGCGACTCTAAATGACCCTACCAGAACCAGTTCATTCTATGGGTGGAGTGTACAGGTTGAGTGCAATTAAAGGGGCCATACATGAAAATGTGTAGCATGTGGAAACACCTTTTTAACCCTGTTACACTCCCCCCTGCTGATTTCCACTTGCTTCTGCAAACACGTACACACACATAAAATGAGCACTAGAGCAACAACAAGAGTGAAAACACTGACCACATAATAACATCAGGTACATAACCTCAAGAACCATATACAGCAATAGGAAGAGAGAAGAGGAAAGAGAGAAAAAAAATGTATATTGTTCAAAACTCCATGAAATTGTCAGTTCAATTCAGTATAGTCACTATTCCCCACAGGAATTAAAGTGAAAAGAAGGTGGCCAATCCTCTAGACACTCTTAGACAAACATGCCCATTACATGTTAGCTAAACAATGACAATTCATACATTTGGACACACAAGTTACTCGGCAGAGAGACTTCACTCCCGTCTCAAATCAATACATTACACTTTCTTAAAGCATCCAAAACACACCAATATAAACAATATCAGTAACATTTGCATTAACCAATAGAGCAAAATGTATACCATAGAGGGAAAAAAAAAAAAAAAAAAAAAAAAAAAACCATAAAATTCAATATTATGTTTACCCCAGAACTTTTTGCTGGTTCATTATCTCAATAAATCTAGTAACTGGTTTAAACAGTCTACCAGCTCTGGATTTCACACGACTTAGTGAATGTTCAGCAGGAAAGTTATAAACACGTATATTTGACACTGAATTAGCTTCTACATGGTGACCACCATTAGGCATCGCAGCACTCAAGGAAACAGGAGCAGATAATTCAACTTGCTCTGCAATGGATTCAGGTACACTCCTGTCCAAACTCTCAACATCATCATAACCCTCGGTTCTCAGCTGGGTTGTATCAGGGCTGTTAATTACATCTTGCTCCAATTCATTAGACTGAGCCATATCCAAGACTTGTAAAGCCTCAATTACATCTGTAGCTTCCTCCACATCATACATGTCTGCATCATTCATGCCATTGGAAGGTAGCTGTGATACCCATGCTTGTGTCCTGTAATTAGAAGTATCTTCAGACACGTCAACGACCACAGAATCAACACTCTCAAAGTCACTTTGGTGGTTTTCGGTCGTATCTCCTTCTAAGTCATCATCAGGAAGTGGAAGAAAGTTTACTGGCATTATAAGGTTACAATGTACAGTCTTCACAACACCAGTACGACTGTGCTGAATTCTGAAGGTATGACTGTCTATATTATGTCCAACAACAGTGTAAACTGCATCCTCCCAAAGATCAGCAAGCTTCCGTTTCCCACGTGCTCCCTTGTTGGCAAGCAAAACTCGATCACCAACATCAATTGGTCCACCCTTGACTTTCCTATTGTACAAGTCAGCATGTCTCTTAAGCTGTTTTGTGGCAGATGACTGTGCAACGCGCATTGCCTCCTTCATATCTCTCGAGCCTGGATGTAAGAGTCATAGTTCACAACATCAGGACTGTCCAGAACAGTTTCAAATACAAGGTCAACAGGCAGCCGTGGAATCCTCCCAAACATTAACAGGAAAGGAGCATACCCCGTGGTTTCATGGATGGTGCAATTATAGGCAAAAGTTAGAGTTTTGAGCACTTGCGGCCATTTATTCTTGGTCTTTGCTGGCAGAGCACGTATCATGTTGCCCAGCGTCCTGTTCATCCTCTCACATGCTCTATTAACCATCGGATGATATGGGGTTGTTCTCGATTTTTGGACTCCAGCGACATTCAACATCTCAGTGATCAGGGCACTCTCAAAGTTGGCTCCTCTATCAGAGTGTATACGCCCTAGGAAGCCATAAACACAAAAGTAGTTATGCCACAATTGATGTGCCACTGCTTTGGCAGACTGATTTGGACACAAAAATGCATTAGCCATTTTTGTGAAGTGATCTGTCACAACAAGAACATCCAGAGACCGGTTGGCAGAGTCCTCCGCTGACCAAAAGTCTATACAGACTAGTTCAAGGGGCTCTGTTGTTCTGATGTTCTCCAACGGCGCACGACCCTCCGGTTCTGGTGTCTTGCTGATCACACATCGACCACAGCACTTCACATACGCTCTCACATCCTCCATACCAAGCAAGATAAAGAGTCCGCTGCTGACCTTGATGTCCTGCTTGGTCATGAACACCTTTTAACACCATGGATTTCATTGTATCAGGTACGACATACAGGTAAGTTTTCTTTTTGGTTACACTATTCTTTGAAACCCTGTACAACACACCATTCTTCATCAGTAGTTTTCCCCAGTGTTTCATAAATTTCAAGACAGTTGTTGGTTCATTTATTCTTTCCCTCCTGTTAGGTCTCTGCCCTCTCTCGACAAAGCAAATGACCCTGCTCAAAACATTGTCTTCCTGTTGTTTCCTAATCAGATACTCTTGGGAGAGCACATCAACGTCTGGCGATTCTGATGGCATTATTGCTTGCGGGAGGTGAGGCAGAAGTAAGGTATGCGACTTGATGTTTTTATCGCTGTCCCTACAGGAGTGCAGAACAGCTTCCACTTCCTGCTTCGACATTGTGCCAGGTATGGAGACTTTAACTGTATGGCAGGCAACAGCCACTTCTTCAGTATCAGGAGTACAGTCAAGGGGGTGAGTAGACCAGCGAAAGACATCTTGAATATGGTCTGTTTGCACAGCTTCAGCCTCTGCCAGCAATTTACTATAAGGAACTCTCGTCAGACGATGGAGTACGCTAGGGTGCAAAAAGGGCTCTCGGCTCAGGGCGTCAGCAACTACGTTTTTTGGACCAGGAACGTACTTGATGTCAAACTGGTATGGCGCTAGTTTAGCAACCCATCTGTGTTCGCAAGCATCCAGTTTGGCTTTGGACAGAATATACATTAATGGGTTGTTGTCTGTCCGGACAGTGAATTTCTGACCTCTGAGCCAATGATGGAATTTGTCACAGATAGCCCATTTCATGGCAAAAAACTCCAATCTATGTGCAGGATATCGTGACTGAGCATAGGTCAGTGACTTGCTTGCGAAAGCAACCGGCCTAGCGACTGTTCCACCAGCAGGAAGCTGGGACAGAACTGCCCCAAGTCCATTACTTGATGCATCCACTGACAGCAAGAATGGCTCATCAAAATTTGGATGGGACAAAATGACTTTTTCAAGCAAGGCATTCTTCAGTTGTACAAAAGCTTGCCTACACTCCTGTGTCCAATCTGAAGAAGACAACTCTCTCTGATATGTCCGACGCTTCCATTTTCCACGTGGAGCCTTTGTCCCAGTAATAAGATTGAACAAATGGTTTGGCAATAACCGAACACTCCTCAATAAACTGCTGGTAAAACACTACCATACCCAGAAAAGATCTTATTTTCTGCCGGCAGGGGACATTAGTACCTTCGACCATCAGATCATCTTCAGTGACAGAAGCGATGGCTTGGACTTGTTCAGGATCGGTAGCAATACCGTCCGCACTGATGATGTGACCTAAAAACTTTACAGAACTCCGCAAGAGATGACATTTCTTCGGAGCAAGCTTGAGGTTATGAGCCTTCAAACGCTTAAACACTGTTTCCAGACACTCTAATGCCCGCTTTTCGGTGGGTGCAAACACCAGGACGTCATCCAAATAACATAATAGGCTGTTGAAATTCTGATCTCCAAATATCGTCAACATCATCCGCATGAAAGTGGCCGGACTGTTACACAGCCCCTGCGGTAAACGATTATATTCGTATAACCCAAAAGGTGATGTAAACGCTGTGTATTTCCGGTCATCTTCATGAACTTCTACATTATAATAGCTGGATGTGAGGTCCATAGTTGAAAAATAAGCATTTCCACCCAATGCAGCAAGAGCGTCTGCTTGATGGGGAAGGGGGTGCGTGTCCTTGATTGTGCGGGCATTAATCCAACGAAAGTCTGTGCATATTCTCAAATCTCCTGACTTCTTCCAGACTAGGACAAGGGGTGATGCAAACTCACTACTAGATTTCCATATGATCTCACGTTCTTCCATCTCATTCAAAGCCTGTCGAAGTTTGTCATATTGATTTGGAGCAAGGCGTCGATACGGCAACCGAAAGGGTTTGTCGTCACTCAGGCGAATGCGATGAACAAAGCCTGTCGCTTTTCCACAGTCCAACTTGTGTCTGGAAAAGATAGAATGGTACTGAGAGATAAGCTGAACAAGTTTTGCTTTGCAGTCTGCAGACACATCACAAGAGTCCACATCCAAGTCAGCTAAGCCCAAGTCACGCAAGACTTCCATGCCATCAGCGGAGTCATTCGTTCCAGATTCGACTGGTAAGCTTAGAGCATCTGTTACACTCATTTCATCCTGCCTGTCAGTTAAAACATCAGCTGTTCTCTGAACATTTTGTTCTAAATCAACTGAGCAACCATCAGGAATTTCAGAGCTGTCAAAATCCTGCAAGGCTATGCAAGGAAAAGCATCAGCAAGCGTAGAATTTCTTTTCAAAGTCACTGCTTTCTCAGAAGGATTTATCACTTTGAGTGGGACCCATCCATCCTTATGTATCAAAGCTACTGTTTTTCCAACCAGCACTGACCTTGGCCTTGATTTTATTCTGCTGGGCTCCAAAATGACAGCACTGCCAGCTGAGATGTCATGAGTGCCTTGCAGTCTGCCCCAAACTAAGTTTTCAGTCATGGGCTCGAGTGACACTGCCTTTTTGATTCTCACAGTTCCCACTAAGTCAGGGACAGTACCATTTCTCCACTTCTCCACATTGGCTAGCAGGTCCAGTAACTTGTTTTGTTCATTATTAGCATACTCACGGTCAGACACACTTAATAGTAACTCTGCAGAGCTTCTCAGCTGATGAATCAAATGTTTCAAGAGGTTACTGCCAAGAATTAGATCATCACTCTGTCCATTGACTACCAAAGTCAGAACAGTGACGTGACAGCCGTACACGTCCATATCCAGCTCACACACTCCTAAAGGGCTTGTTCTGGTGCCTCCACATCTGACTAAAACAACATCTGTTGGGGCAAATGAAAGGTTTGACAGCACGCCAGTACTCAGTTGTGGTAAGATCTTAGAACTCATGGTGCAAGCCATTGACCCACTGTCGAGCATTGCTTTTGCCTCAACTTTTCCACCAATAATCACTGAAGTGTAGAAAAGATCCTCATATGGCTTAAGTTTATGTGTATTTTGCAAGACAACTGTACATTCGGAACTATACTCCTCACATACATTTATATAGAGAGATTCCAGGTCACAATCCAACAATGATGGGGGATCATCATTTGGCTTTACACTCACCCCCTCCACATGCAGGCCTATTCGTTTCCCGTACGTGGAGGAGCATCCAACTCGGGCATCCTATCGGCAGCTGTGCAGGCTTTGGCTTTAGGACACTCCACATGTGAATGACCTGCTTTGTAACAAAGAAAACACAGATGATTTGCTCTGCAGTGAAAATGGGTGGTGTGGCCAATATCTCCACACACCTCACATGGTAGAGTAGGCCTCACTCTGCTTCTCTGTGACCTAAACGCATGACGCTCCATACCAGACTGATTTCTTGATTGCCCTTGGTCCAAGACACGTTCTAGCATAGCTAAGATTCGTTGCATGGGTTCAACATGCTCATTAGTTGGAGTTTGGTATGGAACAGACTCAGGTTTAACAGTTGTCTTAACCTTTGTTTCAGTAGGCTGAACAGCAACTTCCTGTTTCAGAAGAGGAATGACTGGGGGGACTCTAGACACAGAGCTACATCGTTTCTCTCTACCATACTCTTCCAAACGTGCATGGACATCTGCTGCTGTCCACTGTTCCAACGGTCTGCACTTGAAAATTAGGGAAAGCTCAGGATCTGGACAATGTCTGATAAACATTACAGTGAGCTCACGGGACAGATCATCAGTCTTTTTATTTTGTCTCTTTAAGCAGTCCTCAGCCATGTCCATGGCTCTATTTAGCCTCAGCCAATAATCAAAGGGGTCCTCACCCATGTGTGGGAGTGTGCCATAAAAATCAGCTAATGGCATGCTAGAAAAAGCTGTGTCACTGAAGTGTTGCTTCAGCAAATCAAAAATAGGACTGGGACTTTTGGACAAATCAATAGAGGGGTTACTGCACAAGCCCACCCTCACAACTTCCCGTGCCCGCCCGCCCTTCTTCAACTGGTGTCCCTATTTTGCGTAAGTATGACTGCACTATGGCTTCCCACTCATGTATTGTGTATGGATCAGTCCGATCACCCCTAAAACAAACAGGTTCTTTGATTTCAGATTTTAGAACTCTGTTCAAGACAGATGAGTCTGTATTACCTGAACTACACATTTTAGACTCTAAACAGGTAGCAATGCTCTCCCCAGTAGAGCGTCCCATTCGTTCCACCATCCCCACTATTAATTCCATAGACTCATCCCCTCTCAGACTTGGTTGTTTCAGTCTGCCTTCATTAAACTGAGGTGATGGAGTACTTGAATTATCATTTACATCATCAACAGCCTCTAAGGCAGACATTGGAGTCGATGTGACATGAGTATAATCAAGTCTCCCTCTCCCAACAGATGACATAGGAGAAAACATGAAGAGACCTCTACCTCTACCAAAACTGTTCTCCATACCCAATATTGACAATACCAATGATGAAAAAAAAAAAAAAAAGATTATCCAAGTGAGGGGAAAAAAAAAAATAATAATCTTCAGTTCTCAAAATGTTCTCAGTTCAAAGTTCAATAAAAAGTATTTGTTCAGATTTCAGTCTTCACCACAAAAATACTTATCAATAAACCTCAGTCATCAAAAAAGTTTTTCTTTTTTTTTTTTTTTTTTGAAGTTAAATAAGTCAATAATGCTTTCAAATGGATACCACAATACCAGCACTTTGCTCCTCTCAACGGTGAAACATGTTCCTTTACTCCTCCTTGTGGACAGAACCGGTATTGCGCTTAACAGCACCGACGCGAAAACTCGTCACCCACGGCACAAACTCCTCTGGAAATCTCCGATCAGTCGTCTCAGCACGCTGCTTCCAGAGTCATGGTCACGGCACCATTGTAACGGGGCTGTCTCTGCGTTGTGTTGTGTAAAAGTCAGGATGGACACCACTTCGCGCTTGAAGGGCTTTTATTCTGTTGGCAACATTAAACAGCAGTGATCAGATTCGCAAATCACCCTCGTGTGTTCGCAGCCATTCACTCTCTCGGCTGGCGCGAATCTAAATTGATTAACATTTATATGAACAGTTATACAATAACAACTGAGAAATATGTACCTGTTGGCAACATTATACAGCAGTGATCAGATTCGCAAATCACCCTTGTGTGTTCTATATTGAGGTGAACAAACTTGATGTTACCATAAATGTGATGAAGCATGAACACAAATCATACAATATACATTTAAACACATATCTATATCAATATTAGTAACCATAAAATGGTTATACAATTAATACAATATACTTTTATCACGGAGCACTCACTCACCGCAGCCATTCACTCTCTCGGCTGGCGCGAATCTAAATGACCCTACCAGAACCAGTTCATTCTATGGGTGGAGTGTACAGGTTGAGTGCAAAGGGGCCATACATGAAAATGTGTAGCAAGTGGAAACACCTTTTTAATCCTGTTACAACAGCACTACTCATTCGTGACGCTGACATAATACTCTCATACTCGACAGCCTTTCCAACCGCCAGACTACACTCTTCAACCAAGCAATTCATCACTGGCACCTTTAATTTAACTTTTAATTCCGTGCCTGTGTGAGTCGCTCAAACACCACTTTATCTGAGGCCGCCACCATTGCTGGTGTTGAAGACTCCTGGCCAGCAAATGCTGACAGGCAGCGTTCTCAACTTATAAACTTGCAAAAAGACTGTCTTTACTACACAACTGAAACTTTAAAATTCTTTCCAAAAAACACTTATAAACGATCACAAAGAAAGGAAAGTTTTAGAGAAAAAAGACAGAAACTCTGCTCAGAGAGAGAGAGAGAGAGAGAGTGTGTGTGTTTACTGATTAACTGTGTCACTGTTTGTGTTTTCTAGTGTGGATCATGGAGGACAGATCAGGATTACAGCAGGAGTGAGCAAATGTATGTCTACACACACACACACTCACACACACACACACTCACACATGTTTGTTTTTGTGAATTGTGGGGACTTTCCATAGACTTCAATGCATTTTACACTGAACAAACTGTACATTCTATCCCCCTACCCTGCCCCTACCCCTAAACCTAACCCTCACAGGAAACTGTGCAAACTTTTACTTTTTCACAAAAACTCATTCTATATGATTTATAAACCCATTTACATTGTGGGGACCACTGGCTGGTCCCCACGATGTAGGTGAACTCAGGTTTATATTACATCATGGGGACATTTGGTCCCCACAATGTAATATAAACAAAAGCACACACACACACACACACACACACACACACACACACACACACACACACACACATGTTTGTTTTTGTGAATTGTGGGGACTTTCCATAGACTTCAATGCATTTTACACTGAACAAACTGTACATTCTATCCCCCTACCCTGCCCCTACCCCTAAACCTAACCCTCACAGGAAACTGTGCAAACTTTTACTTTTTCACAAAAACTCATTCTATATGATTTATAAACCCATTTACATTGTGGGGACCGCTGGCTGGTCCCCACGATGTAGGTGAACTCAGGTTTATATTACATCATGGGGACATTTGGTCCCCACAATGTAATATAAACAAAAGCACACACACACACACACACACACACACACACACACACTCACACACACTATCTCATAACTGAACATTTAACACTTAAAGGTCTTTCCCTCAGTAACACATAAAATAACACTTACCCCTGGTTTCACAGACAAGGCTTAGGCTAGTCCCAGACTAAAATACATGTTTGAGCTGTTTTAACTGAAAGCAACTTGTCAGATCTTAAAATATGTCACGGACATTGTTTTGTCTCAAGATGAACACCAGTAATGTTTTTTTTTCTAATGAACTTTTATAAAAGTTACTTAAGATGAAAAAGCATTTGGCACATGAACACATTAAAGTCAATGATTAATGGTCACGGAGTTAAAAAAGGAGTTTTAATGTAAAATTAGTACATGTAGTTTTTTTTTTTTTTTGTTCCTGATTGTTTAGTATCTGGTTGATAAGGGCACAAGGTTAGTAATGTTCATTTTATGTGTTTATATTTTGTATATCATTGCCATCATTAAGCTGATTTAGTTGATCTAATTTTGAGTAAATTTAGGTTGTTTATGCTATGTGTGTTTAATCAGTCATTTTTTCATATAACAGCAAATTGTTTTGTTTCATTGTCAAATCTATTGTATTTGCTTATTTTAGCTCTTGCTGTGTTTTATGGAGTTAATGAACAGAAAAGACTTAAAGGGATAGTTCACCCAAAAATGAAAATGTGATGTTTATCTGTTTACCCCCAGGGCATCCAAGATGTAGGTGACTTTGTTTCTTCAGTAGAACACCAATGATGATTTTTAACTCCAACCGTTGTGGCCTGTCAGTCGTATAATGCAAGTGAATGGGAACTCGAACAATAAGAGTAAAAAAAAAAAAAACTTGCACAGACAAATCCAAATTAAACCCTGCGGCTCGTGACGACACAATGATGTCCTAAGACACGAAACGATCGGTTTGTGCGAGAAACCGAACAGTATTTATATCATTTTTTACCTCTAAAACAACACTATATCCAGCTGCCTTGAGCATCCGGTGCGTGAGGTGTGTACACGCTTATTTTCACATAAATACAGTTGGGCAAAAAAAATCCATGTGGATATATCAATATCGTCTTCCATTGTGATGACGTGTACGTCTAAATATCTTCAGATCTTCACAGTGGCAGGGAACACTTCTGCAATGTTTGTGCTCTGTGTAAACAATGAGTGATGTATACGAGCAAGAGATCATTTCTGGCGCTTGCATAAACTACGCCAAAGAGCGTACAAACCTCACGCACCGTATGCTGTGTGCGCACTCAAGGCAGTTGGACATAGTGGTGTATTAGAGGTAAAAAAATTGATCGTTTCGTCTCTTAGGACATCAATGTGTCGTCACGAGCCGCAGGGTTTAATTTGGATTTGTCTATGCATGTTTTTTTTTTACTCTTATTGTTCGAGTTCCCATTCACTTGCATTATACGACTGACAGACGGTAACGGTTGGAGTTAAAAATCATAATATGTGTTCTACTGAAGAAACAAAGTCACCTACATCTTGGATGCGCTGGGAGTAAGCAGATAAACATCAAATTTTCATTTTTGGGTGAACTATCCCTTTAAAAAAGGAAGACAAATTTCAAGGCAAATTTCTTTTATTCAAGCGGGCTGCTATAAATAGCCCTGTCTGAGAACGACGTCACATTTATTAAAGGGTTATAGTTCACCCAAAAATGAAAATCAGTGGTTCGGAGCGTGTGTCAAACTGGCAAAGTCACGTGAACCATTGAAATTTCAAAACACTTATGACCTAACGAAGCCTCATTTACTGAAATCATGTGACTCTGGCAGTTTCATACATGCTCCGAACCAATGTTTCATTTGTTTTTTTGGAGCTTTTTTTGGAGCACAAAAAGTATTCTCGTCACTTTATAACATTAAGGTTTTAAATATGTCTTTAGTAGCTTTCTGGTCATCTGAAAGTGTTAATTATCTTGCTGTCAATGGAGGCCTCACTGAGCCATCAGATTTCATCAAAAATATCTTAATTTGTGTTCTAAAGATGAATGAACATCTTGCATGTGGAACGACATGAGGGTGAGTAATTAAAGACAGATGTCACGACCAGCTCACAGCCGTGACAAATGAAAATGGAGGACATAATCAGATGATTTGGTTGCAACAAAAGATTTATGTAACATAAATAGGAAAATATATAAAACAAGAAATCAACAAAACCAACAACTTCTGTCAGACACATGATCAGGGTGTCAGACAGAACTAATTTCAAATTAATAACAACATCAAAATAAACAAACCAAAGTCAGGGGAAAAACAACCAGGAGCAAGTTCAAGCTACAGCACACCAAACAAAACCCAAATTTTATAGGGGAAGAACAGGTGGAAATAGTTCCATTGATGAGTCTCCCAGCCACACCCACCGGCCGGCCACAACAGGAAGGAGAGACTCGTCACACAGAATTCTCATTTTTGGGTGAACTAACCCTTTAATGATAAACGATAAAGATCAGCGATGATGGTGGAAAGACTTTCTGATCACCCAAATGATGTGCTGTACTTTGGCACAAAAACACTGATAAATAATATAATAATAATAAATAATGACAGAGACATGAAATACAGTGATAGGCTTTGCCTTTTATATCAGGCTTATCAAAACTTCATTAAAAGCACAAAAACTGTTTTGATTCTCCATTTTAATCTTAAATTAGTTGCTTGGTAACAGACTTGAGAGTTGATAGCATGTTTGCAATCATGTGACTGATTACGTGCAAAATTCAGATGGGGGCAGGAAGTGAAAAGCAGAATAAACGAGATGGAGGAAACATGCTGTTTTAGACACTGTTACAAGAGAGATATAAACAGAAAATCACAACATACAGTATGTTGGACATGATCATTACATGATAAAGAGGAGCAATTTTTCTACTGAATTGGGATATTTACTTCTCCAGTGCCCAGTTGTGTAAAACACCTCAAGTTTTTCCCTTGAGTATGAGACTTAAGGCATGATTTCCCCTTACCTATGGGCATGACTTAAGAGTGTTGCATATAAAGTCTGATATAATCACTTAAACCTCTGTTTCACGACAGCGAACCGGGTTTTCCTATATTAAGGAAAATTGTACTCAAGGTGCTTTTATGCAACTGAGCACAGACATCCTTCTACTCCAGAAAACAAATGAAAGCGTACAAAACTATGAAGGCATACTACTTTTTTGTTAGTGGTTGCAAATGCCAGTTGTTTTAACTTTTGACAAAGGGGTCACTGCACACACACACACACACACACACACACACACACACACACACACACACTCATTATCCGACTCGGCTCCCGACTGCAGGCGCAGGATTATAAGCCATCTTTCCCTGTGCTTTTCAGTCAGTTTCTTGCAATTTCCCCCTGATGAACAACAACTTTTGGTACACGATAAAAGCTCCTTGTGGTTTCTGGGTTTGATCGATTAGAGCAAAATTAGAGCATTTAATAATGACCACCCCGTGACGTCATGTGCAAACAACCTATTGCTGAACTCCTTAATCCTAAATTAACTTGTCAGATCTGAACTTAAGACTTAAAGGGTTAGTTCACCCAAAAATGAAAATTATCCCATGATTTACTCACCCTCAAGTCATCCTAGGTGATTATGACTATCTTCCTTCAGACGAACACAATTGGAGATATATTTTAAAAAATATACTGGCTTTACCAAGCTTTATAATGGTAGTGAATGGGGGGGTTTGAAGCCCCAAAAATGCATCCATTCATCATAAATATAATCCATTTGATTCCAGTGGGCTAATAAAGACCTTCTTAAACGAAGCAATGCATTTTTGAAAGAAAAAAATGTATTTAAAACTTTATAATCTAAAATTACTAGCTTCCACCTGCTTCCATATTTTACACAAAATTGGGACAAACCGTTCAGTAATTGTGTGTTGTTTTTTTTAACTTTTATTTTATTTTGACTCATTTTAATTAAGTACTTTTAACAAGCAGCAAAAATCATTTTTACAGTGTAGATTAAAAGATATGATAGACTGATGATTCCTGATCCTGATGTGTTTTATCTCCATCAGATTATCATCAGTTCACTCCGGATCCGAACACAATGAGTAAATCCCTCCGTCTGTCTGAGAGGAACACAGTGATTACTAACACTGTCACAGATCAGTCGTATCCTGATCATCCAGACAGATTTGATCATCATCCTCAGGTGTTGTGTAGAGAGAGTGTGAGTGATCGACGCTGTTACTGGGAGATTGAGTGGAGTGAATATGGTGTGTATATATCAGTGTCATATGAGAGCATCAGCAGGAAGAGACGGGGTGATGAGTGTTTGTTTGGATATAATGATCAGTCCTGGAGTTTGTTCTGCTCTTCAGGCAGTTATATATTCACACACAATAACAGAGGAACTAAACTGCCTGTAAACACCATCATCAGCAGTAAAATAGGAGTGTATGTGGATCACAGTGCAGGAACTCTGTCCTTCTACAGCGTCTCTGGAGACACAATGATCCTCATCCACACAGTCCAGACCACATTCACTCAACCGCTCTATCCTGGGTTTAGGGTTGTCTATGGATCATCAGTGGAACTGTGTTGATGAATCAGAACAGACTGTAGAGCAGGGGTCGGCAAGTAAGTTTGGCATCGGGCCAAAAAAAATTTCACCACTAGATGGCGGGCCAGAACACAGTATGATAATTTAAGAAATTAATTGATGAAAAATGCAACTAGAATTGCCTGTGTCAGACTGTTCCAGTGTCTTTTGCAACTGGTATTGTGTTAAATAATCCTGTACAGGTAACAAAAAGCCACATTTGTGTGGCGACGTCCGGGTTTTACACTGGATAAATGTGGGAGAAGAGGAATGAATAAAAATAACTGAAAAAATAAAAGAGGATTTGAATAAGCCCATTAATGGCATGTTTGAGTCAAGCTCTTAACAAACTGTTTAATTTCCACTGTCCATACTGTGAATTATAAATGTGTACTATCAAAGAGACTAAAGAAGAAAGTTTGGGCATACAAAGAAGAATGGAAAGACGACTTTGCGTTCTTACCTAGTTTTGTGAATACAAAGCTGGTGTGTCTTACCTGCAATGAAGTTGTCACTGTTTTCAAAGAATACAACACCGTGTCTACAGCGTGTCATAAGATAATAGAACCCATTATAATCAGTGATATTGTCTACACTGGATGTGGCGCAATATGACAACAATTTCCCAACAAAAAAACAGATTTCCCGTTCTTTTTTTATATATAACCTGTGATTTTTCAGGATTCTTTGATGAATATAAATTTAAATCACAGCATTTATTTAAAATTGGAATCTTTTCTAAAGTTTGGGGTGAGTAATTTTTTTTCTTTTTTTTGAAAGAAATTAATACCTTTATTCAGCACGGATGTGTTAAATTGATAAAAAGGGATTATAAAGATTTATATTGTTAGAAAAGATTTCTATTTTGAATAAATGCTGTTTTTTATTTTTATTCATCAAAAGGTATCAAGTTTGGGACAAAGCTGCTCAGAGATAACAAAAAAACAAAACAAAAAATTCAAAATCTTATTGGTCCTTTCTATTCATTGTCAACTGTTTTCTGTAAATATGTCTGTATTGGCTAACCTTTAATCAGCGAATGTTTGTCTTGTTTATAATTCAAAGACGGCACGTTACAAATAAAAACCCCTTTTTCTGTGGGATTTAGTATTTTATTTGGATACTGGAATAATAAATTAAGTATTTTAAATGAATCACGTGTAAACTCAATGTTTACTGTTTTTTAAGAGTTTCTTAATTTTGGACTAGTTTTCATTACAAAACCTGTATAAAAGACTGACAGGTTAGTTGTATGTAAATAAAACCTACTTGTTAATTCATAAATAAAATCTTTTTTATGATATTATTCAAGAAAGCATCCTAATTTAAAGGGATAGTTCCCCCAAAAATGAAAATTACCCCGTGATTTACTCACCCTCAAGCCATCAATGGTGTATATGACATTCTTCTTTCAGACGAATACATTCAGAGTTAATTCTTTAATTAAATAATGTCCATGCATTATAATGGGAGTGGATGGTGCCCCAAAATTTGAAGTCCAAATAATTGCACCCATCCATTATAAAAGAAGTCCACAGCTCCAGGGGGTTAATAAAGGCCTTCTGAAGTGAAGCAATGCGCTTGTGTAAGAAAAATATCCATATTTCAAACCAATAACTTCTAATCTCTCGTAACCTGTAACGTGGTGGTGCTCATGCGGGACATGTGAAGCTATACCAACAGAGGCTGAGAGAGTTTGCTGTCATGAATGGGTGATTGTAATGCCTCCTTTAGAAGTTCTTGATGCTGCCGGTGAGAGGACTGAACGCTGCTGTGTAACACTTTCTGCCTTTGTTGAGCCAAAGTGCATTCATAATAAACTGGAGGTGTCGACCAAGGCTTGAAGGACTTGGTGGTTCACAGTCTGTGAGTATTTTCTGTGTGTAAATATTATGTTGTTATAGGTGTGGGACAGCTGTGTTCACTCTATACACTTGTTTTACAGTCAGGCTGGTGGAATACTGAGTTGTGCTAGTTTGAAATGTTGAATTGCATGTAGAGATTAAAAAAAAACAACAGTTACATGAGCGATTACTTTATAAAGCAATCATATTACAGTATTTGTTGAATATATAGACCTCATTTAGCTGAAACAACAGCGCAGGCGTAGACACAGCTGATGATTTCAGAGCTCATTTTGTACTTCCACTCGTTTAGATCAGTTTTCCACGGGTGTATTTAAATCCCAGCGAATAGTGAGCAGCCATAGCTTTAATCGTTCAGGATCCTTACAGGGAATTTGTGAAATGGTGCATCTTCCTTTGATATCGGCGCATGTAATCTCAAGACTTTAGCTTTGTTGAAGCAACAAGAAATCACCATTTTAACTCTAATAAAATGTAGAGTATAGCTCAAACAATTCACGTGGATTTCTTTAGCTGTACACAACTCGGTTCTCGCGAGACTAGCATATTCTCACCGGAGCTCACACGTCTCACATCATAAGCTGGGACGCCACTCTCTCGTGAATGTGTGTCTGACGGTTAGCGGAAGTTTTAAATCTGGATATTTTTCGTACACAAACGCATTGCTTCACTTCAGAAGGCCTTTATTTACCCCCCGGAGCCGTGTGGACTTCTTTTACAATGGATGAGTGCATTTTTTCTGTCTTTAGAATTTGGGCCACCATCCACTCCCATTATAAAGCATGGATTAGCCTGGACATTATTTAAAATAACTCCTATTGATTTCATCTGTAAGAAGAATGTCATATACACCATTGATGGCTCGAGTAAATCATGGGATAATTTTCATTTGAACTATCAAATGAAAGGATATAATGGTGAACTATCCCTTTAATGTAATATTTATTAATTAAAAAATGTTGCTGCTCCAGTTAAGCTCATCCACATTAAACGTCTATGAAAATACTTCATAAACAGACTTTAAATATTAACTGATGGTTGTCTCTTTAAGTTCATCTTTATAAAATGATTAATAACTTATTTTCACAGCCTTAAAGGGATAGTTCACCAAAAAATGAAACCCCATGATTTCCTCACCATCAAGACATTCTAGGTGTATATGACTTTCTTCTTTCAGACGAATACAGTTAGTTATATTAAATAATGTCCTGGTGACAGTAAACAGAGGATGAGATTTTGAAGCCCAAAAAGTGAAACCATCCATAATAAAAGATATCCACATGGCTCTGGGGGTCAATAAAGTTCTTCTGAAGTGAAGCGATGCATTTGTGTAGGAAAAATATCCATATTTAAAACTTTAAAAACCAAAGTAGCTAGCTTCCGACAGACAGCCGTACACATCATTTATGGCGAAAGAGTGACCTCTGACCTGACGCATGACGTAATGAAGAACAGGGAAGTGCAGAGGATAGAGGAAAACAAAACATCGGTCATGAATTAGAAGTCTAACACAAGAATTTTCAAAGAGAAATGTCAAAGGATTTCGATACAAGAGGAGCTCGAGTGTGTTGCCCAGCCCTATTTGTTTGAACAGCGAAAGGCGTCAAAGCTTACGCTACTATTATTTGATTTTTGAATATGTGTTACTTAGATGAAGAAGGACTAGATCTCTAGATGTTGCAATGTGTTTGAATGACACTTCACTATGAATATATAACTGATCAAATCGAATGCCTTATTGCTTGATTTCAGTGTTCTTTTTTTGTGATTGACTCTGGACCTTCAAATAAAACAATTCTTTAAAAAGTTTGTTTAAAATAAACAAGAATTTAATAAAACATGTTGTGTGCTTATTGGCAGCAGGGTGTGCTTAAAGGATACAAAAATGTACAGCCAGAATTTATGCATTTAATGATATCTAAATTTAAATGCTTTTGTCATTTAAAATAAAATTACATATTATTGTGTGAGAGATTAATACTTTAACATAACTTCTTGTACTGAAACCAATATCCTGTGCACTAAAAATGTCTCTATGTAGATTTTGGTGAGCTTATAGGTACGTTTACCCTACGTTACAAAGCTCTCTGAAGCTTCCAGAGGACACAGTTTGGTTTTGTTGAAAATATCTTTCATTTTGTGGACTTTTTTTGGAAACCCTCGACGAAAAAAAACCCAGGGTGAGTTTGGATCACTTCTGTGGTGTTTGTTGGTTGGCACGGGCTCTGGACTCAGGCCAGGTGTCGTCCTCAACCTCACCACTGAAGAAGTGATAGGGAGAGGATGGCCACACCATTTTTGTAGTCATGAAGTGTTTTTTTTTTTCTTGTTCTTATGCATAATTTTTTTGTACAGGTGAAGAATCACAAAACAAGCAGGACTTTTGTTCTTGCCATGATTGCCGTGACCAAAAGCGAATTCAGATGTATGAAAGAGTTTCTCAAACTCCGCCAATATTAGTATAAAGCAGTGATTCCCAAACTGGGGTACGTGAGGTGACAAAAGGGGGTACGCAAACAAAATGCTGAGTAGTTCATTTAATTCTACCTTAAAATAATATTAAAATCAAGCATGTTTTTCTAACTGCCAAAATGTCGTAAATCCAGTACATTTAATCAAATTACCTCATCATTTGCAGTCAGAAATGACTGTATCCACAAAAGCAGCATGAAAATGATAGATTGCATGAGTCCGCTGCCTTAAATCACTCTAAATTACTGTCATTCTCGACAATGCATCTTTGTAAAAATGGGGATTTAGCACTTACTCGCATGAAGAACAAATATAGACACATGTGTTGTATTCTCTTATCTGTATCCAGGGATAGATGACAGAATAAGGATGCTGAACGTCAATATCATTAAAAAAAATAATACTAGCCAAAAAAACAGTGATGAAGAGCAAAGAAAACAAACTCCAATAGGACAAAGACACAAATGAAATGGACCCACCTGAAAAACTAGAAATACTACATAAAATGTATAAAGTAATCAAATGTATTGGAAAAATTGGATGCTGTTCCTTTAAGACTGTCCGGATCCGATCCATTATTCAGTCCTCAGGCGCTCTATGAGCAGCAGCGTCATGTCGCGCGTCTCTCACACAGCGCTGAGAAACAAGCCTCAGAGAGCGTGCGCATATGCTGAAATGGATTGCCTTTCGATGCTAATTACACTTTAATGGTTTAAAATTACTTGTTGCTTAAAAATACACGCAAAAGATAAGCTTTCATGACCGCGCTGCATAGCAACCTCATGTGAGCATAAGCGTAACAGAGACGACAGTCCAGAATCTCCACCGGTCGACAAATTTCTGCCAGTTAATCGTGTCTACCAGTTTATCGCCCACCGCTGTTACTGGAGATTGAGTGGAGTGGTGAATATGGTGTTTATATCAGTGTCATATAAGAGCATCAGCAGGAAGGGAAGGGGTGAAGAGTGTGTGTGTTTGGATATGTAAGGAACCCCCCATCGGGTTTACACTGGGAGGCCATGTATCTATTAGTGTCATGAGATGTGGATAGCCTCTTGACGTTTCTACACCCCCATCACCTGTGTGTGAAGTGTATCATGGCTCAATACAGAGATACGCTTGTGGAATCTGGCCCTTAGAATGGCAGCGGTCAGTCCTGAAATAGAAACAGACACACAGAAAAAACAGTTGATCTTGAATCTTCAAACAAATTATGTTAAGATAGATGGTGCTATCTTAATTTTTCTTGAATGGTTTTATCCAGGCAGTTCTTGCAAATGGCTTTCATCTGTTAAGATTGTATGCCATTAGAAGAAAATTTGTTTTAGTTTACAGAGACATAGATCATTATTATGATTATGTTTCTGCAAAGAAAAGGCCAGATAAAACTGAATGTTAGTGGTCAGATCTGACTGCTGGTGTTTAAGCATGGTCAGAGAATCTTGCACCTTGAGTTGCTATTGCAGCTGTGCTTACACAGTCTGTTGTGTTGTGAGCATTATGGCACCCGGGTCTCCTGGGGAAATCTCACACTAGCCAGATCACCTTTTGTGGTGCTGTGCTGTTTTTTTTAGCAATTGGTATTTATGGTGTCATTCAAATACTTGACCATTTGGACCTCTGTGGTCTGTAAAAACAGAAGAGTTTTGACTTCCGGGTGTGCTCATGGAGTAGTTGGTCGCATTGAAACCTCTCTCCCACTTTAACCTTGAAAATCCCGTTTGAACTCGCTATTTTATTTGTTATTTTTAACCAAATAATATATGAAAGGGAGAAGAAACACACTAGGCCACAAAAGATCGATAAAAATGCCCAAAGCCCAGGATAAAAGTGTCTCAGCCACAAAAGCTAACACCCAACCGGACCAAGCTAGCAACATCACGGCTAGCGCGGGAACGGAGAGCCCCGGGGCAAACATAAACGCAGATACTGCCGGGGTACTTAAGGCAATAGAGGACTTAAAATCAGATCTAAAAAGAGACAATGCCAAGCTCAAACAGGATATTGGCCAACTGGGACAAGAAATCAACGGTAAACTGGACAATATTGCAACCGACGTACAAGGCCTATCACAGCGGATGGACGAGGCGGAGGCCCGCGTGAGCCAGGTGGAGGGATGGGCAGAGGAGGCGACTGAGGCGCTGTGCACCTGTCTTGAACAGCAGAGGAAACTTCAGTTCAAAGTGCTTGATTTAGAATCACGATCCAGAAGAAATAATATGCGTGTCTTTGGGGTGCCAGAAGGACAAGAGGGGGACTCTGTAACGCAGTTCATTGAGAAGCTTTTGCGGAGCCAACTACAACTACCGGAGGATTTTAACTTTAAAATACAACGCGCACATCGGGCTCTTGCAAGTAAACCCCCGCCTGGTGCATCGCCGAGGGCGGTGATTGTAAACTTTCTGGAGTTTTCTACGAAAGAAATGATCTTGAGGGAAGTGTGGAAAAAAGGTGTAATATGTGTAAACCATAATACTGAAACGTCAGTAGTAAGTTACTGTAAACGGTGGACACATCAAGGCATATTCTTCTTGAGGAAAACTAACTGATCAGCATGCTCAGATGTAAGAGCACACCTCTGAGCAGAGATTATGTCACCGGTGGTAGAAAAGATTCTCTCTGATGGCACGCTAGTCCCTGGCACACACAGGTACCTCTGGGCCAGCTTGGCAAGGTGTGGGTACTTGCATGCCTCAGATTTCCACCAACCCAACGGCTCATCTGACAGTGGTAGAGGTGAGGATTCTTGATATTGCTGAACCTCCTTTTTAGCCTTGGAGTTAGGTGATGATGGGGTCAGGTAAGATCTGGCATGCTGGAATGTTTGTCCAAGGAGGTTTGCGAGTGCGGATCTCCTTTTTTTTGGTGTGTGTGGTGGTCGGTCCTCATCACTGGTGTCATCAGCAGGACCACTCTCTTCAGTGCTTCCTCCCTCCTCTACATTACCATCAGACTGCATTCCCACATCTGCATTCCCCTATAAGACAAAAAAGCATTTGGCACATCTTCATTGTTATTTTTGTTATTAATGAAATAACATGTTCATCACAACAAGAAATCCTCAGCCCCTAATCATTTTAAAATTTAACACATCTTTGCACATGGTTAGATGTGTGGATGACATTTTTCTACCAGCAGTGCAAGAGTTGAAAGTTTAAAAGGTACAAATACAATGAGAATTTCAATGACCTAAGTAACTGCTGTTCAGTTTTTACAAGTTGTAATTACCATCAGGGCAGCAGCCTTGGACACAACCATGGCATACGTCTCCTGCACTTCTGAAGGCGACAAGAAGAGCATCGACTTAAACCTGGGGTCTAAGGCGGAGGCAACGTAGAGGAAGTTTTTCTCCTCTGCAGACATGTAGCGCTTTGATAGGTCTCCATGGATGGCACACTTTATGTCCTTGACGAGAGGGGCATCCTCAATTGTGCTGAGTGTGTCGCTCAGAAGTTGGGCGTGAAGAGGAGCAATGATGGAAACAGTTGGACTTTTCTCCTCACACATGCTCTTTGTTGCTACCAGCATTGGATGGAGGGCTTTCACAACCTCTTCTGCATTCTTGATGTCTCCATCAGTCAGGGTAGAGATGTCAGTGGTATTCTTTCTGACCTTTAAAGAAGGAAGGAAAAGAACAGAATGAAGTCAAAAGTTTAAACTTTATAATGCACATATTCCTTATTAATCCAGACCAAGAAGTCAGGAAAAAGCACTTTACACTAAGGAACAAAATATATATCATGTTAACAATAATATTTTATAACACATTACAGTTATCACATGCAATTAAGTAACAAAACAGTAAACGCCTTACCTCTGGAGATAAGAGGGCAGCAGTAACAGCTGGCTGTTGCTCAAGAAACCGGCTGATCATCTCATAGGCACTGTTCCAGCGGACAACAACATCAGTTATCAGCTTGTGGTGCGGAAGGCCTAACATCTTCTGGTTCCTCTTCAGTGCCTCAGCTGCTGAGGTGCTCCTGTGGAAGAATGTGCAAATTCTCCTAATTCTCCCGAGCAGTCGAGCGACATTTGGCAGTTTGAGGGCACGCTGCACCGCGAGATTCAAAACATGAGCGAAACAGCGAACGTGTGGATATCCAGCAATCTCAACAGCTACGGACATATTCGCTGCGTTGTCAGTCACCACTGCTGGCTCTTTCTCGGTGAGCTTCCACTCGTCTACAGCCTTCTTAAGCACCTCTGCCATGTGAGCGCCAGTATGACTGTCATTCATAGCCCGAGTCTGAAGGACGTAGCTTTGGGCATCCCAGTTGTCGTCTATGAAGTGGGCAGTAATAGTTACGAAGGACTCGGTGGCCCTTGACGTCCAACCATCACAGGTTAGTGCAACTCGTTTAGCAGACCGGAGCGCACCCTCCACTTTGGCTCTGGTATCTGCATACAATGCAGGGATGACTTTGTCTGTAAAGTGCCGACGACTCGGTATCTCGTATCTCGGTTCCAGTGTTGTCAACATTCTGCAAAATCCATCATTCTCGACCACGCTGTAAGGGCGAAGGTCCTTGCAAATAAATTCGGCGATGGACTTAGTGATACTCTGTGCCCTCGGCGACCCAAAGGGGAGCTTTGCTTTGAACGCAGTAGTGATTGTCGGCTGACTTGGTTTACCCTCATTATCACCTGAGAGTAGTTCACCGTGATAGCGAACGAGGTGCATTTGCAGATTCGTAGTGTTGCTGTTATATTTTATCTTTGCAAAGCAGTTCTTGCAGATTGCATAGTTTTTATCCAGTGCCTTTCCATCGACTGTCTCGTAAAACCCGAAGTGTCTCCACACTTTAGAGTGGAAACTAGCGGGTGGGTCTTTGATTAGTTTTTTATTGTTTTCCGCCATTCTTCTCGCTTCTCTTTTTTTCTGCAATTCTCTGTTGTTTAGTTAACTTGTGTTCTTCACCGGCCGCTGTTTGTGCCACTTTACCCCTATTTACTCGAACAGCGCCCCCCGCAAACAGAATGGTAGATATTGGGTAGTGACAGTGACACTGACAACGGGTAAATTAATCATTTTGTGTTGTAATAAAATATCGATATTGGGCGTTAGTGTATCGATTATTTATTGCGACAGAGAGCACAACAATATATTGCAATATCGATTTTTTTTCCCACCCCTACTCGGGAAGCTTATAAGGAATTGAAGAGACGCGGATTTCAAGTGGAAGAGCCGGTTATAGCCGACGGAGGGAACAGCGCGGAGTCTCATCTTCGGGAGCTATTGGGCTGGCAACCGGCGACCAGCAGCGGGCCCGTCGTGGCGCTCAGAGCGAAGGCCAAGTTGCAAGAATTTCAGAGGGAACAATCCGATTAAAAAGGAGCAGGGCATCAAGTTACAAGGCGTTGTTTTTCAGGCCAGGACTTGATTATCTACTACGTGGGAGAGGTCACACTTTTTCATTTACGTTGGACTAATAAGATGGACGTGTTTTTATATACAGACACATTTTCTGTCTTTTTTGGGACCTCTTGTCTAGAGAGACTTAACCCTCGACCTGCCAACGGGGTTTCATGGGAGGAGGAAGAATCCTCTTCTCGTTTGGAAGTCAGTTCATTAAGGTTCATTTTTGTTTTTGTTCATTGTGTGTTTTTAGGGGCCGCTATATCATGTAAGGGATTTTGTTACTATAACAGTGTCTTGTGATTTAAAAATTGCTTCTTTGAATGTAAATGGCTTGAGTAGTCCAGTGAAAAGAAAAAGGGTTCTAGCTAAATTGAGAAAAGATGGGTTACAAGTCGCTTTTCTACAGGAGACGCATATGTCCAAGCAAGAACATGATAAATTTAAAACATTAGGGTATTCAAATACATTTCATAGCTGGTGTAAAAATAGTAGGAAAAGGGGGGTGGCTACTCTCATTTCTAACTCTTTAAACTTTGAATTAATTTCTGAAAAGGCTGACAAAGAAGGCAGATTTATTATTATAAAAGGGAGAATTGATAATGTTGTGGTTACGTTTGCTAACATTTACGTCCCACCGGAAAGTGACAGGAAATTTTTAAAAATGCTTTTTGATACAATAATTTCAGTAAGTGAGGGAATTTTAGTTTGTGCTGGTGATTGGAATACAATCCTAAATTATTCTATGGATACAACCAGCTTCAAAAAACAAAAAACTGGCAGGTCAAAAGATCTTAATATTTTAATTAGAGAAATGGGTATGTATGATGTCTGGAGGGATCTCCACATGAAAGAGAGAGATTTTACCCATTATTCTCTCACACATAAAGTCCACTCCAGGATTGATTTCTTTTTGAGGAACACAACTGACAGGTTTAGGGTGAAGGATTGCAAAATTGGAACATCTGATATATCGGACCACAATGTGGTTTATCTGTCTATTCATTTATCTAATCAACCAAAAACAATTCTATGGCGCTTAAATATAAGCATTCTCAACAGGGAAACCACAATGAATGACATTAAGAAGGAAATAGCAGAATGTGTAGAGGATAATAACAATGGTCAAGTAAATCCTGCTCTGGTTTGGGATACAGTTATCTTATCTCAAGAACGGCAGTAGTAATTACCCTGGACGACCTGTCACTTTTATTTGATGGATCGTGACCTCTAACCTCTGACCTGACCTTTATGACCTTTATGACCTTATGAATTATGATATTAGCCCTCGGGATATTACCCCTCCCTCCAAGGTTGACCTTTGACATGGGGTATGAATGTGTCCATTGATTCCCAGGATTTTTGAAATACCTCAGATGTTGACCTGTAGGTCATTAATGATGTGGAACAAATTGATAATTTTTGAAGTATGACCGTGCAAATTGGACATCATTAGGGTTGATTTCCGGGGTTGAGGGTCACACATGTGTTGAGCAGACATCCACATTCCAGCTCACAGGGAGAGGGGGGTGGGTGAAAAGGGAGGGGGTCACATCTCTTCCTCTCTGTCCAAATGAAATAAGATTGTAATGAAGAAACAGCCGGATCAAAATAACAAAAGAATAAAAATGGTATATTTTATAAAATAGAATACACACACACACACACACACACAGCCATACAGCCATACAGCCACAGACGCAGTGCTACGCATAAGACTCACAAGTAAAAAACAATTGTATCTCCAAAAGTCTCTAGCAGACTGAATAATAAAAACACTTGCTAAATTTACTGAGCCTGATTATTATATTTAAATTAAAATATAAAATCATAGAGGTTGTTTTCCTCCGGCAATGATGCTGGGTTAACAGTTGCTTTTAGCTTCAAACATAAAACACCCAAAATGTGGAACAAGACACAATGTTTTGCAAAGCTTTGGTAGCTAATTAAAAATATAAAATCATTTTGACTGAAATCTAATTCTCTCTCTCTCACACACACACACACACACACACACACACACACACACACACACACACACACACACACACTCACAAAAACTCACACTCAAACTCTTTCTCTTCATAACTTAACATTTAACACTTACAGGTCTTTCCCTCAAAAACACATAAAATAACACTTACCCCTGGTTTCACAGACAAGGCTTAAGCTAGTCCTAGACTAAAATGCATGTTTGAGCTGTTTTAACTGAAAGCAACTTGTACTGATATATCTTAAGTGCCATAGTTTTGTCTCAAGATGCACACCAGTAATGTGTTTTCTACTGAAAATTTATAAAAGCTACTTAATTACTCTAATTGAACTAAGGCCTAATCCTGGCTTAGGCTAAGCCCTGTCTGTGAAACCGGGCCTGCACTCTTCGGCATAAAGATCTTAACTTTAGAATCCGATCTTATCTGTTTGGCAATTTCAGTCAGAACCTCATTTAGGACAAAAGCTTTTACAGAATCTCTTAAGCGCATTATCTTTTCTTAACTATGGATAGGAAATGGGTATTACAGAAGCATCCTAACTCGACAAAAAATCTTGAAAACTGTCTTTGAATTTAGGACATCAGTTGGGTTGTCCTAAAGTTAAGTTATTATTAACTGTAAAAATCACTTAACAATAGTATAAATAACCCTCAGTTATTTAAATAGTTTAGTTCTTAGTTTTTAAAAAAATATATTTTTACACAGGTGAAAAAAGTACATTTCTATAATGTACTTAAAGTGCTCTATTTTTGTGCACTAATTTTATTCTTAATATACTAAAAATTCTTCTTTAGTACTTCTTAAGATCATCTTAAGAACATTTAAGTGTACTCAACTGCTATTTTGAGACACCAAGAAATATGAATTATAATGTGCTTTTAATATTCTATATCTGTATTTAAAAAATTTATTTAGATATCACTTAGATATCACGACTGCACACCGTCATATAACTCCAACTTTTTCATCAAGTTTGTGGATGACACGACTGTGGTGGGTCTCATTAGCAACAGAGATGAGACAAATTACAGGAGCGAGGTGAGCCGTCTGGCCGGGTGGTGCAGTGACAGCAATCTTTCTCTGAATGTGGAGAAGACGAAGGAGATCGTTGTTGACTTCAGGAGAGTGTGCACACAGCATGCTCCTCTGTCCATCAACAGTGCGACTGTGGAGAGAGTGAGCAGCACGAAGTTCCTGGGTGTGCACATCACAGAGGACCTCTCCTGGACTAGCAACACTGCAGCACTGGCCAAGAAAGCACAGCAGCGTCTCCACTTCCTCTGCAAACTGAGAAGAGCCAAAGCCCCGGTGCCCATCATGTGCACCTTCTACAGAGGCACCATCGCGAGCATTCTGACTAGCTGCATCAGTGTGTGGTATGGCGCCTGCAACGCGCCCTGCCGAAAGTCACTTCAACGCATAGTGAGAGCAGCTAAGAAGATCATTGGTGTCTCCCTCCCTTCCCTCCAGGACATCTACTGCACCCGTCTCACCCGCAAAGCCCTCTGCATTGCAGGTGATCCCACCCACCCGACATACAACTTCTTCAGTCTGCTGCCATCAGGGAGGAGTTCTTAAGATGATCTTAAGAAGTTCTAAAGAATAATATTTAGTATATTAAGTACAAAATTAGTGCGTGAAAATAGAGCATTTTAAGTACATTACAGAAGTGTACTTTTTTCCCCTGGGAAGGGTTGCAAAATTCCTGGAATTTTCAAAGCTGGAAACCTTCCATGGGAATTAACAAGAATATATGGGAATCAACAGGGAATTCGCAAAATTGCAGGTTAGTCTATAACAGAGTACTTAAATGTAGTTGAAAAAAAAAAAAAAATTAAAACATAATTTTGGTTAAAACAACCAATTTAATGCAATTTTAGTTTAATTTTTACCCTGCACATTCCTCAATCACATTCACACAGCACACTACTTACTGCAGGGCTATTGGGGCCACACCCCCTGCACGCACTGTGCATTCCCCCAGTCCATTTTCCAAAATTTCCAGTTAATTCCCATAAAATCTCATAAATTCCTATAAATTCCTGTTAAGTTTCCAAATTGGAATATTTCCAAAATTCCCCAGGTTAAAGGGTTAGTTCACGCAAAAATGAAAATAATGTCATTTATTACTCACCCTCATGCCATTTCACACCTGTAAGACCTTCTTTCATCTTCAGAACACAAATGAAGATATTTTAGTTGAAATCCGATGGCTCAGTGAGGCCTTCATAGGGAGCAATGACATTTCCTCTCTCAAGATCCATAAAGGTACTAAAAACACATTTAAATCAGTTCATGTGAGTACAGTTGTTCAATATTAATATTATAAAGCGATGGGAATACTCTTTGTTTGCCAAAAAACAAAATAATGACTTTTCAACAATATAATGTTAAATAATGATTTTGAGACATATGCTTCCTTTAAGTTTTGTCAAGGGAGACATATTTATGAAGAGAAATCACAAAGTGCTGCTGTTAGAAATGTAGCTTAGCATACTGTTATGTATTATCGTTATCTTTGTGTTTCTGCAATGTATGATTTATTTGAACTTAGTTTATTTGAAAGGTTAAGGTTCTGTGTATTTGAGGAGCGGAGAGTTCAGCATTTGCCTAATCGTTCAAAAATGGTTACAAAATCTTAATGAATTTTTAAAAAAAAAACGTCCTTCTTGTTTAACGTCATTTAAATAAATGAATATTCGAATATACGTTTTATTAATATTCACTCTGTTAATGTGTTTTCTCAGGTACATGTTATGTTTTGATTTTGTGACAATGCATTATTTTGAACCATGGGTTATATTTTTGAATTTGATCAACTTTATTGCACTTATCAGTTTGTGTGTATAAGGCCAGCGCGAGACATCGAATATGCTGGAATGGGCTTATATCATCAAATGTGTTACTCAGTTTTCTCAGTGAATAAATCGAAGGGAGACGATTTCTTGAAGCACAAGGTTTATTGACACAACACAACGCAAAGGGACCAGTAACATATGGTTTAGACACTATTACAAGAGAGGTATTAACAGAAAATCACAACATACAGTATGTTGAACATGATCATTACATTATAAAGAGGAGCAATTTTTCTACTGAATTGGGATATTTACTTCTTCAGTGCCCAGTTGTGTAAAACACCAAGCTTTTTGTCATGATTCGAGTGTTTAGAAACAAAACTTATGAGACAGTTGTTGTCAGATTTCATTGGTGGTTTCAAATATGAAATTTAATTGAAAGCTTGGCAAACAGCTTTGGAGAATTTGATGTTTCCCCATTCAAAGAGATAGGAGCTGCACTTGAATGTCTGAGAGACGTTTCAAAGATGGCCGTCGAGTGAAATGACTTGTCTTAAAGGGACTTTGGATATAATCACTTAAACCTCAAAGGCCTTGTTCAGACTGTCAGTCCAAATATGATTTTTGTTCATATCTGGTTGAAATCTGATCATTTAGCAAGTCTGAATGGCCAAAAACCACATGAAATGTGATTTTTACAAATCTGTTTGGAACTGTGGTTCGGATTTGCATATGTGGTTTGGATTTGCATTTCTGGAAATCATTTTCAGTCTGACCACTCTGAGCAGATTTCACATGGTTTATGAGAAACAAGGTTGTGTTGTTGCAAAGTGCCGAACGAGCAGAAGTTAGCAATAGGCTATAACTGAGACATGTTTTGAGACTGGCGGAGACGACAGCACGGAATAAAGCCGCTCATATCAGCCTCCTATGTTTCTGCCGTTGCCTCATCATGACGCAGTAGTCCAGTGCCGGCATCTACACACTGTCATGATGTAAATAAGACAACATCTGTATTGCAAACCCCTCCATGTTGCTGTTGTTGTTTTTGGGGTATACCTACGAATGCCATTGCCATAGAAACCAATGCAGATATTCCAGAAAACAAAAAAGCGCCATGGACACACAAATCGGATCTGAACACTTGCAATACACAGTGTGGACATTAAAATGTTTATATCAGATTCCAATCGGATACACAAGAAATTGGATTTGGACGGACAGTCTGAACGAGGCTTAAGTGTTTCACGACAGCGAACCGGGTTTTGTCATTATAAAATTCTATTGTTGCCATAGACGTGTTATTTATTAATACATGTTTATGTGGATAAATATGTTAATGAGAATTTAAACACTTAAAATTAAAATGTTTTTCATATAAAGGTCGATCATGTCACATTAGAAGACTTGGATTGAACCTGCTCGCTCCGTCTAACACTAAAGGTGATGTTTTCCAAAACCTTATAAGTTTTCCTATATTAAGGAAAATTGCACTTAAGTCGCTTTATGCAACTGAGCACGGACATCCTTCTACTCCAGAAAACAAATGAAAGCATACAAAACTATGGAGGCATATTACTTTTTTATTAGCGGCTGCATATGCAAGTTGTTTTAACTTTTGACAAAGGGGTCACTGCACACACACACACACACACACACACACACATTATCTGCCACTTTTCCCTGTGTTTTTCAGTCAATTTCTTTTTTTGTAAGAAAAATATGTATATTTAAAACATTATATTTTATACTATAAAATTAGGACAACATTTTCAGTAACTGTGTTTTTTTTTTTCATTTATTTTTTTTTTTTTTTACTAATTTTAATTAACAAGCAGCAAAAAAAAAAAAAAACATTTACAGTATAGATTAAAAGATCAGACACATTGATAATTCCTGATTGTGATGTGTTTTATCTCCATCAGATTATCATCAGTTCACTCTGGATCTGAACACAGCACATAAACTCCTCCGTCTGTCTGAGAGGAACACAGTGATTACTGGCACTGGCACAGATCAGTCGTATCCTGATCATCCAGACAGATTTGATGATCATCAGCAGGTGTTGTGTAGAGAGAGTGTGTGTGATCGACGCTGTTACTGGGAGATTGAGTGGAGTGGGAAACATGGTGTGGATATATCAGTGTCATATAAGAGCATCAGCAGGAAGAGACGGGGTATTGAGTCTGAGTTTGGATATAATGATCAGTCCTGGAGTTTGTTCTGCTCTCCTGGCAGTTACATATTCACACACAATAACAGAGGGACTAAACTTCCTGAAGAGTCTATCAGTCGAATAGGAGTGTATGTGAATGATGATTTAGGGTCCATCAGCAGGAGAATAGGAGTGTATGTGGATCACAGTGCAGGAACTCTGTCCTTCTATGGCGTCTCTGGAGACACAATGATCCTCATCCACACAGTCCAGACCACATTCACTCAACCGCTCTATCCTGGGTTTGGGTTTTATTCTCGATCATCAGTGAAACTGTGTTGATGAATCAGAATAGACTGTAGACAGTTTCTAACACTGATTTATATAAATGACTGGATTGCTCATGACAACAACAAGTCCGTTTTTTTTAAAGCTAAAGTCTCCCTGTACATGTATACAACACAAACGTCCCAAACATATACAGGTACTGGTCATATAAATAAAATATCATCAAAAAGATGATTTATTTCACTAATTCCATTCAAAAAGTGAAACTTGTATATTATATTCATTCATTACACACAGACTGATATATTTCAAATGTTTCTTTTAATTTTGATGATTATAACTGACAACTAAGGAAAATCCCAAATTCAGTATCTCAGAAAATTAGAATATTACTTAAGACCAATACAAAGAAAGGATTTTTAGAAATCTTGGCCAACCGAAAAGTATGAACATGAAAAGTATGAGCATGTACAGCACTCAATACTTAGTTGGGGCTCCTTTTGCCTGAATTACTGCAGCAATGCGGCGTGGCATGGAGTCGATCAGTCTGTGGCACTGCTCAGGTGTTATGAGAGCCCAGGTTGCTCTGATAGTGGCCTTCAGCTCTTCTGCATTGTTGGGTCTGGCATATCGCATCTTCCTCTTCACAATACCCCATAGATTTTCTATGGGGTTAAGGTCAGGCGAGTTTGCTGGCCAATTAAGAACAGGGATACCATGGTCCTTAAACCAGGTACTGGTAGCTTTGGCACTGTGTGCAGGTGCCAAGTCCTGTTGGAAAATGAAATCTGCATCTCCATAAAGTTGGTCAGCAGCAGGAAGCGTGAAGTGCTCTAAAACTTCCTGGTATACGGCTGCATTGACCTTGGACCTCAGAAAACACAGTGGACCAACACCAGCAGATGATATGGCACCCCAAACCATCACTGACTGTGGAAACTTTACACTGGACCTCAAGCAACGTGGATTGTGTGCCTCTCCTCTCTTCCTCCAGACTCTGGGACCCTGATTTCCAAAGGAAATGCAAAATTTACTTTCATCAGAGAACATAACTTTGGACCACTCAGCAGCAGTCCAGTCCTTTTTGTCTTTAGACGCTTCTGACATTGTCTGTTGTTCAAGAGTGGCTTGACACAAGGAATGCGACAGCTGAAACACATGTCTTGCATACATCTGTGCGTAGTGGTTCTTGAAGCACTGACTCCAGCTGCAGTCCACTCTTTGTGAATCTCCCCCACATTTTTTAATGGGTTTTGTTTCACAATCCTCTCCAGGGTGCGGTTATCCCTATTGCTTGTACACTTTTTTTCTACCACATCTTTTCCTTCCCTTCGCCTTTCTATTAATATGCTTGGACACAGAGCTCTGTGAACAGCCAGCGTCTTTTGCAATGACCTTTTGTGTCTTGCCCTCCTTGTGCCAGGTGTCAATGGTCGTCTTTAGCAGTCTTCCCCATGATTGTGTAGCCTACAGAACTAGACTGAGAGACCATTTAAAGGCCTTTGCAGGTGTTTTGAGTTAATTAGCTGATTAGAGTGTGGCACCAGGTGTCTTCAATATTGAACCTTTTCACAATATTCTAATCAATTTGGGATTGATTGCAGAGGCTGGTACCCGGGCGTGGCAGGGGGGCTCGACAGCGCCCCCTTGAAAAAAGTCTGAAAACTTCGTCCATATATTGAACACACTTGCATGTATTAGTATGAAACTTGGTACACATATAGACCTCATCGGGCCGAACAACTTTCATGCTCTAAGTTAAACGCCACCCCAACAGGAAGTCAGCTATTATGGGTTGTTTGAAAAATGCATGCTCTGGAATTTGATATACTCCTCCTAGGCGATTAATCCGATCACCACCAAACTCGGTCAGCATGAAGTCAAGACACTGATGATGAAAAATTGCCAGCGGATTTTTGATATCTCGAACGGTTTGGCTGTGGCGAGGCAACGAATTTATGGCGAGAAAAGGGAAACAGGAAATGTGTTATAACTTCTGCATACATTGACTGATGTTTGTGAAACTTCACGAGTGTGTTGGTTGTAGCAGTCCGATCACATGGATGTAACTATTGTGAGTCAAAGTTATAGCGCCACCAACTGGCAGCAGGAAGTGTATCAATTTTAAAATGCTTTGAGATCTCCCTCTTAATTTTATCTGATTTGCTTCAAACTTCATCAGTGTAATGTCAATACACAGCAGATGTGGACCTGTGACAGGATTTTTGATATTTTAAATATTGTTGCCATGGCAACGCATCAAACTTTAATAATATTCTTGAGTGTTTTTGAGGCTCTTAACATGCTTCAAATTGCATGAAACTCGATACACACATCAATATTGTCAACCAGTAGACATGGACAAAGCCATAGAAATGGGCATGGTGGAGGGGCTCAGTAGTGCCACCTTTTGACAAAAGTGGGGGGGTTAGTTTTTCCTACAGTCACCAAACTCAGTACACATATTGTTCTCATCAAGCCGGACAATTTTCTAATTTACACTCATCAGCGCCGACCAACAGGAAGTCAGCTATTTTGGTTTGAATGTTAATTTTTTTGAAAAAACAGGCTATGAATTTAATACTACTACTCCAACAGGGTTTATACAATTTACACCAAACTTTTTTAACTTGGTGCTAACACATTGAAGTTGTTTAATTGGAAACAGATTTTGGATATCTCAAATGGTTTGGCCGTGGCGAGGCAACGAATTTATGACAAGAAAAGGGAAACAAAGTGTTATAACTTCTGCATACATTAATTGATTTTGATGAATCTTCGGCTGTGTGTTTGTTGTACAAGGCTGATCACATAGATAAGACTATTGTGAGTCAAAGTTATAGCGCCACCAACTGGCAGCAGGAAATGTGTTACTTTCAGCATGCTTTGAGATCACCATCTTATGTTTACCCTATTTGCTTCAAACTTCATTTGAATAATGTCAAAACATGGCACATGTAGATCTTTGAAAAGAATCGTGATATCTCAAACACAGTTGTCCTGGCAAAGCATTAAAATTTAATATTCATTTTAGATGCTTTTGAGACTCTTAGCATGCTTCAAATTGTTTGAAACTCCACACACATGTCAGGATTGTTAGCCAGTAGACATGGACAAAGCCTTAGAAACGGGCAGGGAGGAGGGGCTCAATAGCGCCACCTTATATTGCAGTAAATGTAGGGTGAATTTGACATAGTGCTTTGATGTTTAACCATTTTAACTGCCTATTGCCTGCTGTGCACAGTTGCCCTGAAGCCACCGGGGTGGCGGTGCCACCGGCTTGGGCCCGCCATCGCTGCTCGCAGCTATATTTGTCAGTTATAATAATCAAAATTAAAAGAAATAAACATTTGAAATATATCAGTCTGTGTGTAATGAATGAATATAATATACAAGTTTCACTTTTTGAATGGAATTAGTGAAATAAATCAACTTTTTGATGATATTCTAATTATATGACCAGCACCTGTAAATGGTTATTTGTTTAAAATCATTTCCCCTGCTTATTATAAGTTATGTTCATCTTCAGTACAGTAGCCGTGGGTAAACTTTATCATTCAACTGAACGGTGCACATCCATTTCAGACACAGCCGACATTATGTTCTTTCTCCATCCATGCAGTAAATGCACATCCCTGAATGGGCGCGGATTTCTTGAGTATTTATTTGAATTTCTCAGGTAATATCTATGGTTTGACCCATTCGAGAGGCACCCAAAATCAGAGTTTAAATGCACTGATTAAAAGTGTGACGTGCGATACCGTGCTCACTGACATGAATGCGTAAGAATCACAGTCACATAATTCATAACTATTGGTGACCCTTTACCCAGACACTATATATAAAGGTTAAGGTTCTGTGTATTTGAGGAGCGGAGAGTTCAGCATTTGTCGTCGAGTCATAGCAAGTACTAAATATTCTTAAATAGCCTGTGTCTCGCACTTCTGTCTTAATAACATGAAATGTGGTCAAATAACAGTAAAAACTGAGCACCCACATAGCTTCAATAAACTTTCTAATCTGTAAGTTGATGAAAACGTAATGTGATGCACTTCCTGGCTGTTCCAATGATGGACAAAACACACACATCTGACATTTGCTGGTGAAACACCTCGTAACTCACATGCAAGTGTTTGACCACATATAAAGCCACAATATCAATTTTGACAACACAGTGTTTTTTCTATTTTCCTGTCTTTTGGATTTTGATGTTGATATTGCTATTTACCTGTTCAAAGATGATATTTACTTGCTTTTGGGTTACTGCCGTATAATAATAATTGCTATGTTTTTACTTATGTTATTTACTTCTGAGTTAATACCATATATGCTGCATGAAATGCTATGATGTGCAAACTGCAACTCAGAATGATGTTGCATCTTGTGTGTAATTAAAACAAGATGAGATGTGCAGAAAGTTGTGAAAGTTCATGTAACCAACCACAAAGGTTAACAAGAGGGTACATGAGGGTGAAGAGAGCATGTTACAACCTCAAGCTGAGGTAAGCCGGAGGAAGAGTGCTAGAAGATAACAGTGTAAACGAAAAATGAAGAACATCCAGCAGAATAATCATGAGTTACAGAGACTGGTACGATTACAACAGGAAGATTGAATCAGGCGTTGATCAGTTGATAAGTAATATAAAGATCTTTTTAGCTTAAGATGATTTAAGTGTTATTTTGTTTTTTTTGTGTTAACTGCCTTGTATTGTAAATCAATAAACTAAATATTTTATTTGTACAACTACCTTCTGTGAGACTTTACTACAAACTGAGCCTCGATAAAGATCAACCACAAGGGAGTCTTCTGTGTCATTCCTGAAGGACTTCAACCTGCTGGCGGGTGAGTATCTTATGGTTTAGACTAGATTGGACTAACCTTACCCTACCTGAACAATCCGAGGGTTAAAGGTCACACCGACTAACACCTGAAGTAGCTTTTTTTATTCATAAAGTAACTGTAAATGATTCAACAGTGTTTTTGATAACAGCATGTATTTCTAAGCAGTAAAAATAATGACTAAACAATGGTTAAATTAATAATCAGCTCAACAATATATTAGGGCTGGACGATATGGACAAAAAAAAATCTCATATCTCTGTTTTTTGGCTGAATGGTGATATACAGCATATATTCGATCTACATTTTACTATTTTAATTTTAGTCAGAATATTTACGCTTCTATTGCACGCTTAAGCATTTTCCGCTGACCCGTCAAGGCATGGACTCCTCTAGACCAGTGTTTCTCAACCAGGGATCCATGGACCCCTAGTAGTCCTTGACATAATGCCAGGGGGTTCTTATAAAATATCTGAATATGATTTTTGTATATTTTGACATTTGACATGTTCCCATAAAAGAAGATAATATATGTATAATATAACTGACTATATGGATATAGGACAAGCCAACTAACGTAATAGTAAATTACACTCGATTGCATTTGTTCGTCACAAAGACATTAATGATACCAATGAGCCAATTTTATTCTGGGGTCCTCGAGGATGGTTCCAAGGATGACGGGGGTCCATTACTCAAAAAGGTTGAGATTCACTGAGCTAGACCCCTGAAGGTGTGCTGTGGTATCTGCACCAAGATGTTCGCAGCAGATCCTTTAAATCCTGTAAGTTGTGAGGTGGAGCCCACGTGTTTCCCAGGTAAGCAACACACACATCCACGTGATGTCAAAGAAAACGTGATTCATCAGACCAGGCCACCTTCTTCCATTGCTCCGTGGTCCAGTTCTGATGCTCACGTGTCCACTGTTGGCTCTTTCAGCGGTGAACAGGGGTCAGCATGGGCACCCTGACTGGTCTGCAGCTATGCAGCTCCATACGCAACAAACTGAGATGTACTGTGTATTCTGACACCTTTCTATCAGAGCCAGCATTAACCTCTGGAGCAATTTGATCTACAGTAGCCCAGCCTTCGCTCCCCATGTGCATCAATGAGCCACGGCTGCCCATGACCCTGTCTCCGGTTCACCACTGTGTGATATACTCATTATTCCAAATAAAAAAGGAGTTAGGAGAGAAGTTATGTTTGAAAGCCAAACACCACGTCAAAAGGACTTGCCTGTGAAAATTAGATAATCAAAGAGGTTTTTGTTAATATCAAAACTGCATTTAAGAAAATGAATACCACCAAGTTGTTTAAATAAATAGTTGGGGGAAATATTCCACATAGAGCAATTATTTTTAATAATTTTTTTGACCAATTTATTTTAAATGTGCTATTCAGAGTCATAAAATCCACAACATTCAAACCACCCTGATCATATGGATAGAATAATATACTTTTCTTTAAATAACAACTCTTTGGTATATGTCTTGGGTACAAATAGAGCTTGGGACAAACCTTCAGATTTAGACAATAAGACCATAAATGGACCAATCTCTCTGCAACCAAGAGTTAAACTTTCTTTTTGTACTGTTGAGGATCTGATTGTGAAGAGATCACAATAAGATTCATCTTCAGAAAGTTTTACACTAAGATATGTGACTACTATTTTACATATAATATCCAGTTATAATATGGTGTCATCCTCAACAGGTAGACGACTTGGAGAATTGTGGAAGATGATGTACGCACCCTCCCTTTGTTTCGGCTTACTGGGAATACAAAGTGATCTAATCTGCTCAAGTTCTTCAAAAGTGTGTGTTCTTCAATAATGTTCTTCAATAATGTGCCGCTCTACCCTGCCACACTTAGCATTAAAGTGGGCCAGATGCGCAAGAAGTTTGCTTCTCTGGAGGAGGTGATCACGGTTTGTGACTCTTGACAAGAGATACAATATAATTTTTCTGCAGACATGATTTAGAGTTATATTTCCTCTGTTTTATGGCAATAAGAAGAAGCTGACTGCAGCTTTGCAGATGCCTGATGTATGGTGTGCTGACTCTTGGTAAAGGTGAAGATGATGTTTTGAAATAAGTTTGTCTCTCTTCACAACAAGGTTTGTCCAGAAGTCCTTGTGAGAGCTTAAAAGGGTGGTTCCCCTGTTTCAAATTACACTCATGATTTATATGAAGTTTATATGAAGTTATGAAGAAATGAAAAAGTATAATAAAATACATTCCTAAAGGATTTGGTCTCAGAGAAGGGGTTCTGACTTAAAAATGTATTTTCTGAAGTAATTTTTCAACTTATTTCAAATTAAACTTATGATTTTATGAAGAAGTTGTGAAGAACTTATACCCGACTAAGCCAGTGAGCCCTGATCTATTCGGTGAAGAGAAGAAAAACTGAAATATCTAAATTAAAAACAGAAACAATAAGTGCACTCACTACAATGGTGTAACGGTGAACCTAAATAAAAAAGATAGCTTTATCCCAGAATTTGAGGAGGAGGTTAGCTACGTCCTCCAAAACTACACCCTTTCAAATACATCTTGCTAGATATATTGACTCTGAAACACCGAAATTTAAGATGGTTCCACAAGACATCATGGAGGAGACATCTGCAAAACTTATGAGTGGTGAAAAAGTGGACATTTTTACAAAGGGAGGGCAGATCAGAGAAGTGAGTCAATTTCTTTCTCCCTTATTTGAAAAACAAATTTTTCAATGAATTTACATAAATTGAATGAATGAAATAGAAATGAAAGACTCCAGGAACAGAACTGAGAAACTCAACTGTATTAGACTCAGCCATGAATTTTAATTTTCTAGTTGTGTGGCATGAGGATCACACACACTCATGTCCCTATTGTGAATATTCAGCTGCAATGTGGAAAGTTTTGGATGTGTCGTTGTGGAGGATGCAGCACTGACTGACCTATATGAAGGTGATGAGGAGGTTCTGACCCAGCTTCATCCCTGAATGCTCAACAACGGCAGGGAACATTTCACTCCTCAGTGAACACATCTGTGAAGGTACATCAGGCACACACTACTTCTGCTATCCCATTCGAGGAGAACAGGCATTTTGAAACTGTGAACCTACATTTCAGTGAATAAATATAAATATCACATGAACAAAAGCACAGCTGTTCTGAATATCTGTAATCTGATAACAGGCTAGAGTTGATAATTTAATATAACAGGTCAATGAACAAGAATATCCATAGAAGCCAATTTAAACAAAAAGAAATACACTAATAGTGCGGTGTTCCAGTACTAATACACTGAAGAAACTCTCGCGCAGCTACTGAGACTTTTATTGTTTTTCCCAGCAATATATAGGAACCCAAATTCCTATAAAATCTGTATGATTCTTACTTTAAAGGTGTTGTTTTTTTGTGATTATTGTGCTTTCATCGTTTTAAAGCCTTGATAATAATAATTATCAAACATGTCCCGCAATATAGACTGTATTTTAGAACAATCACTTGTTGTGCTGATTCTGACATTAAATTTGGGTTTATGGAGGAGCGAAGATGTAGATGTGGTACATGACATATACCAGGGTGTCCAACCCTGCTCCTGGAGATCTACTGTCCTGGAGATCTACCGTCCAGACTTCACTTCCAACCCTGCTCCTGTAATTATCAAACAACCCTGAACACCATTATTCGCTGCTTCAGGTGTGTTTGATTGGGGTTGGAGCTGAAATCTACAGGATGGTAGTTCTCCAGGAGCAGAGCTGGACACCCCTGACCTATACAAACAATATCGTCTCGGTTACAAAGGTAACCCTCGTTCCCTGAAGGAGGGAACGGAGACGTACATCCCGTCGCCACAGTCGCTGTACTCCGCTGATGCTGCCGCCTATCCGGTTCGGCTCCTCAGCGAAAACCTGAAGATGCAACGCACCTGCTGCTCATTATATACCCGCGCTGCGAGGCGAGCAGCTGATGCATATGATTGCATGCCAATGTGCATTGGCTCGTTTTAGTTACACTCGAAGTACATTGGCCTCTCTAGCGAGATTCCTATTCGCCGGTCTGTCCGACGTACGTCTCCGTTCCCTCCTTCAGGGAACGAGGGTTACCTTTGTAACCGAGACGTTCCCATTCAGTCGGTCACGTTCGACGTACATCGGACAGACCGACGAATAGGAATCCCTACCAAAGCGCCACAGGAGCTGCCCCCTTCCAGCGCTCTGTTGTAAGCCACCTGAACCCCCTTGCCTGAGGATGGTGGGACAGGGCTAACACAGAGAGTGTCGATCACTGCTGTTCCCCAAAACCCATTCAGTGAGACTATTGGATAACGCTGGGAAAGCGTACCCTTTCGCTGGGAAAGGAACGCTGCGGAAGCCACATCCTTCTCCGAAGGAGTTATGTGGAGAAGTACATATGGACTAACCCTGTAGGGCTGTGCTACATATGGAAATGCTGGGGTGACTCCAACCCGATGAAGGGTAGGTTCTCCCAGAGGGAAAGACACGGGCTTCGTTTAGGAGCAACCGTGGAACCAACCATACGGGATCCCCGTAGGGTCACACATATGGAACCCAGCCTAAACCCGGTTCTCAAGGATACAACGGAGTATAGGCCTGGCGCCAGATGCTCCACCACGTCAGCTGCCAAAGGGATATCGGAGGACTCGACAGGGTCTGCCTTGTAGGGACTCTCTGGAGAAAGAAGCGCATGTAGCACAGCAAGCCGACACTAAGCCGGGGCCTCTCCGTGCCTCTGACCTGAGGCGAGAACACGGGAGGAGACCGGCTCGACACGAAGGCTATAGTATCTAGTGAACGTGTTAAGTGTCGCCCAGCCCGCAGCTCTACAAATGTCTGTCAGCGAGGCGAGGCGCCACGAGCCAGCGCCCAGGAGAATGCGACACCTCTCGTGGAGTGAGCATGCAACCTGAGCGGGCAGGGCACGCCCTGAGCTTGGTAAGCCAGGGCGATGGCATCCACTATCCAGTGGGCCATCCTCTGCTTGGAGACAGCCTTTCCCTTCTGCTGGCCTCCGAAACAGACAAAGAGCTGGTCTGAGGTCCTGAAGCTTCGAGTTCTGTCTATGTACAGTCGCAAGGCGTGGACTGGACAGAGCAAAGCCAGGGTTGGGTCTGCCTTCTCCGAGGGCAGCGCTTGCAGGCTCACCACCTGGTCCCTGAAGGGAGTGGTAGGAACCTTGGGCACATAGCCAGGCCGGGGTCTCAGTACCACGTGGTTGTCACCCGGCCCGAACTCCAGTCACGATTCGTCGACCGAAAATGACTGCAGGTCCCCTACCCTCTTGATGGAGGCCAATGCAACCAGCAGCAAAGTCTTCATAGACAAGTCTTTAAGTCTGCTGATTGCAAGGGCACAAAGGGAGCAATCTGGAGTGCTCTTAGCACCAGAGCAAGGTCCCAAAAGGCTATGGAGGGAGGACGAGGAGGATTTAACCGACTCGCCCCCCTAAGGAGCCTGACGACCAGGTCGTGCTGACCAACAGACTTGCCATCTATGTGGTTGTGATATGCGGAGATAGCAGCAGTATGGACTTTGAGGGTGGAAGGGGACAGCCTATGCTCCAACCCTTGCTGCAAAAAGGAAAGCACGACTCCGATCGAGCATCTTCGGGGGTCTTCTCGGTGAGAAGAACACCACTCGATGAACAGGTTCCACTTCGAGGCGTAAGCACGTCTTGTAGACTGTTCCCCCGGACAGAGAGTAAAACAACCGGCAGTGAGAGGTTTCTGGTGAGGCAAACAGGTCTACCTGAGCCTCTCCGAACTCTCTCCAGATCAGCTGGACCACCTGGGGGTGGAGTCGCCACTGTCCCGGCAGTGCAGTTTGTGAGAGCTCGTTGGCCGCACGGTTGAGCACACCAGGGATATGAATGGCGCGAAGCGACCTCAGATGCTTCCGACTCCACAGGAGGAGATGGCGGGCGAGTTGCGACATGCGACGGGAGCACAGACCACCTTGATGGTTGATGTACGCAACGGTCGCCGTGTTGTCCGTACGGACCAGTACATGCTTGCCTCGTAGCGGCCCTTTGAGGCGGCTCAGAGCAAGGCGTACTGCAAGCAACTCGAGGCAGTTGATGTGCCACTGCAGATGGGGTCCCGTCCAAACCCCTGAAACTGCAAGCCCGTTGTACGTGGCACCCCAGCCGGTGGTCGAGGCATCCGTGAAACCACAGCATGCCGGGACACCTGTTCTAGTCCTGCCCGAAGAAACAAGGGGTCTGACCACGGGCTGAAGGCTTGGCGACACTCCTGAGTGATTGCCACCCGGAACGTGTCGCGTTGCCACGCCCATCTCGGGACTCGGCCGTGAAGATAGTGTTGAAGCGGTCTCATATAAAGCAGACTGAGCGGTGTTACAGCCGCTGCGGCCGCCATATGCCCCAGGAGCCTCTGAAAGTATTTCAGTGGGACCGCTGTCCTGCCATTGAACGTATTCAGGCCGTTCAACACCGACTGAGCACGTTCCTCTGTGAGGCGTGCTATCTGTTCAATATCCGAATCCAACTCCATACCGAGAAAAGAGATCCTCTGCACCGGGGCGAGTTTGCTCTTTTCCCAGTTGACCTGAAGCCCCAACTGCCTGAGGTGTCTGAGCACCAAATCCCTGTGTTCGCACAACTGATCCCGAGACTGTGCTAGAATGAGCCAGTTGTTGAAATAATTGAGGATGCGAACACCCTGTTCTCTCATGGGAACAAGGGCTCCCTCCACGACTTTCATGAAGACGCGGGGAGACAGGGCCAGCCCGAAGGGTAGGACTCTGTACTGAAATGCTCGTCCTTCGAACGCGAACCGCAGGAATGGCCTATGTCGCGGAAGGATCGAGACATCGTCCTTCAGGTCGATCGCTGCAAACCAATCCTGGGGACGGATGCATTTGAAAATGCGTTTCTGCGTGAGCATCTTGAACGGTAGCTTGTGAAGGCTCCGATTCAAGACTCGCAGATCCAGGATAGGTCGTAACCCACCGCTCTTCTTGGGTACAATGAAGTAGGGACTGTAGAACCCTGACCTCATATCGGCTGGAGGGACCGGCTCTATCGCGTCCTTCGCCAGTAGGACTGTGATCTCCGCACCGCAAGACAGGGGCAGACATCTTTCACTGTAGTGAAGAGGACGCCCCTGAACCTGGGGGGACGCCGGGCGAACTGAATCGCATAGCCGAGCCTGATAGTCCGAATGAGCCAGCGAGACGGACTGGGGAGCACTAACCAGGCTCGCAGAGACCAAACAAGCGGGACCAAAGAGACCACCGGCATACCCACAGTGGGGCAGCGAGGTGGAACACAGGGACGCGGCTCGGGGGGCTCTCTTTGCGAGGCGGCCCGAAGCGGCGTCACAGTGTGCTGGGCAACACTTACCTGGTTCCACGGCTGGACAGAGGGAGCAGTCAAGGCTTTGTTTACCCGCTGCTCGCTGCTGTCCACTAGCGACAGAAGAGGGGGATGAGAGTGGTGAGGTTTTTCTCCTCCCACTGCTCTCCAAGCCCTCTTCAGACTGGGAGATGGAGGAACTACTCTTTTTTTTTTTTTTTGAATTTTGGGTACCGCTGGCTGTTGGGCCAGCGGCGGATCAGAAACAAACCCAATAAAAGGATTTACCACCCGGCCCTCCTCCGGGGAGGGGGGGGAGCAGCCCCACCCATCTCTGGGTCGCCCGTCTCAGGGGTGATTTTCTCACCAACCGCTTAAACAGCAGCAGAGACAGGTGGTGTCATCTCCCCGCAATGGACACAGTAGAGCAGGCTGGGCCGGAGGAGCCCAAGAGGAACTCAATGGTTTGTCTTGGGAAGCTCCCTGGTCTGCTACTAACTGAGGAGAACTGCTGGGCTCAGTCCTCGACAGTGTCACCGCTCAGTCCTCGACAGGCCACCTCGTGAGATGGGAGTGTTGAGAAGCATTAGCTTGACAACCTCACGCACCTCACAAGGTAAGCCAGGGGGCGCTTCTGGACCACTGAGGTGGACATCGTCTGGCTGAGGGCCTGCGCCGTGACTTTGATCACGGTTAGTCAACAAGCGCAGCTCAACCCCAGCACAGAACTACCCTCATGCATGAAGAGTGCCTTGGCCTCACATGCAGGGTGGGAGTGGTCTGTGTACAGCCACCCCATCCAGGAGGGCAGTGAGAGAGGAAAAACTTATGCGTTCCATATTTATGGCACCAAAATACCTCCATACCGCCAAGTTTTCCATGCACATCCGGGACACCCGGGAAAGCATGGCTGTAAACTCTGAATCTGAGTCAGCATAAGCACACACCATCACAGTGGGCAGCGTCACCCTCATTTCCAGAGCAAAACAGCACTCTCTCCGATGCTGCAATCGACGTCTGACCCTCAGCTGGAGCTCTGAATGAAATGCTAGGTTCCCCTCTGAGAAGGACCAGCAATCCAATCCAGAAACTGCACAGCTTGCAATGCGTTAGAGAGGGAGGGGCCCTAGGAGGTTGGTTCCCCGAAGAAACCCCTCAACCTCATGTCACCCAAGCCATATCAGCAAAGTAGACCTCTTCTGGTGCACCAGAGAGGGCGCTACAATGAGATTAGGCAAGGGAACCGCGCATCTAGAGCGCCGAGCGAGCGCTGGGTTGCCGTGACAACCCGCGCTCCAGTCCGACAGCTCGACGGCACACGACACGCAGAGGAGCGAGAGTTTTGCTCTCGCTGATCTCTACGGTCTCCCAAAGTGTCGGGCAGACCCGCAGCTGTGCTTTTACACACAAGCGGCAGTTGGCCGACAACAGAGGGGACTCAAGCTTCCCGGAGAAAGAAGAGTCACGACCGGCGTGTCGACGTGATCATGTTCTCATATGAAAACATGAATCACCCACGAGCATCATTTCAGCACGTGCCCAGACATGTGAAACAATGATCGTGGCCGTCAGTGTGGACAGGAAATGATCGCAACCAGAAGCACACAGGTAGAATGTCATCTTTTAAAAGACGCAAATCTACTTGTGTAAGCTCTTTTAGGAACTACTCTTTTAGGTGCCGAAGCACGCAGGGGAATGACCGCTGCAGCACAGACAGGGAATTATAGTGCAACCTGTCGTGTGCACTCTCTCCTTGTAGCCGCCCTCTTACCAGCTGTGAGAACAGCTCTTTAAGCGCTCAAAGCGCACCGTTCACCAGCCGTGAGAACGGCTTTTTAGAACTGAGGCTTTACTCTCTCAAAAAGGCAAAACAAAAGAAAGGAGAAAATAAAGAAGAGAGATCGGTCCCGCTGCAGTGCTATCCGCCTGCACCAACACAAAGAGCAGATTCTCTAAAAAAGCTGACTCGTTGAAGACAAACACTCGCTCGTAGACACCACTGTTTGTTACAGACGGTTCGGCTCCGAAGCGAAAAGCTGAAGATGTAACGCACCTGCTGCTCATTATATACCCGCACTGCGAGGCGAGCAGCTGATGCATATGATTGCATGCCAATGTGCATTGGCTCGTTTTAGTTACACTCGAAGTAGATTGGCCTCTCTAGCGAGATTCCTATTCGTCGGTCTGTCCAACGTACGTCGAACGTGACCGACTGAATGGGAAACTCATTTGAGATCTGCCTTGTCTGAAATGTAGTCGAGAGTAAGAGACTGAAGTGACGAGAGGAGTGAAAAAAGTAGCTCTTGTCTGTTTCTTTTCTTCTCGTCCATGTCAAATTAGTCAAATGTTTTCCCAGTAGGGATGGGCGATATGACCTAAAAAAATTATCACGATAATTTCAGGTATTTACTGCGGTAACGATACCAATGACGATAATATATATATATAATATATATATATATATATATATATATAACAAAACGAACCATTTAAAACAAAAAACGAACTGGATTAGAAACTGAATTATTTAAGTATAAGTATCATAACTTTATTATTATAAAATATACCTAAACTTAGTGCTTGCCTGTGTGTAATCAAACGCATCATTTTATTCTGGAGATCACTCGCGCTCTGCTGCCACACTAGAGCGCACTCACCACCTACTGGGCAGGGGTGGGAATTACATTTACAAGCTACATCAGCCTCAGTAATCTGTCAAAATGACGGACGGCCTTCATATTTTTTCCGTCATTGCTAAAAAACAAAAACATTTAACGCGACCTCATATATATATATATATATATATATAATGTCACACGACCGCGGTGGCGCGGTTGTCATGCCGACCGTAACAGCCCTAACTGTATCAAAAAGTAAATCCCAACTATGTCTTCAGATATAGTTTACAAAATATATCTGTGACGCAGCTCTCCGTGTACGCGCTTCGGATGAGTACACACAAATCTCCTCACAGCGCGCAAGTTCTCTTTTGCGTCAGTTGAATGTTTAAAGTGGCAACTGGCAAGGATTAAATGAGTTTAGTTTAAACAATAGCAACGTGAGATATTCAGGTCTCATCTGCACTCGCGCGCTATCAACACCCGGGTGATGACGGCGTGAATGACATACGGCTCATTCATTGAACATTTGTTTATAGTGATTACGGTAGTTTGCTCCGCATCTGATTTTCTATAACCAAACCAATTCCAAATTGTGAAGAGAACTCCTCGCTTAACAACAAGCTGCTCCTCAGCCTCACGTCTGCCTTTCGTTATGCTTGTTTTAACTCCGCACGTGAACAGTGAATCGGTCGCGCACGAAACTACGTCAACAACTAGACTTATCGTAATTATCGCGAGGAGACAAATTTTTATTGTGAGGAGAATTTTCAACGGTATTTATCGCAAACGATAATATCGCCCATCCCTATTTCCCAGCAGGTAAATACTCATGTGAACGTTAGCACAAGTTAATATCGTTAAATGAATGATCTCACTCTTTACATTCAAATAAATGATCGGGACGTTATTGCTACATTTAAAATTTAGCAGTATCTCATTTGTTGTAGTTATTATACTACTGTCATTTTCTTCTTAAGAAAAAAATGATGCTTAAGATGCAGCTTACCTCAATGGTTTGTGAAGCATCTGCACGTGCATTTTTCTTTTTTTTTAAAGGTGAAAGGTCACGCAGGCTAGCATTAACATGAAAAGTGCATTCAGGATGGTGTGTACATGGAGAACAGAATGACATTCCTCTTAAAAATAATGAGCATTTTAGAAATAAAACAGATGAACCTTGTGTCCCTCATGAGACGACTTCTTCATTTGTGTCTTCGGCTGAGTCCTCTAACTTGAAGACTGTCAGGAATTTAGTCACTCTGCTGACAGAAAGGTTGTTGCTGCCCAGAAAAATGTGCTCATGAAACTTGACAGCAAACAAAAGGGAATTAGTGGGAAATAGAGTGATGGATGGCGAAAGGATTTAGACAGTATTTATACACAGATTCTGTTTTGCTGAAAGATCTACTCAGGTGAGAAGAACAGAAACTTCATGCTGTTTTAAGACATCTTAATCTTGTGTGATAACAGCCTAACTGGAGTTCACATTGACTTTGCCACTGATATTCTGTGACTACATTTCACTGTGTTTGGACAACTATATGGCTCAAAATTACTGTCCTTACCATGATCACTGAAGAAGATGTAAAACATAATGGCATCCACGACAACTTCACTGCTTTTAAGGACGAGGATCACCTGAATAAACTGAAGTAACTCCTGTTTAAACCCACATGTACACTGAACCAAATTGTAAAGTCTAACCAAAATGCAAAATTTCAGGAAAGAAAAACTACAGTTGGTCAAAAAACAACATACAGCTGGAACTCTACCTGAATCTCTTCATGGTTAGGTTTTCACAGAACAAAGAACCTCTCAGTCCAAGCTAGCCATAGCTAGCCATAGCGAGACCAAAGCAAGTCCAATCTGGGATCAGCACAGCATGATCGTCCACCACAGCGCTCAGGTCCAACAAATCTTCATCTTTCTGCCCACATTTCAGGATAAGACGTTGGCCAACACCGATCTCTGAAAAGCACCACTTTAATGATACAACACAAAACTCTGGTCATCTGGTCAACACATTCATTCTGGCCGTGTGATTGATATTAGCCTTCTGACCTGTTTCTGGGACACAAACTCCTCTGCTTCTCTTTAAACAGCACTGTTGGAAAAACACACAGTTTTGAACTTTGCATGTGCAACATCACTGAACATCAGATGTATTATATCCATCAGCATTAGTGGTTATCAGTGTAACATTTAACAATTAACCCCCGCCTGTCCACATTAACCTGAGTGTGCCCAAAACAATTGTGCAGAGCATACAGAGCTTTTGTCCAGTACTTGTCCAGTTTCACATGCTTTTTCTAGAAGCTTTTTGTATAATTAATATATGTCAGTGCTGTCTGTCTCTGTTAATCTGTATGGCTTGTCAGTGTTTGTCTCTTTTTACCTGTAATATCAGAGATGTCATGTGAGGGTGTTTTGACAACAGTGACAGACAGTGATTCTCCACATAGTTTCTCTCTTATGTCACGAGTCCTTTTGAAAACTGGTTGTATTAGTTTTCTGAGAAAGTTCTGGTATAACAGGTTTAAATTCAGAAGAAAACTTCCTTATCCACAGTCCTTTATAAAAACACAGAACTGAAAGGCGTTTCAAAATTACTTCAGTTCAAGTTCAGTGGAGGAACAAGAAAGATCCACATCGTCATTATTCATGGTTAGTAAATACTGCTTCAAGTGTTTTGTGGTTGTCAAAACATTTGGTAACTCAACAGTATTTCATTAAGTTTAGAGACAACACGTAACTACAATGTCTGGTGGCTAGTGTTATTATTAGTGCTTTACACAGTTCATGATTTCAGTTCATAAGCTTGTTATTTGATTCTGATCTTGATTCAATATGGATTCATTTGGATGAATATCATACATGTTAATTTCCTCAAGGAAAAAATCTCTTAACTAATGCTATAAACATACAGGGAGCCTATCAGCTGGTATTATTATTAAAGGTTAAAATGATCAACTCTAAGTAATATAATGTGGTTTTAATAATAATACTATAATGTTTTTAATGATATGAGTAAATCTATAATATAGTGCACATATTTATCCTCTCTAGGGTTCATTTTTCTAGCTAACTAACATGCTTGTCACAAAAAGGCTTTCCTGAGGTAAATTTAATGTTATCTGACATTATTTACAAGCTGCATTATTGACATCTTTCTGAGGTTGAAACATCGGTTGATAGATTACATGAGACGTGATACATTACAGTAAGTTTTTCTCTATCATTCAACATTTTCTGATGTTTGTTTAACATGCCGCTTGATCCGTCACATTTAAGAGGAAATGAGCAATATTTATAGTTGGAGTTTGTAATAAAATTTACTGAATTTGAAAGCTGAGACATTGTTTCATATCATAGTAACCTGCTCTGTCTTGTCTGTCTGTGTCAGTCTCCTCTTTGCTTCACAAATTTTTACTGTGTGAGAATAGGGGTGTGTGGCATGAGAACAGTGTCAGTTGCGCGAGTCTCACTGAATGCCTGAGAGTCGGCAGCCCTGGCTCTAGTGATGAGCGCTTTCGAATCACTGCTTTGTGAAGCTTTGAAACCTTTGAATCATTTCGTTTCAAAGCAGTGGTCAGAAGCACATATCAAACTTCCAAACTTAGATGATTTCAGTAAACAGGGTGTTGGCTTTGAGGGTGAAACAGACACAAATTAATCTTACAGATAATTTGTTCAAACACAATATTCCATAGAATTCTGAATCAATACTTGATTTCTAATTATTCAAAGGATGGCATAAATGAAATCTGTGTAAAATGTATTGTATTAATAGTATTTTTAGAGGAGAAATGTCTAATCTACTCTCTGCTACTCTCTGAAAGTTAAGAGAGCACAGATAATGTAATTTATATCCAGCAGGAGTAAGTTCATTAAAGAGAAGACCATCAGACTCTTTGTGCCACGTTTCCGTTAAACACACAAGGTCCAATTTTTCTTCTGTAATGATGTCAGATAACATCACAGCTTTGTTATTGACAGAGCGTGCATTGAAAAGTGCTGATTTCAACACGCCAGGAGCAGCTGATGAAACCGGGGGAACCCCCACTTGCTTAAGAACCGATAGGTTTTTCCCCATAGGCTTACACGACAGCCTTTGAGACTTGCGCAGATATGTAGGATAAGCAACAGTATTAGATGACAAGCAAGAGAAGCTGCATCCTGACAAGTGATGTATATAGCGCTTAGGTCTCAATAATCCAAAGTGATCGCAGCGAGCATATATGTCATTCGCCAGATAAAACTTTCCTTTAAGGTTCAACAGTTCGCGAGCAGTGTACCTTAAAGCCATGTTGGAGAAGTCCACACCAGCCGTAACCTCACAATGGTGTAAGTCCTGGGAGACACAGCAGGAGAGTAGATTCCTGCAGGAAACAAATAATAAAAAATAGTAATCCAACAGGTAATGTGTTATTCCGCATGGCAATAAAATAGGCAGTCTTCATGCACTCCAAAACCCTTTTGAAAACTCAAAATAAACAAAAACAAACGGGAGAGGAACGGCAGCCAAACACGCCAGCGTACCCCCTGTCAACCGGAAGCCAAGAACCAATCCAATACCAATATGAGTTTTTTCTGAAGTTTTATACATATATACATATGGGCCCAGATCAAGGCAGATCAAGTGTTGTGAAATAAGGACTACAATGATGTCAACTGAAAATGGCCGCCCTCAACCTCTGAATCATCCAATAGTGAGTCTGCAAGGGTGAAGTCACAGCAATAATTACCAATAATTCCACACCAATAATTTAATGTTATCATTAAAAAAATCACTGAAAAAGACACTGAAACGTTTTAATATTTGAATTTATTTTTAAAAATAGCTTTGCATTGTGCAAAATCATCACAATTTGTATTGATGGTGTGGAATCTTTTTCTATTGACATACAGGTGCAGGTCATATAATTAGAATATCATCAAAAAGATTTATTTCACTAATTCCATTCAAAAAGTGAAACTTGTATATTATATTCATTTATTACACACAGACTGATATATTTCAAATGTTTATTTCTTATAATTTTGACTACTAACTACTAAGGAAAATCACAAATTCAGTATCTCAGAAAATTAGAATATTGTGAAAAGATTCAATATTGAAGACACCTGGTGCCACACTCTAATCAGCTAATTAACTCAAAACAACAAAAAAAAAGGTCTCTCAGTCTAGTTCTGTAGGCTACACAATCATGGGGAAGACTGCTGACTTGACAGTTGTCCAAAAGACGACCATTGACACCTTGCACAAGGAGGGCAAGGCACAAAAGGTCATTGCAAAAGAGGCTGGCTGTTCACAGAGCTCTGTGTCCAAGCACATTAATAGAGAGGCGAAGGGAAGGAAAAGATGTGGTAGAAAAAAAGTGTACAAGCAATAGGGATAACCGCACCCTGGAGAGGATTGTGAAACAAAACCCATTCAAAAATGTGGGGGAGATACACAAAGAGTGGACTGCAGCTGGAGTCAGTGCTTCAAGAACCACTACGCACAGACGTATGCAAGACATGGGTTTCAGCTGTCGCATTCCTTGTGTCAAGCCACTCTTGAACAACAGACAGCGTTGTGACTAGATAACACTTGAGTAATTAATGATGCATTTTATGGCTATATTCAGAGTTAAAATGTCTGATTACGTCTCAGACACACGATAATATTTTTTTAAAATTTATCCGTTAATAGTTATTAATGATGGTAATCTCATTTGGTAATTACTGATTAGCTAATAAGGAACTATCTTCTAAATTTGATATTACTTACTGATTAGTTAAGCTTGTTTCTATATTAGTTAATATTAGTAGCTGAAGTGTTAAAGCAGTACTACTGATTTGTCCTGCATTACTTCCTGCATTGTTACTTATTAATGACAGACCATTATTCTAAAGTGTTACCAAAAATTTCAGAGGATGAGGGTGACCATTTTGAGTTGACATCATTATAGTCCTTATTTCACAACTCTTAAGTCAGCACTTAAGAATCATTATTAGATTTTACTAAAAGTTGCTTTTAGCTTCTTTATAAAAGTCTCCTACTTTTAGAAAAGTCTTACTTTTTACTAAGATTTTTTTGACACTCGAGTCAAATGCTTTAGACTATTTTTAGTAGCATTTCTGATAAGTTTTATACATACAGGCCTAGATCTTTTTCTTTTCATCATGCAGCTGCGAATCGGTGAAGGGAGATGGCGCCTGTTGAAGAGCTGCTTGAGAAATATCTGAATGAACTGCTAGAAGCTGAACTGAAGACATTTCAGTGGCACTTAAAGAATCATGAGCGTATATCAAATTGTGATATGGAGAATGCAGATAGGTTAAAAACTGTGGATAAGATGGTGGCATGTTTTGGACAAGAAGAAGCTGTGAAGATCATGATGGAGATCCTAAGGAAGATGAACCAAAATAATCTAGCTGAGCAGCTGGAGAGCAGTCATAAGCAAGGTAATGTTTAATTCTCTGTGACTGTAATGTGATTGACTGTTTACCAATGTGATGGTTTGACTTAACATTTCTCTTTACTCTGCTGATGTGTTTTTGTGATTTATGTTTCCCAGTGTGTGATCCTCTCTCTCTCATTAACAGGTCAGGCTGAAGGCAATATAAAGACGTCTGCCGCTGTTGGAGCTCATTCAAAAGAGATACGGGGTAAATAACAATCACATAGAAACAAGAGAAAATATAACAGCAAGCAACAATTACAGGGTCAGATCTTATACAAGTACATATAAGATGTGCATGTAAACACTATTGCAGGAAGATTAAGTTGAATACAGTAGAAGCATGAATTTATGAAAAGCACAATCACTTAGTCTTTGCTGTTTTTTCTCCCTTTTCTTAAAGGCTCAGCTGCAGATGACAGTCAAGCTACTCCCCATGATTACACAGAGACCAGCCGCAGACTGAAAAACAAAGTAAAACAGGACTACGAGAAGATATTAGTTGGTAATTCACAGACGGGTCATCGGGAATACCTGAACGATATCTACACCGATTTATATGTTGTGGAGAATGAAACTGGAGGAAGAGTGAACGACCATGAGGTGATACAGATCGAATCAAATCACAACAAATTGACTGCCAAGGAGAAGCCAATCAAGTGTAATGACATGTTTAAAGTCCAGTGTGACACGGATCAACGAAACAGAAAAGTGCTGACAGTGGGGATCGCAGGAGTGGGAAAAACTCTCTCTGTCAATAAATTCATCCTTGATTGGGCTAAAGGAACAGAACATCAGGATATAGTTTTCATATTTCCACTTCCATTCCGTAGATTGAATTTGATTAAAAAAAAGTACAGTCTCATGGGACTACTTAACAAATACTTCTTTAGGTGTCCTGAAGAACTGCCCTCTCTTCCTGAAGGTGACGGTAAGGTCATGTTCATCTTTGATGGGCTGGATGAATGTCGCTTTCCTTTGAGCTTTAAAGAAGATGACATATTTACAAATGTAAATGAAAAAACAACAGTGAGCAAGATAATAATAAATATTATCAAGACACATCTGGTTCCCTCTGCTCTCATCTGGATCACATCCAGACCAGCAGCAGCCAGTCTAATACCCCGTGACTACATTGATCAGGTGACTGAAGTGAGAGGATTCAACAATAAACAGAAAGAGCAATACTTCATCAAAAACAGCAGTCCTGAGGTTTCTGAAAAAATCATCAGTCATATAAAGAAATCCAGGAGTCTGTACATCATGTGCCATATCCCTGTCTTCTGCTGGATCTCTCTCACTGTTCTTCAGCCTCTACTGGCTCAGAGGAGTGATTACAAAACTCCCACAACTCTCACAGGGATGTACACAAACTTCTTAATTTCTCAGCAGCAACAGATGGAAAAAAAATACTGTGATGACCCTGAACCTAAAGCCAATGCAGGGTCTTTTGAGGAGATTATTCTGAAGCTTGGGAAACTGGCCTTTCAACAGCTGGAGAAAAGAAACCTAATTTTCTACAAAGAAGATCTTGAGGAATGTGGACTAGATGTCAGCAAAGGGTCTGTGTACTCTGGGTTATGCACTCAAATCTTTCAGGAGGAAAAGGCTGTTTCAGCAAGAAATGTGTACAGCTTCATACATCTCAGTGTACAGGAATTCCTTGCTGCTATTTTTGTTTTTTTAATGAGCACAATCAAGAAAACGAACCCATTTCTTGAATCCTGGAGAGAAAAACTGAAATGGAATTTCTCCAAAAAGCCACTGTTCAAACTTCATAAGGCTGCAATCAACAAGGCTTTACAAAGCGAGAACGGACACCTGGACCTTTTCCTCCGGTTTCTTCTGGGTCTCTCACTGGAGTCCAACCAGAGTGACCTGAAGGAACTACTGCCAAAACTGAAACTGAAAACAGAGAATGTTAAAGACACTGTTGTCTATCTCAAACAGACAATAGAGATGGAGAAATCAGTGGAAAGGACCATCAATCTCTTCCACTGTCTGAGTGAACTGAAAGATGACTTTGTGAAGGAAATCCAGAAGAATCTTAGGTCAGGAAATTTTTCAGCACAGAATCTCTCCTCTGCTCAGTGGTCTGGTCTGGTGTTTGTGCTCCAGATGTCAGAAGAGACTCAAGAGAAGTTTGAACTGCAGAAATACAGAAGATCTGATGAGGCACTGATGAGACTGCTGCCAGTGATCAAAAACACTAGAAGAGCACTGTAAGGATCTTTGCATTAATTTATATACACTTTAATTTTTTTTGTAATTGGGCCTTCATTTTACATGGGTGGGTTGTTGGACTAATAAATGTAATGTGTGTGATGATATAAATACTGGTTTGATGTTTTATGAAGAAAAATTAGTTTCAGCTTTGCTTACATCATCATGGTCAAAAGTTTTGTCAAGCTCTAGATCACAGGTCACCAACCTTTTTAAGCCCAAGATCCCTGACCTTGACCTTTTTGAAAGACAAGATCTACTTGATAGAAAAAGACAGCCCAGATTGGTATTTAGTATTTTTTTTGTGGCCAATTTAGATTCTGATTTATTTATTTTTTTATTTATTTTTACAAGCAAATTGGCCGATTCTGATACTGGTTGCAGATATTTATTATTAATATTATTATAATAAACAAAAATACATAGCCATTTCAAATTAGAGGGAACCACTGCTTTTTAATCACAATCCAAACAAAGATGCTACGCACGTTGCATAAGCAGTTATTTTTTTATTTGAATTAGATTTAATTTCAAGATTTAAAGCAAAAACAGAATGGTCTGACTTTATTTTTGTGAAATTATAAATGCTACACACACAAAAAAAAACATGAAACAAAAAAAAAAGCAGGCTGAATGGGACGTAAATTCTCTCTCTGACAGCAGGTGGCACTTATGGAGCAGCAGTGATACAGTGTTTCCTTGGTTACCGCTGTAAACAAAGTTGAACTGCGTTAATAATTAGCTACTTTATTCTGAGGAAAGACCCCCAATTCAATATTTATATTTTCTTCCTATATTTCAAGCATCGTGAACAGTGAGGTGCTCTGCCTTCTACAGAATTTTCTCCTTTTTGCGTCCGTCTTCAGCGTTTCTGGCCTCTTTTTAACTACCATTTACAGACTCAGACATTATGTGGGCTATTTGCCTTTGTCTGTCCCAGTAGCTCCCGAAAATAACATAAAAATAAATACAAAAATACAGTACAAAGACTGGAGAAATGTAATGTATTTTTGTACTCATATTTCTGTTATTTTCGCAAGCTAATGTATTCGCAATATCGACCAGTCGATCGCAATCAATGGGTTAGTGACCACTGCTCTAGATTATAAATGCTACCAAATAAGCATTACTGTTCCCATTTGTTTTGTTCTTTACACAGGCTACAGTGCTGTAATCTCACTGCTCAGTGTTGTGAGAGTTTGTCTTCAGTTCTACAGTCCTCAAACTCTCTCTTGAGAGAGCTGGACCTGAGTAACAATGACCTTCAGGATTCTGGAGTGAAGCTTCTTTCTGATAGACTGAAGAGTCCAAACTGTCTGCTGGAGATATTGAGGTTTAAGTTCAAATATTTATTTATTTGCAATAAGTTAATAATTAAAATTCACCCTAAAATGTATTCTGTATGCAATTACATTGTTTTTCTTCTTCAGATTTCCAACATGTGATCTCACTGCTCAGTCCTGTGAAAGTTTATCTTCAGCTCTACAAAACTCTTTCCTGAGAGAGCTGGACCTGAGTAACAATGACCTGCAGGATTCTGGAGTGAAGCTTCTTTCTGATGGACTGAAGAGCCCAAACTGCCATCTGGAGATAATGAGGTGAATGGTTTAATATTAATTAACTATGCTATAATCAGAGATGGACCTAACCAATAAGCGAATCAGAGGGCCCCATCTGATTTGGCAAAACATATTTAGCAAATGCTCCTGGGCAGATTTGTGTTTGCACTCTGAAAACTGCTCAAGTCAAGATATCTGTTAATTTGTTGAACACAATGGCTGATCAGAGGCATTTAAGTTAAACGGAATCCACTCGCAGTTCAGAATGCCTGAGTTTTTATTCAGTGCTTACCTAACGATTCCTATCCCAGCCTGGGATAGGTGGGGACAGTACTCTGGGTTTGGGCCAAATTCCAAACTTGGAGTCCTCCCCCCGGACAGCACGTTAAATATACAGTGGTTACGGAAAGTATTCAGACCCACTTAAATTTTTCACTCTTTATTATATTGCAGCCATTTGCTAAAATCATTTAAGTTCATTTTTTTCCTCATTAATATACACACAGCACCCCATATTGACAGAAAAACACAGAATTGTTGACATTTTTGCAGATTTATTAAAAAAGAAAAACTGAAATATCACATGGTCCTAAGTATTCAGACCCTTTGCTGTGACACTCATATATTTAACTCAGGTGCTGTCCATTTCTTCTGATCATCCTTGAGATGGTTCTACACCTTCATTTGAGTCCAGCTGTGTTTGATTATACTGATTCGGACTTGATTAGGAAAGCCACACACCTGTCTATTTAAGACCTTACAGCTCACAGTGCATGTCAGAGCAAATGAGAATCATGAGGTCAAAGGAACTGCCTGAAGAGCTCAGAGACAGAATTGTGGCAATGCACAGATCTGGCCAAGGTTACAAAAAAATTTCTGCTGCACTTAAGGTTCCTAAGAGCACAGTGGCCTCCATAATCCTTAAATGGAAGACGTTTGGGACGACCAGAACCCTTCCTAGAGCTGGCTGTCCGGCCAAACTGAGCTATCGGGGGAGAAGAGCCTTGATGAGAGAGGTAAAGAAGAACCTAAAGATCACTGTGGCTGAGCTCCAGAGATGCAGTCTGGAGATGGGAGAAAGTTGTAGAAAGTCAACCATCACTGCAGCCCTCCACCAGTCGGGGCTTTATGGCAGAGTGGCCCGACGGAAGCCTCTCCTCAGTGCAAGACACATGAAAGCCTGCATGGAGTTTGCCAAGATGGTAAGAAATAAGATTCTCTGGTCTGATGAGACCAAGATAGAACTTTTTGGCCTTAATTCTAAGCGGTATGTGTGGAGAAAACCAGGCACTGCTCATCACCTGTCCAATACAGTCCCAACAGTGAAGCATGGTGGTGGCAGCATCATGCTGTGGGGGTGTTTTTCAGCTGCAGGGACAGGACGACTGGTTGCAATCGAGGGAAAGATGAATGCGGCCAAGTACAGGGATATCCTGGACGAAAACCTTCTCCAGAGTGCTCAGGACCTCAGACTGGGCCGAAGGTTTACCTTCCAACAAGACAATGACCCTAAGCACACAGCTAAAATAACGAAGGAGTGGCTTCACAACAACTCCGTGACTGTTCTTGAATGGCCAGCCAGAGCCCTGACTTAAACTGTCAGGGATCTGTGAGGGAGGACTCAAACGCAGGATGAGTTTTACAGGTTTATTGACAAGACTTGGAATTTAGAGGGTGAGGAGGTGAACACAGTCCATACGGTAGGAAGGGGGTGAGGCACAAAGACAAGCACGCTGAGGGAACAGCCACTGAGAACAGCCCAGGTAGTAAGCAAGCCGGTGAACATTGGCAGGTGCGCAGTATGAGGCCCAAAGATGTAGCAGGAGCCAGACAGGATCAAACAGTATAAGTAGTTAGAACCATCAGATACGATCAGGCACTGAACCGGTCTTGCTGCTTGGTGGGGAGAAAGAGCAGCCACAGGGATCCTCAGTCTGTAGGACAGGACAGGGGGAGACCAGAGACACTACCAGGACTAGACAAGACAGGTGGTTAGAAGGTCTGGAACAAGGAAGACAACAATGGCAAAAGGGTACGAGAATCTCCTACACAAACGCTATGAGCTTAGGTGAACAAAAGACTAGAGTACAGGCACGAAGCTTAACGAACTGGCAAAGACATGAGGGAAAGAGTGCACAATATAAAGGAGGCAAAGAACACGAGGAACAGGTGACAACACTTAGACTAACGAGGACTCAACAAGAAAGGGAGCAGGGAACATAAGGAACAGGTGAGAACACTAATAACAAACAAGGACTGAACAAAGACTAGACCAGAGGGCGTGGTGACAACAAACAAGGAGGAGGGAACAGAGGAGCACATGGCAAACACAAACACAGACAAAGCCATGTCCTCAGACACAACATAAACAAGGACACATTAAACAAAGACAAAACAGACAAGGCTGTCAGAGCAGAACCCTGACATAAACCCAATTGAGCATCTCTGGAGAGACCTAAAAATGGCTGTCCACCAACGTTTACCATCCAACCTGACAGAACTGGAGAGGATCTGCAAGGAGGAATGGAAGAGGATCCCCAAATCCAGGTGTGAAAAACTTGTTGCATCTTTCCCAAAAAGACTCATGGCTGTACTGGATCAAAAGGGTGCTTCTACTAAATACTGAGCAAAGGGTCTGAATACTTAGGACCATGTGATATTTCAGTTTTTCTTTTTTAATAAATCTGCAAAAACGTCAACAATTCTGTGTTTTTCTGTCAATATGGGGTGGTGTGTGTACATTAATGGGGAAAAAAAATGAACTTAAATGATTTTAGCAAATGGCTGCAATATAACAAAGAGTGAAAAATTTAAGGGGGTCTGAATACTTTCCGTACCCACTGTATATAACCTTTACTCTATTTAGTTATATGCAAGTGAACTATGAGACAGCAAATTAAATATTTTATTTCAGCAAATTATATGCTTACAAAAGTAAAAGAACTGGTATTTGCTTAGGGCTCACAAATCACTAAGTTTGCCCTGGCTATAATAGTGCTATCACAATGTTTACACTTGAGCATATATACACAAATATTTGTAAGTGACATTGTAAGGCAATATTTCCCATAAGCTGTCAAAAGATAGCCAAAACTAGGTAAAAATAGTGTCTGAAAATTACATTTTTATATTATTATTATTATTATTATTAATAATAACATAATATTATAATATAATAATATTTATATTATTATTATTATATTATCACCATGCACAAGAAAGACAACACTGTTTTCTGTAATGTCATACAGATAAATATACGTTTTGCATTAAGATGATGTACAGTTACATCTGTAAAATATTCTGTCTATGCACTTATGCTGATAACACAACTATTATATTATATATAGCTATTATATTATCATTATCAATCAATAATGGCCATGCATAACAAAGACAGCAGATTTTGTTATGTTGTACAAGAACATATACTTTTGATTTTTGCTGATGTAAACACAATTACATCTGTAAAATATTACATCTGTGCACTTGGTATGAGTATGTGTGCCCTTGTGTGAGGTGCTGGTAAAGGCGAGCATGAAGCAGCCACATTCCTAAACAAACTGTCCAATGTAAACTGATATTAGTGGGTATGGACGCACAATGTATGTATATGTCTGTTAAGGATGTGCCATAGGATGGACAAATATCTATTTATTGGCCGTAGACAGTGAGTATCTGTTGATTAGCCACATAGACTACACACATTTAGTGCATTTAAAACATTTACACCTGTATTCACAAAAATCTATATTTTAGGCATAAGGCTGTATTTTAGCATAAGCAGTGTCATAGGCTAACCCAAACTGAACATTTATATATATAAAATATAATGTCTATTGTTTAGACAGTATCACATTATTTTGCCGTAGGCTAAAATATATTTACACTAAATCAGATCATATTTACACTTAAGCAGATATTCACAAATAAGCTACACACGCACTGTCATAAGCTAACCAGAAATGAGAGAAATATATTACAAATAAGTTTAGATAGTTGTAAGGGACATTATAAGGCAATATTTCCTGTAAGCTGAAAAAAGGCAAAATATAGTATGAAATTCATTTTTATATTATCAGAAAAAAAGAATTATATAACACTAAACAACTTCCCTCAAACTTATATCCTTGTCAGGATCAATTCAGTGTTCAAAATGCAACTGTTTGTTGTCTGAGTTGCAATCTTCCTCTGAGGAAAAGGTAAATTCTTCCTCATTGTCCAGAATCATCTGAAGGGCCTCTTTACCAGAGTATTGTGCTATCCTCAAAGCGCAATGATCGTTCAGTGAATCGGATGTAGAAACTTTTGTGTTTTCGTGGCATTGACTGGGGGGGGGGGGGCTTGTGCAATGCATATCGTTCAGCCAAACTATTTACCATGTGAATGAAGACCTGAATGAAGAACTTATCAGGGGTGTGCTCATAATGAAGTGAGAAGGAAAAGACCTCTCCTTGGTTTCAAATAGATTACATAAACTGAGAATATTTATTTTTTGGTTTGACTACATTTAAAAGTAGACATTCCAAGCATAATGTAGATATATCTCTAGTGTCTGTGTGGCAAGTATTTGCTGAGTTTCAGTTCATTTTCAGACGCATTTCAGAATTTACCTCACTGAGAGAGAAACATCTGATCGCGCATCATGTTTGGTCCGTGTACTTCCATTCGTTTTTTCTTTTTTAAACCAGAAATTAAATATGGAAAATGCGGTTTCTTTATTTTTTATTTTAACACTGATGAATAAAATTAGCAGATACAAGCTAATTTTCTTTAAGCAAAATTATTATTTTGTGAAAAATAATATAAATGATATACAACTTGTTTTTCAAAATGTAAAAATGCTAAATTAAATTTCCAGTGTTTTGATATACAACTTGTTTTTCAAAATGTAAAAATGCTAAATTTAATTTCCAGTGTTTTGCGTCATACACACAGATGCTAAAGCGCCCTCTAGTGCCATTTCCTCTGGTGTCAATACAATGCCTCGCTTCAAGAGCCTGCCTAAATGACATTGATTAATTTTCATTCCATAAAATTAATATTATTATTATTACATTTATATTTTAAACTAAACATTAAATTTCTAAACCTTATAGCCTCTTAACATTATTGAGTTCCCGCTTGTGGTCTCAATCCCGTCATTTTGCTTTTTACTCTGTTTTATATGAATAAAGGCCAAAACGACATCTAAATTACTGTGACTTTTTCGTCTGGCTCTGTGTTGTATATTGTTTTATTGAGATATTGTTTGGAATTAGGAGTCACTTTATAGCTATGGTATGCTATTCAAATTGAAAATATACCAACATTTGTTATGATGACAAAATTATACCCCAATATGTAATTTTCATGAAGACAAAATTCTCATGCCCTTTGCCTCAGTGGAGGTTTGACATTAAATATTTCTCAATTCTCATTGAAAGCAATGTGTTATTGTCACAGATCCCTTGTCTTCCTGTACTCCATTTCCCATGATCCTCCTGTTCTCCTCACCTGCACTCACTTCCCTCGTCATCTCCCCATCTTCACCGATCATCTTCACCTGGACTTCCTCGTTTTCACTCCCTATATATATGGACTCACTCCCTTCACACCTGGTCTCTTCTTAATGTTGTTTTATGTGTGTATATGCTTCAGCTCTGTGTTTCTTCATTAAAATACCCATCATTGTGGATTTCCGTTGATGCTTCATCTCTATTGCATACGACACGAAATAGTTATGGCCGTGTCGCTGGACATTAACGCTTTACGTGGCTTAATTCTACCAAAACAACAAACAGGGAGAAACTATTTTCTTGCACATTTTCTTGTCATCAACAGCATCCAAGGCTAAAACAACGGCAACGTAAACAAAGTTGACGAAAAATATTTTTATGTTAAGCATTTATTATGGTTTTCTATAGTCTGTCGCTGAACATTGAAAGCGCATTGCCTTCATATTCAGCCTGACCTGATTGTCTGCATTTCTTTGTCATTTAATATCATTGTCTTAATGCATTACATGTTTTCTTCATAACTGTGTTTTATTTTCAAGGAAAATGCTTAACGTGTTGATTGTGTTCATAGTGGGCTGCTTATGAGTAGTGAATTTGCTCCTCCAATATCAAAGTGGGAAGCGGGACATACTGGTTTGCTGCCAGTATAGCATTCTCTTAGACTCGCGGCATTATCGGACCCCTCGTGAGTGAGAATGTGGTCGAAATCAAGTCAAGTATTATCATGTTTCAGAGACATGGCTCTCTAAAGTGTGGGAGAAACAACAATTTTACAAAAGAAAACTTGTAAATTGACATTTCTTCTACTTTACTCTCTCCTTTTTTAGTTTTGGTTTATAAAGATGCAAAACGGAATAAACAAAATTCTGAAAAGAAGTCAATATTTAATTTGTGCACATGAAATTTGTGTATTCTGTTTTAATTTAAATTTTGGTATTCACCATAGCATTTAAAAATACAACAACTGTTCGTTTTTTGTTTTTCTTCACATGGTTAAAAAATGAAAAAGGAATGGACGCAAAAGTACACGGACCATCTTTTTTCCCCTTTATTTTATGAAAAGCACTACGTTTTTTGTGTGTACAAAGTAAAAGTAGACACTTAACAGTTTCATATTATGTATAACACTGGTATGTATGACCAAATTCGACAAAGTATTTTCAATCTCTTTCACACTGATGAGAAAAAAGCAAGGTGGTATCGCCGGCGCGACCTTTGACCCTTACATTCACTCTTATTTGTATGACTCTGTCAATGTTTCTTGTCTAAATGTAAATAATATATTTTTAATTCAAAACTATTGACATTTAAAGAAAATAGTAATGTCTTGAAATCACTGTTACTCTTCAATTACTCTTCAGTTTTTTTTAAACAATAAATAGTAATTAATACCAAATAAAAGGATAAAATAGAAACTGAATCTGGAGAAAATAACCGCTGCAAATACAAACTGCACAGGCCAGTGTGTGATTGTCATGTCTGATTGCCAAACTAATGTCATGTGGACTGTTGCTCTGTGTCTTTGTAGATTGTCTGGCTGTATGGTGACAGAGGAAGGCTGTGGTTATGTGTCTTCAGCTCTGAGTTCAAACCCCTCACACCTGACAGAGCTGGATCTGAGCTACAATCACCCAGGAGATTCAGGAGTGAAGCTGTTCACTGATAAACTCAACAATCCAAACTACAGACTGGATAAACTCAAGTATGCAGAGCAGGAAGTATTTTGATTAAAAAAACTCCAAAAACAGCATTACAGTGTTCACCTATTAAAAACCAGTTAAACTGAATTTTATTTGATGTATTTATTAAAAGTTCTTATTGAGAATATACAAAGGTTTAGCTCTAATTATACTATGGGGCTGTTGAATGCTTCATTTTGATTGGCTGATGAACATTCTAAGATGTGCAATTATTTCCAGTAAATGCACAGCTAAAGTAGTTCCTGACTTGTCTAGTTCCAGACTGTCTTGACTACATTACAGTTCCATATCACTTAAAAAAATGATTTCAGTTATTTCAAAGGTCCTGACAGCCTACAACAGCTAAAGAACCAAAACCCACAAAGACACTGACCAAACAAATGAATATAACAAATAGGATGTAAATCGCATTTTCCTACAAAATAATGTTTTATTCGCTTTCTCCCACTCTCTCTTCCAAACAAATGCAAACACATACAGTACAGACACACAGTGATATAGCCAAAAAAATGAATATGATAACATTTTTGATAGTCAAATAAAGATTTTTTGAACTCGGCTGCTCTGTGCTTCACAGAAACCTGGCTGAACGACGCCATTCCGGACAGTGTGTTAAGTCTGCCATGCTTTCAGCTGTTTAGATCAGATCACGACGCAGAATCACAGAGAGTGAGCAACAACACCCGGACTCTGTTCTAATCATTCTCGGGAACTTTAATAAATCGATTCTCTCACGTGAACTTCCAAGATACAGACAGCATGTTACTTGTCCCACCAGAGACAGTAATACACTGGATCACTGTTACACAGCAATAAAGGATGCATATCACTCTGTCCCACGGGCAGCTTTGGGGCTCTCTGATCACTGTATAGTTCATCTCATACCGACCTACAGGCAGAAACTGAAATCAGTTAAACCTGTAGCAAAGACTATAAAGAGATGGACCACTGAAACAGAGAGGGCTTTACAAGCCTGTTTCGAATGGACTGATTGGAGTGTTTTTGAAGCTGCTGCCACCGATCTGGACGAGCTCACTGTTACATCATATATCAGTTTCTGTGAGGATTTGTTCATTCCTACCAGGACTCATCTAACTTACAACAACGACAAACCCTGGTTCACTACAAAACTCAGCCAGCTCCGTCAGGCCAAAGAAGATGCTCACAGAAATGGGGACAGAGTGTTGTACAAACAGGCCAAATACACACTGGAAAAGGAGATTAGAGTGGCAAAGAGGAATTATTCCAATAAACCTCAGAATCAGTTCTCTTCTAATGACACAGCTTCAGTGTGGAAAGGCCTGAAAGTCATCACCAACTACAGGACACCATCCCCCAGCTCTGTGGAGAATCAACAACTGGCAGACGATCTGAATGAGTTTTACTGCAGGTTTGAAAAAACACCATTCAAACCTCCTGTAACCCCCGTCTCCCCCACTGCTTGAACAGCTGGCTATCTGGTGCAGTCTTAACAACCTGGAGCTCAACACGCTCAAGACAGTGGAGATGATTGTGGACTTCAGGAGAAATCCCCCTGCTCTCCCCCCACTCACCATCATGAACAGCACTGTGACTGCAGTGGAGTCATTCAGGTTCCTGGGCACCACAATCTCACAGGACCTTAAGTGGGACAACCACACTGAGTCGATTGTGAAAAAGGCCCAGCAGAGGTTGTACTTCCTTCGCCAGCTGAGGAAGTTCAACCTGCCACAGCAGCTGCTGAGACAGTTTTACTCTACCATCATTGAATCCATCCTCTACACTTCAATTACTGTCTGGTTCAGCTCAGCTACCAAATCTGACCTCAGAAGACTACAGAGGGTAGTCCAGTCTGCTGAGCGAATCAGCACTCTCCAAGAACTGTACTTATCCAGAGTGAGAAAAAGGGCAAAGAAAATCACTCTGGACCCCTCAAATCCAGCACGCTCCCTCTTTGAACTGTTGCCATCTGGTCGACGCTACAGAGCCCTGAGCACCAGAACGACCAGACACAGGAACAGTTTCTTCCCTCAAGCAATCCTTCTCATGAACACTTGACAAACACGGAACACACAACACTATTATACATTATTTACTTAAGACACTTATTTATATTTTAAATTTACACACATCATAACTGTACATACAAATTGTCTATATTGTATATTGTTTTTTGCACTTTCTCTATCTTGTATATTAGTATATTATTCTTCTATTCTTTATATTATCTGTGTCTTTTCTTGTCACTGTTTGTTATGATCACCGTCTGTTCCTGTCACTTCCCGGACTACATTCCCCATTATCCTCTCTTCCAGTCACATTCACACACTCCACACTAATCACCACACCCAGCTGCAACTCATTACCAGGACTATAAAGGACTCACACACACACCACCTGGTGGCGAAGTCTTGATTCACCCTGTGTTCATTTCTGAGCGGTCCCATGTGTTTATTTTCTGCCTGCCTGTTATTGATCCTGCCTGTTACCCATTTTCAACCCGTTGCTGCCTGCCTTTGACCCTTGCCTGGTATTCTTTTCTGTGAGTGAGATCTGCCTGTCCTGATCTACTGCCTGTATTCTGACTACGATTCTGCCTGTCCCTTGCTGTTCCTGTCTGCTCCTGTTTGACCCTGCCTGTACGACCACGCTTACTTCAAATAAAGCTTGCAAATGGATCTCTGCCTGAGTCCCGTTACATTAGACTTTGCCGCCACCACCACGATCCAGCAGCTTTCCCGGAGAGCATTTGTACGATATGGACATTGCTCAATTGTTGTTGTGGAGTACGCAGGGCACACGATCATTGGAGGAATATGTAGCGGAATATTTGGACATTGCACAGTATTCAAATTTGCCTGACTGCGCACTCATAGACTTCTTCTGTGATGGCGTGAACCAACCACTCAAATCACAACTCATCCGTGAGGGACCCCGTTCATCTCTAAGTCATTTCATAGATTATGCTCTATTGACTGTTGGTTCTCCATTTACCGTGCGTGTCGCAGAGGAATGCGACACCTCGTCTGGTCGCGTAATGGCTGCCGCGCCAAAGGACATTCACAAGATGGCGTCTATCACAACAACAACACCAGTCCATGTCTCCACTGATCACCATGAGCAAAGTCAAGTCACAGTCAATCTCCGTGAGTCAAGTCATGTCTCCGCTGATCTTCCAGAGCAACGTCACTTCTCCGTTGATCTTCCAGAGCCACGTCACGTCTCCGCTGATCGCCCAGAGTCACGTCACATCTCCGCTGATCGCCCAGTCACGTCACGTCTCCACTGATCGCCCAGAGTCACGTCACGTCTCGGGATCTGTCCGAGAGCGGAGAGGGCTGCGTTCCAGTGTGGCTGATCCACCGCTGACTTCAGCACGAGCGGCTGGCATTCCTAAGCCTCCGCCTGACGCTTCGCACTCAAGCCAGCCGGTCGCTCCGCTCTCAAGCCAGCCGGCCGCTTCGCACCCAAGCCCGCCAGTTGCAACGCACTCAAGCTCGCCGGTTGCAATGTACTCAAGTTCGCCGGTTGCAATGCACTCAAGCTCGCCGGCTGCAACGCACTCAAGGTCGCTGGTTGCAACGCACTCAAGTTTGCCGGTTGCAGCGCACTCAAGTTTGCCGGTTGCAGCGCACTCAAGTTTGCCGGTTGGAACGCACTCAAGCTCGCCGATTGCAACGCACTCAAGTTCGACGGTCGCTACGCACCCAAGCTCTCCGGTTGCTACGCGCTCAGACTCTCTGGATGCTATGGACAAGATGGCCGCTTTGCCAGTGCCCACGGGCAAGATGGCCGCCCCTTCGGTGTCTGTGAACATAGGGGTCGTTCCAGCCATTGAGTCCGCTCCAGAGCCCAAGCGTCTTGCCCTGCCAGCGCCACCCGAGCTCCTTGCCCTGCCAGCGCCGCCCAAGCGTCTTTCCCTGCCGGAACCACCCAAGCGTCTTGCCCTGCCGGCATCACCTAAGCTGCTTGCCCTGTCGGCGCCGCCCAAGCGTTTTGCCCTGCCGGCGCCACCCAAGCGTCTTGCCCTGCTGGAGCCACCCGAGCTCCTTGCCCTGCTGGCACCACCCGAGCTCTTTGTCCACGAACCCGTCACGAACTCCATTGAAATTTCCAAGAACTTTTTTTTGGGGGGGGGGGGGCATAGACATGAGGGTGGGGAGTTTATGGGTGGGGAGCCTATGGGTGGGGACCCTACACAACCACTGCCATTAACGGACTACGTACTGTTATGGTCATTAATGGACTCTGACCCGCTGTGGTTGTCTACAGACTTTGTTCCGCCATGGCCGCCCAAGCCACCTGACCTGTTATGGCTGCCCAAGCCACCTGACCGGCCATGGGTGCCTGAGCCACCTGACCCGCCATGGCTGTCCGTGGAACCTGACCTGCCGTGGTTGCCCGAACCACTTGACCTGCCGTGGTTGCCTGAGCCACCTGACCTGGCGTGGTTGCCCGAACCACCTAACCTGCCGTGGTTGCCTGAGCCACCTGACCTGCTGTGGCTGTCCGAGCCACCTGACCCACCGTGGCTTCCTGACACTCCTGACCGGCTATGGCTGACTGAGCCACCTGACCCGCCATGGCTGTCCGTGGAACCTGACCCGCCATGGCGGCCCGTGGCACTTGACCCTCCGTGGCTGTCCGAGTTCCTGGACCTGCATTGGGGACCCTGTTCCTGTCTGCATGCAGGTCTCCAATGCACCCACCCCCCCGTGGACTATAAAGGACTATACCAGGACTATAAAGGACTCTCACACACACCACCTGGTGGCGAAGTCTTGATTCACCCTGTGTTCATTTCTGAGCGTTCCCCTGTGTTTATTGTCTGCCTGCCTGTAATTGATCCTGCCTGTTACCCGTTTTCGACCCGTTGCTGCCTGCCTTTGACCCTTGCCTGGTATTCTGTTCTGTGAGTGATATCTGCCTGTCCTGATCTACTGCCAGTATTCTGACTACGATTCTGCCTGTCCCTTGCTGTTCCTGTCTGCTCCTGTTTGACCCTGCCTGTACGACCACGCTTACTTCAAATAAAGCTTGCAAATGGATCTCTGCCTGAGTCCCGTTACGTTACACTGTTACTCATTTGCACTGTGGTGCTTCTGTCACTGAAACAAATTTCTAGTATGTGTAAACATACCTGGCAATAAAGCTCTTTCTGATTCTGATTCTGTTCTAAATGACAAGTCTTTATTTCTTTCAAATTTAAAAGCATATTTAAGTGAAAGTTGTAGAAACTAGACCATTAATTGTAGTTTTAAACTACTCTTTATTGCCAACATGACAAAATTCTTTTTTTCCTTAACAAAATAAATATCGTAATATAAAAATGAGTTTCTTAGATTCTGCATGTTCAAACAGGTGATTTTTTTTCTAGTCATGAAACAGGTTTGTGTTGCCTGACACGGAGGGGAGAGGAGGAGGAGGAGGAGGAGGAGGAGGAGCAAGGGTCTAGCTAGCCTCTGTTTTGTTTGAGAACACTAAGAACGTCAGTTTCTCCACCCAGGATCGCTTAGAGCGCCTTTAATAATATTACATGTTTTGTCTCTTAGAAATGAACAATTGACATTAGCTTGAGTTGTCAGTGGTAGTAGCTTGAGTTAGGATGCAGATGTAAATTTGTGCTCATTAACAAAAACAGTAACATCTGTAGAAATTGTAACAACCTCATTTTTATATGGTAAAATTTAAGTATTTTGGCTGGCTGAGTTTTATTAGAATTAACCATTGTTTTTCCATAGTATCATGCATAACAGTTTAAACCATGCACATAGCACCTCACTACTATGGTAAAATGTAACTATATGGTTTCTATGGAATTTGTATGAAAATCAATTTTATGAGTTTGTTTGCCCATATACAACCACGATCTGATGATAGGAGCAAATCATTTGTAACTCTAATAGGGTCACATGAGAATGAAGTCAAAAAATGAATTGTCCAGAGGCCATCAAAAGTGCAAAAAGTTCATTCTGCACTTGTGCTTTTTGGCACTTTTTATGGCCTCTGGACAATACATTTTTGGTGCTTTTTGACTTCATTCTCGTGTGCGGATCTTTCATCTTTTTGATCTTGGATTTATCTTTTTGACCTATGCACCATGTAACGTCTGGATGGATCCGTTCGTAGTCAATAAACTTTGGAATTTTCAGAACGCTTTTAACCTGATGAACTGTGTTTTTAAATCACTAAATCGGCTCCGGCCGACTGCGACTTTTGGCATTTTTGTGGACCCATTAGGTTAAACAGAAAACTCCAACTTCCTAGCTCTGGAGACTTCAAAAAGGCCCCCCCCCCCTTTTTGTGGGCCCAGAGACTGACCAGACAAATTCCACACACACACAGCACACACACACACACATAGACACACAAAAACACACAAACATGCTTAGAGATTGTATGTACAGCTACCCTTAGAATATGACTGTGCCAAAGTGTACCCGTCACGTATATCAAGTGCATGTATGCTTCCTAGTGTTTAGACTTTAAATGACTGTATTTGTGCTAGTGTCGTTTTAATGATGGAATTTTGTCTGTAAACCATAACTTCTTCTACATGCTTTTCTTATATGTCAAGTTTAGATTCATTTTAAAGCTATTTCCACGTCTCATTCACCTATGTATATTACATGGCTGTCAAATGCATTGTTCAATTTGTTTAATGATGCTGTGAAGAAAGTACTCCATCTCGAAATCCGATCTGATAGTCATAAAGTATGCAAATTCAGCTAGGAGACCAGACAAAGAAACTTTGCCCGCCAAATAGTGCTACGCATCTATTGGCCGTTCCAACTCAGGAGGTGTGTTAGCTTGGTTTTCCATAAAAGCAACGACACACAATTTTTCCTTAGTCTCCCGGTGTGTTCTCCCGATTGCCCTGAATCATCCATCGCCCACTCACGCACGTCTCTCCCGGACGTCACGGCGACCGCGCTGCCATCGCGCTGCCATCGCGCTCATCTTCGGGACCACCATCTTCCAGCGAGACTAACTTTCAAGTCCTCAGTTCAAACCTTCCCGCGGTTGGTTTGAAACTGTTTGAAACTGCCGTTTCTCAATCTTAGATAATGAAACTGATTTCCGTGCTGGCCTCAAGGACTATTTGTAAGTTTTGCTGCTTGCCTTCTCTCTTTCCTTTCCTCTACTTTCACTTTTGTATATATGTGTATAGCCGTATAACCTCTGTAGTCGTAGTTTGCATATATTAAACACATTATTCATGCTCGATTGTTCTTTTTGCTCATTTCAACAAAAACCAGGTCACTTTAACGTTTCGATCCTATATCCTTGCTTTACGTTTGGGTGCTAGAATAGGAAGTCTTTCTCGTGGCCAGAGGAAAATCTTCCTTTCGATAATTCAGTGAGGAGCTAAAGGTTTGCTGGACAAACAGGTAGTTTCTCTAAATAATTATTAAACCAGAACTAATCATATATGTAATTGATTATAATTCGTTGTAATTAATTCACAATATATGTTTAATTCCCCCTTGGGTCGATATATGAATAATAATAAATCATAAAGCTTTATTATATTCATATATCTAACTCAAAAATTGATTAATAACTGTACGAAACGCTACAACCACCAGAAACTGTATAAGCATTGGTTTGGACTGTGATCTGGCGCTACGCTTTTCCTTCTTTTCTAACTCTAATAGGGTGACATACGTCCTCTATTTCCCAGACATGTCCTCTTTTTGGACCTAAAAAAATGTGCCCAAAATGTCCGGGATTCAGCTTTTGCTTTATACAATCGTGAGACCACAAAGCTGTCTGATGTCTGACACAAACACACCTGACGTATGCGCATAAGCCACCTCTCTGACAGCACATGATCCATAAAGTTCTTTTTCATGCCTTATTATACTCAAATGCTTTGTCAAAATGTCTGTCTTCATGAGTATTCATGTAAACACAGTCAGTTATGTCTTAAATGAAACAATTGGGAAAGATATTGGATGCGTGTCAATAGAAATCTGTGATTAGGTCTTTAAACCTGCTGCTGTCTGTCAAACAACAAAAGAAAAAGAGAAAATCACTCATTGCAATTGACTTTTGTAACTTTAGTTTATTATGAATCTAAAGTCAGGAACACACCAAGCCAATGCCAACAAACTAGTGGCAATGAAAGCAGACTGCGGGGTTGGCTCACATTGGCAGCGTCTGTGTCCAGTTGCCCTGACACACCAAACCAATGCTCCACAGCATTTTAAATGTAATTTAAATAGATTATACACACTTAAAGCAATATCGCATCGCATTATTTAACAAGATATCACTTTTTTTTTTTTCCAATATCTTCAATACAGCAGGGGCTTCTGTGTATACAAAACAACTTTAAACATGTCTTTAAATGTGTTGCAAGACGTGGTTTTTTTTTCTTATTTGAAAATTAAAATATGGTCAACCTAACTCTAATGAGAGCAGTCTCAGTACTATGATATGGTCTAAATCCTGACTGGAAATCCTCAAAGATACTATTTCTTTCTAAAAAGAAACATAGTTGTGATGTAGTATTTTTGACAGAAAAGTGAGATTTGAGATCGGCCTGTAATTGTTACAAATGCGGTTGCTGCAGCAGGGATTAGGCAGAAAGGGACCTCTACAAACGCAGGTATTTATTTATCCAAGGAACAGAACAGCAAAACACATGTATTAAACAATATATACAACAACAAATATGGACCGGGAGTGCAGGGAGTGAGTCCAACATAAAGGGTGTGCTGATGATGATGAACAGGTGCAGGGAATCCAGGGAGAGCGGGAGAGATGATGAGGAAAGAGAGTTCAGGTGTGGAACAGGGAGGAACATGGGAAACGGAGTCCGGGACAGGCGTGACTGTAAAACTACTTCCCCCTCCCTGGTAGGTGCGTCCTCGCGCCGTAGATGTAACAACGGGGGAGGGCGCCCTGGAGACCTACACGCAGGTGCGGGGGGAGGTGAAGACGGGTACGGAGGTCTCCATGGTGGGTCAGAGGCCGTGGGCGGCCATGGCGGTTCCTGAGCCCCACCCACATGTGTCCCACCCAAAACTTTTCGGGGGGGTTTCAGGGGTGGCAGGAAGGGCTTGTGGAATGGGGCAAGTTCGTGGGTTTGAAAGGGTTCGTGGGCTGGCGCGGGCTCGTGGGCAGCTGGAGCGAGCTCGTGGGGGACTGGAGCGGGCTCGTGGGGGACTGGAGCAGGCTCGTGGAAAACTGAAGTGAGTTCTTGGAGAGCTGGAGTGGGGTCTGAAGTTGGAACCCAGGACATCCCCTCATATTCCACCAGTAACCCCAGAGCTACTGGTGTGGGTGCCGATAAGAGCGAGGGTTCAGGCTTCACTGGAGGCTCTGGCACGGCAGCGGCCATTTTCTTCGGCCGTTTGGGCTTCGTGGTAGCCATCCCTTTAGGCGGTTTGGGTTTTTCGGTAGCCATCTTCTTGGGCGGTTTGGGCTCTGGGAAAGGAAGGACAACATAGGCAGACCCACTGGAGGGATTCGTAGAGGAAACTGGCGGCTGGTGAACAGACCAGGCCGCGTGTGTTTCCAGAGGGACTGCACGAGGACGATACGACTTTCCTTGAACCTCTTCAAATTCTAAATCGGAATCATTTAAAAAAAGAATCAGATTAATAGACTCGGCAAGGGAGAAGGAACAGGCAGGTTCAATATAACGGATCGTATCCTCGTCCAGGCCCTTCAGAAAGCACGCGTTAAGCGGTGCATCTGGCCAGTCCACCAAACAAGATAGCTCAGAAAATTCCTCCACATACCTCTCCAGCAGGCGACTGTCCTGTTTAAGGGCCCATAGACGATCCACCGCTGTGTCCTCTTCGCTGGGAGGCATGGGAGAGATTGGGAACAGGAAAATTCCCATTGTGTAGAAGTCCTGCAGTTGGGTCCATTCTTCTGTTACAAATGCAGTTGCTGCAGCAGGGATTAGGCAGAAACGGACCTCTACAAATGCAGGTATTTATTTATCAAAGGAACAGAACAGCAAAACACATGTATTAAACAATATACACAACAACAAGAATGGACCAGGAGTGCAGGAGTGCAGGGTCCAACATAAAGGGTGTGTTGATAACGATGAACAGGTAGGTGCAGGGAATCCAGGGAGAGTGGGAGAGATGATGAGGGAAGAGAGTTCAGGTGTGGAACAGGGAGGAACATAGGAAACAGAGTCCGGGACAGGCGTGACTGTAACAGTAATTGACTAATTCTCTAGGATCAAGTTGTGATTTTTTAACCCCTTAAGACCGGATGGAGCATCGGCGCTCCCATTTGCATGTCTCTCTTTAAAAGCCAATAAAAATTGAATCCATATAGGTAGCACAAAAATTCTTTTTGCATACAAAACCAGAGACTTTAAACTTTCATATCAAGCCTCCAACATGCTTCTGTTGCGTTGTTTTCACCCTCTAATGAGTCTGAGTAATATGCGTTTACAACAAAAATAGCACAGCCGCTAACTGAATACAAGTATGTATATTTCACGTGCTCATAACTTCATGAAAAATGCACAGATCATAAAAAAATGCACATCAATATTTAAAGCAGATTCTCAAGATTAAAATGAATCCAAAATCAATATAATATATTGAGTTGATCACAAGATATTACTCACGGAATGATTTAACATACTTGGCTAAAAACATGTCTCTCATCTCTCCGGGATGCAGTGTGTATCCAATGTTTCCGGACCCATCCATGTTCGTTTTCCAACGTAAAATAACACAAAATAGATATCATTTTAAAGATAGAATCTCATCTTTTTAATGCATCTAACCATTTTGAAAAACTCCTAACGAGTGCTGAGAAGCACCACTAAACCGGAGTTTACCGCCCGTTGGCGCCACCTGGCTGCGGAAAATTCTTTATGCCATCACTACGAAATCTGAACCAGATGCAGCTCACATATAGGAGAGCATCACCAAAAAAGAATTTTTTAGTGATCTTATTGTGTTCCTGAGTTATTCCATGTCAAATAAAAAAAAAGAAAAATTATTTTTAAAAAATTATATATATTTTTTGCTTTTTATCAGCTGTTTCTCAGCAAGAAAATGTCCAAATGTCATGTAATTTATATTTTCTTAAAATTTAAAATGTTTTCTATCAAATGATACCTACCTTTTGACTCTCCTTGCTAGACATTTGGAGTTATGAGTCTTTACTTTTGTGTGTGTCGCTCAGAAAAAAAAAAAAAAACTCTAAAAAAGCCTTCAGGTCTTAAAGGGTTAATAAGAGGTTTAATAATAGCCAGCTTAAAAGTTTTTGGTACCTATCCTAGTGATAAAGATGAATTAACTATATTAAGAAGGTATAAGGTCTAACATACATGTTGTTGATTTTGATGATTTAATAAGTTTAGACAATTCGTCCTCTCCTAAAGCAGTAAATGAATTAAATTTTTCCTCAGGGACACTGCAATGCACTGTCTGATGCGATAATGTAGTAGATGGTTACATGGTTATAATTTTCTCTCTAATATTGTTAATCTTGCAAGTATATAAGTTCATAAAGTCATTACTGTTGTGCTCTTTGGAAACATCAGAAGAAGCTTTATTTCTTGTTAATTTAGCCACTGTATCAAATAAATACCTAGGGTTGTGTTTGTTTCCTTCTAAGAGGTAAAAAACGAGTTGGTCTAGCAGTTTTTATAGCCTTTCTGTACTCAATCATGCTCTAAGTGTGGCAAAATAAGGGACACTCTAAAAAACAATGGCAGATTTCAAGAACACAAATAAAGAATAAGAAATGAACTGATTGTTTCAACACATGACAAATTAACAGCTCAGCAATATAGTAGTTTACCTAAAGTGCAAAAATAATTTATAAATAGTAAACTATAAGTATGATGTTAAGTTCAGTTGGTTACTTGTAGTATAAAACTACTAAACTTACCTTAGTTTACTGAGAGCACTTCAAAGTGTACTTTCATAAACTAAAAAAATGTATAAGTATTTATCTAGAACTATCAGCATATCTATAAGTTCACTTGTTGTATAGTTGCATTTGCAAACAAAAAAGTTGTAAACTAGTTGTGTACTCAAAGTATACTTAAAAGTATAAAAAAAAAAACCCTTAAAACGTGTGCCAATTTAGTCCCAAGTATTATTGAAGTAGTACCCTTACAAGTATACTACTAGTACATTGATATTAGTATACATACTAGATAAGGTATACTTAAAATATACTTGAACATTACTTGAGCATACTTCATAAAATGAACTTATTATTGTAAGGGAATAAAACATGAGAACAAGTGTGTAAACTTGCAACAGAACACATTTTATATTAGTCTATATTTGATTATTAAGTTTAATTCTAAAGAACTCATTTATGATATGTCTGTGTGTCATTCAGTCTGGAACCAGTTAACACTTTTTAGACAATTCTGCAGCTGAATAATGTATGGAATATTATATTAATAGATATTAGATTATCCAAATAAAAAATACCCTTTAGCAGCATGGATGTGACTATTTCTCTGGCTGTATGCAGCTTTAAGTAAACAGTCCACTGTGTGCAACTGAGAACTGTGCAGTACAGGACAGACCCATTGATAACTTTATTTCCATACTGTATCTGGAGAGCCTCTTTTAAAGTGTGTGTGTGTTTACTGATGAACTGTGACTCTGTGTGTGTTTTGTAGTGTGGATCATGGAGGAGAGATCAGAATTACAGCAGGAGTACGCAAATGTATGTACACACACACAAACACTCTCTCTCTCTCTCTCTCTCTCTCTCTCTCACACACACACACACACACACACACACACACACACACACATTCACTTTCTCACTTTATCTCTCTCTTTCTCAGTTCAATTCAACTGAGCTGTATTGTCATGACTGTGGAATAGCACAATATTGCCAAAGCAATAACAAAATTAACAAAATATACAAGTAAACAGATGAATAAATAAATAAATTGATAAAATAAATATACACAACTAAACAAAATCTTAAGACTGGGGTACAAGTATTCACATTTTGTGCTATTGGATAATAACCTGGTTGTAAGAACTGCTTCAAAATGGCAAAATAAACAGGAGCAAGAGACAGAAAATAGAGAAAAGGCAAATTATTGAAAACTGTATTTAAAGGTGCCCTCGAATGAAAAATTGAATTTATCTTGGTATAGTTAAATAACAAGAGTTCAGTACATGGAAATGACATACAGTGAGTCTCAAACTCCATTGTTTCCTCCTTCTTATATAAATCTCATTTGACGTTACGTAACAGTCGGGGTGTACGCCCCCAATATTTGCATATTCCAGCCCATGTTCCCAACATTATCATTATGAAAGGCATTAGACAAGGGCAGGACGTCTGGATGTGCACAGCTGAATCATCAGACTAGGTAAGCAAGCAAGAACAACAGCGAAAAATGGCAGATGGAGCAATAATAACTGACATGATCCATGATATCATGATATTTTTAGTGATATTTGTAAACTGTCTTTCTAAATGTTTCGTTAGCTTGTTGCTAATGTACTGTTAAATGTGGTTAAAGTTACCATCGTTTCTTACTGTATTCACGGAGACAAGAGCCGTTGCTATTTTCATTTTCAAACACTTGCAGTCTGTATAATTCATAAACACAACTTCATTCTTTATAAATCTCTCCAACAGTGTGTAATGTTAGCTTTAGCCATGCAGCATAGCCTCAAACTCATTCACAATCAATGTAAACAATATAACAATATACAATACTCACATAATCCGACGCATGCATGCCGCATGCATGACGAACACTTTGTAAAGATCCATTTGAGGGTTATATTAGCTGTGTAAACTTTGTTAAGGCACTGTTTAAGGCAAGTGCGAGCTTTGTGGGCGGAGAGCATGAGATTTAAAGGGGCCACAGCATAAATCGGCGCATTTATAATGATGTCCCAAAATAGGCAGTTAAAAAAATTAATAAAAAAAAATCTATGGGGTATTTTGAGCTGAAACTTCACAGACACATTCAGGGGACACCTTAGACTTATATTACATCTTTTAAAAACATAATCTAGGGCACCTTTAAACTCAAACAGGCTGTTCATTAGCTGATCAAAAGTTTAAGACCATAGTATTAAAAAGTTAAAATCTGTGCAAAACTAGAGCTTTCATGTCATTGTCCTTCAGACTTCACACTGTCTTGATCTCCTGATGGCAAAGGCAAAAAGGCCTTCTGTCTTTGAACGTGGCAGGATTGTTGAGCTGCACAAGCAAGGGCTCTCACACCGCGCCATCACTGCGAGGTTGGATGCAGTAAGACATTTCTTAAAAGATCCTGAGAGCTATGGGACAAAAAAGGGACAAAAAAGTAAAGTGGTAGACCCAAAAAGATTTCACCTGCACTGAGCCGGAGGATCTGACAGTCTCATGAAGACACAGGCCAATCCTCGACCCAAATTAAGGCCCTTACTGATGCTGACTGCAGCCCAATAACCATAAGAAAGCTTCTGTGAGAGAAGGGCTTAAAGAACAAAAAACATCTTCAAAGGCTACGTCTCCTCCCACGCCACAAACTTACATGTTTGGAATTTGCAAGGGAGCACCAAACATGGGACACTGAAAGGTGGAAGAAAGTTTGGCTTCCAACGTTACTGGCATGACAGGGAGATCCCACTGGAGATGTTTTCTATGCGGCACAGTGGAGGAGGCTCCATCATGATATGGGGTGATTTTTCCTTCAATGGGAAAATGGAGCTTCAGGTTGAGCAGGAGCGTCAAACAGCGGCTGGCTATGTGGACATGTTGCAGCGGGCATCCCTCTTGACTGATGGCCCTCGTCTATTCAGTAATGACTGTGTCTTTCAACAGGACAACGCTGCAGTTCACAACGCCCGCCTGAGGAAGGACTTTTCTCAGAGCTCTTTTGGACTGCCCTGTGTTTTCCCATGATCTAAATCCTATTGAGAATGTTTGGGGATGGATGGCAAGGGACAAAAGTCAGTTCCAGACCGTGGATGCCCTTCATGAAGCAATCTTCACCACATGGAGCAATGTTCCCACCAGTCTCCTGGAAACAGTGGCATCTGTTGGTGAGTCTGACCAGATGGAACCAGAACTTCGATGCTCTCTTCTGGATTTCAGATAGAGGGAATCTGCCCAGTTCTGCCATGTAACCGAGACTAGGACATTTCTGTGAAGACCTAGGATGTTTTTACAGAACTTGAGGTGAAAAATTTCACTGGGGTTTTTATCCCAAGATTTATAGTTTAATTTATATTTGGGGCCCCAGATTTCACAGCTATAGAGAAGAATGGGCTTAATGATGCCATCGAAAATTTTCATCCAATGTTTTATAGATGGGTTGAATTTGAACAATGATTTTCGTATATTGTAATAAGCCCTGCGTGCCTTATCGGTCAGATCTTTTATTGCCATCTCAAATTGTCCAGAAGATGAGATTGTGAGACCCAAATAATTATAATGCAATCCCTCTTCATTAGGTGACAGCAGCAGAAGGTCGTCAGCATACTCTGCGTCTCTGCCCTTGAGGGTTAGACCAGGACAGGAGGACTCCTCAAGTGCTGATGCCAGTTCATTGATATAGATGATAAAGAGAGTCGGTGTGTAAATGTGATTTGATGGTCTCTGATCAGGCATAAATCCAGTTTGACAATTCTTTAAAGGTGCCGAAGAATTGAAAATTGAATTTACCTTGGCAAAGTTGAATAACAAGAGTTCGGTACATGGAAATGACATACATTGCTTCCTCCTTCTTATATAAATCTCATTTGTTTAAAAGACCTCCGAAGAACAGGCGAATCTCAACATAACACCGACTGTTACATATCAGTCGGGATCATTAATATGTACTCCCCCAATATTTGCATATGCCAGCTCATGTTCAAGGCATTACACAAGGGCAGCCAGTATTAACGTCTGGATCTGTGCACAGCTGAATCATCAGACTAGGTAAGCAAGCAAGGACAATAGCAAAAAATGGCAGATGGAGCAATAATAACTGACATGATCCATGATATCATGATATTTTTAGTGATATTTGTAAATTGACTTTCTAAATGTTTCATTAGCATGTTGCTAATGTACTGTTAAATGTGGTTAAAGTTACCATTGTTTCTTTCTGTATTCACAGAGACAAGAGCCGTCGCTATTTTCATAAACACAACTACAATATGTATAATTGCATAATTCATAAACACAATTTCACTCTTTATAAATCTCTCCAACAGTGTGTAATGTTAGCTTTAGCCACAGAACATAGCCTCAAACTCATTCAGAATCAAATGTAAACATCCAAAGAAATACTATATGTACGTGATTAGACATGCTGCATGACGAACACTTTGGAAAGATCCATTTTGAGGGTTATATTAGCTGTGTGAACTTTCTTTATGCAATGTATTATAGAGTCGCAAGCTCGGGGGCGGGGAGCGCGAGCATTTAAATTAAATTTAAAATGATGCCCCAAAATAGGCAGTTAAAAAAATAATAAAAAAAATCCATGGGGTATTTTGAGCTGAAACTTCACAGACACATTCAGGGGACACCTTAGACTTATATTACATCTTGTGAAAAAGGGTTCTAGGGCACCTTTAAAATCTTGTGTTCTTGAATGAACTGAACTAATCTGTCATTAATAATGGAACGGAATAGTTTTCCGAGGTTACTGCTCACTGTGATTTCTCTGTAATTATTTGGGTCGTACTTCTCACCTTGTTTTTTAATAGATGTTATCAAGTTTTCTTGCGGTTGTCACTCCTGTATTATCACTGAACTGTGTGTGTACAGAACGCGATTAAGCACTAAAAGGTGAACTGACAACCAAATTTAGCTGCAGTATGCACTTTGCCTACAGGTTGTGACAACTGCAAAAATTACATTTTAAACTTGGAAAAATCCCATTGATTTTCATTGACAGAATGTTCAAATGAACCAAGACTGTTCAAACTCCAAATGACAAAATTCAATTTAAACTACAAAAGCCTGTTAGACTCAATTTAACTGACATTCTGTATATTATTACTAATCCATTGAGACTCATTCAAACTAATTTTATCTATCTATCTATCTATCTATCTATCTATCTATCTATCTATCTATCTATCTATCTATCTATCTATCTATCTATCTATCTATCTATCTGTCTGTCTGTCTGTCTGTCTGTCTGTCTAACCACATAGCAACACTCTAGCAACCACCACAAGTACCTTAGTAACCACCCAAGTACCCTAGCAACCACATAGTAACATCCTAGTAACTAACCCATTTAACTTAGTAATCGCATAGCAACACCCTAGCAACCACCCTGAGTAACCTAGCAACTGCATAGCAATCACCCTGAGTACCCTACTGCATAGCAAGCACCCAGAATACCCTAGAAACCACATAGCAACACTTTAGCAAGCACCCAGAATACCCTAGTAACCACATAGCAACACTTTACCAAGCACCCAGAATACCCTAGTAACCACATAGCAACACCTCAATAACATTATCTATCTGTCTAATTTCTGACAGACTTTAAATTTTAAAACTTCTTAAAACTCAAAACCTTCAAACTTTAAGATTTAAAACTCTGTCAAACTTTCTGGTCAGAATTTCTCAACTTAAAAGCTTATGAACTTATTCATCTCTCATACACAAACACTCACACACTTACACACACAAGAATCCTTAATCAAGTTAAGATTTGCTTCTGTAATATTTAATTTGTCATAAATTAACTTGTCAGATCTGAACTGAAGATTGTGTTTTATCTCCATCAGATTCTCATCAGTTCATTCTGGATCTGAACACAGTGAATAAACACCTCCGTCTGTCTGAGAGGAACACAGTGATTACTTACACTAAAACAGAGCAGGCGTATCCTGATCATCCAGACAGATTTGATTATTATCATCAGGTGTTGTGTAGAGAGAGTGTGTGTGGACGCTGTTACTGGGAGATTGAGTGGAGTGGGAAAAATGTGTCTATATCAGTGTCATATAAGAGCATCAGCAGGAAGGGACGGGGTGATGAGTGTTTGTTTGGATATAATTATCAGTCCTGGTGTTTGTTCTGCTCTCCTGACAGATACTCATTCACATACTATTACGGAAAGGTTAGACCGATTATAAGTAGAACAGGAGTGTATGATGATGATGATGATGATGTAGAGTCCATCAGCAGGAGAGTAGGAGTGTATGTGGATCACAGTGCAGGAACTCTGTCCTTCTACAGCGTCTCTGGAGACACAATGAGCCTCATCCATAGAGTCCAGATCACATTCACTCAACCGCTCTATCCTGGGTTTAGGCTTGGTTATAAATCATCAGTGAAACTGTGTTGATGAATCAGACTGTAGAGAGACTCTACCCATAATGCTTTGAGCTCATGATGAATCAGTGACTGTGAAATGTTATAGAGTCTCTTCATTACATTAATACTGTCATTGAAATATAATGTCAGAATAAATGTGTGTGTGTGTGTGTGTGTGATAAATCTTTATAGACAGTCAGATCAGTGTGTGTGTGTGTCATGATGTGACGGTGTGTATCTGTGTTTATGTTGATGTAAATCAGTTTTTATTGTCACATCAATCTCTATTATTACTGTCAAAATTACCTTTCAGCTGAAAGTGTTTTTCACAAACATGATTTATGAAGAACATGTTCATTATATTTGTTTCATTCTCATTCATGTACTTTAAATGTGTTTTATTATCTTAATGGATCATGATGAATTATTAATGTGATAATCACACTATAATGTATAATATAATCTTGATTGTCCAGAGAAGATGACTTGTGTCAATAAATATTCCTGAACTCCAGACAGAGCAGACAATTTATCTTTCACTGTGTTCTGAACATGACAGTGTGTTTAACATTTTAATAATACATGTTTTGTAGTAAATGTCATTTTATTATATTTTTAGACTGAATGTGACTATTGTAAAGGCTGGGATCACATGATCAGACCAAAGGGGGCGGGGCCTTTGAAGTGAGATGTATGAGGATGAAGGAATTGAAGGAAATCTTATTTGTTTTAATCTTATTTGTCACTTCAAAGTGTCATCAGATGTGCTCGAGGGATCTGCCCTTGTGTTGTTAAAGTTGTGGCAAATTAGCTCAAAAGAAATATGAATAATTAATCATAACTAGTTATAATTAATTATAAATATTTGGATCAGTTAATAAAATTAACTTAATGTAATAAAATTAATAATACAATCAATTAACCTGTTGTCGGATGAACACACAGTGTTAATTGTTTATTAATTCTAAGAAATATTCATTTCCAGGTTATGGAAAATAACAGTCTTATTGTACAGTACTAGTCAGAGCCTGTAGTCAGGATCTGCATGAATAGGGACTCCTATTCCTATGATAGTGACATGAACAAGACTTTATTAACTAGACTAAACACTTAACTACTCTAACATTCACACACATACATGCATACAGTTTACCAAGGGAAAGAGAGAGCTGAAGCAGAGTACAGGAAAGCAAGAAGTTACAGCATTGTTTGACATTCAGCAGATCAACAGCCTTGAGCAAACCATCAGTTTAGTTTTAACAGGCCCTTCTTTAAAAGGGGTAAGGATACTCAATGTATCAGATAATGAGAGTAAGTTTGATACTTGCATGTCTCGCCCATTTGAATTAAAGCTGTCCTGATGCAATTTGTGGAGGCTCCCGTTGAATCTTTGCTGATACTGTCTTGATGAAAGAGAACCAGTTGGATTCAGAGGATCTTTGGTGAATGGAAGGTCTAGAATAAGAATAGAATAAAGCCTATAAAAGGAAAATCATGAGATAGGAAACTTGGATACATGTTTATACATTTCCCAAGTGGTTATATAGAGAATATATAGGATTAAAAGGGTTTATTGTCCTTCTCAGAAAGAATGAAGTCAGAGTCACTAGTCTCTGCAAAATTCTTTCTGATCGTAAAAGTTCCAAGTATCTGTAACAGGACACCTAGTTCTGCCTGTGGTTTAGCTACGTTTGGGATGCTAGTTACAGTTTAGGGGGATGGGTTCATAGAACTTTGATAGAGTGAGTTTATGGGTAATTCATTAAATATAATGAATAATTGTGTGCCTGATTGGTCCAGACGCTACACCCCCCCTTTCGATCATTGTTGTTCTTTCTATGGACAACAGCGAGCGACGTTGAAGGTGCAGAAAGATCAGACACACCACTGGCACACAAGGCTGGAAGGCTGTGATGGGCTCTGGTTGTATGTGTCTCCTGGAGTGGTGGTCGTTCCATGGCGTTTGATGTAGACAGTAGCTTCTTACTAGCGTTAGAAGCTCCTGCAGGCCCGATGCAGCTGTGCCCTGTCGTCCTTGTGCTGCCTGCTGTTGGAGATCCTGCGGTGTCTGCAGGAAGAGGATGCTCCCATCCATGGCTTCTCCCTGTGGTAGGTCTGGTACCTGGGTCTGTCTGAATTAATCCTTCTCTGTAGCTGCAGAGGATTTCAGGAAATTGGCTGATAAGGTGTCAAGCAGAAGGCTTTGACTCCATCCTTAGATAAACTACTTAACAGAGATAAACTACTTAAAAAAGCTTTAAAATCAGGCCTAACAACTGATAGATTAAAATTTGCCTCAGCGAGAAACAAGGTTACTCGAGCTCTACGAATGGCAAAAGCAAACTTTTTTATGGCCATGATAGAAGGTCCAAAAGGAAATTGTAAATTAGTCTGGGAAAATATTAATAAATTGATTGGCAAACAAACAAAACATAGTGTAAAAGGCCTTGAACTTAAATTTAATAATGAATTGGTATCTGAACCCGTTGTCCTCGCAACTAGATTAAATGAATATTTTTTAAATACTATAAATGAAATTACACAACATTTTGTAAATCCTTCAAACACTCAAGCTTTATGTAATGATGGACCTCTAACCAATGACTTAGATGGTAACGTCTTACCTCAGTCTGTAGCAAGGCTTGATATTAAAGGAATTGAAGAAAAAGAAGTGTTGAATATAATCTCCACATTAAGAAACTCCAAGGCAAGGGATGAATTTGGTTTTGATACTAACTTTCTGAAGCATTTTAAAACCTATCTTTTGTGCCCTGTCACTCATTTAATTAATTTATCAATATCACAGGCAGTTGTTCCACTGAAATGGAAGGTGGCAAAAGTAACTCCCATCTATAAATCTGGCGATAAAATAGACCCTTCTAATTATAGGCCTATTAGTATTTTACCTGTTATTTCAAAGATTGCAGAAAAATGGGTGGCCAAATCAATTACAGAACACCTCAATAGTGACCGTCCACCCTTACACCCAAAGCGATTTGGCTTTCGATCTTGCCATTCAACTGAAACAGCTGTCTGTGTTTTTGTTGAAAAGGTTACATTTTATTTGGATAGAAATAGTTGTGTTGCTGCTGTTTTCATAGATTTTAAACGGGCATTTGACACAGTGAATCACCTTAAACTTCTTACCAGACTTTCTACATTTAATTTTACTGATCATACAACTAAGTGGATACAGTCTTACTTAACAGATAGAAAGCAGTGTGTGCAGGTATGTGATAGTAAGTCGCCATACCTGGATTATTCAGTAGGTGTTCCCCAAGGGTCAATTCTGGGCCCACTATTGTTCTCACTTTATGTCAATGAATTACCTAATGTATGTAAAAATGTAGATACTATTATGTACGCTGATGATACAGTAATTTTTACATATGCAAAAAATCCATGTGAAGCAGCCCAACGACTCTCAAAAGCTTTAGATGATCTACAGAAATGGTTAATTGATTCTTGTCTTTGCTTGAATGTTAAAAAGACTGTTTCCATGTTCTTCTCTAAACCAACAACACCATTAGCTCCAGCTAGGGTTTACCTAGGAGGACAAGAACTACAAAATGTTGAAGTATTTAAATATCTTGGGGTCTATTTAGATTCAAAACTGTCCTTCCAAAAGCATGCTCAAAACTTTATAAAAAATAATTAATTTAAACATAATGAATTTTAAACATATTAGAGCATCTCTATCAGACAGAGCAGCAATCACTTTCTTACACTCAATGGTTCTGTCTCATATTGAGTACTGCATTACCAGCTGGTCATACACTAGTCCTTCTGTTATTAGACCTGTTGAATCATGCTACAAAAGGGCATTGAAAGTTTTGGATAAGAAGCCTTTCTCTCACCACCACTGTAACATTCTTGATAAATATAGTTTTTTAAGTTTCTCAAATTTTAAAACATTTAAATCTGCTTGTTTGATTTTTAAAGTTATTCACAATTTGGCTCCTCCCCCATTGAATGAGTTTATCCAACAGAAATCTCTTAGTGGCCCTGGTTTACGAGTAACGCGAGCCACAGCTAGAGGTTATTGTGAGCCCCCATATAGACGTACATCCTTCTCTCAAAACGTTTTGTCATTTCAGGGCTCAAGGCTCTGGAACAGCATTCCACTTTCAGTGAGGGAATGTACAACTTTTATTACTTTTAAAACACAATTGAAACGGTGGTTGAGGGAGACCCAAACATGTGATCATATGTGAACTGCATTCTAATATGTTAAGTTGGTAAGACGGGCCTGTGCAATATCCATATTTTATCACTACTTTTCTCTTAGACTCAGTGCAATACAGATGACCTGTAAATTATTTATTTATTTATTTTCTTTTCTTTTAATTAACTTGTCGTTGTTCTATTGTGTAATTTAATATTGACTGTTGTATTAGTGTGTTTGTGTTGTCTTATTGTGTTGTGTATACAGCTTTGTTTGTTTGTTTGTTTGTTTGTTTTTTCCTTTTCTTTTCTTTCTTTTTATGTGTAACATCTACCTGCCTGGGGGTCTGCAGATGGAAATTAGCCTAAGGCTATAATCTGGCATATTTACATTTGTTTTAATGTTCATTAATATGCATTGTTCCCCCCCGTTCTTCTTAAATAAATAAATAAAATAAATAAAATCCTTTGTACCTCTGTGCATGGCTGGGGGAGGTTCTTCTGCTGATTCTATGTGGGGATGTGAGATGTTTCTCCTGCTGTAGTTCTTTCTGCTGCAGGTAAGACTGTCTCAGTTTTATTTGGGCCATGTCAAGTTCATCTTTAGTGTTGTCCAGCTGCTGGGTCAGAGCTTCAGTCCCAGATCTGGACACATCCAGGTGACCTTCACAGGCCCTGATTCTGGCGTCTTTGTCCAAGAGTTCAGAATTTGCTGTTTTTAACAGTGACTCTTTGTGAAAGAGTTATTTTTCCAGGTCCTCTCTGGCTGCCTTTTCCAGCTGCTCTCGTTGCTGAGCAGTTGTCAGAGCCTTTTGAAGTTTGTGGATTTTGTTCTGTGACTCTATTCTGTCAGGTTCCTTGTGTCTGTCCTGAGCCTCCATCTCTAGCTGGTCTATGTGGCTTTTAGCATGCGTCAGCTCCTTGTGATCTGGAGTTTGAGGTTGTTTACCTCCCGTTTTAAACCAGTGAGGTTGTGGGCCAGGAAGAAGTTGACTTCAGTCAGATCTTTGTGATCATACCTCTGGTCTGATCTGCCTTTAGTTTTCTTCCATCGTTGTCCAGTTGCTTTTGGCTCTGGTGCTGCAAGTGATCAGCAGCACTGGTTAGGAGGGTGTTCCTCACGACACCTAGCCAGTCCTTTGGTCTGCCATCTGGGCAGTTAGGCTGAGCATTCAGCAACATTTTGGCACACTTGTGATGAGAGTAAGGGCAAGAGACTAATGCAAGATCAAACAGAATTTGGAGCTGAAGGCACAGTGGGCAGCTAGGTGTTGTCACGATCACCATCTGTTCCTGTTACAATCCTGTCAGTTCCCGGACTACATTTCCCATCATCCCCCCTGTCAATCACATGCACTCACTCCACCAATCACCTGTTGCCACATACAGCCATGCACATTCCACACTAATCACCACACCCATCTGATACGCATTACCTGGACTATAAAGGACTCATACACACACCACCTCACCGCGAAGTCTTGATTCCTAGTGACAATTCTGAGCGTACCTTGTATCCTGTCTGCCTGTGTTTGATCTTGCCTGTTCCTGTTTATTGACCCGTTGCTGCCTGTCCTGACCCTTGCCTTGTATACTGTTCTGTGAATGATATCCGCCTGTCCTCGATCTACTGCCTGTACTCTGACTACGACTCTGCCTGTTCCTTGCTGTTCCTGTTTGCCCCTGATCGACCCAGCCTGTACGACTATGCTCACTTTGAATAAAAGCTTGCAGATGGATCTCTGCCTCAGTCCCGATTTGTTACAGAAGACTTCGCCGCAACAACGATCCAGCAGCTTTTCTGATGAACACTGGTCTGGTAGGAACTTTGCATTTTTGTTGTTAGAGCTCAAGCAGGGCTCACGATCGCTGGAGAATTACATTGAGGAGTACTTGGACATTGCATATTGTTCAGACCTGCCGGACTGTGTGCTCATAGACTTTTTCTGTGAAGGCATTAATCAGCCACTCAAGTCACAGTTGATTTGTGAGGGACCCCGTTCTTCACTTAGTCATTTTCTGGATTATGCTCTATTGACTGTTGGTTCTCCATTTACCGTGGGTGTCACGGAGGAACGCGACACCTCGTCTGGTCGTGTAATGGCCGCCGCGCCAAAGGACACTCACAAAATGGCGGTCACCACAATTGCAACATCCAGTCAAGTTAGCACTGATTACCTTGATCCCAGTAACGTCTCCGCTGATCGTCCAGAGCCACGTCACGTCTTCGCTGATCGCCCAGAGCAACGTCAGATCAGTCAACGTGGATCAGTCAGAATGCAGCTAGGATTGCGTTCCAGTGTGGCTGATCCACCGCTGATTTCAGCGCGAGCGGCTGGTATTCCCAAGCATCAGCCGGCCGCTTCACACTCAAGCCCGGCGGCCGCTTCGCTCTCAACTTCGTCTGTTTCAACGCTCTCAACTTCGTCTGTTTCAACGCCCTCAAGTTCATCTATTGCAACGCTCTCAAGTTCATCTATTGCAACGCTCTCAAGTTCGTCTATTGCAACGCTCTCAAGTTCGCCGGTTGCTATGGACTCTTGTTCGCCGATTGCAACGCACTCAAGCTCGCCGGTTGCCATGGACTCAAGCGCCCTGGACGCGATGGACAAGATGGCTGCTTTGCCAGAACCTACGGGCAAGATGGCCGCCCCTTCGGTGCTCACGGAGGTAGGGGGCGTTCCAGCCATTGAGTCCGCTCCAGAAACCACTTCAGCCAGTGAGTCTGCTCCAGAAACCGCTCCAGTCGGTGAACCATCGCCTCATCCTCGGAAGAGGAGGAGGAGGAGGAAGAAGGCTCCTTCTGTTCTTCCCCCTCTTACGTCCAAGCGTCTTGTCCTGCCAGCGCCACCCGAGCTCCTCGCTCTGCCAGCACCACCCAAGCTCCTCGCTCTGCCGGCGCCACCTGTGCTTCTTGCTCTGCCAGCGCCGCCCGAGCTCCTCGCTCTGCCAGCGCCGCCCGAGCTCCTCGCTCTGCCGGCGCCACTCAAGCATCTTGCCCTGCCGGCGCCACCCATGCTTCTTGCCCTGCCGGCGCCGCCCAAACGCCTTGCCCTACCGCCGCCACCCAAACTCCTTGCCCACGAACCCGCCACGGTCCCCGTTGAAATCCCTAAGAACTTTTTTTGGGGGGGGCAGTATACCTGAGGGTGAGGAGTTTGTGGGTGGGAACCCTGCACGGCCGCGGTCATCAGCGGCCTCTGAACTGCCCGAGCCACCTGACCCGCCGTGGTCGCCAGAGACTCTTGACCTGCCGTGGCTGCCCATGGCACCAGACCCGCCATGGCCACCTGTGGCACCTGACCCGCCGTGGCTGCCCGAGGCACCTGACCCTCCGTGGCTGCCCAGGCTACCTGACCCACCATGGCCATCTTGGAACTTGCATTGGAGACCCTGCTCCCATCCAGACTCCAATGCACCCACCCCCCCTCCCTATTCGTGCCATTTACGGCGCGAGGACGCGCCTTCCGGGAGGGGGACATTCTGTCACGATCACCATCTGTTCCTGTTACAATCCTGTCAGTTCCCGGACTACATTTCCCATCATCCCCCCTGTCAATCACATGCACTCACTCCACCAATCACCTGTTGCCACATACAGCCATGCACACTCCACACTAATCACCACACCCAGCTGATACGCATTACCTGGACTATAAAAGGACTCATACACACACCACCTCACCGCGAAGTCTTGATTCCTAGTGACAATTCTGAGCGTACCTTGTATCCTGTCTGCCTGTGTTTGATCTTGCCTGTTCCTGTTTATTGACCCGTTGCTGCCTGTCCTGACCCTTGCCTTGTATACTGTTCTGTGAATGATATCCGCCTTTCCTCGATCTACTGCCTGTACTCTGACTACGACTCTGCCTGTTCCTTGCTGTTCCTGTTTGCCCCTGATCGACCCAGCCTGTACGACTATGCTCACTTTGAATAAAAGCTTGCAGATGGATCTCTGCCTCAGTCCCGATTCGTTACAGGTGTATAAAATACAGCTAGGTTTAATAAATGACATAAGATGATTCTTATGGTCAAATTATTTCTCAGAACTTGCTGATGGCTCACAACAGGCTTGACCTCTGAAAAAAATGGAAAAGAGAAAGGCAGAGGAAGAGGAGAGCTTTCCTATTAGATTTTGCTTATTAGTGGTGCTCAAAATTATGCCATAGCAATCGTTCAGATTACTTTTGTTGCTGGCTCATAAAATTGAAGCAACTGTTGTAAATTAACAAAATCAAGAAGGAAAGTATATCTAGTTACTTGTGGTTCTATTGGGAAATTAAACCACACGAGACCAAAAAGGAAAATGTAAATAAATCACATAGATAAAAGAAATAATACTAGTAAAAGTGAATAGCTGACTGTTATTATGATTAAAATCAATAAAAAGATTTAAAGAAGTGATTAAAACAGCAGAATGGGTTTAGATCAGTTCACACTGCATACACACAAGCTATAGTTAAAGGCTTCACGTAAATGATGCCAACCACTAACTGTAGAAGCTATTACTTAGCTTAGCCTGAGCGGAAGGGCCGCTAGGTGGGGTTAGCTTAGCCACCTAGCCTGGTTTGTTTACAACATGGCGTCATGATGATGAGGTGATGAGTTAGCACTTCCTGTGACAAGTCGTTGTCATTGGAACCAATGCAGTTCAGAGCAATTCAAACAGTTCATGAAGACTGTCTGCTCATTTCAAACGAGTTATGTATAGAGTTAGAATGTGACACTTATACTTTCAGATTTTCAAAAACTTGATATTACATTCAGTAAAATGCAAATATGTTTTGGCATTTGCAAATTTCTCATGTAAACCCTTCTCTCTACTTTAAACAACTTCTTGTACTTGTTTAAAGAGTAATTACACAATTTTGCTGAAAGTCAAAGCTTGTTTAAGCATACTTAGTTAAGTCCTTCTTGTGCATTAATACTGATGTTCCTTTCAGAGAGTGAAACACAGTTTTGGTCAACAGGTAGCTATGCTTGTAGATGCAGCCAAAGTTTAGATGAATGGCATCAATCTTAACTATAAAAGGGAAGAATTACCCAAATCTACATTTATATAACACTGTACTGAGAGTTATTCATCAGAAACAGGTTAAGCAATACTGCAACTGGTATTTCTTTAACCAAAGCAGAATAATCAATTCTGGTACAGTTTACATGCCGTTGAGCTGAGATTCCTTCATCAAAACAGACTTACGCTTTAATACTGAGATTAGGGTTTCTTCACTAAAATCAGATTAATTTTTCTGATACCATTTGAACATATGCTAAAATGTGTCAAGACTCTTTCAGTTACAGTAGAGATGTCAATTCAAGCCATCACTTTATCAGCAATTAGTGACCAAACTGTGCATAGTCTGTTGTATTCTGGTTGGAATTATCAAATGCACACTTTTAAGCTGACAGTGGTTTAAGATCATAACCTTTGTTTAATCATGCCCAAATTCTCCACCATTAATGTAGTAAATTAGCTCAAAAGAAATATGAATAATTAATCATAACTAGTTATAATTAATTATAAATATTTGGATCAGTTAATAAAATTAACTTAATGTAATAAAATTAATATTACAATCAATTAACCTGTTGTCCGATGAACACACAGTGTTAATTGTTTACTAATTCTAAGAAATGTTCATTTCCAGGTTATGGGAAATAACAATCTTATTGTACAGTACTACTCAGAGCCTATAGTCAGGATCTGCATGAATAGGGACTCCAGTATATGAGTGCAAAACACGGACAACTTTACGTGTGTCATGAACAAGACTTTATTAACACTCTGAGGTCTGAGGTATCGCCGGCGATACCACCGCGGTTTTTTTATTAACAGTGTGAAAGAGACTCAAAATACTCTGTCAATGTTGCACATACAATTAAGAGTTATACACCATTTTAATCTGTTGAATATCTTTTTATTTGTGTACACTCAGAGTAAAAACAAAATATTGTGCTTTTTGTAAAATAAAGAAAACTAACATGATGCGTGATCTCGTCTCCCTCTGAACGAAGTCCGATCTGATAGTTCTCAGAAAATGAACTGTAACTTAGTGAATACTAATACAAAAAAAATACACTTATGTCTAAGGAAACGTTGAGATGTCAGGTTGTCATGTTTGTAAGTCAAATCAAAAACAAAAATTCTCTGTTTATGTAATCTGTATGAAAAAAGACACATGTCACAAGTCTGTGATCCAGCTCATTATCCGCTCAATCATGTATTTATTGTCTTGAAAAGTGTTTATCTGAATATTATAGCGATATCTGGAAGCCTGTTAGTTCCTGGAGAGTCACATGGTTGTTCTTCTTTAGATGAATTAGTGGACTAAAGGTGTACAGAGCGCCCTCCAGCTGCAAGTATGAATGAAAACAGTATCCTGTGCTCATAGTAATAACAATAAATATTGAATAAATATTACTCCTCTGTATAGAAAATTGACATAAATATAAGAGAATCCATCAATATTTCTCCAAATGTGCATGCTTTTAAGCTAAAAGCCTATATGAAATGCCATAGAGGTAACATAATTGTTCAGACACTTTGCATCACAGAAATACATTATAATTTAAAGTATATAATAGAATATCATTATTTTAAATTGTAATAATATTTCACAGTATTGCTGTATTTTCTGTATGTTTGATATACACCATGATGAGCTTGAGACATGATCACAGAGGGTTTTTTCACAGCCTACCTGACTGAAAGGCCTCATTATTTATGCAGGGCATTACATTACATTATGCGATTCTTTTGTCTTCTCAGGTGTAAATCACAGGATTATTCATGATGATTCACGCCTTCACGCATTCTCTGTTTCTTGACAAAAAGTGTCTTACAAAATTTAAATCTCTCTATTGTTTTATATGAACGAGTAGGCAGGATAATTTTTACATAATTTTGAAGCAAAAACTCTAGTCTACAACCTCCAATATCCAGAAGTCTTGTGAACACAGATTTGATATATATTTTTTGGCTTTATTTCAGTGACTTAAGTTTTTTGTTTTTTCAATAACCACACATAAACGTTATTCCTTCAAAAACACAAACATGTACATACATGTTCCTCAAATGTTATGGTAGCCTAGTTTGTGCTGAATACAGTGTAATTCCATTAATATGTTTATGAACAACTGAAAAAAGCACAAATGTCAGGGCATGTCAAAACTTCTCCAGGCCCCAAAAATCCTCAGACCCCTGAGGGTTAACTAGACTAAACACTTAACTACTCTAACATTCACACACATACATGCATACAGTTTACCAAGGGAAAGAGAGAGCTGAAGCAGAGTACAGGAAAGCAAGAAGTTACAGCATTGTTTGAAATTCAGCAGATCAACAGCCTTGAGCAAACCATCAGTTTAGTTTTGACAGGCCCTTCTTTAAAAGGGCTAAGGATACTCAATGTATCAGATAATGAGAGTAAGTTTGATACTTACATGTCTCTCCAAGTTGAATTAAATCTGTCCTGATGCAATTTGTGGAGGCTCCTGTTGAATCTTCACTGATATTGTCTTGATGAAAGAGAATCAGTTGGATTCAGAGGATCTTTGGTGAATGGAAGGTCTAGGCCGAGGCCTGGCACAAGCTTGGGGTTCCTTAGAAGCTTCTAGTATAGCATCATCTTAACATCAGCATTTGTCAGTAAAAGAGAAGAGAAGCTTGATCTTGTGATCAGTGATTTTAAGGGGTGAAGATGTCACACTCTCTTGAGGTGTCTGAGCCAATAAGGAGTTTCCCTTTTAGAGGGAAATTTATTGAATCTTTGTGACTTTGGCAGGATATTAGCATAAGACACTGGATTGGATGAATGAGAGAAGAACCTTCTAGATTCTTATAATAATAATGTGTCACAGAGTTAGTAACATGTAACATAAATCACCAAATAGGAAACGAAAGTTGGAGTCCGTAGATACCAAACATGCTACCCATGTGATTTCAGTTAACTATAAATTTGCAACTCTGGAACATTAATACCAAAATAGTTCAAAAGAGAGAATTAATACATAGAATAAAGCCTATAAAAGGAAAGTCATGAGATGGGAGAATGGAAGATGAGTAGATTGTTTGCAATCATGTGGTTCTGGTAATCGAAATTCAGGTGGAAGGCAAGAAGTGAAACTTAAAGAGATGGAGAAAAGTCAGTTCTGTGCTGGTTTACAAAGGTATAAACAGAAAATCACCACATGTGTTGGATGTGATCCTTATGAAAAGGAGCAATTTCTCTACTGAATTGAAAGACTTGACTGAGACTGAGGCAGTAGATATAGAGAATGTGAAGCTGCCGTCACGCCATGTTCAGTTCTAGTCTGGTTTGTTTATATCGTGCTGCCTTTCTAGTGACGTTAAGGGCAGTATTTTTGATTTTCTTTCATGATTGTGAAAAATGTCACTATTGTAGGTCATTTATGCTGAATCGATAATTGCAACAGGAACTCGCATCATCATCATTCAGTGTAAAAACTGGATAGTGTAATACAATTTTTGCCTTTTCTACATGTAAAGACACTTTAAAGGGTTAGATCACCCAAAAGTGAAAATTCTGTCATTAATTACTCACCCTCATGTCGTTCCACACCCGTAAGACCTTCATTCATCTTCAGAACACAAATTAAGATATGTTACGGTTTAGGGTAACACCTGTTTCATAAACAGAAGCTGTTCACCTTTAGGTGGTGTCCTAGGTTCTGGTGTTGTGTCTGTGTTGGTCTTTTTGTGTTTTCAGGGTGGAGTCAGGTGGCAGGTGTAACGGGGTGCCTATGATGAGTGGATCCTGATCCTGATCTGTCTTTCCAGAGGGCTTTGGATCTGTGTTTGGGTTCCTGTTTTGACTTGAGCTTGACCTCTCTCCTGCACCAGTTTTTGTGTCGTTGTTATTTTGTTTGTTAGTTTATCATGTATTCTTTATTGAAATAAAAGTGTTTTTGAGTTAACTTGAGTTGAGCATGGCCTCCCCATTTTGTTACGCTGTCCTGAGCCAGGAAGTATGTAACAGATACTTTTGATGAAATCCGATGGCTCAGTGAGGCCTCCATTGCCAGCAAAATAATTAACACTTTCCAATGCCCAGATAGGTACTAAAAACATTTAAAACAGTTAATGACCAGTTGACTACAGTGGTTCAACCTTAATGTTATGAAGTGATGAGAATACTTTTTGTGCTCCAAAAAAAAACAAAATAACGACTTTATTCAACAATATCTAGTGATGGGCGATTTCAAAACACTGCTTCACTGCCTACAAATCTTTAGTTTCGAATCAGTGGTTCGGATCGTAAATCAAACTGCCAAAGTCATGTGATTTCAGTAAATGAGGCTTCGTTACATCTTAAGTGTTTCAAAATTTCAATGGTTCACCACTGGGGGGCGTGACTTTGGCAGTTTGATTCACGCTCCGAACCACTGATTCGAAACAAAAGATTCGTAAAGCTGGAGTCTTTGTATCACGTCCTTCAGATCACATTTGAAACCATCACCCCACCTGAACTGACAGCATATTCATGCTCATGTGCTGCTGGAAGAAGTTTATATAACCATCTGGGTGCATTACTTTATCAGTCAGCACATTTTGGTATACTAGGCACCAAGAATGTTCCAGCTGCCCTTGCATGCACAAGTAGTCCTGGCAAAGTCCCCACACTCAGGTAAATAAAAATGAAAACAACTCATCCTTCAAACAGTATTAATTTGACAAGTTAATAATAAAGCAGTACTAAATAAATAATCTGTAACTTGATTTGCACATTAGGCACTTTACATTTATTTTTAGTTATTACTATCTAGTACAATATATATAAATAACTCCTGAACCAGTGGATGAGCTAAAGTACACCCTTTCAAATACATCTTGCTAGATATATTGGATCTGGAACACTGAAATTTAAGACGGTTCCACAAGACATCATGGAGGAGACATCTGCAAAACATGCCCTGTGTCCAAGAAGTGGATATTTTTACAAAGGGAGGGCAGATCGGATAAGTGAGTCAATTTCTTTCTCCCTTATTTGCAGAACAAACCATGTGAATTAACATAAATTGAATGAATAAAATAAAAATTCAAAGAGTGCAATGATGAGGAACTCCAGGAACAGAACTGAGAAACTCAACTGTATTAGACTCAGCCATGAATTGTGTGGTGTGAGAATGACACACACTCATGTCCCTATTGTGGATATTCAGCTGCAATGTGGAGAGAAAATTTCCGATGTGTCGTTGTGGAGGACGAGGCTGACTGACCTATATGGAGGTGATGAGGAGATTCTGACCCACCTTCATCCCTGAATGCTCAACAACAGCAGGGAACATTTCACTCCTCAGCGAACACATCTGTGAAGGTACATCAGGCACACACTGCTGCTGCTATCCCATTCAAGGAGAACAGGGATTATGAAACTGTGAACCTACATTTCAATGAATAAATATAAATATCACATGAACAAAAGCACAACTGTTCTGAATATCTGTCATCTGATAACAGGATAGAGTTGATGATTTAATACAACAGATCAATGAACAAGAATATTTATAGAAGCACATTTAAACAAAAAGAAATACAGTAAACAGTGAGGTGTTCCAGTACTAATACACTGAACCTTCCAGTACTGATATTGATTTCTTCACAGATCGTGAGGGGCAGGTCCAGGATACAGAGGTGGAAATTATTGGTGTCTCTGAGATAAACAACAGCTGCCACTTCCTCAGCAGTGTAGATCCATCCTGAAACATCTTCTCTAGTAATCCAGATGAAACTTGTGCTGAAACACATCAACCGCAGGGTCACTGAAATCAGATCAGCTGAAAATTAATCACCAACATATAGATTAGTCCCTCTTGCTTTTTTCTTTGTCCCACCCCCCACTTTAACATTTTAAGTTTATCCGAGTCATTTGTTTTGTTTGTTGTTTCGAACAATAATAATCTATCTACATATAGATTAGTCAGCTCCTCATCCCTTTACTTTGTTTTTTCATTTTTTTTTTAACATTTGATTGTTCTTGTTTAGTTTGTATATAGTTCTTTTGGTTTTGAGGGCAGGTAAATGGTGACAAAATGTTAATTTTTGAGTGAAGTATCCCTTTAATCAACAGAGAATCACATCCACTTCAGTAAACTGAAATAACTGATAAGCTGCTTTGAAATATGTATTGTGAAAAGTGCTATTTAATATTATATTAAATATATATTATATATTACCAGACTCATACATTTGTCATGTATTTAACGGGATGTAATCCCTTTTTCCCATTAACTAGACTGTGACGACCTGCCACAGCTTCATAATGAATCAAAAATATATTTAAACTTCTCATTATAACATATTAATCCTATATCTTTAAAAAACTAGATCAACCAGTTACTCGAGGCAGTAAATATTACCTGATGTCTTATAAAGGAGCCAACCACCAGTTACCCCACCAAGTTTTGAATACAATTCGATGAGTTTAATCACATAACCGTTAAAGATAACAGGATTAATCACTTTAGCTGCTATCGCTGTTCTCTATATGACCATTCATAAAGATAATTATATGAACAGGTTCTTATGACATTAAGTGTAATAGCTGTACCTCCTGATGGGTCATATTTTCATCTAGAGAGGCAGTTCTGTGTCCCAGTCCTGCCTGTGTACGGAGCAGTTGATCTGGACCACGAGGGGACTGCTCACATTGGGCGGCAGCAGGTGGAACATGACCTGAAATGGTTTTGGTTTGATGGGCACAGGACATGTTCCAGTGAAGCGTCGTTTCCCTCTGCGATTTGAGAATAATCCAGGAAAGGACCCGTTTTAAAAAATGTTGTGCAGTGTTGAATATTCTGCCGAATTTGAACAATTGAATTTGTGGAAACGCATTTATAAAGCAAAATATAATGGAGCGAAATTTGCCCGTTGAATATTATAGGTTGTATTTGAAATCTGAAAGGTGAATATGGACTGTTGAATTTTTAATAATGAAAATGTGTTTTTAAGTGAAATATTCACAGCTTAAATATACGACCATGCTGAATTTCAGCCCACAAAAATTCAAGCCCTAAAAATACAATGCATATTTTTTTCAAGTAGTTCAATTCAACAAGCTTTTTTATTTCAAAAACTTTTGGCATTATTTTACCTCAATATTGGTCTATGTAAACTTCTGACCCACGAGAATTGTGATGCAATGAAATATATCTATGGTGGTTTAAAAAAAGAGTTTTAATGACTTCAACTTAAGTGTATGTAAGCATATGACTTAAACTGTAGATAATTAATGTTAATGCAGAGAATATGATTAATTGTTTAATAAACATTTGGCAGCCCTAAAACGTAGTAATAATCTGCATTTTCATGAGAAGCTCTCTGTATATAAGTGCGCTGAACGCTGACCGGAAACGCTCGAGCCGTAATAAGTAGAACGCAGAAGTAGTTGTGCAAGTAATCCATTCGTCTGTGCTGAGGGAAGGATATAGATTATGTAAATTAATGCTGCGTTCACGCTACCTCGTATTTAACGTAATCTTGAGATGACAATATGTGACGTTATATTCAGGCTGTTCACGTCCTTTGACTATCTATGGCACCACTATCAATGCCTAAATTAATCTACAGCGGTCAGGTGGTACATGTGGGAGCTTTCAGAAAACTACCAGCTTACAATCTGTAATTATGAGCTCTACGAGGACATGAAGACTTTTTACGAGCCAGAATCTTGTAGTTACAGGAATTAAGATATGGTGTGAACACACCTTTACTATAATCCATTCTTCATTACTTTGCAACGGGCCGGCCCACATTGTCCAGCAGCCCACTGGGAAAACTCCCAGGACTCCCGATGGCCAGTCTGCCCCTGACTGCTACATACGCTGGTCAAGCACATTCAACATGGTTGCATGACTTCTCAAAGTGAAAGACTCAGTCTCACAAATTGCAAACAGCATGGGATGGGACATCTTGCTTCCAAGTGAGTGGCAAAAGCTTACATCTTTGCATGAGCTACTGCTGTGTTTTGCAGAACATACAAAAACCCTCCAGAGTGACACTATGTCAGTGTCCCTGCTGGTTCCAGACCTCTACATCTACTGTACTGACTTTGAAAACAACACTACATACAGAGACCTTTCCACTCCTGCACATAAAATGAAAACCAGTGTGAACCAGTGTTTTGCTTGGCTCTCGGATCCAACCGATGAAAAGTTTTAACACCAGTGTCTTTGGGTATGTTGTTAAGAGTGGCTGCATAGGTGGATGATCTTTACTCTTGGAGATATCAGTGTAAGATGAAAAAGTCAGTGAATAATGATTTAGCATTCCACTAGATTCCAAATATGGTTCTATATAAAGTGGCTTATAAATTCTCTGGTGGTATATAGACATAAATACTTAATTTTATTAAGTTGGATATATATACTTTGACATTATCAAAGACTAAAGATGTTGATTTGAGTTTTTGCATTAATTTTTCAGTTTTTGCGTTAATTTTACTACAGTCAAACCTGAACACAGAGGAGGAGATTTGTTACACATAGCATCAAATTTAAATAAAAACAGTAAAAATAAAAAAAGTATGTTTTATCATGGCTTAATAAATGCAGGTCTGATGTGATTTCAGCCTCTTATTTGAGTTTTTTGGTTCAGTTTTACCATTTTGTTATGGCCACACTGGTTCATTTGTGTGTTTATAATATAGTGTGTTTGTGTGTTCGTGTTTTTTTTTTTTTTTTTTTTTCATATTTCCCATTCATTTCCTATGTTGGCAATTTATGTTGGTAAGTTTTGACCATTTTTTCACTGACCCTTTAACATTTCTGAATCGTGTCCATGATTTTTTTGTGTTCACATAGCTAATGTGACAAAAGTCACCAAGTGTCATCTCATTCCAATGAAGCAAAGAAATTTTACAATGACATTTCATTTTTGACTGAAGAAGAAATTTTACAGTAAAAAAATTCATTTTTGACAGAAGACAAAAGGGATAATATTCTATTAATTAGAGATATCTTTGATATCTCCATATATCTGTTGGACCTGTTGTCTGTGGTTCTTTGTTTGGACATTAACAAGTACATACAAATAGCAATATTAGTACATTCTTAGTTATCTTAATGAACAATGTTTCACCTTCAAATGTAAACCCAGCTGCTAAGATGTTACTGTCTGTCACTAGATCTTTCAAGTATTCTCTCAAAGGATGTGGTTTTGACATTCCCCCCCAATAATGCTTTCTTTCCACGAAATGCAAGAAAAAAAATCTAGTTTTGTTCCGGTTTTCCAGCTGCTCTCTTAAGGGCCAAAGTGTGCTCGTTGTACCATGGCTTTGGTAGTTCTTTAAAGGGTTAGTTCACCCAAAAATGACATTTCTGTGTTTAATTACTCACCCTCATGTCGTTCCATATCCATAAGACCTTGTTCATCTTCGGAACACAAATTAAGATATTTTTGATGAAATCCGAGGGTATCTGATCCACACACAGACAACAATGTCATTGCATCTTATGAATTCCAGAAAGGTAGTTGAAAACATGGTTAAAATAGTCAACGTGACAAGAGTGGTTCAACCTTAATTTTATGAAATGATGAGAATACCTTTTGTGCACAAAAACAAAACAAAAATAATGACTTTATTCAACAATTTGTCATACATAGTGAACTTAGTGCAGGTGTCCTTGTTTACGTCCAAATGCCAACTTAATATTGGCCCAAGCTGAACACGTGAGCTGCACAACGCAGCATCCAGCCAAAAATGAGCACCGTATACGTCCCATATCCTAGGTTAAAATCACGATTTTCTCACAATTTACAAATAGTTGGAAACATTTGGGATATTTTAAGTACTCAACTGAACAAAATATATAACACTAGCCTAGTGGTTTTTGTATATTTTACTGCAAAATTCTTACATATTGTGCCTTTTAACGTTGAACCACTGTAGTCACGTTGACAATTTTAACCATGTTTTTAACTACTTTTCTGGATGTCAAAAGGTGCAATGATGTTGCTGCCTATGTGTGGATCAGATACCCTCAGGTTTTATCAAAAATATCTTTATTTGTGTTCTGTAGATGAACGGTCTTACTGGTGTGAGTACTTTTCATTTTTGGTACAAATTTCATTTTTGGGTGAACTAACCCTTTAAGCGCAAATAAGTAACTGATCAGGAAGATTATTTATAAAGTGATCTTTAGTGGTAGAAGTGATGGTTCTACTATATTTATGGCAGAGAGGCAGTTTAGCCGCTTTGACCAAATGTAATATACACGAGACTAGATAATGATCTGAGATGTCGTCACTCTGCTGCAGAATTTCAGTGGCATCAATATCAGTTCCATGTGACAATATCAGATCTAAAGTATGATTACGACAATGAGTGGGTCCTGACACAGGGTAAATAGAGTTTAGAATGTCTGTAAATGCCAATCCTAATGAGTCTTTTTTATTATCTACATGGATATTAAAGTCACTACCAACAAGGACTTTATCTGCAGCTAGTACTAATTCTGATAGAAAATCGGCAATCTCTTTGATAAAGTCTGTATGGTGTCCTGGTGGCCTGTATACAGTAGATAGCACAAATTTATCACGTACACTAGATACCGTTACATAAAGCACCATCACTTCGAAAGAATTATATTTGAACCAAATGTTCACATTACATGATTTCACAATGATCTTGTTTTGAAACAGTGATTACGTAGAATGAAAATATGTAAAACTAAAATGAAGCATGAGATCAGGTTTTGAAAGAATGACTAGCTGTGTTACAAGTGTGATCAGTTTGGATTTTTGTACTAAGAGTTTTGAAAATGTACACCTTACTTGTGAAAATGGTATCAAATTGAATAATAACAATAAAAACCTATTCTGAAGTTTCCCCTTTTGAATGGATAGTAATGGACCTGAAAGATGTGCTCAGCTTCATTTAATTGTTTTGATAGCATTTCTTTTTTTAGATTTAGAATATATTTCAATATGTTACTGTAGAAAGAAAAGTCTTACTCAGTTTTGTATTATTTTCTTGTTTTGAACTTAAGTTTTGCTGATGTTTGTGTCTAAATGAGAAAATAATTCATGTAATTTGAAAATGTTAATAATTTCTTATTTTTTGGGGCGTCACTTTTTGACTTTCTTTGTGCAATATTGTCTTGGGCAATCTTTTCCTGTTATGTGCACATCATAGACAAACCTAGACAAAACAAGAAGTAGTCGTTGCACACACTGACGCCCTCACACACAACCAGAAGTTGAAAATACACACACATTTATGCACATACATTTCTTATTGTGTTATTATATTTCTTGAAATGCCATACAAAGTAAGGTTTGATTCTTAAGTAATATGATTGTATGCTGAAGACTTCCTGGAGATTGTTGTTTGACCTGTGCCTATAAATATGACCCTTCTTCCTGAATAAATCTGAGAATGTTTGTACCACACTTGATCTGTGTCTGCTTGATCATTCTCCCGAGATCTCATGCTGCTGCTGCCACACACCACATAGGTTGAGACATCAGTTTCTAAACCAATGACTGAGACTACAAGTATTCTACCTGAGGTTGAGATTTTAATCTAACAGAAAGATTTTGTCATTGAATGCATTTTGTCCACATCAATAATAAATGATCCACAGTTCAGCTCACATAGTTTTGAAAAAGTGACTGAAGTATTGAAAAACTGGTCCTAGTGACTGTATATAAAAAATGTAATGTTCAAAACAAGTTTTAACAAACTTGAAAAAAGTACTTCCAAAATGTTCAGTGTACTGAGAACACAAATTTCTGAATAAAAAACAGATAAGAGTTGGTGTGTTTGCTGACGTCTGACTGTTACTGACACTTTAAAAGCAGATTCACTTCCTCCAGGAAGAAATTTCAGAGCTGCTGTTCAACATGACAGTTCAGAAGAGAAGAAAGAAATGTCTACAAATATTGTTTGAGGTGAGTGTTTCATCTTTCTTTAGTTATTTTCATGTATTTTAAAATATAGAAAACTTCTATTGCAAAAAAAAAAAAAAAAGTTCATAAATACAATATTTTCACTTTTGAATGCAGATCTGTGAAATGTGAGATGGGAAAAGTAGTGCTGAATAATAATGATTTATAATTAACTGACACGTAATCTGTGCTTTCACACGTGCTGAAAACCTCTGAAGCTTAGAGACGTTTATCTGAAGTAAACTAACCCTGAAACATCTTCTCTGAGACAAAAACCTGCTTTCTGGACAGTGTGTCTGTGTGTGTGTGTGTGTGTGTGTGTGTGTTTTAAAAACAGTGACAAAAAGAGCAGCACACCGACTCTCTCTGGTTTGAGGCTGTGTAACGCCCTTCTGGCTGATAACAGATCTGTTTCCTCCGTTGAGATGTGTAAATCTCACTTTAAAATATACTTATTTTCTATGGATTTTAATTGTTGATGTTTTTGGAGCTGTATTTTGTTTTATCTTTGTTTTTGATGCATATATTTTCTATGATGTTTTATGGTGTTTTCACTGACTGTAGAGTCTTTGGTCTACAGTGTAGTTGTAAAGGACTCTATAAATAATTTAGACCTTGACACTCAGGACTTGAGGCGTGACCACTGACTATTGCCTGTTGAAACCTGGTAAAGTTAACCTGGAGCTGTTTCCAGCAAGCCAGGTGATCCTCTTCTCCATCAGCTGCTGGTTGAATCAAGAATCTGTTAAAATGAGGAAGTTTCTCTGGAGACACAGAGGACATCTTGAAATGGCTGCCAAGTGTCTTTGCTTTCACAGATGATGCTGCTGCTAAATTCTGACTCTGTGACACGTGACCTTTTCTCTTGTAATAAATACGACAATCAAGTTACTTCAGTTTTAACACATTTTCAGAACAGGAATGAATGCTTAATATCTCGTATCATATAATATCTGTCATCGTTGTTGTTTTGATGGCTGGGATGTTGTCTGGACTGATGTAGTTTGTTAAAGCAGCTTCACAGTGATAAACAGAAGGAAACAACAGGATCAGTTATGGAAACAGCTGTGGAGACAGTTCAGATTCTGCTGTAAAGCGTCTCTGAAAGACGGTAGTGTCGTTATTTAGCTCAGTTCAGAGTTGATTCAGATGAACTATGAATCATATTTTATTTATTATCACAATTTCTTCTCTCGATTTATTAAGCATAATTGTGTGTGATATTTGCCTGCTGGTTATTTATCCTGAAAAAAATCATTTTATTTTGGAATTTGCATTATCTTGCATTGCTAACAAGCCTTCACAAGCTTTCATGACTGCTGTTGTCAGATTTCATATATTGTGTCTGATCTGTGAGTTGATGATTGTGCGTTTGTGTGGATCTGTTGTGTACACAAGATTTTCACTCCATAGTTTCAAACCAAATGCAAAAAGAATAGCTGAAGAGCTGAATGAAAAATAAGTAGAGCAGGTGGTGCTGTCAAACAATGTACTCCTGTACTGGACTGTTGAAGTGACAGCCTTAACATGAGATAATGATCATTTCTTTTTTAAATCAAACCCAGATGGGATGATAAATAAAATTATAGTCATTGCACTTTTTACAGTTTTTACTAACTTTAGGACGTTTCTCAATACACTTTTTCAGAACTCTAAAAGCTAAAAATAGGCAGCATTAAAATCTCTTTACAAATATAGAATGGCACTCTACTATTTAGAATTCAATGCAGTTTGTTCCATGGGCCATGATTTCATTACAGTACATTATTCCTAGATGATCACTTTTTGTTTAGATGGTAATGAAGTTGAAAGACTGTGAATGTATTTTGTGTCAAAGCAATGATACAACATAAGAGACTGGAGCAGGAGCTGAATCTAGAGGCTGAAGACAAACAGATGATGTTAGTGGAGTGACATTTATGTTTTACAGTGCAGACCTGACTAAAGCAGGATAACTACAAGGTTAAGACATAAGTTAGGTGTATGCCAGGCTAAAGATACGAGTCTATATTCAAGACTTAAACGGTGAGAGTGTGTCTGAGTCCTGAACATTGCCAGCAATATTATAATATTTTTAACTTTGAAAATGGATAATTTTCACCTGGTCTCGATGAAAAATGGAGTTGTGTATATAATAATACTCCAACTAAGAATTTAGTTTGACCTGTACAAGTAGTCAACATTTTCAGAAGGTTCAACGCCTGCTTTCACTATTTAAAAAAATATTATTTATTTGTTTATTTTCAAATAGTACCTTCATTTTTGAAAGTGCCTGGTAAAAGTGGACCTTTTTCTTCATGTCCAACAGCAGTGAGTCAGTGAAGGACGATGGCTTCCGCTGAACCGCACTACGACGCACCAGATGAGCAGGAAGAAGAAAAGCTGAAACACAAGGAAGGTAATAAAGGAAAGAATATCAGTGTAAAATATTAAATGTGTCATTTAAGAAATTTCTATAATCTCTCTCTATTCTAGTCCAGATGAGCAGTTGTGCTAACTGTGGAGTCAGTGTTGATGTGAACGCTGAAACAGGAGCAACTGTAAATGCTCCTGTACTCACTGGAAACACCATGACAGGCCCAGTGACCTTCATCTACAACTCTGCAGGAAACGGTATCAATATAACAGTGCTTACTGAGACACAACTAATGAAGTTTGTTTTATGGCATTATCGCTCATGGGCAGACATGCTTTAGTATTTTCTTCAGTTTATCTGTATATTTTGTCTTTCATTTTTGACTTCTCTCCTCCTTATCTTTCTCCACACAGACACACAAAAAGCCTCAGACAGAGAGCCAGAGAAGCACACAGTAGATCAAGGTACAACAGTCATATCTTCTCACACTGCACTGACAGATTCTGACCGACATCAACAGACACGTTCATTGGGTCTGGTTGGATCATTGTGTTTTCCCCCTGTTGACAGTGGCTGGTGTTGGTTTTCATCAACTGAACATGTTCAATCAGTGTTTATCAGGAAGTGGAATGTTTGAGCAGGAACATAATGTTATACAGCTCACACACAGTGTTGAAGTATACATTACTAGAATAAGTACTTACTATTAGTTTATAATTTGGGTATTGGGCAGTGGGCATTTACACTGAAGTCTCACAGCAGACACGCCCCTCAAAACAGAGTGTTCAAATCAGAAGGCTATATTCAGGAAAGGAAAAATGCCTTTTAAGTGCACCCCAGGAAACATTATAAAACAATAAAACACCGCAGTTCATGAGCCCTTTAATCAGGACAAATCATGCTGGAACTACTACAGCTTCATGTCCTGATTGGTGTGCTGTCAATGGCTTGATATATCAAAAAACTTTTAATAACTTATTGGCTTAACGATTATCTGAGTCTAGTGGAGAAAATCCATTAAATGCTCTGGAAGGAATTAGAAATTAATTTAGAAACTTTTATATTGAAACCAAGGTATTAGGGGTGGGAGATATACCAGCAGACATGGTTAACCATAGAAATTAGTCAAGCAGTAGAGATTTTGTGGTTATCTATTGGGGTTATACTCACGTGACATTGTAGTGAGCCAAGAACTTTTTTTTAAGTATGTTAGTTAGGCTAGTAGCGATATTGGTTGCAATTGGTGTTGAAAATTAAACGGTTAAATTAAACTGTATTATTAAATGTAATTTAAAAGTAATTAAAAATATTTCAATCATAACAACCTTATCTTAAACAAAAACAACTAGATTGTCATATATATTGGTAGCGAGAAAAAAAATGACTCATATTGTGATATGATATGATGTAAGATTTTGATTGCTCACCCCTACAAGTTGTGTATGTGAGTTGACATAAGTTAAGGCATTTCCATGACCATGTAGTCAACTTAAGCAAAATCTGTGTAAAACTGCATTTAAACACTGTTACAGTATGAGAGTGATTAATTTGAATATAGTAGAAACATGCTTTTCAAGTTACCACACATGTGTGGCGGTTATTTTTGTAATGGGAATCACAGACTAAATTAGAATTCAAATATAGTTTTTATTATTTATTGAAAATCTAATAACTTTTTTGTGATTTTTTCCCCCTCTTTTGTCAAAGGATCAACTGCAGAGGACAGTAAAGCTGCTCATCATGATTACACAGCGACCAGCTGCAGACTGAAGGACAAATTAAAACAGGAGTGTGAGCGAATATTGGTTGGTAATTCACAGACGGGTCATCAGAAATACCTAAACGATATTTACACTGATCTATATGTGGTGGAGAATGAGACTGGAGGAATAGTGAGCGAGCACGAGGTGAGACAGATCGAATTCAAACAATTTGATGCCAAGGACACACCGATCCAGTGCAAAAATATTTTTAAAGTTAATAATGGTCGACGAAACAGAAAAGTGCTGACAATGGGAATCGCAGGGATAGGAAAAACGGTGTCGGTCAATAAATTAATCCTTGACTGGGCTGAAGGAAAAGAAAATCAGGATATTGCCTTAATTTTTCCTCTTCCGTTCCGTCAGCTAAATTTGATCAGAAATAATTTCAGTCTAATGGGACTGCTTCACAAATACTTCTTTAATGATCCTAAAGAACTGCCCTCTCTTCCTGAAGGTGATGGTAAAATCATGTTCATCTTTGATGGGCTGGATGAATGTCGCTTCCCTTTGAGCTTTAAACAGGATGACAGATTTACAGATGTTCACAAAGAAACAACATTGAGTAAAATACTTACAAGCTTAATCAAGAAACATCTGGTTCCCTCTGCTCTCATCTGGATCACATCCAGACCAGCAGCAGCCAGTCTGATACCCCGAAACTACATTGATCAAGTGAATGAAGTGCGCGGATTTAACAATAAACAGAAAGAGCAATACTTCATCAAAAACAGCAGTCCTGAGGTTGCTGGAAACATCATCCGTCATGTAAGGAAATCCAGGAGCCTGTACATCATGTGCCACATCCCCATTTTCTGCTGGATCTCTCTCACTGTTCTTAAGCCTCTACTGGCTCAAAAGAGTGATGAAAAAACTCCCACAACTCTCACAGGGATGTACACAAACTTCCTACTTACTCAGCAGCAACAGATGGAGGCAAAATACAGTTATGATCCTGAACCTAAAGCCAATGCAAGGCCTTTTGATCAGATTATTCTGAAGCTTGGGAAACTGGCCTTTCAACAGCTGGAGAAAGGAAACCTAATTTTCTACAAAGAAGATCTTGAGGAATGTGGACTAGATGTCAATGAAGAGACGATATTCTCTGGGTTATGCACTCAGATCTTTCAGGAAGAAAAGGCTGTTTCAGCAAGAAACGTTTACAGCTTCATACATCTCAGCATCCAGGAATTCCTTGCTGCTCTTTATGTGTTTTTGATTAGCAAAGAAAAGAAAACAAACCCATTTCTTGAATCCTGGAGAGAAAAACTGAAATGGAATTTCTCCAAAAAGCCACTGTTTGAACTTCATAAGGCTGCAGTCAACAAGGCTGTACAAAACGAGAACGGACACCTGGACCTTTTCCTCCGGTTTCTTCTGGGTCTCTCACTGGAGTCCAATCAGAGTGACCTGAAGGAACTACTGCCAAAACTGAAACTGAAAACAGAGAACGTTGAAGACACTGTTGACTATATTAAACAAACAATAGAGATGGAGAAATCAGTAGAGAGGACCATCAATCTCTTCTACTGTCTGAGTGAACTGAAAGATGACTTTGTGGAGGAAATCCAGAAGAATCTGAGCTCAGGAAATCTTTCAGCACAGAATCTCTCCTCTGCTCAGTGGTCTGCTCTGGTGTTTGTGCTCCTCATCTCAGAAGAGACGCAAGAGAAGTTTGAACTGCAGAAATACAGAAGATCTGATGAAGCACTGATGAGACTACTGCCAGTGATCAAAAACACCAGAAGAGCACTGTAAGAGTCTTCTTTACATTTATTTATATACAATGTTGGTCTTTTGTAATTGGGCCTTCTTTTTCCATGGATGACTTGTTGGCCTAGACTGTTCAGAAAAATGAATAAATGTATCAATGTGTGTAATGATATTAAAACTGAAAATAATGGTTTGATGTTTTATGAAGAAAAAAAAGTTTTAGTTTGCTTACATCACTACAGTCAAACACTGTGTACTAACCAGACCCGATGCGATAAGATTCCAACAACAAGCAATTTGACTGTCAACACTAGATGTGAGGCGATAATGAGAAGCGATAAAATCAATCAAAAACCACAGCCAATCAGAAGAGAGTGTGGACGGGCTCTCTCGGCAAGAGCACATCAGACACAATAAAATAGGCACAGAATGATATTCAAACTCACATAGATGCTTTTAGCATTAAATAAAGCACATAAATGGTATATTTTCATTATCAGTATATTATCATTGCTATACTTGCTGTTGTTGCTCCAGTTGTGATGTTGCAGAGAAATAGAAACCATTTTTAAAATAGAATTTTCGCGTGCCACGGCTGTTTAGGACAAAAATTAACATGGAAAAGAAACCTTTTATCGTGTGTTGCGGCATCGTGTCTGGTTAGGACATTGTGAAAGGGTTTTCCAAGTTATCTATGCTCTAGATTGTAAACATTACCTAATAAGCATTAATATTGCAGTTTGTTTTGTTCACTACACAGGCTACAGAGCTGCAATCTCACTGCTCAGTGTTGTGAGAGTTTGTCTCCAGCTCTACAAAACTCTGCCCTGAGAGAGCTGGACCTGAGTAACAATGACCTGCAGGATTCGGGAGTGAGGCTGCTCTCTGATGGACTGAAGAGTCCAAACTGTCAGCTGGAGATACTGAGGTCAATTGTTTTACAATAATCTATCACAATAAAATATGCACACATGCACTCTTATTTGTATTAGGGATGCACCGATACCGATACTTTCAATCACAATTCATTATCGATTAGTGAAGGTGGGATAGGTAATCACTGAAAATTAGTGACTATTTAAGTTTTTTTACAAAATTAAAAAACAAATATCTAATGAATAGCTGAAATAGGTATAAATGTTCAAATAATTTTTATAATGCAAATAAGTGTAAATGTGTCTGACAACTTAACTACATTTAGAAAAGTAAATGAATACTTTTACTCTGGTAGATTTCCATAGACACTTTAGTTAATTTTATGACTGAATCAACAGAAAGTAACAGCATACAAACAGCACAGGTCAGTGTGTGATAGTAATGTCTGATTGTCAAACTAATGTCATGTGGACTGTTGCTGTGTCATTGTAGGTTGTCTGGCTGCATGGTGACAGAGGAAGGCTGTGGTTATGTGTCTTCAGCTCTAAGTTCAAACCCCTCACACCTGAGAGAGCTGGATCTGAGCTACAATCACCCAGGAGATTCAGGAGTCAAGCTGCTCACTGATAAACTCAACAATCCAAACTACACACTGGATAAACTCAAGTATGTTGAGCAGAAAGAGTTTGACTTTATTTCTTTCATACATTTACAAAAGTTCTTACTGAAAATAGAGGTTAAGCTGTAGTTATACTACAGGGCTTAATGCTTGATTCTGATTGTTTGACAAACATACTAAGGTGTGCAAATATTGTCAAGTAAACGCACAGCTAAATTAGTCCCAGGCAGGTTTCGACTGCATTACAGTACCATATCACTTTACGAAATGATTTCAGTTATTTCAAAGGTCTTTACATCTTACAACAGCAGAAGTACCAAACCCACAATGACTTTGAACAAATAAATATAACAAACAATAGGATAAAAATTTTAAATTATTTTCTTGATTTTCCCACAAAATAACATTTTATTTTCTATGGAGAGCACACTTTCTCTGGCTCTATGTTCCACAAATACAGATCACCGAACACACATACAGTAAAGACACACACTAACACACACAGAAACATTGTCAGTGCTGCCCTTCAACTTCATCAGTAAAATAGTTTCACAATTTGTGTAGTATGTCTGAAAAAGGAACTGTATTAAGTGATGTCTGAAATCTAGCTTTCCTCAAGGGGTGTTGGTCAAAACACAAGATCCAATCAGCTTAATCTAAAGGAGGTTTATTTGTTCTCAACACAATGGTAATTTTCATCCAGGCTGTACACAACACAGCTGTACACTGGCTTTACAAAGTTAATCCATATTCACCAAAGGGGTGTGTGTGTACATATACAGAAATATAAATACAATTATAGTAACATATAGGTGCATGCAAAAATCTGGTTTTGAATTACAGAATATAACATTATCCATGAAGAGTAATACAGAATATCAACGCAAGACATGTTCAAATGCATGGCTCTAATATTATAATGGGCATAATGACATATTGTATTGAAGACTGTAGTATGCACTGATTACTATAACAGTTCTAAACCAGCTTAGAAGACTATCTACCCAATTAATGTCCAGTGACTAGAAGAGGAAGTAAAGACGCCAGAGTCATGGATCAAATTTACTCAATGTATTGATTGGTCAAATGAAAGAATGAATTATTTGCTCACAATGTTAACAAAATGTAAATATGTCTCAAACAAAACAGCGTAAGCATATGCTAAATAACCAAACAATATAACAATGTGCTTTAACTCGAAAGATACAATGATGATGTTGAGATCTGGCAATGAAGTGGTGGAAATAAAAGTACTCAGTTTTTGCAAGTCCCAAATGTTTCAGAAAAGTCCACTCATTGCAAGGAGGGTGCAGATATCCTCAAACATAGATCTTCAGACGCGATGCCATCACACTGGAACTGGAACTGGAACCTTATTTGGTCCTGAGAGGCTTAATGTGATGTGATATTAACAGTGAGGCCTGTAGCTTAGTGTGCGTGAAGGGTGTGTGTGATATGTGCAGAGCGAGATCAGCTGGATAAACGTGGTTCTACAATAAAATAAAACTCAAATAGTTTTCTGATATGATTTGTACAACAAAGTGCTGCATCATTGTCATTTCATGTGAACTTGTGAGACATCGCTAACGTGATAAATGCATAATATAGCAGTTGATCTTTTACAACTGAAGAATTATCTCATTGATGCATCTAACAGCTTATCAAGACAATGATTATTAAACTGAAAAATGAAACGAACACTTACAGTCTGCAATGATGCATGCAATGGTATTCATCAACATCACACAACATCGGGCCGTCTATCACATTTGAAAATGCCAAACTATTCACGATCTGAGTGCTCTATGGTCGATCTATAGCTGGATGGCCTTAATCCACCTTGACTTGTTTATTTACAATAATAACACACACACCACATTTCTTCCTTCTTTTCCTCCATTGCCGTGTATCTGATCTCACACTATTTTTGCCGATCTTGTGAGACTTTTGATTAAACTCTGCCTACTCTGCAGATGCAATACTCAAACAGAGCACAGTACAACTATTATAATACTATAAGTTTACCTTGAACATGGCCTTTTGTACAATAATAATGTTGCATCGTTATGATAAACACTTAGATATTTATCATGAACTTCAACAGGTAAATTTCATCTGTTCGTTGACACACACTTTCACACATGTAATCCACCTTGCACTTTCAGTCACTCTCACTCTTTCTACAGATACAACCTGACGAAAAAGGGTGGTACATGTGCACATATGCAGTTTCTTTAAACAGTTAAAGGGTTAGTTCACCCGTAGTACACAGAAGCCTGCACTGTCTATACAATGTAAACAGCATAGGAGACTAACAGGTGCACAAAAAGTATTCCCGTTGCTTCATAACATTGGATAGTTTGCCCTAAAACGAAAATTACCCCATCATTTATTCACCCTCAAGTCTTTCTTGGTGTATATGACTTAGTTCTTTAAGCTAAACACAATCAGAGTTATATTAAAATTATCCTGGCTCATCCAAGCTTTATAATGGAAGTGATTGGAGTTTTTGAAATCCAAAAAAGTGCATCCATCAATCATAAAACATACTTCCATGCGGCTCAGGGGGCCTTTGGAAGGGAATCAATGCTTTGTGTAAAAAAAAAAAAAAATCCTTATTTAAAAAAAAAGCATTAACCCTCTGGGGTCTGAGGCTAATTTGGGGCCCTGGAGAAGTTTTGACATGCCCTGACATTTATGCTTTTTTCAGTTGCTTATAAACATATTAATGACAAAAGTCTCATTACACTATATTCAGCACAAAGTAGGCTTCAATAATATGTGAGCAACAAGTATGTACTTTTTGAGAGAATTATGTATTATATGAATTATTTGTTTTAAAAAAGTCACTGAAATAAGGCCTCAGAACACATACTATATATTTTTTCACAAGACTTTTGGGAACTGTATATTTTAGTCTAGAATTTTTGCTTCAAAGTGATGTTAAAATCATTCTGCCTACTCAGACACATAAAACAATATATTGATTTTAAATTTCACGGAGGCTCAATAGATTCGTCATCGTCTACATTGACGACATACTGACTTATTCTGATAATATGGAGGAACATATCCAACAGATCAGACAGGTCCTGCAAAGATTAATTCAATACCAATTATACGCCAAAGCAGAAAAATATGAGTTCCACAAAACAGTAACATCCTTCCTTGGATACGTTATCAGCCCTGACGGAGTTTCCATGGATGAGAAGAAGGTTTCTACCATACTCAACTGGCCACGACCCAACACCCTCAAAGAACTACAGCGATTCCTGGGATTCTCCAATTTCTACCGCCGTTTCATACAGAACTTCAGCTCCATAGCCTGCCCACTTACTAGCATGGTTAAGAAGGGTCAACATCAGCTAAAGTGGACTCCTTCTGCCATCAACGCCTTCCAGCAGCTGAAAGAACGTTTCACCACGCCCCGCATTCTGCATCATCCCGACCCGTCTCTCCCGTTCACGTCGAGGTTGATGCATCCAGTACCAGGCTAGGGGCAGTCCTGTCCCAGCGACAAGGTAACCCACCTAAACTTTACCCTTGTGCTTACCATTCCAGAAAACCATCAGCCCGTATCTTGGACTAATCAGTGCCACAGCTGATACCCATCACCGGGACTATAAAAGACTCTCTTATCTCTCAGCTCATTGTGAAGGCTTGTTTTGCCTTGGTAAACATTTCTGAGCATTATATATCTTGTCTGACTACCTGTTGCTGATCCTGTTGTTACCCGTTACTGATCCTCTGCTGCCTGCCTTTGACCCCCGCCTGTTACCTTGATCTGTGAATGATATCTGCCTGTCCTGACCTACTGCCTGTTATCTGACCACGACCCTGCCTGTCCCTGTTATACCTGTCTGCTCCTGTTTGACCCTGCCTGTATGACCACGATCTTTATTAATAAAAGCATGCAAATGGATCCCTGCCAGAGTGATGAGTCATTACATCAAGAAAAAAACGAAAAATGTTTTATTGTTCAAAAATTGTTTTATTTTTAAATGCTTATGGTGAATACCAAAATTTAAATTAAAACCGAATACACAAATTTCATGTGCACAAAATAAATATTGACTTCTTTTCAGATTTTTGTTTATTATGTTTTCCATCTTTATAAACCAAAAATTAAAAAAGGACAGATTAAAGTCAGAGAAATGTCAATTTACAAGTTTTCTTTTGTAAAAATTGTTGTTTCTCCCACACTTTCGAGATCCATGTCTCGGAAACATGATAATACTTGACTTGATTTCCACCCCATTCTCACTCAGGAGGGGTCCGATACTGCCGCATGTCCAAGAGAATGTTATACTGACGGCAAACGCGTCCAGCGAAGCGGGACATTCTAAGTGCTTAACATGAAAAATGCTTAATATGGCTTAATGTAGGTGATACTGGAGGAGCAAATTCACTACAACTTATAAGCAGTTCACTATGAATACAATTAATAACACGTTAAGAATTTTCCCAGAAAATAAAACTCAGCCAAATTTACCAATAAAGATGCAGACAAGCACATCAGGCTGAATACAAAGGCAACATGCTTTTAACGTTCAGCGTTTTCCACTTATAGAAAACCATTATAAAAGCTTAACATAAAAATATTAGCCTTAGATGCTGTTGATGACAAGAAAATGTGCGAGAAAATAGTTTCTCTCTGGTTGTTGTTTTAGTAGGATTAAGCCACGTAAAGCGTTAATGTCCAGCGACGCGGCCGTAACGCATTGCTTTCAATGAGAATTGAGAAATATTTCACGTCAAACCTCCACTGAGGCAAAGGGCATGGGAATTTTCTTCATTAAAATCACATATTGGGGTATAATTTTGTCATCATCACAAATGTTGGTATATTTACAATTTGAACAGCATTAGTGACTCCTAATCCCAAACACTTTCTCAATATAAAACAATATAAAACACCTACAGAGCCAGATGAAAAAGTCTCAGTAATTTAGTTATCATTTTGGCCTTTATTCATATAAAACAGAGTAAAAAGCAAAATGACGGGATTGAGACCACAAGCGGTAACGCGATAATGTTAGAGCGCTAAACACGTGGCTACAAGGTTTAGAAATGTAATGTTTAAATTAAAATATAAATGTAAAAATAATAATAATAGTAATTTAGCAAATAAAAATTATTAAAAATTTAGCATCTGTGTGTATGACGAGAAACACTGTAAATTAAATTTAGCATTTTTACATATTAAATAAGTTGTATATCATTAATATTATTTTTCACAAAATAATAATCTTGCATAAGGAAAATTAGCTTGTATCTGCTAATTTCACTTTCTCTAGGCTATTGAGAAAACTAATGACAGCACTACTCATTGGTGACGCTGACGTAATACTCTCATACCCGACGGTCTTTCCAACCGCCGGACTACACTCTTCAACCAAGCAATTCATCTCTGCCACCATTTTAATTCTGTGCCTGCGTGAGTCGCTCAAACGCCACTTTTTCTGAAGCCATTGCTGGTGTTGAAGACACACGGCCAGCAAATGCTGACAGGCAGCGTTCTCAACTTATAAACTTGAAAAAAGACTGTCTTTCCTACACAACTGAAACTTTAAAATTCCTTCCAAAATACACTTATAAATGATCACAAAGAAAGGAAAGTTTTAGAGAAAAAAGACAGAAACTCCGCTCAGAGAGAGAGAGAGAGAGAGTGTGTGTGTTTACTGATTAACTGTGTCACTGTGTGTGTGTTTTCTAGTGTGGATCATGGAGGACAGATCAGGATTACAGCAGGAGTGACCAAATGTATGTCTACACACACACTCACAAAAACTCTCACACACACACACACATTCACACTCTGTCATAACTGAACATTTAACACTTAAAGGTCTTTCCCTCAGTAACACATAAAATAACACTTACCCCTGGTTTCACAGACAAGGCTTAGGCTAGTCCCAGACTAAAATGCATGTTTGAGCTGTTTTAACTGAAAGCAACTTGTCCTGACAAATCTTAAAATATGTCACGGACATTGTTTTGACTCAAGATGAACACCAGTAATGTTTTTTTTTTTTTTTTGTAATGAACTTTTATAAAAGTTACTTAAGATGAAAAAGCATTTGGCACATGGACAAATTAAAGTCAATGATTAATGGTCACGGAGTTAAAAAGGAGTTTTAATGTAAAATTAATACATGTAGGTTTTTTTTTTTTTGTTCCTGATTGTTTAGTATCTTGTTGATAAGGGCACAAGGTTAGTAATGTTCATTTTATGTGTTTATATTTTGTATATCATTAAGTTGGCTTGAAAAAGCCAACTTACTGATCTACGTCTTAAGCTTATTATTATTCTTCTTAGACTAAATTTCTAAATGCATCTCCTCCTAGACTGTTCAAGCTACAACCACCAAACTCGGACTAGACCTTCAGACTGTTCTGACTTAGTGTGCTATATCTTTTCAGACTGATCCGACTTACGGTTTTCCTAAAAATGCTGATTAAACCTGGAAAAAACTCCCATTGACTTTCATTGAACTGCCTTGGCTGATCTGAACATTCCGTCCAACTGTCAAAATTCAAATTCAAACACACAGACTCAATTAAACTGCCATTCCTATTTCCAAGCCATTTAAACTCATTCAAACTCATTCAAACTCATTCTATCTATCTATCTATCTATCTAAATCTAACTCTATCAAACTAAATCTATCTATCTATCTATCTATCTATCTATCTATCTATCTAAATCTAACTCTATCAAACTAAATCTATCTATGTAAATCTAACTCTATCAAACTAAATCTATCTATCTATCTAAATCTAAATCTATCAAACTAAATCTATCTATCTATCTATCTATTTCTCTTTCTAATCTATCTATCTATCTATCTATCTATCTATCTATCTATCTATCTATCTATCTATCATCTATCTATCATCTATCTATTTCTCTTTCTAATCTATCTATCTATCTATCTATCTATCTATCTATCTATCTATCTAAATCTAACTCTATCAAACTAAATCTATCTATGTAAATCTAACTCTATCAAACTAAATCTATCTATCTATCTATCTATCAAACTAAATCTATCTATCTATCTAAATCTAAATCTATCAAACTAAATCTATCTATCTATCTATCTATCTATCTATCTATCTATCTATCTATCTATTTCTCTTTCTAATCTATCTATCTATCTATCTATCTATCTATCTATCTATCTATCTATCTATCTATTTCTCTTTCTAATCTATCTATCTATCTATCTATCTATCTATCTATCTATCTATCATCTATCTATTTCTCTTTCTAATCTATCTATCTATCTATCTATCTATCTATCTATCTATCTATCAAACTAAATCTATCTATCTATCTATCTATTTCTCTTTTTAATCTATCTATCTCTATCTATCTATCAAACTAAATCTATCTATCTATCTATCTATCTATCTATCTATCTATCTATGATCAACTCTCATAGCAACCACCCAAACCAACCTAGCAACCACCCAGAACACCATGGCAACTGCATAGCAACCACACAAATCACCCTGGCATCATCCTAGCAACCAGCCTGGATACAATAGCAACCACATAGCAACACCATGGCAACCACCCCGAGTACCCTAGCAACCGCATAGCAACACCCTAGCAACCGCCCCGAGTACCCTAGCAACCGCATAGCAACACCCTAGCAACCACCCCGAGTACCCTAGCAACAGCATAGCAACACCTTAGCAACCACCCCGAGTACCCTAGCAACACCTTAGCAACCACCCCGAGTACCCTAGCAACACCCTAACAACCACCCCAAGTACCCTAGCAACCGCATAGCAACACCCTAGCAACCACCCGAGTACCCTAGCAACCGCATAGCAACACCTTAGCAACCACCCCGAGTACTATAGCAACCGCATAGCAACACCCTAGCAACCACCCCGAGTACCCTAGCAACCGCATAGCAACACCCTAGCAACCACCCCGAGTACCCTAGCAACAGCATAGCAACACCTTAGCAACCACCCCGAGTACCCTAGCAACACCTTAGCAACCACCCCGAGTACCCTAGCAACACCCTAACAACCACCCCAAGTACCCTAGCAACCGCATAGCAACACCCTAGCAACCACCCGAGTACCCTAGCAACCGCATAGCAACACCTTAGCAACCACCCCGAGTACTATAGCAACCGCATAGCAACACCCTAGCAACCACCCCGAGTACCCTAGCAACCGCATAGCAACACCTTAGCAACCACCCCGAGTACCCTAGCAACACCTTAGCAACCACCCCGAGTACCCTAGCAACTGCATAGCAACACCCTAGCAACCACCCGAGTACCATAGCAACCGCATAGCAACACCTTAGCAACCACCCCGAGTACCATAGCAACCGCATAGCAACACCTTAGCAACCACCCCGAGTACCCTAGCAACTGCATAGCAACACCCTAGCAACCGCATAGCAACACCTTAGCAACCACCCCGAGTACCCTAGCAACTGCATAGCAACACCTTAGCAACCACCCCGAGTACCCTAGCAACTGCATAGCAACACCATAGCAACCAAACAGAGTGCCCTAGCAACCAATTTGCAAAATCTATATCTCTGCATCAGAACATCTTCCAGACATGGGGGTTGGTTTATATTGTCAAGCAGCCTTTGGAGTATCATCACTGGTAGCTGCCAAGCCACTCCCTAGCAACCAAACAGAGTACCCTAGCAACCGTTTTGCAAAATCTATATCTCTGCATCAGTACATCGTAGAGACATGGCGGTTGGCTCTTTTGACTCATGCTAGCAATCTGGACTTCAACATGCTAGCAGTGAATAGCTACATGCTAATAGTGATTAGCTAAGTGCTAAAGTGGGCTAAGAACATGCTAATAACTCTATAAAAACTCCATAGTATCCATCTGTGACAATTACCAATCTATCTATCTATCTAATAAAACTTAAACTTTCAAACTTCAAACTTTTAAAACTTCTTCAAACTTTCTGGCTATGCTTTTTCAAGCCAACTTAAAGTTTGTCCTCAAACTTTTTTATCTAGTTGACATTGTTAAGCTGATTCAGTTGATCTAATTTGATTCATGAGTAAATTTAGGTTGTTTATGCTATGTGTGTTTAATCAGTCATTTTTTCATATAATAGCAAATTGTTTTGTATCATTGTCATATCTATTGTATTTGCTTGTTTTAGCTCTTGCTGTGTTTTATGGAGTCAATGAACAGAAAAGACTTAAAGGGATAGTTGACCCAAAAATGAAAATGTGATGTTTATCTGCTTGCCCCCAGCAGATCCAAGATGTAGGTAAATTTGTTTCTTCAGTAGAACACCAATGATGATTTTTAACTCCAACCGTTACAGTCTGTCAGCAGTATAATGTGTGTCAATGGGAACTCCATCTATAAAAGTAAAAAAAAAAAACATGCACAGACAAATCCAAATGAAACCCTGCGGCTCGTGACGACACATTGATGTCCTAAGACACGAAACTATCGGTTTGTGTGAGAAACCGAACCGTATATAATTTTTTTTACCTCTAATACACCACTATGTCCAACTGCCTTGAGCGCGCACATGGCATCCGGTGCGTGAGGTGTGTATGCGCATATTTTCAAATACATACAGTTTGGCAAAAAAAATCCATGTGGTCTGTTGATATATCAATATCGTCTTCCATTGTGATGATGTGTACGTCTAAATATCTTTAGATCTTCACAGTGGCAGGGAACACTTCTGCAATGTTTGTGCTCTGTGTAAACAATGAGTGATGTATACGAGCAAGAGATCATTTCTGGCGCTTGCGTAAACTACGCCAAAGAATGTACACACCTCACGCACTGGATGCTGTGTGCGCACTCAAGGCAGTTGGACATAGTGGTGTATTAGAGGTAAAAAAACGATCGTTTCGTGTCTTAGGACATCAATGTGTCGTCACGAGCTGCAGAGTTTAATTTGGATTTGTCTATGCATGTTTTTTGACTCTTATAGATTGTGTTGCAATTGACACGCATTATACGACTGACAGACTGCAGCGGTTGGAGTTAAAAATCATCATTTGTGTTCTACTGAAGAAACAAAGTCACCTACATCTTGGATGCGCTGGGGGTAAGCAGATAAACATCACATTTTCATTTCTGGGTGAACAATCCTTTTAAAAAAGGAAGACATTCACAGGCAAATTTCTTTTATTCAAGTGGGCTGCTATAAATAGCCCTGTCTGAGAATGACGTCACATTTATTAAAGGGTTATAGTTCACCCAAAAATGAAAATCAGTGGTTCGGAGCGCGTATCAAACTGGCAAAGTCATGTGAACCATTGAAATTTCAAAACACTTATGACCTAACAAAGCCTCATTTACTGAAATCATGTGAATTTGGCCGTTTCATACACACTCCGAACCAATGTTTCATTTGTTTTTTTGGAGCACAAAAAGTATTCTCGTCACTTTATAACATTAAGGTTGAACAACTGTAGTCACATGACCTGTTTTAAATATGTCTTTAGTAGCTTTCAATGTAGCTTTCAATGTAGCTTTTTGTTCAAAGTAGCTTTTAATTATCTTGCTGTCAATGGAGGCCTCACTGAGCCATCTGATTTCATCAAAAATATCTTAATTTGTGTTCTGAAGATGAACGACATGAGGGTGAGTAATTAAAGACAGATGTCACGACCAGCTCACAGCCGTGACAAATGAAAATGGAGGACATAATCAGATGATTTGGTTGCAACAAAAGATTTATTTAACATAAATAGGAAAATATATAAAACAAGAAATAAACAAAACCAACAACTTCTGTCAGACACATGATCAGGGTGTCAGACAGAACTAATTTCAAATTAATAACAACATCAAAATAAACAAACCAAAGTCAGGGGAAAAACAACCAGGAGAAAGTTCAAGCTACAGCACACCAAACAAAACCCAAATTTTATAGGGGAAGAACAGGTGGAAATAGTTCCATTGATGAGTCTCCCAGCCACACCCACCGGCCGGCCACAACAGGAAGGAGAGACTCGTCACACAGAATTCTCATTTTTGGGTGAACTAACCCTTTAACGATAAACGATGAAGATCAGCGATGATGGTGGAAAGACTTTCTGATCACCCAAATGATGTGCTGTACTTTGACACAAAACACTGATAAATAATATAATAATAATAAATAATGACAGAGACATGAAATACAGTGATAGACTTTGCCTTTTCTATCAGGCTTATCAAAACTTCATTAAAAGCTCACCTGTTTTGATTCTCCATTTTAATCTTAAATTAGTTGCTTGGTAACAGACTTGAGAGTTGATAGCATGTTTGCAATCACGTGACTGATTACGTGCAAAATTCAGATGGGGGCAGGAAGTGAAAAGCAGAATAAACGAGATGGAGGAAACATGCTGTTTTAGACACTGTTACAAGAGAGATATAAACAGAAAATCACCACATACGGTATGTTGGACATGATCATTACATGATAAAGAGGAGCAATTTTTCTACTGAATTGGGATATTTACTTCTCCAGTGCCCAGTTGTGTAAAACACCTCAAGTTTTTCCCTTGAGTATGAGACTTAAGGCATGATTTCCCCTTACCTATGGGCATGACTTAAGGGTGTTGCATATAAAGTCTTTGATATAATCACTTAAACCTCTAAGTGTTTCAGAACAGCGAACGGGGTTTTCCTATATTAAGGAAAATTGTACTTAAGGTGCTTTATGCAACTGAGCACAGACATCCTTCTACTCCAGAAAACAAATGAAAGCATACAAAACTATGAAGGCATACTACTTTTTTATTAGTGGCTGCATATGCAAGTTAACTTCTGACAAAGTGGTCACTGCACACACACACACACACACACACACACACTCATTATCCGACTCGGCTCCCGACTGCAGGCGCAGGATTATAAGCCATCTTTCCCTGCGCTTTTCAGTCAGTTTCTTGCAATTTCCCCCTGATGAACAACAACTTTTGGTACACGATAAAAGCTCCTTGTGGTTTCTGGGTTTGATCGATTAGAGCAAAATTAGAGCATTTAATAATGACCACCCCGTGACGTCATGTGCAAACAACCTATTGCTGAACTCCTTAATCCTAAATTAACTTGTCAGATCTGAACTTAAGACTTAAAGGGTTAGTTCACCCAAAAATGAAAATTATCCCATGATTTACTCACCCTCAAGTCATCCTAGGTGATTATGACTATCTTCCTTCAGACGAACACAATTGGAGATATATTTAAAAAAATATACTGGCTTTACCAAGCTTTATAATGGTAGTGAATGGGGGGGGTTTGAAGCCCCAAAAATGCATCCATTCATCATAAATATAATCCATATGATTCCAGTGGGCTAATAAAGGCCTTCTTAAATGAAGCGATGCATTTTTGAAAGAAAAAAATGTATTTAAAACTTTATAATCTAAAATTACTAGCTTCCACCTGCTTCCGGATTTTACACAAAATTAGGACAAACCGTTCAGTAATTGTGTGTTTTTTGTTTTTTTATACTAATTTTAAGTACTTTTAACAAGCAGCAAAAATCATTTCTATAGTGTAGATTAAAAGATATGATAGACTGATAATTCCTGATTCTGATGTGTTTTATCTCCATCAGATTATCATCAGTTCACTCCGGATCTGAACACAGCACATAAACGCCTCCTTCTGTCTGAGAGGAACACAGTGATTACTGGCACTGGCACAGATCAGTCGTATCCTGATCATCCAGACAGATTTGATCGTGTGTGGCAGGTGTTGTGTAGAGAGAGTGTGTGTGATCGACGCTGTTACTGGGAGATTGAGTGGAGTGGGAAACATGGTGTGGATATATCAGTGTCATATGAGAGCATCAGCAGGAAGAGATGGGGTGATGAGTGCGAGTTTGGAAATAATGATCATTCCTGGAGTTTGATCTGCTCTCCTGACAGTTGTGTATTCACACACAATAACAGAGGAACTAAACTCCCTGTAGAGTTCATCAGCAGTAGAATAGGAGTGTATGTGGATCACAGTGCAGGAACTCTGTCCTTCTACAGCGTCTCTGGAGACACAATGATCCTCATCCACACAGTCCAGACCACATTCACTCAACCGCTCTATCCTGGGTTTAGGGTTGTCTATGGATCATCAGTGGAACTGTGTTGATGAATCAGAACAGACTGACGAGCAGGGGTCGGCAAGTCAGTTTGGCATCGGGCCAAAAAAAAATTCACCACTAGATGGCGGGCCAGAACACAGCATGATAATTTAAGAAATTAATTGATGAAAAATGCAACTAGAATTGCCTGTGTCAGACTGTTCCAGTGTCTTTTGCAACTGGTATTGTGTTAAATCCTGTACAGTCATTAACAAAAAACCACATTTGTGTGGCGGTGTCCGGGTTTTACACTGGATAAATGTGGGAGATGAGGAATGAATAAAAATAACTCAAAAATAAAAGAGGACTTGAATAAGCCCATTAATGGCATGTTTGAGTCAAGCTCTTAACGAACTGTTTTATTTCCACTGTCCATATTGTGAATTATAAATGTGTACTATCAAAGAGACTAAAGAGGAAAGTTTGGGCATAAAAAGAACCAAAGGGTCTTCGGTCTCAAAACAGTGTCTCTTGCGTTGGATAGTCGACGCCATTGCTCTCTGCTACTCCTCTGTGGGCATGGATTGCCCCATTGGAGTTAGAGCCCACTCCACTAGAGGAATGGCTTCATCTTGGGCCTGGTCCAGTGGGGTTTCAATTAAAGACATCTGTAAGGCGGCCAGCTGGTCCTCGCCGTCCACTTTTGTCAGGTTTTATCAGTTGGACGTTCCGACCTTGCAAGCTCAGGTCCTTTCGGTGTGACTTGCAGCCTCTATAGAGCTCCGCTTCTCGCGCAATCAGGAGTTTTCTCCACTTGTAGTGTAACAGGGTTCGGCGGCTCCGGCCTTCTTACTTGTCCTCTGGGCCCCTTATGGCGCCCGGACAAAGTCCAGTCGTTCCCAGCCATGGCACGGCGCGGTTGAATTCGTTCCCCATACGCAGTACGAGTGAAGTATCGAAAGGGAACGTACTCAGTTACTAATATAACCTCGGTTCCCTGAGATACGGAACGAGTACTGCGTTACTTGCCGTGCCACGAGGCTGCGGCTTCAGTGTCATCGCTTCAGTTGATATGGCCTGATGGCCTATGGCGAAATGCTCACTTATATAGGGCTTAACCCCACCCCTTTCGGGGAAAGTTTGCGCGCTTTGTCGCCATAGGCTGCGCAGCTATGCCGCGCCGTCATTGGTTCAACAACTTGTCTATGAGTGAACCAATGACGGTGCAGTTACACTGCGTTATTGAAAAGGCTTCAGTAGCGGGGGAAAAGGGAGACTTTTCCCCATACGCAGTACTCCTTCCGTATCTCAGGGAACCGAGGTTACGTTAGTAACCGAGTACGTTTTGCTGAAGAAAGAAAAAGCATACAAGCAAGCAGCAAGCGGAAGCCATCACCAGACCACAACACTCAGAAGATCAAAGAAGATCTAACACACCCCACCCAGGTAGGCTTGGTTGATATCTGAACTGTAGGCCTAGGAGGTATGGTAGTGATCAGAAGTAGACCCTGAGATAATATAATCTAAAACGAAAATATTATATGCCTACCTGACTCCTCCTGAATATATAAAGGTAAACCTTTTACAGGAGTTGAGAAATATGAATAGAGGAAGTGGCTCGTGACCAAGATAGAGTTATGTGGTCGTGGTAGAAACCACCTAGGGGGTGACACAGCACAAAACATTGTTGCATTATTTTCCTGTTGTCATTGCAAAGCTACTTTGAAACAATCTTTGTAAAAAGGATTTTGGCCCAGCATCTGAAAAAAAAAAAAAAAAAAAAGTCACACTTCACCTGGATGCCACTGGTAGTGTCATCTCACGCATTCCCAGTTAGCCCTAGAGAGTGCAGAAAAACACAGCATTGCTGGTCACCAGCATAAGGTATGTTTTTCAGCTGGGATCAGCATGAAATGCTGGTGTGCTGCTGGACCAGCATATGTTGTCTTTTGAGGACTGGTATTATCCCAGCAAGACCACAACAAAACATGTGTATGTGTTATATATCACGTTTCTTAGTGTGTTCGTAGTTAAATATAGAACAAGATCATTTTCCAATTTAATTAAAAAAAATAAAATAATAAAGAAAATAAAAAGCATGTTCTTGGTTACATGTTTACTGGTACACAGTAAAATCCTCAGTGTTACACAAACACTGCTCAGTTTTATATGGCCCCAATCTATAGAGAGTAAAAGTAACACTAGCCATTCAAGGATTTATTTATTTATTTTTTCTAAAAAAAGGTTTAGTTCATCAAAATGTTTACCGATATAGCAGATGAAAATGGCAATTACATTTTTGCAAATGTTGACACAATCTTTTTCAAAACAAACTTTAGCACATAAATTCTATGTTGATTCTTCAAATGTCATGAAAACACTTTTTATCAAGAAAAAGGACTTTAACACAAATAAATGTGGTGTCACATGACAGAAATAGCCTATACAGCATCCATGTTTGTGGTGTTGCTGCTGTTAAAGCACAGTTTCTCTGTAATAACCAGCAGATGGCAGATTTCTGCCTCTAACACCTAGATCAATATCCAGAAACAACTCATATTTAATTTTGATCATCATTAGTGTTTTTTTTTTTTCTTCATAAAAAGTAATATTTCTTATGCACGCTAATGGTGCAGTTGAGGACTTTTGCAGTAAATTGGTTAAAAAATACTTTATATCCACAAAACACAGCATAAATGTATAGATGAGAAGTGATCAGGAAAAAAGATGTATAATTTGTATTGATAAAATGTATATTTTCAATAGCGTTGCTCTATGAATGTTTGGAGTCATATTGACCCCCAAACAGGAAATGAGCACAACACGAGGGTTAAATCCATATGCAGTCAGCGCTATTTCTCTGAATAAGTTGTGAAGCGTGTATATTATTTCCTGATGACTTTTGGTTGACCAACATCCACTTCAGACTCTTGGAGATTGTGGAAAGCCTTAAAAAGCCACAGGTCAGCTCAAATTCTATGGCTTTGACAGTTTGGATATGAATTAAGTGTTATTTGTATAATAGGGTGACCAGACGTCCTCATTTTCCGGGGACAGTCCCGGTTTTTGGTGTTCTGTCCCTGGAAATGTCCCCATTTTACAGCTCGTTCAAAAACATTGCAAAATAAGCCTGTTGATTACTGGAGCAATCTTGTAGTGATTATGTTCACCAACAGAGGGGGCTGTGCAGCTACACTGCTACACTTGTTCACAGCAAAAAATAAATAAATAAAATAAAATAATAATAATAATGAACTTGCAACTTTTTGCTTTAAATGTGTCTGAAATGCAAAATAATAGTTAAAAATAGTTAAGAAAAAATTGTAAAGGGCCTGAAGTAGGCTATAAATAGCTTGCGAAAATGAAAACATTAATTTCAATAATATATGTTAAAAATATTTTTTAAATGCCGTTTTATTTATCTTTTCTTCTTTTATTTATGTTGTTTTATTTTGGTAATGTGCTTTTGTAAAGTCATACATTTGTTATAACAATAGGCATATTGTTTTGAACTGCTTTTACAATGGTTATAAGTTTACTATTTCGCCTGATAGTGTAATCATTTTTTGGTGAATTGTATTAAAACCAGACCAAAAATCCTAATTATCAAACTAAATCTAATAATTATTAAAAACAAAAACATTCAAAAATGTATTGTCCTCGTTTTTTATTTAATAGACAATAACAAATGAGATTTCTGTGATATTTTGACCACTCAAATAGGAAATGTCCCCGGTTTCAGTTTCAGAAATCTGGTCACATTATTGTATAATGTTGAGCTCAGCGGTGGACGAAGTACACAAATCAAGTACTTGAGTAAAAGTACAGATACGTATAATAAATTATTACTCAAGTGAAAGTATTTAAGTACAAAAGTATTTGATTTTTAATGTACTTAAGTAAAAAGTACTGATTGATGAATGTTTATTTTGTAATTTTATATTGGCTAATATAATTTAATTTTATATTATATATTCTATATAATCTTATTGCTCAAAATAATTATGAATGATTATCAAATAGCCAGCACTAGTCAGTATGGAAGATTAGTGGATGCAGATACACAATATGTAATGTGTGTTGACAAACAATATAAAAACAGATGAAACAAATACATTTTAAGAAATTGCTACAGCAGCAGGGAAGATGAACATGAATGTGTTATTTTAATTTGTGTTAGAGCTGCACGATTCTGGATAAAATGCAAACAGTAACAGCGATGGGCGATAAACTGGTAGACACGATTAACCGGCAGAAATTTGTCGACCGGTGGAGATTTTGGACTATTGACTCTGTTACGCTTATGCTCACATGAGGTTGCTGTGCTGCGCGGTCACAAAAGTGTATCGTTTGCGTGCATTTTTAAGCAACAAGTGTTTTAAAACCATTAAAGTGTAATTAGCATCAAAAGACAATCCATTTCAGCATATGCGCACGCTCTCTGAGGCTTGTTTCTCAGCGCTGTCTGAGAGACGCGTGACATGACGCTGCTGCTCATAGAGCGCCTGAGGACTGAATAATGGATCGGATCCGGACAGTCTTAAAGGAACAGCATCCAAATTTACCTGCTGTCATTATTAATGCTAATCAAACAACAAAAAAGGCAAAATCTCTCCCTGCTCGCTTTTGTAACTTTAATAAGAATAAATGCATATTTAATTTTTCTTGCAATTTTAATTGTTCTTCATGCGAGTAAGTGCTAAATCCCCATTTTTACAAAGATGCATTGTCGAGAACGACAGTAATTTAGAGCGATTTAAGGCATCATTTGCATGCTGCTTTTGTGGATACAGTCATTTCTGACTGCAAATGATGGGGTAATTTGATTAAATGTACTGGATTTATGACATTTTGGCAGTTAGAAAAACATGCTCGATTTTAATATTATTTTAAGGTAGAATTAAATGAACTACTCAGCATTTTGTATGCGTACCCCCTTTTGTCACCTCACGTACCCCAGTTTGGGAACCACTGCTTTATACTAATATTGGCGGAGTTTGAGAAACTCTTTCATACATCTGAATTCGCTTTTGGTCACGGCAATCATGGCAAGAACAAAAGTCCTGCTTGTTTTGTGATTCTTCACCTGTACAAAAAAAATTATGCATAAGAACAAGAAAAAAAAAAACACTACTAAAACACTTACAAAAATGGTGTGGCCATCCTCTCCCTATCACTTCTTCAGTGGTGAGGTCGAGGACGACTCCTGGCCTGAGTCCAGAACCCGTGCCAACCAACAAACACCACAGAAGTGATCCAAACTCACCCTGGTTTTGTTTTCGTCGAGGGTTTCCAAAATCAGTCCACAAAATGAAAGATATTTTCAACAAAACCAAACTGTGTCCTCTGGAAGCTTTAAAGAGCTTTGTAACGTAGGGTAAACGTACCTATTAAGCTCACCAAAATCTACATAGAGACATTTTTAGTGCACAGGATATTGGTTTCTGTACAAGAAGTTATGTTAAAGTATTAATCTCTCACACAATAATATGTAATTTTATTTTAAATGACAAAAGCATTTAAATTTAGATATCATTAAATGCATAAATTCTGGCTGTACATTTTTGTATCCTTTAAGCACACCCTGTTGCCAATAAGCACACAACATGTTTTATTAAATTCTTGTTTATTTTAAACAAACTTTTTAAAGAATTGTTTTATTTGAAGGTCCAGAATCAATCACAAAAAAAGAACACTGAAATCAAGCAACAAGGCATTCGATTTGATCAGTTATATATTCATAGTGAAGTGTCATTCAAACACATTGTAACATCTAGAGATCTAGTCCTTGTTCATCTAAGTAACACATATTCAAAAATCAAATAATAGTAGCGTAAGCTTTGACGCCTTTTGCTGTTCAAACAAATAGGGCTGGGCAACACACTCAAGCTCCTCTTGTATCGAAATCCTTTGACATTTCTCTTTGAAAATTCTTGTGTTAGACTTCTAATTCATGACCGGTGTTTTGTTTTCCTCTATCCTCTGCACTTCCCTGTTCTTCATTACGTCATGCGTCAGGTCAGAGGTCACTCTTTCGCCGTAAATGATGTGTACGGCTGTCTGTCGGAAGCTAGCTATTTTGGTTTTTAAAGTTTTAAATATGGATATTTTTCCTACACAAATGCATCGCTTCACTTCAGAAGAACTTTATTGACCCCCAGAGCCATGTGGATATCTTTTATTATGGATGATTTCACTTTTTGGGCTTCAAAATCTCATCCTCTGTTTACTTTCACCAGGACATTATTTAATATAACTAACTGTATTCGTCTGAAAGAATAAAGTCATATACACCTAGAATGTCTTGATGGTGAGTAAATCATGGGGTTTCATTTTTTGGTGAACTAACACTTTAAAGCTGTGAAAATAAGTTATTAATCATTTTATAAAGATTAACTTAAAGAGACAACCATCAGTTAATATTTAAAGTCTGTTTATGAAGTATTTACATAGACGTTTAATGTGGATGAGCGTAACTGGAGCAGCAACAATTTTTAATTAATAAATGTTACATTAAAGGGATAGTTCACCATTTAATCCTTTCATTTGATAGTTCAAATGAAAATTATCCCATGATTTACTCGAGCCATCAATGGTGTATATGACATTCTTCTTACAGATGAAATCAATAGGAGTTATTTTAAATAATGTCCAGGCTAATCCATGCTTTATAATGGGATTGGATGGTGCCCTAAATTGTAAAGACAGACAAAATGCACTCATCCATTGTAAAAGAAGTCCACACGGCTCCGGGGGGTTAATAAAGGCCTTCTGCAGTGAAGCAATGCGTTTGTGTACGAAAAATATCCAGATTTAAAACTTCCGCTAACCGTCAGACACACATTCACGAGAGAGTGGCGTCCCAGCTTATGATGTAAGACGTGTGAGCTCCGGTAAGAATATGCTAGTCTCGCGAGAACCGAGTTGTGTACAGCTAAAGAAATCCACGTGAATTGTTTGAGCTATACTCTACATTTTATTAGAGTTAAAATGGTGATTTCTTGTTGCTTAAACAAAACTAAAGTCTTGAGATTACATGCGCCGATATCAAAGGAAGATGCACCATTTCACAAATTCCCTGTAAGGATCCTGAACGATTAAAGCTATGGCTGCTCGCTATTCGCTGGGATGGAAAACTGATCTAAACGCGTGCTGTGCAGTCCACTTTTCGGCTCCGAGGATTACTAGGCAGAGAAGAGTGGAAGAACAAGATGAGCTCTGAAATCATCAACTGTGTCTACGCCTGCACTGTTGTTTCAGCCAAATGAGGTCTAAATATTCAACAAATACTGTAATATGATTGCTATGTAAAGTAATCGCTCATGTAACTGTTGTAAAGTTTTTTTTTTTTTAATAATTTATTTTTAATCTCTGCAATTTAACATTTCAAACTAGCACAACTCAGTATTCCACCAGCCTGACTGTAAAACAAGTGTATAGAGTGAACACAGCTGTCCCACACCTATAACAACATAATATTTACACACAGAAAATATTTACTCACAAACTGTGAACCACCAAGTCCTTCAGGCCTTGGTCGACACCTCCAGTTTATTACGAATACACTTTGGCTCAACAAAGGCAGAAAGTGTTACACAGCAGCGTTCTGTCCTCTCACCGGCAGCATCAAGAACTTCTAAAGGAGGCATTACAATCACTCATTCATGACAGCAAACTCTCTCAGCCTCTGTTGGTATAGCTTCACATGTCCCGCATGAGCACCACCACGGCAGTGCGTTACAGGTTACGAGAGATTAAAGGTTATTGGTTTGAAATATGGATATTTTTCTTACACAAGCGCATTGCTTCGCTTCAGAAGGCCTTTATTAACCCCCCGGAGCCACGTGGACATCTTTTATTATAGATGGGTGTATTTTTTCTGTCTTTAGAAATTGGGCCAACATCCACTCCCATAATAAAGCATGGATTAGCCTGGACATTATTTAATATAACTCCTATTGATTTCGTCTGAAAGAAGAATGTCATATACACCATTGATGGCTTGAGTAAATCATGGGATAATTTTCATTTGAACTATCAAATGAAAGGGATTAAATGGTGAACCATCCCTTTAATGTAATATTTATTAATTAAAAATGGTTGCTGCTCCAATTAAGCTCAGTGTGCTCCCTTTAAAGGGATAGTTCACCCAAAAATGAAAATTTGATGTTTATCTGCTTACCCCCAGGGCATCCAAGATGTAGGTGACTTTTTTTTCTTCAGTCGAACGCAAATTATGATTTTTAACTGCAACTGCTGCCGTCTGTCAGTCAAATAATAGGAGTGATTGGGAACTTGAACAATAAGAGTCGAAAAAACTTCCATAGACAAATCCAAATTAAACCCTGCGGCTCGTGACGACACATTGATGTCCTGAGACACGAAACGATCGGTTTGTGTGAGAAAACGAACAGTATTTATATCATTTTTTACCTCTAATACACCACTATGTCCAACTCCGTTCAGCTTCCGGTTAGTGAGGTCTGATCGTGCTCTGACAACGGAAGTGATGTCTCGCACTCATTGAAGTATATGGGCGAGACATCACTTCCGTCAGCAAAGCAGGTTTTTTGACCTCACTAACCGGATGCTGAACGGAGTTGGACATAGTGGTGTATTAGAGGTAAAAAATTATATAAATACTGTTCGGTTTCTCGCACAAACCGATCGTTTCGTGTCTTAGGACATCAATGTGTCGTCACGAGCCGCAGGGTTTCATTTTGATTTGTCTGTGGAAGTTTTTTCGACTCTTATTGTTCAAGTTCCCAATCACTCCTATTATTTGACTGACAGACGGCAGCGGTTGCAGTTAAAAATCATAATTTGCGTTCAACTGAAGAAACAAATTCACCTACATCTTGGATGTACTGGGGGTAAGCAGATAAACATCAAATTTTCATTTTTGGGTGAACTATCCCTTTAAGATCATCCACATTAAACATCTATGTAAATACTTCATAAACAGACTTTAAATATTAACTGATGGTTGTCACTTTAAGTTAATCTTTATAAAATGATTAATAACTTATTTTCACAGCTTTAAAGTGTTAGTTCACCAAAAAATGAAACCCCATGATTTACTCACCATCAAGACATTCTAGGTGTATATGACTTTATTCTTTCAGACGAATACAGTTAGTTATATTAAATAATGTCCTGGTGACAGTAAACAGAGGATGAGATTTTGAAGCCCAAAAAGTGAAACCATCCATAATAAAAGATATCCAAAAAAGATATATCTGGGGGTTAATAAAGTTCTTCTGAAGTGAAGCGATGCATTTGTGTAGGAAAAATGTCCATATTTAAAACTTTAAAATCCAAAATAGCTAGCTTCTGACAGACAGCCGTACACAACGATTTACGGCGAAAGAGTGACCTCTGACCTGACGCATGACGTAATGAAGAACAGGGAAGTGCAGAGGATAGAGGAAAACAAAACATCGGTCATGAATTAGAAGTCTAACACAAGAATTTTCAAAGAGAAATGTCAAAGGATGTGTTACTTAGATGAACAAGGACTAGATCTCTAGATGTTGCAGTGTGTTTGAATGACACTTCACTATGAATATATAATGCCTTGTTGCTTGATTTCAGTGTTATTTTTTGTGATTGACTCTGTACCCTCAATTAAAACAATTCTTTAAAAAGTTTGTTTAAAATAAACAAGAATTTAATAAAACATGTTGTGTGCTTATTGGCAGCAGGGTGTGCTTAAAGGATACAAAAATGTACAAAAACTTCTTGTACTGAAACCAATATCCTGTGCACTAAAAATGTCTCTATGTAGATTTTGGTGAGCTTAATAGGTACGTTTACCCTACGTTACAAAGCTCTCTGAAGCTTCCAGAGGACACAGTTTGGTTTTGTTGAAAATATCTTTCATTTTGTGGGCTCTGGACTCAGGCCAGGAGTCGTCCTCAACCTCACCACTGAAGAAGTGATAGGGAGAGGATGGCCACACCATTTTTGTAGTCATGAAGTGTTTGTTTTTTTCATGTTCTTATGCATATATTTTTTTTTTTTGTACAGGTGAAGAATCACAAAACAAGCAGGACTTTTGTTCTTGCCATGATTGCTGTGACCAAAAGTGAGTTCAGATGTATGAAAGAGTTTCTCAAACTCCGCCAATATTAGTATAAAGCAGTGGTTCCCAAACTGTTCTCAAAATGCACCTTTGTAAAAATGGGAATTTAGCACTTACTCACATGAAGAACAAATACAGACATATGTGTTGTATTCTCTTATCTGTATCCAGGGATTGATGACAGAATAAAGATGCTGAACGTCAATATCATAAAAAAAAATTAATATTAGCCAAAAAAAACCTCAAACTTACTGAAGACAAATAAACAGTGATAAAGAGCAAAGAAAACAAACTCCAATAGGACAAAGACACAAATGAAATGGACCCACCTGAAAAACTAGAAATACTACATAAAATGTATAAAGTAGTCAAATTCATAAAAACAATACATAGTCTTTACCGTGAAAATTAAATATGCATTTATTCTTATTAAAGTTACAAAAGCGAGCAGGGAGAGATTTTGTCTTTTTTGTTGTTTGATTAGCATCAATAATGACAGCAGGTAAATTTGGATGCTGTTCCTTTAAGGCTGTCCATTATTCAGTCCTCAGGCGCTCTATGAGCAGCGGCTTCATGTCGCGCGTCTCTCAGACAGCGCTGAGAAACAAGCCTCAGAGAGCGTGCGCATATGCTGAAATGGATTGTCTTTAGATGCTAATTACACTTTAATGGTTTAAAAACACTTGTTGCTTAAAAATGCACGCAAACGATAAGCTTTTGTGACCGCGCAGCACAGCAACCTCATGTGAGCATAAGCGTAACAGAGTCAATAGTCCAAAATCTCCACCGGTCGACAAATTTCTACTGGTTAATCGTGTCTACCAGTTTATCGCCCATCGCTGTTACTGGGAGATTGAGTGGAGTGGTGAATATGGTGTTTATATCAGTGTCATATAAGAGCATCAGCAGGAAGGGACGGTGTAAAGAGTGTGTGTGTTTAGATATAATGATCAGTCCTGAAGTTTGAACTGCTCTTCCCATGGGCATTTGGTGCATGGGGCCCTGACTCTATGATGGTTCCCGTCGCAGATTCACCTACTGCCTAGTATTTGCTTTTTTAGATCTGAAATCAATTGACTAAAGATAAAAATAAAATATCCAAATGAAGCCCAAAAATGCAAGCAGAAGATCATAGATCATAAATTACCACAGAAAAAAATCGCCAAGACAACAGCAAGCCTTGACGCGCGGTGTTAGCTACTGTTAGCAGACGTGTGCCGTTAGCTGAGACAAATAGCTCAAATATATTTGGTCTTTGCTGAGAAACTTATCATCATCATTATTATTATGCACAAACGTATTTACCCCATCATCAGCTCTGCTAATGTTCAGCTAACAGAATGGCTGACGTCATAAGTCTAGAGTTATTTCTTTATTCTTTTACTGTAAATACATGAATTTAGTTTAGGCCTATATCATTTGACGTTGATGTAACAGTGAATGATTCATTCAAAAGATTTGTTCAAAACATTTAATTCATCCATTCATAACAAGTGGAGTAGTTATGAGTGAGTCATTGAATCATTCATTCAAAACCATTTTTAAATAATTAAATTACATTTTTAAATAGACTGCAATTAATGTTGTGATCTAGTAAATAATCACACATTTTGTAGTTGTCTGTTCAGAATCGTGGGAGAATCATGATCTCTAATTGAAACAAAACAAAAAATCGTGATTCTCATTTTATCCAGAATCGTGCAGCTCAAACACAAATTAAAATAACACATTCATGTTCATCTTCTCTGCTGCTGTAGCAATTTCTTAAAATGTTATGTATTTGTTTCATCTGTTTTTATATTGTTTGTCAACACACATTACATATTGTGTATCTGCATCCACTAATCTTCCATACTGACTAGTGCTGGCTATTTGATAATCATTCATAATTATTTTGAGCAATAAGATTATATAAAATTATATAATATAAAATTAAATTAAATTAAATAAGTGGCCTAATACCAGTGTGTTTTTCTAGTATTCAATGAAGGCCAAGCATGTCTTTTATATAGGTCACAATGATGTGTTATAAATGAGTTATAAATCTCAAAGCATAATGGTACAAAACATCCAGAGAGGCCAGAAGATAAGAGGGAGCGGATACACCACATCCCCATAATCAATAACCAGTAAAAAAAATAGCAGACACTAGTTTCTTCCTCACATTGAATGAAAAGCAGGACTTATTTCTCAAATAAAATCCTACATGTTTCTTGAGTTTTTGCCTCAAATAATTAATATGTGAAACAAAGCACAAACCGTAATGTGTGATGGATAATAATATTGAAGTAATTGTACTCCGGCACTGATGTAATTTGACTCCCCTGAGAAGTCCAAAGAGCAATTGGATTTTCTAAAGAGATTTTAAGAGAGATTCGAAATAAAAACAACATGGAAAAATAGTAAATAGAGATTAAAATCAAAACTATACGGAGCTACAAATGCAAACCGCTCAGCAGAGTCGGACAGTAATGGGAAGCAGATGGGAGAACTTCCTTCCACAGGTGTGGCATTGTTCTCACTGAAAAATACACATCACTTAGTGACAGGTTAACATTGTATTCACACCTCACACTGTTTACCCAACATTTATCATTTACTTGATGAACAGAGAACATTTGTTTATTGAAGCACACTTCTGCACTCACAGTCCCGTTTACACCTTCCCCTGAGTCTCTCTCTCTGCTGATGAAGACTGATGGGAAGCAGCGCAGGGAACCTGACATAGTTTTCTTGTTTCTGCTTATTTCATTTCAAATTGAAAGGTAAAATGAAAACATATACTGACCCACTCAATAAACATTTAAAGTGTTTTTTTGTTTGTTTTGCAATCACTAGGACACATTTCTCCATACTTAGGTCACTTTTCAAAACTCTTCTCACAGTTCTTCTAACCAACTCTCAACACCTCAGTTACAGTTTTTTTAAAGCTTTCACACAGTTCTAAAACTATGGCTCCATTTCTCAAAACTCAAAACCACAAAACCACAAAACGTCACACACAACATGCAAAAGAACGCCTTCCTTCAAAACTATGTTAACTCTTCTAAAAATGATACTTTTGCATAGTAACTCTACACACTGTTACGTCTCAGGTTTAGGGTCCAGGAGAATAACGTAAATCAAATTATTTTTCATTTTTGCCTTGTAATTGTCACTATCAGCACCCAAGATCAGAAGTCTTTTTCCCAAAAGAAAACTTACTACTCTAACAAATAAAATGTCTAAACAAAAATACAGGGACTGAACTGACCCCTTAACTAACCAAAAAAACAAGAGAAAACTAAGTGTTCACAAATATAATAAACAGTTGAACCCAACCCCTACGGCTGAAGTGAAGTGATATTTACAGTATTTACAGTAATGGGCGAAACACTCGTTTTAACTACATCAGTTTTACAGAAAACCACAATACACACACACACAACATGCAAAACATCACACTTATCTTTCAAAAGCAAACACTTCATTCAAAACTATTTTAAATATTCTGTAAAAGGTATTTTTGCGTAGTAACTTTACACACAAACATACAATGGTTAGCCACATACATGCCAAACCACACACAGATGTGAAAATATGAAACACTCGTGTCTTTTGCTTGTTCAGAGTCAGTGGAGTGTACAGAAGTTTGTCACTCACACGTACATGTGCACAAATACACTATATACACAACTGATGAATTTTACACAGTTATTGAATTAAAAAAGTCAACACTGAACAGACTTGAGCTGAATAATGACACCATTGGCTTGTTGGAATTTGTTACTATTGTGAAGCTGCTGTGAAACAATCTATATTGTATAAAGCGCTATAGAAATAAAGCTGACTTTCTGACTTAGCTTGTATGCATATTCAGTATATATATATATAATCAGTGCTTTCACATGATTACTGGGTGTGTAGGTAATCGGTAAATTATAGTGGCATTTATTTATTTATTGACAGTGTTTCCATCTGAAACAAAAGAGCTGTTATAATGGCAGAATATAACATTCATTCAGATTCCTATAACTTGAGTCTTGCACCAGCCAGGAATAGGATCTCTTAATCAAACTCGTCAGTCTTGGTCATTAGACTGAGGAAATTGACTGATACTTTTAGACGCCGCACAATTTCTAAATTATTTATTATTATTATTATTTCGCTTATTTCTAAAAGTATGTTATTCAGTCCCCATGGATCTGTACACACTTAATTAAAGTAAGGCTATCTCTAACCAGAGGTCATGACCTTTACCATAGGACCAAGCTGACCAATTTAACTTCCTCTAATGGTAACTTTATATACTCATGCCGTGGTTTCACCTGTACACTTAGAATAATATTACAATAATCAGAGGTTGAGGCTCAGCCCTATTCAGATTGGTCTAACAACACTCGGAAAACCCATTATTAGCCTCTAGAGTCTAAGTACACATCAAATGCTCAGAAATAAAGAGTAAAAGATGCATACCTGACAACCAGAAAATACATAACACAGAGTCACCTGGCTACAGAATCGCGCCTTGAGCCTCCTGCAACATCTCCTTAAATACTCAGACCAAGACCGGAACTTCTTTCAAATAGAAACATGAGTTCACAATGGGAATTTGCATTAATCAGGCTCCCAGACTGCATGAAAGACCAGTTGGTAGATGATCTGCCCTCCACAGAAAGCTAAATATCTCTAAACTCTTCTGATTTACTTTACTGTGGGAATTAGACCTTTGTACCAGTCGCACTGAGACATTACAGATGATACCAAACATGTACAGTGTTGTGTGATAATTGTTCACATTAGACCATATAGATTCTTGGGTGAAGTTCAGATGGTTTCAGCTTGTGGAGAGAAGAGATGGGGGAAGAGTCTTTGAACAAACTCAGCATGTGGTTTCTTCCAAACTCAGTGGCTATATCCATGCATGCTTTAGCAACCCTTCTTTGGTAATCCTTTGGTTTTATAACCAGTATTAGCACCAACTTGGGTAGAAGAAGCCTCACCCTAACCCCAAAAGGACAACGCCTCCCCCACCACACACACACACACACACACACACACCTCCCCTTCCTCTGGCTCAAGTCACTGAAAGTTATTCAAGACATATAATGTAACTTGTGTATCTATTGTTTTTCCCTTTTCATGTTTGGTATCATTTAATTTGTCTCAGTGCGATTGGTAAAACGGTCTCAATTTCACAGCAGTCACTAGTATCATGAAGAAGATTGAAAACTAAGGAAAATTCTGTCCTCTTTTTGGGTGGTGTCTCTTCTTCTCTCCCCCCAAAACAGGTGCTGGTATAGAAAATAACTACAACCCTTTTGTTCTGGTTCTGGTATAAAAGGTAAAGAGCAAAGCAGTCATGCGGGATCTTCTGCAGGCCCCCACAGAGAGGTGGGTGAATGTCGAGGACATCCACCCATCCCTGTGTATATATGCATTTCTTTGAGTAATCGATATTATGCATTTATCATTTCTGAATTGGCTTCTAATTGTCTAATTGTAATGTAATTGGCATGATACATTTTTACTTGACAAATAAAATGTTATATTTGGTTGATTCTGTATTATTCTTAATCCATTATTTCTAGTAGATCAAAGTAAAGGTATTACCTCAAATCTGTGTTCAGGATTGTTCATACGAAAGGTTTAATAGATGGAGCATGGGGCACGTCAATTAAATCCATTTCGATTTCTGACTATCACTGCCTTAAATACAACCTGGTCTCATGACGAAAACGTACCCGTGGGCACGTTTTCGCGAGTCGCGAAATACGTACCGGTGAGTACATATAGCTGCAGTTTCGCTCTGAAATGTCCACTGAGCGGCGCCAAAAGCGTGTTTTGTTTTTTTTTTTTTTTTTTTTTTTGCCGGAGCACATAATAGGGTGAATGCGGTACGTTTTTATGACGTTGCTTTTTAGACGAATCGCCGCGGTTCTCGATTTGACGTTTGCGCTCCGTTGCGTTTTAAAATAACTTCCCACCGACGCTACGCCTAAACCTACCCGATAGTGTTAACAAAAAGCAAACGCGACGTAAGAAGCGTCCGTTTTTCAGCTCGTTTAGATCTCTCTTTGAGCTCTCTTTTTTTTTCTTTTTTTTTTTTTTGCAGTCAGTCGCCTTTCACGGGATTCGTACCCAGGCAGGGGGAGTCGACTCCTCGCCGTAAGTCCGACTCCGTATCGGCCGAGCTACCGAGCAAGCTTGGTCACGGTCAAAAAAAGCGCAACGCGTAGAGCCGGAGAGTCCAAAGTACGTTCGTTTACAAATCGGGCACTCCGGTCGGATGCGTTTTGAAGCCGTGACGTGATATTGCGCGAGGAGACGCCAAAACGAGTCTTTACGAATCCATAATCCGACCCCGGCCGTCGTCGAAACCGTGCGTGAAAACGAGCAAAAGCGCTCATCGACGTTTTGCCGGCCTCTAGCGTTCGTTTCTGTCGGAAACTGCAGCGAGACGTACTCGCCGGTACGTAATTTTGTGTCTCGCGAAAACGTGCCCACTGGTACGTCTCTCCCATGAGACCAGGTTGCTTAAATAAGTTGCAGTTTTCGTAAATATATAAAAAACTATGCTTTTTGTTACGAGTAAGCAGAGCGCGACCGACTTAAAGGTAGATATTTACCCTGCATCCAATGTTTAAGGTCAGACTGACGAGTTTGTGTCCGGGGAGAGTGCTCAAATTGGCCGAAGTAACTCTTCTAAAGCGATACTGGGACTGCAGTGAACGAAATAATTGAAGATATAAGGTAATCAGAATAATCGAATATCTAAATTAATACATAACAAATGATTAATTTCTAATTGGAAACACAACCTAAGTGTAAGAATCATTTGAAATTGGAGTCAGATTAAGCGAGTGAAATTAAGTGAACTTAATAGAGACGCTGAAAAGGCATACACGCGTAAACCTTCCCCGTCCTGTGGGAAACCGTCATTGGGCCTATTAGGCGGGCCTTACAATTTTGATCTCAAATCAAACCTCATCTCATCTGATAGATTTTCATTCTTTATTTAACAATAATGAATACAATTTTTTCCTTACAATTTCAAGTTTAACTTAACATGGGGTGAAGGGACAGAAATGTCAATTAAAGGTGATTCACTCAGTGTGATTTCATCTCGGGTCGGATGCTAATTTCACAATAGAGAGTTCAGATGTTAATTTCCAGAAACGTCCTTTGTCTGCTCCAGGAGTATTCGTTCCTCAACCAGACGCCCGTCATTTCTTACAATAGCATTTCATTTTTTACATTTAGAATATATTTCAATATGGTATTACTGTAGAAATGTAGCAAATTGAAGTCTTACTCAGTTTTGTATTATTTTATTGATTTGAACTTAAGTTTTGTTCAGAATTTTGTTGATGTTTGTGTTTAGATGAGAAAATAATTCATTCATTCATAATTCAAGATTTTGTCACTGAATGCATTTTGTCCAAATCAATGATTAATGATCCACAGTTTAGACTGGTATTCTGATCACTGTGTAAAGAGTTTTGATAAAGTATTGAGAAACTATACTAGTGATTGTATAAAAACTGTAATGTTCAAAACAAGTTTTATCAAGCTTGAAAAAAGTGCTTCCAAAAAGTTCAGTTCAGTTTACTGAGAACACAAATTTCAGGGAAAAAAAACAACAACAAAAAAAACAGAAAAGAGTTGGTGTGTTTGCTGACGTCTGACTGTCACCGACACTTTAAAAGCAGATTCACTTCCTCCAGGAAGAAATTTCAGAGCTGCTGTTCAACACCACAGTTCAGAAGAGAAGAAAGAAATGTCTACAAACATTGAGGTGAGTGTTTCATCTTTCTTTAGTTGTTTTCATGTATTTTCAAATATAGAAAACTATTGCAAAAAAAGCTCATAAATATATACAATATTTTCACTTTTGAATGCAGATCTGTGAAATGTGAGATGGGAAAAGTAGTGCTGAATAAATGATGTTTTATTAACAAAGCTCAGGAGAAGCATATTCAGATAATTAACCTAATTAGCACAGGTGGAGATCATTCAGTTAATCAACTCAACAAATGACGAGGTATAAATACAGCAGAATTACCTCTGTTCATCTGAGAGTTTATCAGCATCTCTCCTCACTTCGAGTTATATCTAATTTTACCACACCAGGGGAATAGTCTGGGTTCGGGCCAATATTCAGAGCTCAGAGCCCTCCCCCCAGACAGCACGCCAAATACACATAACTTTTATTATATTGAATTATATGTACATGTGAACTCGTGAATAATGATTTATAATTAACTGGCATAATCTGTTCTTTCACACATGCTGAAAACCTCTGAAGCTTAGAGACGTTTATCAAGTAAACTAACCCTGAAACATCTTCTCTGAGAGAAAAACCTGCTTTCTGGACAGTGTGTGTTTGTGTCAGTTTGTGTGTGTGTGTGTGTTTGACAAAACGGTGACAAAAAGAGCAGCACATTGACTCTCTCTGGTTTGAGGCTGTGTAACGCCCTTCCGTCTGATAACAGATCTGTTCCTCCATTGAGATGTGTAAATCTCACTTTAGAATATACTTATTTTTTATGGCTTTTAATTGTTGATGTTTTTGGCGCTGTATTTTGTTTTATCTTTGTTTTTGATGCATATTTTCTATGATGTTTTATGGTGTTTTCACTGTGTAGCGGCCCTCCGGCGTCGAAGAAAAGAGGCAGAGAGTTTTTGACGGGTGCTTTCGATTTATTTTTCTTAGATGCAATAAACTTCATTGCTGAAGTATTCGTTGTCTCAATTCTTTGTTGCAAATTCTCTCCATGCATCATAACAATAGCTTCACAGCATCATAACACCAGTTAGCACCAATTGGCACCAAACAGCACTGACTAGCACCGTAAAACTACAAAGAAAACAAATAAAGAAACATAAATAAAGAAAAATACAGCATTCACAATAAACAAACATTAACTACACATTTGACATTGTTCAAATTAATCAACAGTATCACACCAACAAAATACATGGAAAACAAACATAACATACCTCGCTCTGCTTGCCAAAGGGACACTAAAGTTTAAACCATTTTCCCGAACTCGAGAACAAACGTGCACTACTCTTACTCGGTTTCCGTTCACTTATATCCTCTAAGTTTAGTGCTCCCTCTAGTGGTGGCGCCAAGCAAAGCGATTTAAAGGGAAAGGCCATTACACACTGACTGTAGAGTCTTAAGCCGAGTTCAGACCTCACAATTTTCAAAGTAGTCGGGTCACTGTTCTTTTCACACTGCATGACTATCTTGGCCAGCATTCAGTCGCTGCTGTGTTCAAACTGCACGATGGATCGGCGACACAAGGTTTCACACTGCATGACTTTACAATAGGAAGAATCGCCGACAACTCTGTCTGGCACGCAAACTACGTTTCACAACCAAACACACGCGAGATGTGACAAGGAAACAACGCGATATCACGCGTGCAAGACCGGAGTTATTATTATTATTATTATTATTATTAAAAACGGTAGCCCGCAATAAGCTTGCAATACGAATTGCCTGTGCGCTGATTTGCAGCGAAAACAAGAAAAAGAAAAGAAGAATATGGAGGAGGAAATGGTTGAGGAGACTGTGGATTGTGTGTTCTGCAAAGACAGTTGGAGGTAAATAAATAACTTTTTCAATGTGCTGCTGTTGGATGGTCAAGCAAATGTTTGTGTTTTGTTTCCGTTTGATAGAATTGTAATGTTTATGTGAATGAAGCCATGCTTGCTGATGTTGTGGTCTATAACTCCTTCCCGAACTCCCCGCTGCTCTGTATCTTGCTCTCTCATTGGCTGTCGGTCATCGCCAATGTAGTTTTCAGTCAGAACACTTTTCACACTGCAGGATTTTGAATCGCCGACAGGTCCAGATATTTAGCATGCCAAATATCTCACGGGTGTCGGCGACTCATCGGCGATTCTCTCAGATCGCGTCTTTGCTCATGAACACTGCGTGATTGTCACTCGCGTGAACGAGCACCGATTTGCCTGTGATTTCGGGCATTTGTCGGCGATTTCTCAAAACCTGTCAAAATCGGGGCTAAAATCGTGCAGTCTGAACTCGGCTTTAGTTGTAAAGGACTCTATGAATAATTTATACCATGACACTCGAGACTTGAGGCGTGACCACTGACTATTGCCTGTTGAAACCTAGTAAAGTTAACCTGGAGCTGTTTCCAGCAAGCCAGGCGATCCTCTTCTCCATCAGCTGCTGGTTGAATCAAGTATCTGTTAAAATGAGGAAGTTTCTCTGTCACTTCAGTCACTTCAGTTTTAACACATTTTCAGAACAGGAATGAATGCTTAATGTCTTTCTCTGTATAGAAGTCTTAAAGGGGACCTATTATGCCCCCTTTTACAAGATGTGAAATAAGTCTCTGATGTCCCCAGAGTGTGTATGTGAAGTTTTAGCTCAAAATACCCTACAGATAATTTTTTATAGGACGTTAAAATTGCCACTTTTTGAGGTTGAACAAAAACGCGCAGTTTCAGTGCAAATGAGCTGCTGCACTGGGCCTAAGAGTTGATGACTGTGTGTCTGTGTGGATCTGTTGTGTGCACAAGATTTTCACTCCATAGTTTCAAACCAAATGCAAAAAGAATAGCTGAAGAGCTGAATGAAAATCAAATTCACTTCAGTACAGCAGGTGGTGCTGTCAAACAATGTATTCCTGCACTGGACTGTGACAGCTTTAACATGAGATAATGATCATTTCTTTTCTAAATCAAACCCAGATGGGATGATAAATAAAATGATATTCATCTGCACTTTTTACAGTTAACTTTAGGACATGTTTGTCAATACACTTTTTCAGAACTCTAAAAGCAAAAACACTAACAGACAGCATTATACAGTTTTTTTTTTTCTAAAATCTTTTTACAAATCAAGAATGTCTCTCTACTATTCAGAATTCACTGCAGTTTATGTTCCATGGGCCATGATTTCATTACAGTACATTATTCCTACATTAACAGTTTTTGTTTAGTTGGTAATGAAGTTGAAAGACTGAATGTATTTTGTGTCAAAGCATGATGAATGATCCACAGTTTATCCACATAGATTCTGTTGTGATCGTTGTGATTTATAAAAAGCTTATAAATCATAATACAAAGATTATAACTCTATAACTATACGCTGATAAATTAAAATTATATAATCTAACAGGAAACCAGAGCTTATTGTATTATATGAGCGCTATACGCAGCTATATTAAACAGACCGAGCTGCCGCTGCTAACAAGCGTGTCAGATTACAAATTGTGTGCGCTGCTCTAGCACTTCCATGCGCTCTTTATAATATTACTAAAATGCCAATCAAACATTAGATAAATATTCTCATCATCAACATACATAATAAGAAACTCCCTTTCACAAATGAATGAATATCTTAGATCACAAATAACCAGATGATTAGTCAAATATATGAGTATTGCCGCCATTGCGCGTATATTGACGCATTAATAATTCAGAGGTAAAATTAACTTAATTATGCGCTATGCGCTAAACTGGCAGTTTGCAGTGAACAATATGTTTCCGACCTAGTGGAGTAATAGTAATAATATCTAGGTCTGAATTGAAATATATTGTATGTTTTAATGAATCACGCTACAAACATAACGATCTTATAATACATGATGCATGCTGTGTCCGTTATCCCATAATTCACACTTTTGGACACTTTTGCTTTAATGGACATTAGACAACACTGCAAAATCAAGCTGTTATATTCATATATTTATTGTCCAACATTCCCAGTTTTTCTGATGTATGTCCTTAATTTAATTTCATATGTTGGTAATAATTCAGTGTCTATAAGCCTTTTAAAGAATTTTAACCCAAACTGACTGGGTTTCTAGAGAGCAAAGGTTTTGTGAAAAAAAGTGGAAGACTTAAACACAAAGTGTGTAAAATAAACTGTTAAAAGGATTTGATGATCACTATTGATAGTATTTTATTCTGTGTTGTCATCATTCAGGTTGGATTTCAGCTTTAATCTAAGTTTTTTTTAACAAAGCAGCTGATATTGCCATAGAAACTAGTGGACTGAACTTCCATCTGCTGCACTCGGACCGGATGCCTGGTGTACTCACTGCCCGATTCCAGGCCGAATCAATCGGGCCAGACCGGGTGTGCCTCATACGTCCTAAAAAGTGAAGCTGCGGGCTCTTTGATCGCCCCCTGGAGGCTGGATGCAGTACAGGTCATAAACCCCGCCCTCTCAATGCAGACGAATGAGACTTAATTCAAAACATAAAAATAAATTATGCTTCAAATAAAATTTTCCGAAAGATGGTTTTGGTCATTTAAGGTAGTTGTTATCACGCTAATTTATATTCAATTGTTCGTTTTTGTGATAAGTTTGATTTTAGCTGGCAATTTGGTGCTATAGAAACAGGGCGTGTCGTCGTGACTCACAGTTGATTGACAGCTTGTCTGAGGACTGTCGGAGCTTCGAGGGGAGATTGAAGATATATAACTAACTATTCATTTTCGATTTCTGTGTTATTTCACAACGACAAAATGAGCTGTTCAGCAGTAAACTATACTAACTGACTACAGGATCTGAATGATATCTGAGCTTTTCTCGGTAACGTTAAATGTGGGCTTCATCAGCTAATTAATAAACATTATTAGTTAAGATAACACGCCTAACGTTAGCCATGACGGGAAAAAGCAGGTGATCGTTATCTGGTAGTTACTAATTATGTTTATGGGTATAAAATAATAATTAGCAGGATAAAACTAATGATAGCCTACTCTAATTAATTATAGAGCACTGTCTACAGCAATCGATCTCCTGTGACGTTAGTTTAACTTTATTTAAAATGGCAAGAACGTTTTTGACATTTTAGAGTTGTTTCTAGTGGCATATTATATAGGGCTGCACGATTAATCGTAATTTAATCGAAATCATGATTTGGCTTAGTGCAATTATGACATCGCAAAGGCTGCAATTTTTAATGATATAAAAATGTACACAGCGTGTTAGTGACGAGCTACTCTGTGATCAGTAGTAAATGACGCTCCATCTGAGAGCACTGCATTAGAAAATGCAACACACATCAAATATACATAAGATATATGAGAAGCCTTTATGAACTTCTTTTCTAACAAAAGACAGCATTTAATGTGTTTTTACTCCAAACTCACTTCATAACATCTGTAGTAGCAATAATCTTCGTTGTTCTACCAGAAAGACTCGGGAAGCAAAGAAACGTTTGAATACAATTCATTCAACAGTATGAATGTAAATATCAAATAAATGATAAAGTTCTTTGGCGTAGGCCCGTCCATAGTACAATCCGGAGGGTAGCAGACGTTTGCAGATCCTGCCTGAAGATGAAGGCAGGGGCGGAGCCTACCCCCCATGTATGGACAGGGACCGACCTGGTGGTGGTGGTGGGGAGGATGGGGGTGAACGCCGGCGATGGTATCTGCGAACACGATAGTGGGTGGGAACAGAACTTATATACTCAGGTGACGTGTAATGATTGGTTAGATAATGAGCAATGACGTGCATTAGAGTCTTCCGGGTAGAACTTCCGCTAAACGCTCCCATTTTTACCAGAAAGACTCGGGAAGCATAGAAACGTTTGAATACAATTTATTCAACAGTATGAATGTAAATATCAAATAAATGATAAAGTTCTTTGGCGTAGGCCCCGTCCATAGTACAATCCGGAGGGTAGCAGACGTTTGCAGATCCTGCCTGAAGATGAAGGCAGGGGCGGAGCCTACCCCCAAAAGAACTGGGAATGTGAATGAAATACGCACCAGTTGGAGGATTCTTTGAATACGTTCCTAAATATTACCAAGAGAAAGAGATAATGAATGCACAGACATTAATGAATGTTTAATCATTAACAGAAAGAATCATTATGTCATAGCTTTAATGATGTCAAGAATGCCGCATAGCCCATAACATTGCCACATTAGGTCGAGCATGAAAGCCAAGTAGGCCGATAGGCCAGCGTATAAACATGTTATGTAGATCATGTATGATGCCACGACAGGCCATAGTGAGGGGAAGACAGAGTGGATGAATGAGATACCCCGATATGCCGAATAAAGCAAGCCATATAGATGTAAATAGTAGGAATAGAAACTGACGCCGTAACAGGTAGTTTGTCTCAATAGGATACTTACCACGGAAGATTTAAATATAGGATTTTATGATAAGCTATAACCTTACCTAATGCTTGTTATAAACATAACCTTGGTAATCCTAGATTAACAAAAGAATACCAGTGATGTGAATAGTGATTTGATGCTATGGTCAGAAAGACAAGTTAGTCTGCGATACTAGAAGACTGCATATGAGGACCATGGTCCATAGAGATAGCGTTCACTTGACCTTGAGTGAGTATAGGGAAATCATAACGAGTGATATTAAATCGTATGAAAACACCACCACCAGTAGTTTGCATTAGTAACGTACTAGTATTAAATTATGACGAATAAATGGCATACATAATGAATAATATTGACTGATAAGGATATGGTCTTTACATGTAAAGACCGCAAAGGTCCTGTACCTTGAAAAGTCAATAAAGGCCAATTCGAGAAGACCTTGGAGTTACATAAAACAGACTTACCTGGTGGCCATGACAGGTTTTAATTATATGAAGAGCTAAGACAGGCCTTTGTGTAGAACCACGACATGCCATTTGATGCAAAAATGAAAACCATTTAATGTGAGGTAATAAGCCATTTGATGTGATGGCAACGATATGCCCAATGGCAACTATATGCCCGATGGCCGATGGCAACGATATGGCCGATGGCAACGATATGCCCAATGCAAACAATTTGCCCGATGGCAACGATTTGCCCGATGGCCGATGGCAACGATATGCCTGATGACGACGACCTGTCATGATGGCCATTATATTAAACCTTTAATGTTATAGCAACAATATTCCATGTAGCTAAAAGTTATGATTGCCATCAAATGTGAATGCAATGAGAGGCCATACAATGTAAGGTAATGATAGGCGATTTTATGAGATGTCAACAGTAAGCCTGATAACAACAATATACCTATAATGCTAAGAGTCAAAGCAATAATAGGCAATTTAGTATGATACTGCGATATATTCTATGTAATGCAAAAGTCATGGGACCATTCCAAGCAAAGCAACAATGTGCTATGTTACACAAAACCATGATTAGGCTGTTATAAGTAAAGGCCACGAAAGGCCCATAATGAATACTGATTAAATGTCACGATAAGCCAATGATATTAAAAGGTACACATTTGTGAAGACCGAAGCTGAAGATAAAGTAGAAAACAATGACACCACCGCTAGTAACTAGCAACCAATAATCGACGTAATGTGATTACAATGAGTGAATGAGCATGAGTCATTTTAAGTAAATAATGAAAAGGTATATATGTTTTCTATAGGAAAGACTCATTCAATATGCTTAGGCGTGACTCCCGCTCACGGCTAGATAGAACGAAGCAGAGAGAACTTTGTCTAACTGTCAGAACCTGCTAAGAGAACCCCCAAAGAAATTAAGTTTGACATGACATAAGTACTTAATGCATGGGGCAGATAAGGATTGAGAAACCTTGTTGTACGATGCTCTTGCAAAAGGGAAGCACTTTACTTGACAATGCTGAACCTGGCTGAAGCTAGCAAACCTTTGCAAACGTATAACACCATGAGCATCGTTGTTCAATACCTTAGTAAAGAGAAAAGAGATATTCGGGAGTGCCCTGCACAGAAGGGGCACAATGAGCACAAGTGAAATGCTTATGACCAGCAGGTGCGGAGTAGCCTACGGAGCACAGTAACTTCTGATGTCGATGTGTAGTAGGCAGCACAATATATCACTTTAGATATGTCGGGATGTGCGCATCCACAAGTCATGACGCAAGGATAGCATAGTTGCAAATGTTTAGGTCCTGTCAGTTTACGCGCTATTCTGTGTGCGCACACGTTAAAGACGAATTGCTTTCACTATGCATCTATTTTTGCCTGGATAGACACGTACATGCAGATTTATGTCAAATGTCCTTGTACACACAGTGCATATGGCTTAGGTAACGTGAAGAAGAAACTGATGTGTATCATTATAGGGGTTCCACGCATTCGATCTTAACTTACAGCAGGCTTGCTGCTGTCTGTATCATGCATGTTAACCAACAAAGTACAGAGAAATAACTTTGCAGCTTTAGAGATGATATGCAAGATAAAACCACTTGCTCTGATATTTTTTTATTTATTTTTTTATTATTATTTATAATATATGGAACACTTTATGTAAATTGTGTGCGTACATATCCTAAATGTTACCAAGATTTGTAAATTCAGAGAAAGACACAAATTTAAAATAATGCCCGTCAATGGCGTAAGAACTGCAATTCTGCATTATCCCTGGATTCTTATTGTACTGCAAAGTAATAAGTCCCTTTAAGACAGTCATTTCACTCGGTGGCCATCTTTGAAATGCCTCTCGGGCCGTTTCTCAATTCCAAGAACGCAGAGTTGCGGACTTGCGTTCTTGTGGAGTCCGGTCTTGCCAGCGACCTTGAAAGAACGAACTCGGAAGGACACTGTGGAGAACCTGTGTCTGGACCTGACTACAACGTAGCCCAGGAGACAATGGGCCTAAAGATCCAGTTCTGGCTGCATCTATAATTCAGATTTTTAAATCTCCGTATCCGCTTACATATATTTATATATAATCTATTTTTAATCTCTATAATAAAAATGTATAATTCAGATTTTGATCTCCATATCCATTTACATATATTATATATATCTTCCAAGGGGTTTTTTCCCTCCTAGGACTTTTTTCCCAGTGTTAGCACGCTGGGTTTTTCTCCTAGGGGGTTTTTTCCACCCCTGGGAGTCAGCCGACATTGGCTTAATGTAGCACCATCTTGTATATGTTACATATTACCACGCTTGCTTGTACAGCTTATTTTTAACCACTTCTCTTTTTTCTGTGCTTCTAATATGTAAAGCTGCTTTGAAACAATTACCAATTGTAAAAAGCGCTATATAAATAAATTTGACTTGACTTGACTTGACACAAGGACACAGAACGCATTGTTTAAGAATTGAGATATGCTGCAAACTTGTAGCTCAACTGAACACCCCAGCTATTATAAGTGGCTAATGCACAATAAATCCAACATAACATCACAAACAAATGTCATAACCTATTAAAATATTTCTTTCAAATTATTATAGACATTATTTACATATCATTTTATATCTTTTTATTTCACCGCGTGTATTTATGAAAGTTAGTAGCCTTAGTGTTACATGATTTGTCAATGTTAAGATTTTTTTTTTTTTTTTTTTATATTCCAATAGAAATACTGCAGGCTTTCTTCAGGTTATCACTTTATTAAAATTAAGCAAAACGAACGGTTTACTTTCACGAGCCGTCACGTATTTGCGAGCTTGTAGCGGGAATCTCAAAAGTGAGAACGAGACTTTAAAGCTTACAGCTTCCGTATGTCGACAGCCGCAGACCTAAATGCGCATCTCGTGCCTCCTTTCTGAGGCGCGCGTCTGACCGTTTCTATAGAAACCGGTGCTTCCTTATTTAGAAGGCGGGACATATTCCGCCATATTGCGGAATATGTCCCGTGCGCTGATATTCTTTCTCCCATTCAAAACAAAACGAGTGACACGACTTGTGTTATTCTATAGTCTTTGATAGTAACCGTGGAAACAGGTATTGACAGCTGCGTGATGTCTAGTGGCACGCGGTTTCATCCAACACTATGGAACATGGCAAGCAAACTTTTAATAAGAATTGGAGCGAGGATCAACGTCAGCATGGCGTTTACGAAATGCAGCAGCTACACTGATTATGCTTAAAGCCAAGTTCAGACTGCACGATTTTTAAAGTAGTCGGGTCACTGTTCTTTTCACACTGCATGACTATCTTGGCCAGCATTCAGTCGCTGCTGTGTTCAAACTGCACGATGGATCGGCGACAGAAGGTTTCACACTGCATGATAGGAAGAATCGCCGACAACTGTCTGGCACGCAAACTACGTTTCACAACCAAAAACAGGCAAGATGTGACAAGGAAACAACGCGATATCACGCGTGCAAGACCGGAGTTATTATTATTATTATTAAAAACGGTAGCCCGCAAGAAGCTTGCAATACGAATTGCCTGTGCGCTGATTTGCAGCGAAAACAAGAAAAAGAAAAGAAGAATATGGAGGAGGAAATGGTTGAGGAGACTGTGGATTGTGTGTTCTGCAATGAGAGTTGGAGGTAAATAAATAACTTTTCAATGTGCTGCTGTTGGATGGTCAAGCAAATGTTTGTGCTTTGGTTCTGTTTGATATAATTGTAATGTTTGTGTGTACAAAGCCATGCTTGCTGATGTTGTGGTCTATAACTCCTCCCCGAACTCCCCGCTGCTCTGTATCTTGCTCTCTCATTGGCTGTCAGTCATCGCTGATGTAGTTTCCAGTCAGAACACTTTTCACACTGCAGGATTTTGAATCGCCGACAGGTCCAGATATTTAGCATGCCAAATATCTCATGGGTGTCGGCGATTCTCTCAGATCGCGTCTTTGCTCATTCACACTGCGTGATTGTCACTCACGTGAACGAGCACCGATTTGCCTGTGATTTCGGGCATTTGTCGGCGATTTCTCAAAACCTGTCGGCGAGCCAAAATCGGGACTAAAATCGTGCAGTCTGAACTCGGCTTTACTCGACTCAACAGATGCCGCTCAAGCACATTAATAGACAGGTGAGCAAAAGTACACGAGATGAATTAATGTTATGTAGCTCAACACCATAGATGGCTCAACACGATGGAATGTTAGAATATCATGCTGTTGATCTTGCTTACGGTCAACAGACCAATAGAATAGCAGTCTACAACTTTAACACTCAAGGGCATTTAATGTGATAGTGTAACGTTAGACCAAGTTAAACAGCGATGCGTTGCCTCAGTTTTAATTCATAAAATAAACTTACCTGTATGAGTAGTATTTAAGCACTTGCAAGTAGGCCTACTTCAGTAGAATGAATTGACTCATTCCTATTCCTGGAAATGCAGGCTGGGACTCGCGTGTGGCACTGAAATCAGTCCCTCGTTGCAATCGCGCCCGCGATTCCACGCCGAGATTGTGCCTTTAGCACAGGTAAATTAAATTCATTTAAAACAGTAAAGACTATGCAGTGTTATTTACATTAATCATTTCCTGGATCTGAATACTTACCTGAAATATGTCAAACACCCTTTATTTCATTTAAATCACCCTAAATGTTCTAGAATTAGGCTACTTTCCGAAAAGTGTTATTCAAATAATCTTAATTTGTCATATCACGATATATGACGTTAGTCGCAGAAAGATAACGCAATAACTATGGAATGAAATCCACTGTCCCTTTTTTTGCACAAAGAAAATCTGGTGCACGTGCATGAAGCTGAACACACAGGACATAGACGGAGACTTTAACTGCAGAAAGTAACACGTACAGGTAAATTTTTTATATATATATATATATATATACAGTATGTAAATGACATAGCCTTATTACCACACAGGACATAAATAATGATGTTTCTGCCTCTAATGTTACAAGGGAAGTCACTCGACACTATGCGCCATGCATACCCAAGTTACAAAGCTTGTCGTTCTTTCTGCTGTTAGACAACGAGTCAAACTCCGCTTTATGCGGATCATTACGACATGCTATGAATGTAACAATGCAAACGAGCACCGTTCCATCTCAAACAAATGCGTGCTACTGCACTGTACGGCTCTGCTGATGTATGTAAAGAGCAAAAGAGTATGATTATACACCCAACGACATCAAAATGCATAAAACGATGAAAATACTTATCACTGAGATGAGGTGGCTGTTGTAGTGACAACGAGAGAATGTTGAAGATTGCTTTGATGATAGCTAGGCCCTTTGATGATATTGCTGAAACGAAATTCGAAAATAGAATCTGCGGGTGGACCTGCACACTTCTGAAATTTGAGACGGTGAATACGATCACTCTCATAGTGCGACCGCTTCAATGAACGTTCAAAATGATAGGCTAACGTGAACTTAAATGACGCTGCAGCATTATATCCCATCTAAAATAAACGTTTTCACATTGTAGTACATCGGACTACCGCTAACATTGTCTATGTGAATATTTAGATAATCACAATTATAGGCCTGTACATGCGTCGTGAGGAACGTCAACTGCGAACTGAACGCCGGCGATGGTATCTGCGAAGAATTGACTCAGGTCTTCGTTCAGATTTTAATGGTTTACTGAATGTTCTTGTACAAATAAAATAAACTCCGTTCAAAAAACTGTGTAGCTCCGTCTTTCTTTCTTTCTCACAAAGGGGTGCCAAGGCAGTCCAATAATAAAACGGAGCAAACCATTACAGAATAAACATGGGGGTGTTTAACAAATATAGATATATATCCAAACACATAAAAATGTATCTTATTCATGCATTTCTAATTTTAATATTAAATTGAATTATTCAAATAATAGCTCTTATATGCCCAGCCCCTAATTGTATAGGCAGGCAAACTATATCAATTACCACTTAAAGTTATCTAGAAACATAAACCTTTAGAGTAAGAATCTTTGGAGTCACAACTGGAACTTCCAATCAAACTTAAGTCAGACAGCCTCCTGTAGAAGACATATTTTGGAGATGGGTCGATTCAACGTGCTGCTCTTTGTCTGAACACTGCGAACACATCCCTTAGAGTCAGGCATTGTCTTGATGATGCGGCCTATCATCCAGGAATTCCAAGGTGCGTTGGAATCCACAATCAGGACAATGTCTCCAATCTCAAAATTTCTTTTCAGACCATCGCCGACGTTCCTGCAGGAGAGATGAGTATTCCAGCGTCCACCGATGCCAGAAAAGATCTGCCAGGTATTGGATTTGTTTCCATCTACGCCTTGAATAGACATCGTCTTTCTTGAACACACCTGGAGGTAAGCTTACTTCTTTCCTCATCAGCAACAGATGGTTAGGGGTCAAGGCTTCGAGGTCATTAGGGTCATCAGACATTTTGGTAATTGGTCTGTCATTGATGATTGATTCCACCTCACACAATAGTGTATGTAGGCCATCATTGTCCAATACCTGCTGTCTCAGTGTGGAATTCAAGACCTTTCTCACTGTGCGAATCTGACGTTCCCAGACTCCACCATGGTGAGACGCTCCAGGAGTGTTGAATATCCACTGAATTTCCCTCTTTAGCATCTCTTCTTGAATCGTTGCCTGATTCAAATTCTGCAACGCTTCACGCAACTCCCTATCAGCTCCTTTGAAGTTTGTTCCATTATCGGAACGGATTACTGAGACATGACCTCTTCTACAAATGAATCGGCGTATAGCATTGACACACGCATCCGTGTCCAGAGACGGTGCGACTTCTAAATGAATGGCTCTAATGGTGAGGCAGGTAAAGAGCACACCATATCTCTTGACCATAGAGCGTCCTCTCCTCACCTCAAATGGTCCGAAGTAATCGACCCCAGTATTACTGAACGGTGGTTTGTCTGGTAGCAGCCTATCTTCTGGCAAATCTGCCATCTTTTGCACACCAGTCTTTGCACGCAATCGTCTGCGGACAAAACATGCACGAATTGTTCTTCTAACTGCAGAATTTGCTCTAGGAAGCCAGTATTTCTGTCTTATCTTTGCCAGGACATGGTTTCGTCCAGAGTGACCAATGTTTTGGTGGATATGTTCAAGAATTAGGGAGCATATACAGAGGTCTTTATGCAAGATAATGGGATGCTTTGATTCTTCAGGCATCGCCAATCTGCTCAATCTACCTCCCACTCTTAACACGCCATCCTCAAGGTAAGGATCCAATCGGTATATGCAGCTGTCTTTCTTGACATGCATCTTTCCTTGTTGCAGCATTTTTATTTCTTCCTGAAACTTCTGTTTCTGGCTGTAACGAATTAGATCCAGCTCAGCGTTCACCATATCCTCTATGGTAGGCATTCTTTCCTTAAAACCTCTTTTGTAGGTATCTGTACTACAATTTTTTGTATATTGGGATCTCTTTCTGTGTGACTGATCCTCATCTGTATCTCCTTCCTCTTGCAACTTAAATCCAGCAGGATTTCTTTGAGATGTGTTAGCCGTACAACGGCCCTCGAAGCTTGGTCCGCAGGATTATCTGCAGAGCTCACATATCTCCACTGAGACGGTTTTGAAGCTTCTCTAATTAACCCTCAGGGGTCTGAGGTTTTTTGGGACCCTGGAGAAGTTTTGACATGCCCTGACATTTGTGCTTTTTTCAGTTGTTCATAAACATATTAATGGAAAAAGTGTCATTACACTGTATTCAGCACAAACTAGGCTACAATAATATGTGAGGAACATGTATGTACATGTTTGTATTTTTGAAGGAATAACGTTTATGCGTGGTTATTGAAAAAACAAAAAACTTAAGTCACTGAAATAAAGCCAAAATATATATATTAAATCTTTGTTCACAAGACTTCTGGGTATTTGAGGTTGTAGACTAGAGTTTTTGCTTCAAAATGAGGTAAAATTATGCTGCCTGCTTGTTCATATAAAACAATAGAGAGATTTAAATTTTCTAAAACATCTTTGGTCAAGAAACACAGTATGCGTGGAGGCATGAATCCTCATGTATAATGGGTGATTCTCACCTGAGAAGACAAAAGAATCGCATAATAATGACCTGAAATGACTTGCATATTAATGAGGCCTTTCAGTCAGGTAGGCTGTGAAAAACCCTCTGTTGATCATGTCTCAAGCTCATCATAATGTAAATCAAACATACAGAAAAAACAGCAATACTGTGAAATATTATTACAATTTAAAATAATGGTATTCTATTATATTCTTTAAAATATAATGTATTTCTGTGATGCAAAGTGTCTGAACAATTATGTTACCTCTATGGCATTTCATATAGGCTTTTAGCTTAAAAGCATGCACATTTGGAGAAATATTGATGGATTCTCATGTTTATGTCAATTTTCTATACAGAGGAGTATTTATTCATTATTTATTGTCGTCACTGTGAACGCTGGATACTGTGTTTACAATTCATACTTGCAGCCGGAGGGCGCTCTGTGCACTTTTAGTCCACAAATGCCAATGCTAAAGAAGAATAGGCAATCCAGGAACTAACAGAGGCCAGAGATCGCTAACTATGGCTATTCAAAACACTTTTCAAGACAATAAATACATGATTGAGACGATGAATGCATGTATTGACTCAGAATTTGCGTCTGAATAGCGCTCCCTCCATGGGCGTGGCTGCATTAGCGGATAATGAGCTGAATCACGGATTTCTGACATGGCTCTCTTTTCATACAGATTACATAAACACAGAATGTTTGTTTTCGATTTGACTTACACGATTTAAAACCTGACATTTCAACGTTTAGACATAAGTCTAATTTTTTTGTCATTAGTATTCACTAAGTTACAGTTCATTTTCTGAGAACTATCAGATTGGACTTCGTTCAGACGAGACGAGAGATCATGCATCATGTTAGTTTTCTTTATTTTACAAAAAGCACAACATTTTGTTTTTACTCTGAGTGTACACAAATAAAAGAAGATATTCCACAGATTAAAATGGTGTATAAATCTTAATTGTATGTGCAACATTAACGGAGTATTTTGAGTCACTTTCACACTGGTAAGAAAAAAACGCGGTGGTATCGCCGGCGATACCCTCAGACCTCAGAGTGTTAATGAGACTCGGTTTGCAACAAAGGTCTTGAATCTTGTAGAGTCGTTCTCGATATATCTCAGCACTGTGGTGCTATCAGTCCAAAAGTTAGACTCCTCAAGATCAATTTGAAGTTCCCATCTCAGCATCCTATCCATTTTGACTGCGATGGTGGCTGCTGTCACCATCTGGACAACACCCCGATAAGCGTGTTGGTGAGGTTAGGCCCTTGAAGTAACTACCCATTCAAAGAAAATCCTCGGTAAGATGCATTACAGTCGAAGACGACACAGATTTTCTTCTTCTTCTGATGATAAACCCCGTGGTGAGGAATGTACCACACCTTTCCATCACCACGGTGCAAATTCTCATCAGGTACTTTCTCAGCATACCCTTTATCAATGATGTTGTTCATAAATCTGGTGTAGTCCTCATGAAACTCAAGATTCCTTTTGAGTCTTATCTGAAGGCTCTTGAGACGCTGTTCCGCTACATCCCGGTTGTTCGGCATCTTGATCTTGTCATCTTTCAAAGGCAATCTCATGCAGTAGTGACCATCCAGAAGCTTAGTAGACTTGGTCACAGACTTCATGAACTGTCGGTCTTCTTGAGACATTTCAGGATTATCATCATAACGATGTTCAGGAAAATCAAGATTAAACTGCTTCATCAGCAAATCTTCAATCTTCTCCACAGATATACGATTCACTGTATAGCTCTGTATACCAGATTTTCTTGTCTTGATGCTCTCTTCTCTAGGTCCATTGACTATCCAGCCAAGAACTGTCTTCACCGCATAAGGCCCATTATTTCTGCTGTTTATCACTTTCCATGGTTCCATGGCCTTATGAGCGTTCACTCCAATAAGTAGCCCTACTGCAGCCTCAATATGTGGAAGACGAACTTCACGCAGGTAAGGCCATTTCTCAATATCCTCATGTTTAGGAATGTTTTCTTCTTTCACAGGCAAGTGTTGCTGAGTCAAGACATTGGGTGTTCTCTTCTACACCACACACTTCTAAGTCAGACAACAAGTATCCATGCACCTTTCTTTGTTGACCCATAGTACAAAGTAGAAAATCAGTCTTCTTGCCCTGTATGTTCAGTTGATGCATGAGATCTTCTGTGCAAAAGGTGGTTGTGCTCCCTGGGTCTAGGAAAGCATAAGTCTCTACTGATTTTTCACTCTTCTTTGATTTCACTTTTACAGGTATAATTGAGAGGATGATCTTGGTTATCTTCTTTCTTGACGATATGTAGGACACCTGGATGTTTTAGTGAGCAATCTGGACATGATATTCTCTTCTTACAATCTTTACTCATATGTCCTTGTGTTAGACAGCCAAAGCACAGACCTTTACTTTTAAGAAACTGAATTCTGTCCTTGTATTCCTGCTCCTTGAGCTTAACACAGGAATCCAGTTTGTGTTCCTTGCTACAGAACAGCCCTTTGGACTGCAGAATCAGATTTCTCTGTGTTCTCTTTCTTTTGTAGTGAGTATTCTGCTTTGTCCTTGGCAGCCGGTGAGACATTTGTGGCAAAGATACTACCTTTGAAACCAGTCCTCTTTGAGTTCTTTCCCTCTGGCAAACTGGACTTTCCTTTTCTATCCACCTTAACATCTTGGATATCTCCAAAGAGTGGGTCATTCAAAACTTGAGCATTTAAGTCAATAAAGTTGACCAAATCTTCAAATGTGGCTCTTCTTCCATTTCGTTGCTGGATATCAAAGGCTGTGTTTCTCCAACGTTCTCTGAATCTGAAGGGAAGTTTTGAAATCTCAGTTCTCATGTTTGTTGGATTGTTCATCTCATCCATAAATTCGACATCTGCCATGGTATTTCTACATCCAATAAGGAATAAGGCGTATGTCTTCATTCCCTTGCTGTCTTCTGCTTTGATTTGTGGCCATTGTAGAGCTTTCTCAAGGTAAGCTGTAGCTATCTTCAGCTCATTGCCATAATGCTTTAGAAGTAGACGCTTAGCTTCTTTATATCCCTTAGCAGGACTCATATGTTCAATAGCTGCAAACAAGAGCTTGTGGTTCACCACTTGTGAACTGTTCAAGATAGTATAACCTGTCTTGTGGATTATTAGTCTTGTTTTCAATCGCGTGCTCAGATGCCCTTATGAAAGAAATATAGGCAAGAGGATCTCCAGAAAATATTGGTACATCCCGTTGAGGTAACTGGGATAAGCTCTGCTGCTTTACCAACAATTCAGTTATTTCGTTTTGGCGTTGCATCACTTTGAACAAATATCTGCCATCATCAGTTGACTGTTGAGTGTTACCATGAGTGGTTTGTTGAGATGGTCTCTGGATAGATCTGCAATTCTGGGTGCTTGACATAGGCTCAGACTTTATATACAAGTTAGATACTGACTGAACTTGTCGTTCCTTTCAGCCTTTGAATGAATCACCAGCTTGTGACCCAGTCTGTGACCTGTAATAATCATTCATGCCATCTTGACCATCTTCATAGTCTTTTAACACTTTGAGTTCAGCATTTGATGCAGCAATTTCTGTGTCCAGCTCAAGCTGTTCCCTTTTTGGGAAATGGAGTTGGATTTGGCAGGTAGGACACCTGAGGGGCAGCCGCCTGTTTCACCTTTTGTGGTACCCTCTGAGTCTTCTCGAAGGGTAGAGCAAGTTTTTGATATTGGTAAGCATATTAAAATGGTTCCTCCCTTCTCTGAAAAAGAGGTAGAGAAGTATTTCTCCCACTTTGAGAGAGTTGCTACTTCATTGAAGTGGCCAAAAGACGTTTGGACATTGCTTTTACAGTGTGTGCTTACAGGTAAGGCTCAAGAGGTTTATTCATCACTCAGTTTAGAACAGAGTGCTGTGTATGATACAGTTAAAGCTTCTATCCTTCATGCTTATGAGCTAGTACCTGAAGCATATCGTCAACGTTTACGAAATTACACCAAAAGCGACAGGCAGACGTTTGTAGAGTTTGCTCGGGAAAAGGAGAACATGTTTGTTAGGTGGTGTGCTTCCAAGCAAGTTGAGACTAAAGAGCAGCTTAGGGACTTGATTCTCTTAGAGGAGTTTAAAATTGTGTCCCAGCAGTTCTGGCTACTTACTTAAATGAACAAAAGGTTTCCAAATTGTTTGATGCAGCTGTAATGGCTGATGAGTTTGCTTTAACCCATAAAGGGTTATATGGAAACCGTGACCTAAGAAGAAATTATCAGGGTCATAGTAAACCTGTTGTAGCAGGATCTGACTGTTCCAACTTCCTCTAGCAAGCTTAGTGCTGTTTCTTCCAAGGCAAATATCATCTGCTTTTATTGTAAGAAACCAGGGCATAAGATATCTGAGTGTTTTGTTCTTGGTAAGAAAGCGAAGTCAACCAAGCCAGTTGGATTGACTGCTGCATGCCATTTTCCTGTACAAAAAAGTGATGAGAGTTTTGAGTTTCAATCTTTGGAGTCGAGAGACTTGGGAGATTGTGATTATGTAACAGATTATGCTCCTTTTCTTACAACAGGAGTTGTGTCTCTACCAGGGCAAGAAAGTGGTGTTCCTGTGAGTATCCTTAGAGATACTGGAGCCTCGCAGTCATTGCTACTTGAGGGAATTTTACCTCTCTCTGACCAGACTACTACAGGAGCTCATGTGCTGGTAAGAGGAGTTGAAATGGGTTGTACTGTTGTTCCCCTACATAGCATTGAGATAAAATCACCTTTAGTGTCTGGTCGGGTAGTGGTAGGTGTGTGGCCCTATTTGCCAATTGAAGGGGTTTCCTTCATTTTAGGCAATGATTTGACTGGTGTCAGAGTCACTCCTAATCCTCAAGTTATTGAGGTGCCTGTGTCAAGCGGGAGCTCTGATCTGTCTCAGTCTTTTCCTAATGTTTTCCCAGTATGTGCAGTGACCCGGACTATGGCTAAACAGACTTTTAAATCCACAAATGAAAGAGGTGCAGATTTTAATTTTGATCTGGCTGATACCTTTTTGAGGGAGTCTGGTGGGAAGGAGGTAGATAAGGATGTGCCCATTGAATTTCCCATAGTGATGGGTAAGGAAGAGCTAGAAACATCCCAGGAAATTCCTCGTAAAGAGTCTTTAATTACCAGAGATCAACTCATTTTAGAGCAGAGTAAAGATTCTTCTTTATCTTCTCTGTTTGAGGAAATGGGCACTGAACAAGAGGTAAATGAGCTGTCATCTGGTTATTTTCAGAAGGATGGGGTCCTAATGCGAAAATGGCACCCACAATCATTATCCAGACAAGATGAGTGGAGCAATGTCTTTCAGATTGTGGTACCTCAGGTTTTTCGTGCAGAGATTCTCAAGTTAGCACATGATTGTAGCATGGCAGGACATCTTGGTGTGAATAAGACATATAATCATATATTGCAAAATTTCTATTGGCCTGGTTTAAAAAAAAGATGTAGTAGCTTATTGCAGGACCTGTCATGTTTGCCAGGTAGCTGGTAAACCAAACCAGACTATACCCATTGCTCCTTTGCATCCTATTCCAGCTTTTGAGGAGCCATTTGGTAGAGTTTGTTGGTCCTTTGCCTAAAACCAAACATGGCAACCAATATTTGCAACTGTTATGTGTGCTTCTACTCGCTTTCCAGAGGCCATTCCTTTAAGGAAGATAACAGCTCCTGTAGTAGTGCAGGCCTTGTTGAAGTTTTTTTTTCAATTTTCGGGCTTCCTAAGACTGTTCAGTCCGATCAAGGATCCAATTTTATGTCTAGGATTTTTAAGCAGGTGCTGGATCAGTTAGGAATTTTGCATTGCCATTCTAGTGCCTACCACCCAGAGTCCCAAGGGGCTCTTGAGAGGTTTCACCAAACCTTAAAAGCAATGTTAAAAACCTACTGTCTTGAGGATGAAGGAGTACATCTCATGCTTTTTGCAACCAGAGAAGCTGTGCAGGATTCTCTGGGGTTTAGCCCTGCTCAATTGGTCTTTGGGCATAATGTCCGTGGCCCTTTGAAGTTGTTGAAGGAGAAGTGGCTGGCTGAAGCAACAGATTCTTCCAACTTACTGGACTATGTTAGCCACTTCCGATATCGACTTAGTAAAGCCTGTGAAATTGCTCGTTCTAATCTCGCTGGCTCACAGAAAAGGATGAAGGCGTGGTATGATAAGCGGGCTAAAAAGCTATCTTTTTCAGTAGGAGATCAAGTTTTGGCTTTGCTTCCTGTCCATGGTTCTTCGTTGCAGGCACGTTTTTCAGGGCCTTACACAGTAGAACGCAAGGTTAGTGATCTTGACTACGTCATTTCTACTCCAGGTAGACGAAAGAGAAATCGTCTCTGTCATATTAATATGCTGAAGGAGTATTTTGTTAGAGAGGGTAGTTCTGATTTAACTAAGAATGTGGTGTTACCTTGTGCTTCAGTTATTTCAGAGGAACTCTGTGAAGTGGTGGTTCCTGCACCCCGATTGAATAATTCTGAAATTCTTTTTAATCTTGAGGCTCAGCTTTCTTATTTACCTCAGGTTGAAAGGTCTGTTCTCGAAGAGCTGATTAGTTCCTATGTTCCCTTGTTTCCAGATGTGCCTAGCCAAACTAATCTTGTTGTGCATGATATTGATGTTTCAGGAGCTGCTCCCGTGAAGCAACATCCCTACCGGGTTGGTCCTGAAAAGCGTGCACTGTTGAGTAAGGAAGTTGCCTATATGGTTGAACATGGAATTGCCGTACCAAGCCAAAGTGCCTGGAGTTCTCCTTGTATTTTGGTGCCAAAGTCTGATGGGTCCATGAGGTTCTGTACAGATTTTCGTAAGGTTAATGCTTAAACCAAAGTAGATTCTTATCCTTTGCCCCGATTGGATGACTGCATTGACCGTGTAGGATCTGCCAGGTATGTAACCAAGTTAGACCTTTTAAAAGGTTACTGGCAGGTTCCCCTCTCTGACAGAGCCAAAGAGATTTCAGCGTTTGTGACTCCAGATGGGTTATGGGAATACCGGGTTATGGCTTTTGGAATGCAAAATGCCGCATCTACCTTTCAGAGGTTAGTTAACCAAGTGATATCTGGGTTAGACAATTGTGAAGCATATCTACACGATATTGTGGTGTATAGTCCTGACTGGAGTAGTCATGTAGCTCAGCTTAAAGCTCTTTTAGACCGTTTGTTGGCTGCTAACCTGACTGTTAACCTAGCCAAGTGTGAGTTTGCCAAGGCTACCATTACCTATTTGGGCAAAATTGTGGGGCAGGGTCAAGTTCGGACTGTGAGGGCTAAAGTTGAAGCTATAGATTGTTTCCCTGTTCCTCAGTCTCGTAAGGATCTAAGGAGGTTTTTGGGTATGACTGGCTATTATCGTGCCTTTTGTCCCAATTTTGCTACTGTAGTGAATCCTCTTACAGATTTGTTAAAGGTCCCGTTCTTCGTGATCTCATGTTTCAAACTTTAGTTAGTGTGTAATGTTGTTGTTAGAGTATAAATAAAATCTGTAAAATTTTAAAGCTCAAAGTTCAATGCCAAGCGAGATATTTTATTTAACAGAAGTCGCCTACATCGAACGGCCAGTTTGGACTACATCCCTCTACTTCCTTCTTTAATGACGTCACTAAAACAGTTTTTTGACTAACCTCCGCCCACAGGAATACATAAGAGTTGCGTTTGTAGAGTGTGTTTGTCGCCATGTCGTCGAAACGCTGTTATTTTCATCCCGCAGTCCAATCACCGGGTCTGATTCCGGCTCAAATTGATAGGGTAAAATTAAAGACATGTTTACAATAACACTGAGCGTGCATCTCCACGTTATGGTAAGAGGCGTGACCTTTCCGGGCAAGGTTCGCTAAGCTGCTGTCGAATCACAACACAGGAACCGCTGGCACAATCAGAACTCGTTACGTATTTCTGAAGGAGGGACTTCATAGAACAAGGAAGTCATCAGCCCGTTTTTATGACAGTGGAAACAGCGGTATACAGATAAGTAAATTATGTGAAAAATACTGTTTTTTTACACGCGAAACATGAACACATGTTATATTGCACACTATTAACACAATCAAAGCTTCAAAAAAAACACGAAAAACGGGACCTTTAAGTCCAAAAACTGACTTTGTGTGGACAAATAGTTGCCAGCAGGCATTTGATAATGCCAAGGCCCTGTTGGCCAATGCCCCCATCTTGGCAGCGCCGAATTTCGAAAAGGCTTTCAAACTGGCAGTAGATGCAAGTGAGACTGATGCAGGAGCCGTTCTTCTGCAGGATGACAATCAAGGTATTGAACATCCAGTTTGCTTCTTTTCTAAAAAGTTTAATTTCCATCAAAGAAGCTATTCGGTAATTGAGAAGGAGGCTTTGGCGTTAATCTTGGCAATTCAGCATTTCGAGGTTTATTTGAGTAGTGGCAACCCAATTGAAGTGATGACTGATCATAATCCATTAGTCTTTTTGCAGCGGAGTTGCAACACGAACCAGCGTTTGATGAGATGGAGTCTGTTTTTGCAGTCTTATCCTTTACAAATTCATCACATTAAAGGAAAGGAGAATGTTTTAGCTGATGCGCTGTCTCGTGGGTAATATCGTACTATGCTCCTGCCTTTTGTTTTTTTCAACAGTTTCTACCTGTGGATTTGTTTTTTGTAAACATGATACTTTAGGAGGTGTCAATTTTGATAAGTAGGTATATATATATTTGCTATATACATTGATTTATTACTTTTTTTTGTTTTGACTCTTTAATATAACGTGTTAAATTTGAGATTATTTAACGTTTTGTGGGTGGAGGTGTTACAGCCCTGCCCCTTTTTCCTTTATTTTTTTTGTCGAGAGATTGCAGGGACAGAGGCTCCTCTTTGATGGGCGGGACTCCAGTGCTGATTATGGGCTGCACCTGTGGCACTCCTATTTAAGAGGCTTATGGATTTGAGCTCGCTCTCTCTCATTTTTGTTTCTGTGTCTTTGGCTACGTTCACACTGCAGGGCTTAATGCTCAATTCCGATTTTTTGAAAAAATTTGATTTTTTTGCAAGGCCGTTCACATTTTCAATTAAATGCGACCTTTTGTGATCTCCTGTGTGAACGTGAAATGACCCAGAAGTGACCCGCATGCGCAGAAGAGTACGCAACGGTCAACGACGTCACTCGTTGTTTGCGGAAGTAGCTAACGTTAAACATGGATGTCAACAACAGTGTAGTCAACAGCGGAGCTCTTTTTGCAATATTAAAGTTATTTTCCCAACGGAGCCAGCACAATTACAATCTTCTCGTCTGTAACCACGCTCGGCCATTTCGCTGGAAATGTTTTCGTAAACCGCCCGGTTCCGATAAGAGCCCTCGAGTTTGGCCTGAATAGAGCTGTCACCCCAAATATTAATTAAATCTGTGACCTCGCTTCCCTTCCATTGACTGGTCTCAGCAGCATCGTCCGCCATGGTTGTTGTTTATCTTCTCGTTCCCGCCTACTTCAACGCACAATTATGACGTTTGTAGCGTATCAATGACGTACGGGTCGGATACATGTGGCCTGGCCGTTCAGACGGAGGTCGCATTTCAAAAGATCGGATACGTATCGGATTCAGGACCACATACCCAAGTGGCCTGGGTCACATTTGAAAAGATCGGATCTGTGTCGTTCAGACTGTCATGAAAAGATCAGATACAGGTCGCATAGGGGCAAAAAAATCGGAATTGGGTCGTTTCAGCCTGCAGTGTGAACGTAGCCTTTGTTTGAAGAGTGGGTTGATATTTTGGTGTTCCCATTTGTTTCCACAACTCCACAAACCCCATTTCCAACAGTTATTTGATTTGTTTCTTTTATTATTCTTTAACATTTTGACCCTAGACATTATTTGATTAACCTGAAATAAATTTATATTTTCTTTATTGAAACTTATGTTGTCAAGTGTCCTCTTTATGTTGTGATTTTGAGCCGGGTCGTAACACCTTCAATCTCAACTCTTCAGCTTCTAATTCTTGCCTCTTTTTTAAAGCAGATACCCGGGCTAAAAGTGCTGCACGCTTAGCTTCTGCCTTGACACGAGCAGAACTGGTTGAAGAAGCCACAGAACTACTTGTCACAGATCCACTTTCCCTTCTATGATGAGGAGCCATCACTTCTGACACACTATCACTTGGTTTAACACCATCATCATCTTCATCTTGAGGTTCATGCTCATCAGACTCATTTCTTTTATTTGTGGTTGAAATCCATTTTTTTTACATTCATTGTAAACTGCTGGAAATGTTCAATCTTGGGTTGAAACCAGTTAATCTCATCTTCTTTCCCATCTTCATCGGACAACAGGAGTAACATTTCAGCATTCAACTCCTCAAACTGACATAAGATCTGGCAGAAGACATTCAGTTCAGTCTTCACATCTTCTTTATCTTGCATTAATCTGTCAATTTCATTCGTTTTGCGTGTTAATTGTGCCAATTTCCCTTGTCTCTCATTCTTAAGTCGATTCATTTTCTCTTCAGCCGCCTTTGCAGTAGGCTTTGGCGCCCTCTTGTGGCCATTACCAGGCACATTCGCATGCACAGAATCATCCACCATTCTGCTAAATTAGAAAGCCGATCTCCACGCAAACCATCGCGTTAAAATGAAGCTGCTGCAATAATTTGTAGTCGTCTTAATATTCACAATCTTCACTTGTGAAAAGACTGCAATCACAGTACCTTAAGTCCTTTTGTACCGTCCTTCTAATATTCGCTGAGGTTCACCTAACGTCCTTCAATGATTCCAAGCAGCGTTTGTCGCGAGCCGCCCTCAGCTTCCTTCATGAGCAGTTTTTTGACTTATGTAGTAGCAATAATCTTCGTTGTTCTTGGACAAAGAATTGACTCGGGTCTTCGTTCAGATTTCAGTGGTTTACTGAATGTTCTTGTACAATAAACAGAAATAAAATAAACTCAGTTCAAAAAACTGTGTAGCTCCGTCTTTCTTTCTTTCTCACAAAGGGGCGCCAAAAACAAAGGGCACCAAGGCAGTCCAATAATAAAACGGAACAAACCATTGCAGAATAAACATGGGGGTGTTTAACAAATATACATATATATCCAAACACATAAAAATGTATCTTATTCATGCATTTCTAACTTTAATATTAAATTGAATTATTCAAATAATGGCTCTTATAACATCAATTGAGTGTTTGAAATAGCATTTTTATTAGCATTGGATTATAAATATACTTTATTACGGAAATACCTTAGAAGGCTTGAAGAAAACATATAAACCATGTATTGTTGCAGTCCTCCGTTTATTTTATTCATGTTTAATGAATCAAAGCGTTTCTACCTTCTTTTTATTCAGTCACAGCGATAGCATGATGCCCACTGAGGATCAGCGTTTGTTATATCATGTATATTTGGATTATTTGGAGTATCTGCTCAAGGGTGCCCTCCGGCGCCCAGTAATTTCACTCAATCCTATTCAGGGTAAAAATAGGAAAAATAATTCCTCTCTCTAAAGAACTTTGAGGAAAACACATAATTAATATGTTTTCTCTAATGTACATAAGTGTACAGGGTTTTTGTCCCCCACAGTTGATGCATAAGAGGCACGTAGTTCATATTAAATACATTTTTATCCTAATAATATAATATAAATCCTTAGACCTTTCTAATGATTTATAGACGAGTGTTGCTCATCAAAGTTTAGAGCAGCGTAAACACTCGAGATCCACATAACAATGCTTAGATCAAAGATGAAAAAGATTTTGTCCATTTATTAGCTGTAGTGGCATACCGAAAGTTTTCAGGCAAGCCAAGAACGCAGCGTTCACGGCAGTCACGTGAAGTTAACAAGTTCCTTTATAAGTGTCTGCTAAGTAAACATACTACAAATGTAAATGTGCGTCGATGCTTACCAGAATGTTGTCAAAATGATCTCAAACATTAATATCTTTTGGTAAATAATCCATTGTTTTGCTTGCGTCCGCTCCAAACCACTCAAACATGGCGGATTCACCCACTAGCACAGGTACGAGACCCCTCCCCCGCGCGCATGAACATGAATGAATCACCTGAGCACGCAGTGAAGCGTGTTTAAAATACATGAAAGCGTATAAAATAATGAATTGCTACATTACTTATAAATAGATTTGATATTATACATATTAGAGAATGTTCTCTCTTATATGGCACTTTTATTATATTAGGTTTTACCGCAGATATGTTGTTATTGACAAATTCGCTACATTAAACGTGTAACGTTAGTTAATTCAGTCAATTTTAAGACAATTTTAATTATTGCTAATGTAACCATCTGTGAGTGAACATAAGCCGAGTCACTGCCAGAAGTGGCAAAGATCTCTATAGCCAGAGTTGGGCCAGTTACAGTGAACAGGAATCGGCCCGGTGCTTTACAGCCGTAACAAATATACATGTCCCAGAGCGAGCTGCGGGCCACAATCGGCCTGGTTAACATGCGCCGATGCCGATTCTGAGCCGCAGGCGCCACGGGGCAGCCAAGCTCGGGCCGATTACTACATGCTATCTGGGAGGGGCTGGGAGGAGTCAAGGGATGAGGCGGAAGACCTGTTTTGGGGAAAGTTCTGGAATAAAAGAATGGCAAGTTGTAACACGTTCAATGGGCCTGATCTGTTTTTGACTAATAACTCGACACCCCAAAATGGCGGAAACACAGGGCCACTGCTGGGCGCCGATGTTTCAATGGAACGTTCTATTGACTGTCGCTTCTTGTTAGTGTATATTCTTTGCTTGCAGTAACCCGGGTTGCGTCAACAGACGATGATCGTGTATTGACGATAGACAGAGATATTGTAAAAAGCATCAAATCTTGGCAATATTAAGAGGGGTTGGCATTTCTAATTAATGTAGGCCTGTTACATTACTATTAGGTTAGGCTACTTTCTTTCGTTATTAAATTAATATTATAATAACTTTGCCCCGCAATAATTTCATAGAGCATCACCGCATAACTGACGTGCTCTGAGGATAATATACGATTAGTCTATTTGTTATCTTTGAAAATGATTTGAAATTTGATTGAAATTCGTCTCTGAGAGAATATGCTCCATTAATGCAGCATCAGACAGCTCCGTCACTTTTACTTTCACTTTCTGTAGTGAAATTATTTAACACTGACCAAAGCTGAGACTTTTTCACCGGCATAACTCTTGCGCAAAGTTTGCACATTGCTTCTTTTGTGATATCCATTGGCTCCCCTTCTTGTTTTAAAACGGAAAGATTTCCAATATTGTGACAAGGGGATACAGCTACGCCACTGCCTGTTGGCATACATCTTTACAACTAAAGACGTGAATGTGAATTTGCGCACTGCGTAATGCGTGTCAACATTACACTGTGCATGTGCCCCAGAGACTTCTGTATAGGATTGAGAGAGTAGTCCGATTCAAGCGTTTAAATGGTAATTTTTTGCTGTTGGATCGGATTAGAAAAGGGATAAACCACCCCTTTCAATCCGATCGAAATTTCATTCAGATCGAGCTCAGTCGGATCGATTAAGGCATTTACATGAACATTTTTCAATCCGATTGAGCCGTCAATCGATTTACAAATGGACTATTTGGGTGCATGTAAACGTAGCCAGTTAGTCTGGCTATCACCAGACCAAGCTCAATTTAAAATTGAACATTGGTCTGGGGAGTCTTTATGTATTTCACAAGAGGCGTGATCAACGAGCATTAGTCACGCAATTGGATAGTCCTTCAACCAATCAGATCAACGATCCGGGTGACGTACTTTGCAGAGCGATGCGAAAACTCTAGACAGGTTTACCGTGTGTCTCAATCAGCTCCCTAGTTCAGTAGTCAGGGCACTGATCAGGGAATCAGCCACATTCACTTTCATGATATACTGATTCACGACCTAGGGAACTAGGAGCTGATTGAGACGCAGGGTTAGTTTGTATTGGTTTGTAGCATTGATCCGCGGTTTGCAGAAGCAGCAATGGCATCGAGCGATTTTTGCAGGTTGTGCAAAAAAACATGAAAGTGATCGGTATTTACACCCACTCGAGCAATTTGTTTGCTAACTAAAGAAGTCATTCAGCATCGTCGAGAGGTTAAAAGGCGACTCTGATACTGTTCTGGTTCAGTGTAAATGAACGCGGAATATAACCGCCCTAAACTACGTCATTGTCATGACAACCAACAAGAATTCCAGTCAGCTCAGGCGGCGTGAGATTCAAGAAGCAGGGAGACGAAACATATAGAGCAAATAATAAAAATATTGTCTAACATCAAGGGGCATTGAAGTAAAAGAGTCCTGTACTCACATCGTGAAGCAAATCATTGTGTGTCATTAATCGCTGTTTGTAATCTTCCTATGAAGAGACTGTCGGATCAACGCTCTGCTACATTTCTCTCAGATAAGGTAAATGCTTAACACAATCGGCTGTGATTGTGCATTGTTATTTTGGAGTGACGGGTAGATCAGATAGAGTTTGAAAGCTGCTTGCCGTCGCTTCTCTATCGTCATCGTGTTATACCCGCCAATAGCGAGCAAGGTGGATAAGCCAGTCTGTGATTGGTTCCCGCAAAAGTGTAACAGGAGCAGTAGAAATGAATGCACGGGTTTCCAGACTGAGTTGCCGAGCGAAATCAAATCGCCGGCAGATCAGGCTGGGTTTACCCAGACTAGTAGCCAGTGTAACATTCAACAATTAACCCCTGTCCACATTACAACAAAACAATTTTGCAGAGTGGACAGAGCCTTTGTCCATTATCAAGATGCTTTTTTGTATAATTAATATATGTCAGTGCTGTCTGTCTCTTCAGTGTTTGTCTCTTTTTACCTGTAATATCAGAGATGTCATGTGAGGGTGTTTTGAAGACAGACAGTGATTCTCAAGTCCTTTTGAGAGAACGTTATAACATGTTTAGGTTCTGAAGAAAACTCCTCCTCTACAGTCTTCTATGAATAAAACAGAACTCAAAGGAGTTTCATAACTTCTGCTCAAGACAAGTTCAGTGGAGGAACAAGAAACATCTACATCGTCATTATTCATGGTTAGTAAATACTACTTCAAGTGTTTTGTGGCTGTCAAAACATTTGGTGACTCAACAGAATTTCATTAAGTTTAGAGAAAACATGTTACAATGTTTATATGGTACAGTGTCTGGTGGCGAGTGTTATTATTAGTGCTTGACACATTTCATGATTTCAGTTCATAATCTTGATATTTGATTCTGATCTTGATTTAATATCGATTCATTTGGATAAATATCATAAATGTTAATTTTCTCAAGGAAAAAAATCTCTCAACTTATGCTATAAACATACAGGGAGCCTGTCAGCTGGTATTATTATTAAAGGTTAAAATCATAAATTCTAAGTAATATAATGTGGTTTTACATTTACGTTTACATTTAATCATTTAGCAGACGCTTTTCTCCAAAGCGACTTACAAATGAGAATCAATCAAATCAACATGAGAACAACAGTATGTAAGTGCTCCGTGAAGTCACAGTTACGTCAGTAAAGTGCTCGTAGCAAGGATTTTTTTTTTAATAAATACACAAATAGATGGAGGAGTAGAAATCGAGGTAAGTGCTACTATTACTGGGTCAAGTGCTGATGAAAAAGATACGTCTTTAGCATTTTTTTGAAAATGGCTAAAGACTCAGCTGCTTGGACAGAGCGTGGCAGATCATTCCACCAGCCAGGAACCACAAAGAAGGTCTGCGAGAGCGATTTTGTGCCCCTTTGTGATGGCACAACAAGGCACCATTCACTTGCAGAATGCAAGTTTCATGCAAGTTTCTGGAGGGCACATAAGTCTGAAGTAGAAAATTTAGGTATAGCGGTCGTTCTGTAGGCAAACATCAGAGCCTTGAATTGGATGCGAGCAGCTATTGGCAGCCAATGCAGGCTGATGATGAGAGGAGTGACGTGCGCTCTCTTCGGCTCGTTGAAGACCAGTCTTGCTGCAGCATTCTGGATCAGTTGTAGAGGCTTGACAGTGCATGCTGGAAGGCCAGCCAAGAGAGCATTACAATAGTCCAGTCTGGATAGAACAAGAGCTTGGACAAGAATTTGTGTGGAATGCTCCTATAGGAAGGGTCAAGTCTTCCTAATGTTGTATAAGGCAAATCTGCAGGACCGGGACGTTGTAGCAACATGATCTGTGAAGCTTAAACAATCATCCATCACCACTCCAAGGTTCCTGGTTGTCCTGGAAGGAGTAATTGTTGACGACCCAAGTTGAATTGAAAGGTTATGATGAAGTGTTGGGTTGGCACAGACCACAAGCAGTTCCGTTTTTGCAACGTTGAGTTGAAGATGGTGGTCCTTAATCCAGGCAGAAATGGCTGTCAGACAGGCTGCGATGTGACCAGCAACCATCGGATCATCTGGTTGGAATGAGAGGTAGAGTTGTGTGTCATCAGCAGTGATAGGAAAAAACGATGATCCTGAATGAAAGATCTTAGTGATGACATGTAGATGGAGAAGAGAAGTGATCCAAGCACTGAGCCCTGAGGTACCCCAGTAGCGACATGATGTGACTTGGACACCTCACCTCTCCAAGATACCCTGATGGACCACTGGAGTGTGGTTCCCGAGATGCCCTTCAACATGAGTGTTGACAGGAGGATCTGGTGGTTATCTGTGTCAAAAGCAGCAGAGAGATCCAGCAAGATGAGTACTGATGATTTTGAAGTTGCTCATGCCAGTCTCAGGGCTTCAGTGACTGAGAGCAGGGCAGTCTCAGTTGAGTGGCCACTCTTGAAGCCAGACTGGTTGTTGTCAAGGAGGTTGTTCTGTGTGAGATAAGTAGACAGTTGGTTGAATACAACTCTCTCTCAAGTGTCTTTGCAATTAAACGACGAAGGGATACCGGTCTGTAGTTTTCTAAAAGTGCTGGATTCAGAGTGGGTTAAGCAGCGGTGTAATCCTAGCCTGCTTAAAAGCTGTGGGAAATGTTCCAGTGTGAAGGGAAGAATTAATAATGTGAGGGAGTGCAGGTACAATTGAGGAGGAGATAGCCTGAGGAAGATGAGTGGGAATAGGGTCAAGTGGACAGGTAGTAGGGTGATTGGAAAGGATGAGTTTTGAAACATCTGTCTCAGATAGCATGGAGAAGGAGGGGAGAATTTGTGTGTTTTCCATTGAGATGTTATTGTCAGTGTGTGGTGTGGAGAATTGGCTGCTGATGGTTGTTATTTTATGTGTGAAAAATGTGGCATCAAAAAGTCATCAGCTGTAAGAGTTGATGTGGGAGGGAGGGGAGGAGGGCAAAGAAGAGCAGAGAAGGTTTTGAAAAGTGTGTAGAAATCAGTAGAATTGTTAATTTTATTGTGATAGTATGTGGTTTTAGCATTGGAGACATTAGTAGAGAAAGAAGAAAGGAGTAACTGATATAAGCTAAGGTCAGTAGGATCTTTAGATTTGTGCCACTTCCTCTCTGCAGCCCTGAGTCTAGACCGATGCTCATGGAGATCTTCAGAGAGCCAGGGGGCAGAGGGGGTGGCAGGGGCTGGTCTGGATGAAAGGGGGCAGAAGTCATCTAAGCAAGACGTTAGAGTGGTGCAAAGAGTGTCAGTAGCATTGTTAGTGTCCAGTGATGAGAACATGTTAGGGGGAGGAAGTGTGGATGAGACCAAAGAGGATAGGTGGGATGGTGAGAGTGAGCGTAGGTTTCACCGAAAAGTAACATGTGGTGGAGTGTGTGTTGAGTTAGGGTCAGGTTGAGATTAAAATTGATGAGAAAGTTTTAATAATAATAACAACATTATAATGCATTATAATACTCCTCTCTAGGGTTCATTTTTCTAGCTAACTAACATGCTGGTCATGAAAAGGCTTTCCTGAGGTAAATGTAACGTTATGTGACATTATTTACAAGCTGTATTATTAACATCTTTCTGAGGTCGAAACACTGATTGATAGATTACATGAGACGTGATATATTTCAGTACGTTTTTCTGTATCATTCAACATATTTTCTGATGTTTGTTTATCCTGTTAACCATTACTAGCATCTGCAAAACCGCATTCTTCCATCTTAAAAATATATCTAAACTACGACATATTCTCTCAATGAAAAATGCAGAACAGTTAGTTCATGCGTTCATGACCTCAAGGCTAGATTACTGTAATGCTCTACTGGGTGGTTGTTCCTCCCGCTTGATAAATAAACTACAGCTCGTACAAAATGCAGCAGCTAGAGTTCTTACTAGAACTAGGAAGTATGACCATATTAGCCCAGTTCTGTCATCACTGCATTGGCTTCCTGTTAAACATCGTATAGATTTTAAAATCTTGCTAATTACTTACAAAGCACTAAATGGTTTAGCTCCCCAGTACCTGAGCGAGCTCTTAATGCATTATAGTCCTTCACGTTTATTGCGATCTCAGAATTCAGGCCAGCTGATAATACCTAGAATATCAAAATCAACCACAGGTGGTAGATCCTTCTCCTATTTGGCACACAAACTCTGGAACAATCTTCCTAGCATTGTTCGGGATGCAGACATACTCTGTCTGTTTAAATCTAGACTAAAAACACATCTCTTCAACCTGGCATACACATAACACATTATCAATTTATATTTTCAAATCCGTTAAAGGATTATTAGGCTGCATAAATTAGGTCAGCCGGAACCAGGAACATTTCCTATAACACCAGATGTACTTGTTACATCAGAAGAAGACTGGCATCTACGCTAATATTAGTCTTTCTGTTTATCCCGAGGTTTACCGTAGTCAACCGGATCCGGGCCGTATCCAGCTGAGACCAAGGACCTGCACCTTGACACGACCACAATGCAGCCCTGAAGTATCAGCAGAGATCGAGTCGACTAGATTATCCATTGTGAAGACATCATCAACACGATAGCCAGTGCCACAGTTCCTCAACAGACCAACCATACCGGCGTGATGAATACGATCCTCAACTGGACACGACCACAACGCAGCCCTGAAGTATCAGCAGAGATCGAGTCGACTAGATCATCCATTGTGAAGGCCTCATCAACACGATAGCCAGTGCCACAGTTCCTCAACAGACCAACCATACCGGCGTGATGAATACGATCCTCAATTGGACACGACCACAACGCAGCCCTGAAGTATCAGCAGAGATCGAGTCAACTAGATCATCCATTGTGAAGGCATCATCAACATGACAGCCAGTAGCACAGCTCCTTAACAAACCGTCCATACTGGCGTGATGAATACGATCCTCAACTGGATGGAACTGAAATAAATACTTTGATTGTTGCGATCCTATCAGACTTATGATAGCAACCTGATTCGTAACAAAGCACTGTTCGCCAGAGGAGAACTGGCCCCCCGACTAAGCCTGGTTTCTCGCAAGGTTTTTTTCTCCATTTTAACACCTATTTGCCACTTGTTTGCCACCTGATGTCACCTGTTGGAGTTTGGGTTCCTTGCCGCTGTCGCCTTTGGCTTGCTTAGTTGGGGACACTTGACATTTGACTTGACATTTGATATTCAACAGTATTCTTGACACTTATTCAACTGTGCTTTGATCTGCCTGCATTGACACTATTCTTTAAGAGCTGCTGTGCAGCAAAAATTATGTACCAGTTATCAATGTAAAGCTGCTTTGACACAATCTGCATTGTAAAAAGCACTATATAAATAAAGGTGACTTGACTTGACTTGATGCGCCAACGCACCAAAGCTCCTTTCTTTAAATTAGCTCAAATTTACTGTTAGATGTAATGTAATTACCTTGACAAACTATACATCATTAAAAAGATCTAAGTCTCAAGCTTCAATTTTTAATCTTTGTTTTACTCTCAATATCGTATAGTGACCGTTATTTGTTAATATGCGTCGTGAGTTATGAATATGAAAAACGGAGTCGTTACCTTTTTATTGAAATATGAGCATCAGCCTCAGCCATTGAGAAAAAAACTCCTGTGAGATTGTCATGAAAAAACTCAACAAAATAACACATCAGGTGACAAACAGGTGGCAAATAGGTGTTAAAATGGAGAGAAAAAAAACCTTGGGAGAAACCAGGCTTAGTCGGGGGGCCAGTTCTCCTCTGGCGAACAGTGCTTTGTTACGAATCAGGTTGCTATCATAAGTCTGATAGAATCACAACAATCAAAGTATTTATTTCAGTTCCATCCAGTTGAGGATCGTATTCATCACGCCGGTATGGATGGTTTGTTGAGGAACTGTGCTACTGGCTGTCATGTTGATGAGGCCTTCACAATGGATGATCTAGTTGACACGAGATCTGCTGATACTTCAGGGCTGCGTTGTGGTCGTGTCCAGTTGAGGATCATATTCATTACGCTGGTATGGACGGTTTGTTGAGGAACTGTGGCACTGGCTGTCGGTTGATGATGTCTTCACAATGGATGATCTAGTTGACTCGATCTCTGCTGATATTTCAGGGCTGCGTTGTGGTCGTGTCCAGTTGAGGATCGTATTCATCATGCCGGTATGGACGGTTTGTTGAGGAACTGTGGCACTGGCTGTCGGTTGATGATGTCTTCACAATGGATGATCTAGTTGACTCGATCTCTGCTGATATTTCAGGGCTGCGTTGTGGTCGTGTCATGGTGCCGGTCCTTGGTCTCAGCTGGATACGGCCCGGATCCGGATTCTTCTGATGTAACGAGTACATCTGGTGTTATAGGAAGTGTTCCTGGTTCCGGCTGACCTAATTTATGCAGCCTATTAATCCTTTAATGGATTTGAAAATATAAATTGATAATGTGTATGCCAGGTTAAAGAGATGCGTTTTTAGTCTAGATTTAAACTGACAGAGTGTGTCTGCTTCCCGAACAATGCTAGGAAGATTGTGACAGAGTTTAGGTGCCAAAGAGGAGAAGGATCTACCGCCTGCGGTTGATTTTGATATTCTAGGTATTATCAGCTGGCCTGAATTCTGAGATCGCAATAAACGTGAAGGACTATAATGCTTTAAGAGCTCGCTCTGGTACTGGGGAGCTAAACCATTTAGTGCTTTGTAAGTAATAGGGCTGCAGCTATCGATTCTTTTTGTAATCGATTAATCTAGCACTTAATCGATCGATTAATCGGATATTTTTTGTGTGTGTGTGTTTTTAAACAACCAAAACAAATAATGCATAGCGAAAATGATGTGGCTGTAAAATGATCAAGCATTTGGCTTTTATTTCTAAAAAAAAACCAGAGGTATTGATTCCAACTCCAACTGTGTGTGTGTGTGTGTGTTTTTAGTTTAAGCAAAGTTTAAGCATATGTTATGCATTGCCGCGATTGGTCTTGCGTGCATGCGTGTGTGTGTGTGTGTGAGAAGGGGTTCTTTTTTTTAGGCTATACTCTCTTGCAATTGAACGTGAATACGTTTACTACTTAAAAACATCAAAGCTAAACATCATATCTAGTCAAACCGCATCACAACATACAAATACAGTATGGGATTAAAATCAGCGAACATCAATGTATAGGCTTAGGCTACGTTACTTTGTTTCAGCGACGCTTGGTGAAACAGCATGGAGTGGATGTTTTCGGTTCAGATGCTGAATCATTGAATACTAATCTACTTTGCGGTAGACACATTGCACCTTGTTCTCTTTTTTTAAGAATGTAATGATCCCAAACTTTAGACATTCTCTGCCGTTTATGGACATCTTTACTCTCCGCCATCGCGCCAACTAAATTCAAAATGTATCACGCGCTATGGTGTGCTTCCTGAACATTGAACAACGGTCCGTGTAAATCAGATCCCTGCGCGTCATAGGAATTTAACGAGCCTTCGAGGCAGAGTTTTTGCCTCGAGGAATTTTTGTAATCGAGCTAATCGAGTAACTCGATGAATCGTTTCAGCCCTAGTAAGTAATTAGCAAGATTTTAAAATCTATACGATGTTTAACTGGAAGCCAATGCAGTGATGACAGAACTGGGCTAATATGGTCGTACTTCCTAGTTCTAGTAAGAACTCTAGCTGCTGCATTTTGTACGAGCTGTAGTTTATTTATCAAGTGGGAGGAACAACCACCCAGTAGAGCGTTACAGTAATCTAACCTTGAGGTCATGAACGCATGAACTAACTGTTCTGCATTCTTCATTGAGAGCATATGTCGTAGTTTAGATATATTTTTAAAATGGAAGAATGTGGCTTTACAGATGCTAGTAACATGGCCTTCAAATGAAAGATTGGTATCAAAGAGCACACCCAGGTTCCTAGCTGATGACGAAGACTTAACAGAGCAGCCATCAAGTGTTAGACAATATTCTAGGTTATCACGTGAATAAGTTTTCGGTCCAAAAATTAGAATCTCTGTTTTTTCTAAATTTAGGAGTAGGAAATTACTGGTCATCCAGTTTTTTATATCAGCTATACATTAATGTTAATTTAGCGAATTGGTGAGTTTCGTCAGGGCGTGAAGAAATATAGAGTTGAGTATCATCAGCGTAACAATGAAAACTAACACCATGCTTCCTAATGATATCTCCCAAGGCTAGCATGTACAGAGTGAAAAGCAATGGTCCTAGTACTGAGCCTTGCGGTACTCGATATTGAACTTGTGATTGATATGACCTCTCTTCATTTACTACTACAAACTGATAACGGTCAGATAAGTATGATTTGAACCATGCCAATCCAATTCCACTAATGCCAACATAGTTTTCGAGTCTATTTAAAAGAATATTGTGATCAACAGAAGATACAGATGTGTTGTGTTTCTGTTGTGATCAACAGAAAGAGGGCCAGAGCAAATTACTTCTCCTGACATTGTACTTGTGAGTTCACACACCTCTTTAATGTTAATTTTAGTGATCTCCGACTGGCGAAGTCGAACATCATTTGTGCCGACGTGAATAATAATTTTGGAGTACACTCAAAAAATAACTTGTTGGTCTAACTTAATTCATTATGACACCTATTTCCACACATTTGAGCTGATTTATTTGAACTTAAGCTAGGTTAATTGTACTGATGAGTAAAATACATCTTAATTGAATGTGATCACGCCAGTTTCATTTGACGTATTCTGTGAATGTTTCCTGAACATAATTCACTCTTGTTGATCTAACCAGTGCTATTGCAATTCAGACTGGTGCCCTTGTGCAGAGTTGCTCAAGTTTTCTGCGAAACATTTGTAGCATGCAAGTAATGATCAGGTAAAGAACTTCTCATCACAGCCTTTAGCACAGTTAAAGCTTGTTGAGAACAACATAGATTTATTTCATGTAGCCACCCATAGCCTAACCACAAGGTCTACACTTCAGCATAATGGTAACCTCAAAAAAAAATCACATAACAAACTCTTTTAAATGTCAAATATAACTGAACGTCAAACTTTAAAAGGTATTTCCCTTTCCTAAAAAACACATTAAACAGCACTTAATTTAAACATTTACTGTCCCGATCTATCCCTACACAAAGCATGCTGGGAACTAGAAATCCACTGCCCAGTTTCAATCAATGCAACATAAATGATTTGTGTAGTCCCAACACAAATGGTTTAGGTTAACCTAACATTTTGCAAATTTAATTTCATTTAACATAATACAATTGAGTGCAAATGCCAATTAAGTAAAAAACTAAAGATTTGTGTTGGTTCAGCTTATTTTATTTAAATAAACTGAGGAAGCAGCTAGAATCTTTTTTTTTGAGTGTATTTACGATTAGCATTAGCCAGCACTTTTAAATTTGCTTTGATGTCAGGTGCTCTGGCTCCTGGCAAACAATTGACTATGGTGGCTGGTGTCTCTATTTTCACGTTCCGTGTAATAGAATCGCCAATAACTAGGACACTTTCAACAGGATTCTCAGTGTGTGCGTCACTGAATGGGGAGAACCTGTTTGATGTTCTTACTGGAACGGAAGAGTGGTGGAACGAAATGGAACGAAAAATGGAACGAAACATTTAGAAAGACAATTTACAAATATCACTAAAAATATGTTATCATGGATCATGTCAGGTATTATTGCTCCTTCTGCCATTTTTCACTATTGTCCTTGCCTGCTTACCTAATCTGATGATTCAGTTGTGCACAAATCCAGATGTCCTGCCCTTGTGTAATGCCTTGAACATGAGCTGGCATATGCAAATATTGGGGGCGTACATATTAATGATCCCGACTGTTACTGTTCTTCGGAGGTCTTTTAAAAAAATTAGATTTGCATAAGGAGGAGGAAACAATGGTGTTTGAGACTCACTCTATGTCATTTCAATGTACTGAACTCTTGTTATTCAACTATGCCAAGGTAAATTCAATTTTCAATTCTAGGGCACCTTTAAGAATAAGTGTGATTCATAAAGGTTCCTAAGTGTCAAGACTAGGTCTTAGCTCCTAAATTATTTAAGAGAGCTGGAGAGGTGTCTTAACCTAATTAAGAGTAACAAGATGGCAGCAAAGAAGAGGAGAAACTTTAAATAAATGTAATAAATTTAATAAATATTACTCAAACAATAATTAATTTGTTCAATGAATTTTAATACATTTAAAGGTGCTGTATGTGATTTCTCAAATTCGTTGTAGAACACTGTTGATATTTGAAATCAGCTCCAATCAAACACACCCCTTTCTTCATTGCTTCGCCTCCAAAACTCACACTGCAATTCTAACCATTCTGCACTGAGTCAGTCTCGAACCCTGGCCTGATCACTGCTGTCATGCGACACGAATGCCACTCAGTGACGCTAAACACCACATTCTCTAGCAGATGTCAGTGTGCTGTAGTTTAACTGCAGAACTATCTGCAGTTAAACTATCACTACCTGGCCTCTGTTACACACCTAATGTGAGTGGATGTCTGTTTATCACAAATGACAAGAAGCAAAATACAAGTGTAAATACAAACAAGAGTTTCTTGTTAATCGAAAACAATTTTGCTTCAACCATCAAAATATGAGGAAAATATTTTTATTTTTATATTATTTAAGTTTTAAAATATGACAATGACTACAACAAAATCAGTTTTTAATATTTAATTGGTTCTCTTTTGTTTTTCCATGTGTTCATTACTTCTTTGTATGACAGACTGGCCAAACATAATTTGAAATAATTTAAAATTTCATTTCATTATCACACATGAAACAACTGACTCCAGGCACAGCTGTACAATATGCTTACATCTTTTAACAATATTTGAATTAAGGTTGAAGATGTCAGTTTTCATGCAGCAAAAGAAAGCCACTTTTATGTTGATAGTGGGCTTCCCTGGAGTTGTTGGAGCCGTTGATGAACTCATGACACATCATTGCTCTAACTGTAAATGAGGAGATGTAACCCTTCCCAAAGTGCAGTGAATAAATCACAAGGGTGGTTGCACATTTAAAGTGAATTTATTCTGTAAAACAGAGATTAAAGGTATTAGTTGCGGCGCAAACCATAACCCATCACTCACGAGGTAATCTCGCTTTCAAACTCACGCAAGTTTCACACGAGAGCACAGCATACACATGCCAAACATTGCTTTTTAAACATGCAAATATCCTCATTTCAGCGTGAAATAATTGTAACAATATCTCTGTTCTAGTTTTTTCTAAATAACATTTGTGTTATCATGAACATTTAAACACAATGCAAATTCAAATCAACGCATAGCACGGTCAATAGAACACATACATGCTTCACACTCTATGCCAGTGGTTCCCAACCTTTTTAGGGGACTGTACCCCCAAAACACTTTATCCTTCCTGAAGTACCCCCACAAGCGCATGTGATCGGTGTGATTTTTAGATTTGGTGTAAATTTTAGGTTTGCACAGTGTAACATCTAATTTACCTGTAAATAATAATATTTTTACTTCCTATAATAACTCATACTTGTCTTCGTTCAATATTTGTATGACTTTTATTTTCACATCTTCACAAGTCCAGACCAATTATACAAAAACAAAGATCACATTTTATATACATAGTAGCAGCCTACTCTAAATATGTTTAGACCTGTGTATGACACAAAAGGACTCACCAATTAATGAGAAACTTGACCCTGTCTCTCACTCATAAGCTTGGTCAGTCTTGGGGGCAGTGTGGCAACAGCAGCTATCAGGCTTTTCTCCAAGTTGAGTCTGTTCCTGTGCTTGGACTTGATTACGGCCATGGATGAAAATGTCACTTCACATAAATATGTAGATCCAAATGGCAGGAGTTCATTCAGTGCATGTTTCCCCAAATCAGGATATTCCTTCTCCACATCACACCAGAACTGTGACAGGTTTGTTTCAATATCAGGGAAGTAGTGGTTGAACTCACTGTTGAGTCTGGATAAATGTGTGCTTACTAGTTGCACTATAGGAGCTCTGTCAACATCACCTGCAGAAAGGTAGCTGTTGAGCTGCTGGAAACAACTTGTGTCCCCATCTTCACATTTACTCTCCCACAGTTTGATCTTCTTCATGAATCCACACACTTTATCATACATGTTTAGGATGTGTGTGTCTTTACCCTGCAAAGTTAAATTCAGGTTGTTCAGTTTGCTAAAAAAATCAGCGAGATATGCAAGGCGGGCTACCCAGTCTGTGTTCTCCAACATAACAACAAGGGGATGTGAGTGTTCTGCCAGAAAAGTGCTTACTTCGTTGCACAGCTCCAAAAGCCTCTGTAGTGCTTTCCCTTTCGATAACCAACGTACGTCGGTGTGAAGAAGTAGCTGTTGGTGCTCAGCGCCACTGTCATGACAGAGCCTTTCAAACAGTCTGTGATTCAGAGGCCGCGATTCGACAAAGTTTATCACTTTCACTGCGTCATTCAAAACTTCATGTAACTCGGGACTCATTCTCTTACTGGCCAGTGCCTCTCTGTGGATGATGCAGTGATTCCACTGAACGTCGGGGTTTACTTTCTTAATCTGCACTATTAATCCTTTCACCCTCCCAGTCATTGATGCAGCACCATCCGTGCACACATGAATACAGGACTTCCAATCCAGATTGTGCTCTGAGAAAAAGGTGTCGATAACGTGAAACACATCTTTACCGGTAGTGCTCCCCGTTAGCTTCTTGCAGAATAGAATGTGCTCGTTAATTTCAGAAATGTCTCTGTATCGCACAAACGCAATAAGCTGGCCTTCCCCGCTAACATCTGTTGATTCGTCCAACTGCAGCGCGAATGAACCAGACAGTTTTAACTTTTCCACTACTTGATCGACAATATCAACGGCCATGTCATCAATCCTCCGGCACACTGTGTTATTGGACAATGGTACCGTTTTCAGTGCATCAGTTGCTTTCTTATCAATCATTGTTTCTGCAAGAATTACAGCAGCAGGCAAAATTAGCTCCTCAGCAACAGTAAATGGCTTTTTGGATTTAGCCACAAGTAGCGACACAGCATATGAAGCCTCCAATGCTTTGGTTGACACTGCAGTCGCTTTTTTTAATTTTTCTTGACTTCCCTTATATTCCGATAGTTTTCTTTGAAAAAACTCTGCTGTCTTACCGACACAGGAAAGATGCTTGGTATTTAGGTGTCGTTGTAAATGGGCTGGTTTCATGCTATTATTAGAGAGCACATCCCCGCAGAGGAAACACAGCGGCTGAGGTGGTTCAGTAGATGTGGACGTAAAACCGAAAACGACATACTGTTCATGAAATTGACGGTACTTTGACTTATCAGCTTTCTTTCTTTTTTCCATTGGTTCACTTGAGCTGCCGCTAGCACTGCTGCTGTTTGGAGCGGCGCGTTTTTTTAGCCATTGATCCATAGCTAGCTAGTGTTTCTGTTTTACTCAAAGCTAGACTCTCTGCCTGTTGCTATGGTTACACTACCGCCCGGCAGCGCACGCGGCCACGGACAAGCGAGCTGAGAATCAGTTGGGGGGAAGGACAGGGTGACTTAACTGAATGGTTTCCATATTATAACATGATTATTATAATGTTTTGAGAATCATCCCACGTACCCCCTGGGGACTGCTCATGTACCCCTAGGGGTACACGTACCCCCGGTTGGGAAACACTGCTCTATGCAAACACTTCAGGAATATACACAATAACATCATAAGCATTCATACACAAGTCTCACACATTTCACACCAGCCTACCTGTAAAACAGAGATTAAAGGTATTAGTTGCGGCACAAACCATAACACACCATCACTCATGAGGTAATCTCGCTTTCAAACTCACGCAAGTGCACAGTGTCATAACCAGTCCATGCAACAGTGCCGCCACCTGCTGGCATTCTGTGAGAATAACATTTAAACGCTATCTTTACAATAATACAAGCCTATACAAATCTATGGCTCACATTACTGGAGTGCAATATTCAATCATTGCGCCACACTCTTCCCTACTAAATTTAAAATGTTTACCAACATTTCAAACTTGACTATTATTGATGACCAATCCCTGTTTCATCAAACTCTTAACAATAGTGATAACTTTGATTTCAAAATACTTGAAATATACTCTACAATAGGTCAAAATAACCATTGGTTGCATTGTCCATTGTCGCACAATGATATTATTCTTCAGCAACAGTAAACACTTATTTCGCTCTTAACACTTTTGTAATAGACTCACTTTCGGCCAGACAATTCTTTAGTCTACTACTTAGACTAAATACTTAGTTTACTTTCTAGAGTAAGTTAACAATGTTCTTAATTGCTTATGTTTAGCAATTGAACCCCCCACCCCTCCCCCTCCCAAACAATGTAAGTTTAATTGGGTACCTCTAACATTGTCCAGGGTCGCCACCGTCTTTGGACTGCAGAATCTTAACTCACATTTAGTCTACCTATCACAACTTCCACCACAGATGGCTGACCCAATGAGTCATAAGTCAGAATTTTTGGACGACGGCGTTCTCTCCTTGAATAAGAATGCACAGGTAAGGAGTCATCATCCTCACTCTCTCTGGATGCTTGTTCTTCTGATACATCTGTCTGTCCCGCCGGCATTCCAAGATCCTCCTCCCTTCACTCCTCAAGCGCCTCTTCTGCTCTAGCATCCTCCTCCTCAGTCCTCTGTGGCTCTCGTTCCCAGTGCTGCTCCACACTTGGCGTGAATGGCTCTGCTTCAGGGTTGAGACAAACAGGATTCTGGCACTGACTCAAGGAATTAGGAAACTGTAACACCAGCTCACCATCTTAAAAGTCCTTGTTCTCTGACACATCACTCTGAACCTCTGTCAAGCATTTACGGTCTTTTCTTCTTACTTTTATCTTCCTCACTGTGTCTCATTGTGGCGTTGCTTCTGAATTCTCTAGTGGCAAACTATCACACGGGAGAAGTAAATTTCGATGCAACACTCTCATTTTACCTCCTCCTTCAGGTACAACTTCATACACCGTACTCTCGTCACTCCTTCTTTTGACAATCACGTACACCCTGTTTTCCCAATACAATCGGAGCTTGCCAGGTCCTCCTCTCTCAGATAGATTCCAAACTAGCACTCGTCCAACAGGCTGAAGGTCTACTCCATGAATTCTCCTTTCATACCCTGCCTTACTACTCAAGGTTTCCCTGTCAGCAGTTCTGGAGGCAATCTCCAGAGCAGGTCAATCGGCAGACGTGGGGAACGACCATAAAGCAAGTAGAAAGGGGAAAACCTGTGACCTCACAGCGAGTACAGTTATAAGCGTGAACCATCTTTTCCAATGACTTTCTCCACTGTACTCGTTGATATGATCACTGAGAGTGAGCAACAACACCCGGACTCTGTTTTAATCATTCTGGTTCTCTCACGTGAACTTCCAAAATACAGACAGCATGTTACTTGTCCCACCAGAGACAGTAATACACTGGATCACTGTTACACAGCAATAAAGGATGCATATCACTCTGTCCCACGGGCAGCTTTGGGGCTCTCTGATCACTGTCTAGTTCATCTCATACCGACCTACAGGCAGAAACTAAAATCAGCTAAACCTGTAGCAAAGACTGTAAAGAGATGGACCACCGAAACAGAGAGGGCTTTACAAGCCTGTTTCGAATGGACTGATTGGAATGTTTTTGAAGCTGCTGCCAGCGATCTGGACGAGCTCACAGAGACTGTAACTTCATATATCAGTTTCTGTGAGGATTTGTGCATTCCTACAAAGACTCATTTAACATACAACAACGACAAACCCTGGTTCACTGCAAAACTCAGCCAGCTCCGTCAGGCCAAAGAAGATGCTCGCAGAAAAGGGGACAGAGTCTTGTACAAACAGGCCAAATACGCACTGGAAAAGGAGATCAGAGTGGCAAAGAGGAATTATTCCGATAAGCTTCGGAATCAGTTCTATTCTAATGACACAGCTTCAGTGCGGAAAGGTCTGAAAGTTATCACCAACTACAAGACACCATCCCCCAGCTCTGTGGTGAATCAACAACTGGCAGACGATCTGAACGAGTTTTATTGCAGGTTTGAAAAATCACCATTCACACCTCCAACAAACCCCCTCTCCCCCACACCTGCAACTGAGTTCAGTGAAGATGACGTGCGCCAGGTCTTCAGAAAGAACAAGAGAAGAAAGGCACCAGGCCCAGACAGCGTTTCACCAGCCTGTCTGAAAACCTGCGCTGACCAGCTGGCCCCCATCTTCACACAGATCTTCAACAGATCACTGGAGCTGTGCGAAGTCCCCTCATGCTTCAAACGCTCCACCATCATCCCCGTCCCAAAGAAACCCAAAATTACTGGACTAAATGACTACAGACCTGTGGCTCTAACGTCTGTGGCCATGAAGTCATTTGAAAGACTGGTTCTGGCTTATCTGAAGGACATCACTGGACCCCCTGCAGTTTGCTTACCGAGCAAACAGGTCTGTGGATAATGCAGTCAATATGGGACTGCATTATGTTCTCCAGCATCTGGACAGACCAGGGACTTATGTGAGGATCCTGTTTGTGGACTTCAGCTCTGCTTTTAATACCGTCATCCCATCACTCCTCCAGCCCAAACTAACTCAGCTCTCCGTGCCCATCTCTGTCTGTCAGTGGATCACCAGCTTCCTGACAGACAGGCAGCAGCTAGTGAGGCTGGGAAAATTCTCGTCCAGCACCCGCACCATCAGCACCGGCGCCCCTCAGGGCTGTGTTCTCTCCCCACTGCTCTTCTCCCTGTACACCAACAACTGCACCTCTAAAGACCCCTCTGTCAAGCTCCTGAAGTTTGTGGATGACACCCCACTGATCAGCTTCATCCAGAACGGTGACGAGTCTGCTTACAGACTGGAGGTTGAACAGCTGGCTGTCTGGTGCAGTCTTAACAACCTGGAGCTCAACACGCTCAAGACAGTGGAGATGATCGTGGACTTCAGGAGAAACCTCCCTGCTCTCCCCCCACTCACCATCATGAACAGCACTGTGGCAGCAGTGGAGTCATTCAGGTTCCTGGGCACCACCATCTCCCAGGACCTGAAGTGGGACAACCACATTGAGTCCAATGTGAAAAAGGCCCAGCAGAGGTTGTACTTCCTTCGCCAGCTGAGGAAGTTCAACCTGCCACAGGAGCTGCTGAAACAGTTCTACTCTGCCATCATTGAATCCATCCTCTGCACTTCGATTACCATCTGGTTCAGCTCAGCTACCAAATCTGACCTCAGAAGACTACAGAGGGTAGTCCGGTCTGCTGAGCGAATCATTGGTACAACCCTCCCCACTCTCCAAGAACTGTACTTATCCAGAGCGAGAAAAAGGGCAAAGAAGATCACTCTGGACCCCTCACATCCAGCACACTCCCTCTTTGAACTGTTGCCATCTGGTCGATGCTACAGAGCCCTGAGCACCAGAACGACCAGACACAGGAACAGTTTCTTCCCTCAAGCAATCCATCTCATGAACACTTGACAACCACGGAACACACAACACTATTACACATTAATTACTTAAAACGCTTATTTATATTTCAAATTTGCACACATAACTGTACATACAAATTGTCTATATTATATGTTGATTTTTGCTTTTTTAGCACTTTGTCTATCTTGTAAATTTGTATAATTATTTTATTCTTTTTATTATGTGTCTTGTCGCTGTTACTTTGTTGCACTGTGGAGCTTCTGTCACTAAAACAAATTCCTAGTATGTGTAAACATACCTGGCAATAAAGCTCTTTCTGATTCTGATTCTGAGAATGTACTCGTACCCTCCCTTACAGGTTTCCAGATGTAAAAAGTCTATAGCCACTAACTCAAACGGTCGTGTGGTGACGATGGAAACAAGAGGAGCTCTTGTGGCCTTGTGTGGTTTCTTACGCATTAAACACTCACACTCATTGGCAATGAAATGCTCTGTGTCGCTCTGCATCCGAGCCCAGTAAATCCGATCACGAATCAGATTCACGGTCCTCTCTACTCCTAAGTATCTAATTTCTTTATGGAGCTCATTGAATACAGTTTGGTGGTACTCTTTTGGCAAAACAAGCTGATCCCTTCCACCAGCCTTTCTGTAAATTATGTCATGCTCATTGATGTACAATTTTTGCCACTGTCTCAGAAGCATTTTCACATCCGTCGGCTCAGTTTTGAATATGTGTCTCGATGGTCTCTGATTATTAACTTTAAACTGTAGGACTCGACCAATTACAGGATCTTTCGTCTGACTTTCTTAGATCTGATTCAGTGTGAGCGGTTTGACTGACATAGACATAGCTGCATCACTCACCATCTGAAGGGTTTGAACTTGAGTTGTAGTAGCCCATGAAAGCGGTGTGTCTTTGCCTACCAACAGTCCCTGAAAAGACGCACTGATGACTTCTTGACTCACTCCTCCAGTGCACTGCTCCATGAATTGATCAATGTCCACTGGCATCCGGGACAGACCATCAGCGTCCGCGTTACTCTTGCCAGGACGGTATTTTATGGAGAAATTGAAATCTGCCAGCTGAGCCACCCATCTATGTCCTGTGGAGTTGAGCTTGGTTGTGGAGAGAACATAAGTTAACGGATTATTATCAGTGTATACTGTAAAATGCGGAGCATGGTACAGGTAGTCTCTAAAATGTTCACATTTTGCCCATTTTAATGCTAAGAATTCTAGCTTCCCTGAGTGAAGGTGGTAATTCTTCTCAGGCATGGTTAGAGTTCTGGAAGCATAACCAATCACCATCAGTTTACTGTTCTGCCTCTGATACAGCATGGCACCCAGCCCATCTTGCGATGCATCACAGTGCAGAATGGACGACTGAGTGAGATCTGGATAGCCCAATATTGGTGGGGTGATCAGTTTGTCAATGAGAAAGTTCAATGTCTCTTGATGGCTTTGAGTCCACTGTATCGGTGTGTTTGATGGGAGACCACCTTGGCGTCGTCGGCTGACACATTTTCCTCTTACTCTTTTCTCCACAGGTGCTGCTCCCTCAGGAGGTGATGACAATAGCTGGTACAGGGGTTTCGCCAGCCTGGAAAAATCAGGTATGTATGCAAAGTAATATGAGATAAATCCAAGCAGCTTTCTCAAATCACCTACAGTTGCAGGAACTCGATCTTTTAAGGCCTGCATGGGAGCCACTTCAGCAGGATCCATTGTATATCCGTCTCCTGACACGAGGCGTCACCTTCCTCTTAAAGATCTCGCATTTCCGAGGGCTGAGCTTTACACCATGCTGCTTATATCTCTGTAACACAGCTCTGAGGTGACCGATATGGTCTTCAAAACTAGGGCTATGGACAAGATTATCGTCAAGGTAGGGTTAGTACACAACATCTCTAAGACCTACCAAACACTCCTCCATACTCCGTTGGAATTCGGCTAGTGCCGAACTGAGGCCGAAGGGTATCCTCACCCAATGATATACAGGTCCTTCTCAAAAAATTAGCATATTGTGATAAAAGTTCATTATTTTCCATAATGTAATGATAAAAATTAAACTTTCATATATTTTAGATTCATTGCACACCAACTGAAATATTTCAGGTCTTTTATTGTTTTAATACTGATGATTTTGGCATACAGCTCATGAAAACCCAAAAATCTCAAAAAATTAGCATATCATGAAAAGGTTCTCTAAACGAGCTATTAACCTAATCATCTGAATCAACTAATTAACTCTAAACACCTGCAAAAGATTCCTGAGGCTTTTAAAAACTCCCAGCCTGGTTCATTACTCAAAACCGCAATCATGGGTAAGACTGCCGACCTGACTGCTGTCCAGAAGGCCATCATTGACACCCTCAAGCAAGAGGGTAAGACACAGAAAGAACTGGGCTGTTCCCAGTGTGCTGTATCAAGGCACCTCAGTGGGAAGTCTGTGGGAAGGAAAAAGTGTGGCAAAAAACGCTGCACAACGAGAAGAGGTGACCGGACCCTGAGGAAGATTGTGGAGAAGGACCGATTCTAGACCTTGGGGGACCTGCGGAAGCAGTGGACTGAGTCTGGAGTAGAAACATCCAGAGCCACCGTGCACAGGCGTGTGCAGGAAATGGGCTACAGGTGCCGCATTCCCCAGGTCAAGCCACTTTTGAACCAGAAACAGCGGCAGAAGCGCCTGACCTGGGCTACAGAGAAGCAGCACTGGACTGTTGCTCAGTTTTGCATGTCATTCGGAAATCAAGGTGCCAGAGTCTGGAGGAAGACTGGGAAGAAGGAAATGCCAAAATGCCTGAAGTCCAGTGTCAAGTACCCACAGTCAGTGATGGTCTGGGGTGCCATGTCAGCAGCTGGTGTTGGTCCACTGTGTTTTATCAAGGGCAGGGTCAATGCAGCTAGCTATCAGGAGATTTTGGAGCACTTCATGCTTCCATCTGCTGAAAAGCTTTATGGAGATGAAGATTTCGTTTTTCAGCATGACCTGGCACCTGCTCACAGTGCCAAAACCACTGGTAAATGGTTTACTGACCATGGTATTACTGTGCTCAATTGGCCTGCCAACTCTCCTGACCTGAACCCCATAGAGAATCTGTGGGATATTGTGAAGAGAAAGTTGAGAGACGCAAGACCCAACACTCTGGATGAGCTTAAGGCTGCTATCGAAGCATCCTGGGCCTCCATAACACCTCAGCAGTGCCACAGGCTGATTGCCTCCATGCCACGCCGCATTGAAGCAGTCATTTCTGCAAAAGGATTCCCGACCAAGTATTGAGTGCATAACTGAACATAATTATTTGAAGGTTGACTTTTTTTTGTATTAAAAACACTTTTCTTTTATTGGTCGGATGAAATATGCTAATTTTTTGAGGTTTTCATGAGCTGTATGCCAAAATCATCAGTATTAAAACAATAAAAGACCTGAAATATTTCAGTTGGTGTGCAATGAATCTAAAATATATGAAAGTTTAATTTTTATCATTACATTATGGACTAATTATCACAACATAATGAACTTTATCACAATATGCTAATTTTTTGAGAAGGACCTGTAGACCCCATGGGATTATGAAGGCAGTCAAGGGTCTGCTTTCCTCATCCAGGAACCCCTGGTTATATGCTTTTCCCTGATCCAACACTGAAAACAAGGTACTGCTAATTAAAGAGTCCAACATGTCCTGAATTCTCGGAATTGGATGTCGATCAGGTACTGATTTTCTATTCAGTTCTCTGTAATCACAACACAGTCTTAATGTCCCATCTTTCTTTCTTACACAGACCACTGGTGATGCGTAGGGTGACCGGGATTTTTCAATCCATCCATGATTCAGTAAGTCTTGTAAGTACTCTTTTACTTCTTGATGTAATGGTTTTGGAACTGGGACATATGTCATTTTCACAGGTGTGGTGTCGTGAAGTGTAATGTGCAAGTTCAGTGATGGAATACAGCCGATGTCATCATCAAATGCGAAAGCATGACACTCCTCCCTTAACAACTATCTCCTTCTGTGTTCCACTCAGATGATCAAGGGAGACTGGAGGTTCCCAATGACTAGGTTTTTGTCTCTCTGAATCACTTTTACTCACAGTTTCCTTCCTTCTACTGTTGTCAACACTGTGCTGGTCTTTGCTGTCTATGGAATTGTTCCCGTTTATCCGTCCTGTAGCCATAGGTAAAGCAGATATTATTACATGAAGATGACCTAGGACAATTCGACGATCTAGGGTGACAGCATAGTTTTTAGTGTTAGCGATTGGCACTGGTACAACAGCTATTCTGCCAGCAGGCACAGTAACTAATCCTTCTTCAATAGCGACCCCTTCTGGCAGTGAAGGCTCTTTGCTAGGGGTAGGCTTTGACCTTTAAACTGAGACCCTGTATTGACTTTAACCAATGCAGTCGTGACTTGATTAGCTGATAAATAAATTTGTCTCCTTCCCGTCTGCACGATACCTGCTTCATTTCCTGGATCTGTGGACTGAATTAACTTGATCACCAACAGAAAAAGTTCAAGTTCAATTTTATTTGTATAGCACATTTCCAACAGCCCCCAGGCTGACCAAAGTGCTTTACAGAAGAGCAAGAATATCACACATACATAAAAATAAACCAGAAGAAAATATAAAACCACCTATTTAAAAGTTTAACATATCACGGTAATCAGTACACTAAGGAAAATAAAAAAGTTTTTAGCAAGGACTTAAAAATAGGCAAGGAAGGGGCCAGCCTAATCTCTAAAGGCAGGTGTGACGAGCAGGGCGGGCGAGAGCCGTGAGAGAACGGCGCGAGGCCGGTGACGCAAGTGATAATGAGCATCACCTGGGAGGTGCACCGGCCTTGAGTCTCTCATGGAGGAGCTCCGGGAGCATAAAAGGAGGAGCGACGACCGTGAAGGACGAGAGAGGACCAGGCCTGGATTTTATGTTATGTTTTATTATGTTTGTGTGGCCGGCAGACGTCCACGAGGGTCTGCCAGCATTACTTTTGTTTTGTTCTTTGTTTATTTTATATTAAAGGTTCTGGCCTCCTTCTTCCCGTACATACGAACTGTGTTACAGCAGGGTGTTCCAAAGTCGTGGCCCTGCCACCGCAAATGCACGCTCACTTCTACGCTTTAGTCTAGCGCGTGGAACGACCAACAAAGCCTGATCACAAGAACGGAGGCTTCTGGGTGGAGTATAGGAGTTAAGGAGTTCAGATAAATAAACAGGAGCTTTGTTATGTAGGGATTTGTAAACGAAGAGGAGAATTTTAAAATCTATTCTCTGACAAATCGGCAACCAGTGAAGGGATCTAAGAATAGGAGTGATGTGTTCATGTTTACGACACTTTAAAAGAAGTCTGGCAGCAGCATTTTGGACTAGCTGAAGTCGCGCAATTTGAGATTTAGATATACCGCAATATAAGGAATTACAGTAATCTAGACGTGACGTAACAAATGCATGAACAGCCATTTAGAGAGTTTTTGGGGTGAGAAAGTTTTTAATTTTAGACAGTAAACGAAGCTGATAAAAACTGGATGAGATATGTCTGTCAAATTTTAAATGCTGGTCAAAAATAATACCTAGGTTCTGCACCCGTGTCGATCTAAAAGCGGATAAACTTTCTAGTTCAAGGCTTATACACTGAGAGTTCTCATTAGGACCGAACACAATTACCTCAGTCTTGTCCTTGTTTAAGAAGAGGAAGTTTTGGGCTAGCCATAATTTAACCTCCTCTAAACATTGGAGAAGAGAGGTGATCGCAGTGGAATTGTTTTTCTTGACTGGAAGATATATTTGAGTGTCATTCGCGTAAAAATGAAAAGACACTCCATGCTTTCGTAGGATAGAGCCCAGAGGGAGCATGTACAGAGAGAATAGAGAGGTAGCTAAGATAGAGCCTTGTGGAAGGCCACAGGTCAGAGGAGCAGGGGAAGAGGAAAAGTTACCCAGTTTCACTAAAAATTTTCTGTCAGATAGGTATGAATGAAACCATTTCAGAGCGTTAGCTTTTAGACCTACCCAAGACTCAAGTCTAGATAATAGTAAGGAGTGATCTATGGTATCAAAAGCAGCCGATAAATATAAAAGAATAAGAACCACAGAGTCCCCAGAATCAGTGGAGAGGTAGATGTCATTTAACACTCTCAAAAGGGCGGACTCAGTGCTGTGAGCAGACTTAAAACCAGACTGAAAAACCTCATAAATAGAATTGCTAGTCATAAAGTGTTGAAGTTGATTCAGCACAAATTTCTGTAAAACTTTTGAAATAAAAGGCAAAACAGAAATTGGACGAAAATTTTTTAGGACAGTGGGGTCCAGTGAAGACTTCTTGAGCAGAGGAGTGACTGTAGCGACTTTAAGGTCAGCAGGAACAGAGCCAGTTTGGAGACACTTATTAACAAGAGATAACAGACCAGGCCTAATCGAATCAATAATTAAATTAAAAAATTTGGGGTGAATAATATCACTAGGACAAAATGAATGTTTAAGATTGTCAATCACCTCCTTCAATTCCTGGAGATTGATGGGTTCAAAAGCATCCAGAAATGCAGAGGCAGGTGACATGATTGGAGAATTGCCTAACGTTAAGGTGGGACAGACACCAAGTCTTAAGTTTGTAATTTTGTCACTAAAGTATCTAAAGTACAAAAGTAAGTAGTGGTAACAGATTGAATAATTGAAAACAAAACCTTAGGTTTAGAGTGATTAGTTTCAATTAGGTTAGAGAAGTATGCAGCTTTTGCAGACTTAGCTGCAGTCTGGTAAGATGTAAGAGAGTCTCTGAACATTTGAAGAAAGATATGCAGCCTGTCTTGTTTCCATTTACGTTCTGCCTTCCTACAGTTTTGTCTTAAGAGACGGGTATCAGAGTTTTGCCACAGTGCAGATTTAGTTTTCTGTTTGTGAGGCTTAAGGGGGGCAGTTGCATTTGCTGCCTTAAGCCAAGCAGAGTTCAGTAGGCTCAGATGTTGATCAGCATCCAAGTCAGATAATGGTTGATCCAAGTTCAATTGTGAGCAACATTCAGCAAAACACAAGTTGAAATTTGTGCTAAACTGAGGAGAGTAGAAACGAGAAAGACTTACAGTTATACTAGAAGAATGAGAGAGCTCTGGAAGGAATAGTGTGAATAATATAGGCTTATGGTCAGAGATCATAAAATCTGAGAGCACGACATCAGTCACATCAAACCCATATGATAGTACAAGATCCAATGTATGACCCAAAATATGTGTAGAGTCACTGATCCATTGGGAAAGATTAAAAGCATTGATAATATTAAGAAACTCATGTGATAAGGGGTTAGACGGACAGCAGACATGAATATTAAAGTCACCCACCAATAGAAAGCGGTCGTAATTTGCGGCAATATTGCCGATCAGTTCAGTGAAATGCTGTATAAAATCCTTAGTGGAGTGCGGAGGACGATAAATCACCACTAGACATACAGGACCATAACAGTCCAAATGAAGAAACTGAGCTTCAAAACTGGAAAAGGCCGTTCCAGGGACCAGTCAACAGCGTGCAGAGAGAGAGTTCTTTAAAATAGTTACTATGCCGCCCCCGCGTCCACTTGGACGAGGAGAGTTACAAAAAGTACAGTCAGCAGGGATCAGTTCAGAAAAGGGAGTTAGATCACCAACCTTTATCCAGGATTCCGTGATGAACATAAAATCCAAGTTAAATTATGTTAAAACCAATGATAGGCTGTTCTGCTACATGTGGGTCAGTGGAAACTAAATTTGGAACCAGTAATGGTGGGGTAGCACTTGAGTCTTGGCCTAAACTGAACTCCGCTTCAATCCAGCCTAGGAATGGCATGACAGTCTGGTTTACAGCTAACCCAACCAGGGTACCGGACTCCAGCAGTTTGTGGAGAGGTCTCACCATTTGATGAGGTACATATTTTTTTCTCCATTCCTCATTGATAACACTTGCCTGTGCACCTGTATCCCACAAAACATCCACAGGAACTCCCTCCAGCAAACAGTGAACCAGGCATTTTCTGCCGATGAGGTTTATCAGTTTCACATTTTGTTAAAGAGAAATGTCATTAACCGTCTTTTTCAAGTCATTCAGCATCACAGTATGCTTTGAGTTATCGAGGGGGGACTCTATTTCATGGGCTACTGAGGGTCCCGCCGCAGCAACTCTCTCCAATTTCCCTGCTGTTCTCTGGGTCGCCGACAACCCCTGGAAAGGTGTCCCTCCTGTCCACAACGAAAGCAATGTTCGCACTGCTCACCAACTTGAGCTTCCTGACAGGCTCTGCATCCTCGCCGTCTGTTGGCATTTACTGTTGTTACCCTGTCTGTTCTTTCTCACAGCTTAGCTGTCTCCATTTTCTCATTCACCATCTTTTTCATTTCTAGGACTTCTGATCTGAGCTGTTCAATCAGTTGGCTGGGGTTTGAGTCTGCCCCATCCCGTTTACCTTAACTTTTTTTGCTGATGTTGGCAGAGTCACCTTTAACTACAGATGCTCTGTCATCTCTTTTCGGCTCCACACAACCTTGGGAATGTAGCTGAGGCTCAAACGGACATATACTGGTTTGTAATTCACTTAGTCTTGGTGATTTGCTCATTACAGTCCTTTTCAGCTTTTGTTGTCTCTCTTGTTCTAGGTTTGCAGCTTCATTCACTCACTCTATCAGCTCTTCATCTTTGATTCTAGGGTTGCTCAGGTAAGGCTTGAGCTACAGCTTCACAGCTTCACTTAGCAGTCCGGTCTCTATAGAGTGAAGGAATTTTCTTTGAATTAATTTTGGGCTAAACTGCTCACCTTCATCTTCCTCACTCAATTTCCACAGTAACTTTTCTCTGAACTCAATTCTTCTGAATAGAAAGTTCTGGGCTGATCCTTTTGGGTCCTGTGAAATGTTCATTAATTTTTGTAACAGGTCAGATGGTGGATCAACTTTGAAATGCCCCCTCAAAATTGTTTTCAAGGTTGAAAGAGTGAGATCTCATTTTATTTCAAGCATGTCTCTTAAATGGAGGCCTGGGCACACCGTGCGTGCCACAGCTTAAATGATTTCTGCCTCTGAATGACCCTTTCGCAGTCCGGACTCCATGTGGTTCATGAGGCTGGTGTAGGACAGTTTCTCTCGCTGTCCTGCTTCCCCAATTTGTTCACAGATCCGAAACATTCTCCTTAGAGTCACCTCAGGCAGCGCAGTGTAACTGTGATAGCTCTAGTCTCCTCCCTCAGCCGTTGTTCCATTGTGACAATCTCCTCCTCAAGTGTCTGACAGGCTTAAGCTTGTTCCATCTGCAGTCTGGAATACTTCTCCTTTAACATGTCCAACTCATTAGGCTCATCTGGTGTACCGTTCGATGCAGCTTCGGTTGACTGTATCAGAGAGTCTATTAGCGACAACAGATCCTCCAGACACTGAAGAAATGCCTCTTTATCCTCTGTTTCTTCAATACTATCCAGTGTTTTTCCCACCAGTCTGAGAACACGTTGTGTTTTGTTTTCAAAACCCCCAACTGGCTCATAGCATTTTAGATGTTTACAGACTGGCACAAGATCAGAGCTCCTGGCTGGCTCGCCAAAATATGAAACCCTTCCCAATGTGCAGTGAATAAATCACAAGGGTGGTTGCACATTTAAAGTGAATTCATTCTGTAAAACGCTTTCAAACTCACAAGAGATTCACACGAGAACACAGCATAAACATGCCAAACATTGCTTTTTAAACATGCAAATATCCTCATTTCAGCGTGAAATAATTGTAACAATATCTCTGTTCTAGATTTTTCTAAATAACATTTGTGTTATCATGAACATTTAAACACAATGCAAATTCAAATCAACGCATAGCACGGTCAATAGAACACATACATGCTTCACACTCTATGCAAACACTTCGGGAATATACACAATAACATCATTAGCATTCATACACAAGTCTCACGCATTTCACACCAGCCTACCTGTAAAACAGAGATTAAAGGTATTAGTTGTGGCACAAACCATAACACACCATCACTCATGAGGTAATCTCGCTTTCAAACTCACACGAGATTCACGTGAGAGCACAGTGTCATAACCAGTCCATGCAACATTGCCGCCACCTGCTGGATATGTATCTATTAGATGTAAGCATGCATGGGTCTTACTCTTAAAGTGGCAGCAACCTATAAATACCTGTTGTTGTCTGTCATGTAAATCAAACTGCAAAACACAGTTTTAACAAAGATTAATCTATATTACATTTACACAGTGAACAGTTTTATTTTATATTTAATTATTACATTTCTGTACACGAAAATACTACAGTTAGAACTTATACTTTACTTGTAACTTTATGTTGTATTTATCTATGCTTGTAATTGGTGTACAGTATTTTTTTCTTTTTACAGTCTGTTCACTTGTGTTTAATGATGTATTAGTTAGGCTAGTAGTTTCTGCTGTGGTATCAGAGTAAATAAAGTGGGCTAAGTAATAAATGCAAAGTTAAGTTACCCCCAACCCCTAATGATTTTTTTTTTTTTTTTGTGCTGACAGAAAAATTATCCGATCGGTGACTTCATAACTGTGATGTGATCCGAACTGTGAGTTTTGTGATCCATTGAACCACTAATAACTTTCTTTAATAAATCCACAAGGAGCGAAATCTACAAACAGGTACAACAGGAAGATAACCACACTGTACATGAACGATACTGGACAATACTAGACAGGAAACACAGGGCTTATATACACAGGAATAGAATGGGGTGATTGGACACAGCTGAATGTGATGATGAATGTGATCAGTAACCATGGTGATTAACTAGTGGCAGGAAATGGAACAACAACAAGTCCAAAACAGAGTGCACATGTAACACCAATGATCCTCTGTACAACTTTATGTATCTCTTTCCAGTAAGTCTTGATCATGTCACAGTCCCAAAATACATGCATAACAATATTAGACTTACACTTGAAACACAATTGAGAAACTTTAGGAAAAAAATTGTGGAGGCGAACTGGTGTTAAATAAGTTCTGTAAATTAACTTAAAATTTTTCTCATGACTCAATATTAATGCGCCTCTATAATGGACGCCGGAGCATGCCAAAAGCCAGTCCTTGTCACTGAGATTTGTTCCAAAGTCTTTTTCCTATACCAGTTTCAGAGGGTCAAAGGAGGAGGAGCCAACATTATATAGCATAGTATAAAAAACAGAGATCTTCCTTTTGAGAGAAAATGAAGAGTACAATTGTTTTTCTATGTCAGAAAGATCCAAGCGTATTCTCTTGTCCTTTAGATGTGATTCCAGAAAATCTTGTAATTGCAGAAATTTGTAGAAATCATTATTGGGTAGATTAAATTCTTGTTTTAACACCTGAAATGGTTTCAAGCTGCCCTTGTCAAGTGGTCCAGCTCCTGAATTCCTCTCAGTCTCCATGATCGAAGACCAATGTTCTGAATAGCAGGGGGTAAGTCAGGGTTGAGCAAAATAGGAGACTTCAAAGATAGAATTCATGGAATATTCAAATACTTCAAAATATCTTTCCAAGCCAGGAGAGTGTTTGATACCATGAAAATATTGGACACTGATTCGATTTTTATGTACACTGTAATGGTAGGGTACGCAACAAATTTGTGGAACATCTCAATGCCTCAATCCCTGCCCACCGAGAATACGTTATATTTAGAAACCAATTTATCATATTTTTAATCTGGGCAGACCAAAAATATAACTGGAAGTTAGGGAGTGCAACCCCTCCTAATTCTCTGGGTTTCAGTAAGATAGAAAATTTGAGTCTAGGCTTTTTTTTTATTCTAGATTAATTTTGATGTAATGGAATTTAACTTTTTAAAGAAAGCAGCAGTCAAATAACAGGGCAGACTTTGCAATAAAAAGTTTTACCTGGGTAGGATGTTCATCCTAATTATGTTAATCTTGCACAGAAATGAAATGGGGAGATTTGACCAATCGGACAAGTCCTGACAGATTTTGGTAACTAATGGGGTGTAATTAGCTTTGAATAAATCACATAAATTGGGTGTGATATTTATTCCCAAATATTGAAAACCTGAGGGAGCTAAACAAAATAGACAATCCAAAGCAGCTTCGAAGGGAGCACAGAAGTATAAGGCCTGAGATTTATTTAGATTGATCTTATACCCGGAAAATGTACTATATTCTCCAATAATCGAAAGGATTGTGTCAACAGTAGTCACATTGTCAGCATATAGAGAGATATGATGCTCATCTAAACCAATTCTAATACCCTGTATACTTGTATTGGCCCTCATTGCCACAGCCAGAGGTTCAATGACCAAAGAAAATAAAAGGGGTGAGAGTGGACAGCCCTGGCGGCATCCTCTGCCAACAGGAAATCTACTAGACATTAGCCGGTTTGTATTAACCACCGCCATAGGCTGGGAATATAAAAGTTTAATTAAATTAATCAAATTTTGCCCTAATTTATCTTCTCTAATACGGCGAAAAGGAAAGGCCTTTCCACCCTATCGAACGTCTTTTTGGCATCAAGTGAAACAATTAATGTGGGATCTTTGGTCATATGTACATAATCTAGAATATTCAGTAATCTACGAATGTTGTCAGAGCCATATCTAGATTTTAGAAACCTGGTCTGATCTGGTGAAACGATAAAAGGAAGGATGGATTCAAGGCATTGAGACATTGCTTTAGCCACGATTTTGTAATCTACATTCAAAAAAACTGATGGGGAGATAGGAGGAGCAATCCAAAGGATCTTTTTCTTTTTCAAAATTAGGCTGATAACAGCAGAGGACCAAGAGTCAGGCATTTAATTTCACTTGGTGAATGCACTCGGATGGTGCAAAAAATAATCCAACCTGGAATAAGAATTATGAGGGTGAGAATAGAATGTATAATTTCTGTCTTTTGGGTGTAGCTCCCTTCAAATATCTGCTAGGCCTAAATCTTTACAGACATTGCACAAAATATGGAAGGATTTGTGGCCTGTCATGGTCTGTGGGGTGGATTTATCCAAATTATTATCAACTATACAATTAAATTCACAACCCAAGAACCCCAGGTTTCCGCAAAACCGGTTAAACTGCAAAACTGTCTGAGATATAAAACTGGGGCAGTCAATATTTAGGGCATATACATTTCCAATAGTGAGATGTACTCCAAAAATATAGCCAGAGATTAATAAAATTTTCCCCTCAGAGTCAGATTCTACATAATCCAGACTGAATGGGATGTTCTTGTGAATTAAAGTTGCTACCCCTCTACTATTTGACGTAAAAGAAGAGTAATAAATCTGCCCCACCCAGTCTCTTTTAAGCTTGCAATGTTCATTATCCGATAAGTGGGTTTCCTGCAAAAGAGCAATGGATACACGCTCCTTTTTGAGAAATGTCAATTTTTTTTCCTCTTTATAACGTGGCCGATACCTTCACATTCCAAGTTACTAACTTGACAATATCATGCATGCAAACAAAAACAAAATGCTAAGATGCTGATGAGCTGAAAAACGTAAATCTTGCACAAAGACACCAAATTTGAACAGAACAGTACCACTGAATGAACACTGAATTACCCCAGAAAAGTCCGCCCCCCCAGGCCCCATCCCCAAACGATAGGGCACAAAGAACATCAAAAAAGCCACATAATGAGATGATGTATGTAAATAAACATGTCATCATACTAATGCCACTGAGAAAAATAGCCCCCTCAAGACTCGCTCCCACAAAACTATAAAATAGAATACGTAATTAAAATGACTGAGCCTAATGAGAAAAAAAGTATAGCAACCATATGAGCCTACAACATTTAAATCCCCTTCCAAAAAAAGAAAATTACTCTGGATAACGAATATCAGAAACAACAATATACAGTAGTCGTCTAAATAAAATAAATAAGTAATAATAAAAAAGAAAAGGTCATTGAACAAGCAAATCTTCCCCAAGTGCAAGCATCTGAGCTTGACAGCTCAGGTGAACTTGCAACGTTTATGCAGGACACTGGAGGATAAGTCTGAGTAAAACCGAAGCTCTGCGCCTTCGTGGGTAATTGTCTTCTTCAACGCTGCCCTCAGAACAGTCTCTTTTTTTTCTGTAAACCGCAAAAAGCAAACCAGAACACTCCTCGGGGGTGAATTCGTATTGCTAGGTGCAAAAGAAGGAGATCTGTGGGCCCGCTCGATATCCAGGCTGAGAGAGTCTGCGGGCAGGTCTAGCCATTTCAGAATGGGCCTCTGTTGCATTGGCATTAGCTTCTAGTAGCTGCGAGGGATAAGTGGTCTTCTTTTTGTCTTTTTCTTTGGATTTCTGCGAGCGTGTGGATCCGAAAAATGGGAAATCTTTGTCCGAAGTGGAATCAGACTGATTGAAAGTCCGTAAAGTTAATTAGAACGAAAGATTCGGAGGAAAAAATGCTAAATAAATTAATATAAGAGCGGAGCCGAAAACTCAAGCAGCCATCTTGCTCTTGGTTACGTGACTTCCCCCACCTGTACCTTTTGTAAGTAATTTGTTTGTAAGGTTGGTCTGGACCACTTTTAGCTATACCATATCACTGTTGACAGTCTGTACGAATATAATTCTGATAGAGATTGTAATACACCCAGTGTGAAATGGGTGAAATGGGTGACCATTTTGAGTTGACATCACTGTAGTCCTTATTTAACAACTCTTAAGTCAGCACTTAAGAATAATTATTAGATTTTACTTTTAGAAAAGTCCTACTTTTTACTAAGAATTTTCTTTTCATCCTTCAGCTGTGAATCGGTGAAGGGAGATGGCGCCTGTTGAAGAGCTGCTTGAGAAATCACTGAATGAACTGCTAGAAGCTGAACTGAAGACCTTTCAGTGGCACTTAAAGAATCATGAGCATATATCAAATTCTGATATGGAGAATGCAGATAGGTTAAAAACTGTGGATAAGATGGTGGCATGTTTTGGACAAGAAGAAGCTATGAAGATCACGGTGGAGATCCTAAGGAAGATGAAACAGAATAATCTAGCTGTGCAGCTGGAGAACAGTCACAAGCAAGGTAACGTTTAATTCTCTGTGACTGTAACGTGATTGACTGTTTACCAGTGTGATGGTTTGACTTTCCCAGTGTGTGATACTCTCTCTCTCTCACTAACAGGTCAGGCTGAAGGCAGCATAAAGACATCTGCCGCTGTTGGAGGTCATTCAAAAGAGATATGTGGTAAATAGCAATCACTGCCCGTACATGGAAACAAGAGAAATTTTAACAGCAAGCAACAATTACAGGCCCAGATCTTATACAAGTACATATAAGATGTGCATGTAAATACTATTGCTGGTAGATTAATTTGAATATAGTAGATGCATGAATTTATGAAAAGCAAAATCACTTAGTCTTTGCTGTTTTTTCTCCCTCTTTCTTAAAGGCTCAGCTGCAGATGACAGTCAAGCTACTCCCCATGATTACACAGAGACCAGCCGCAGACTGAAGAACAAATTAAAACAGGACTACGAGAAGATATTGGTTGGTAATTCACAGACGGGTCATCGGGAATACCTGAACAATATTTACACCGATTTATATGTTGTGGAGAATGAGACTGGAGGAAGAGTGAACGACCATGAGGTGATACAGATCGAATCAAATCACAACAAATTGACTGCCAAGGAGAAGCCAATCGAGTGTAATGACATGTTTAAAGTCCAGTGTGACACAGGTCAACGAAACAGAAAGGTGCTGACAGTGGGGATCGCAGGAGTGGGAAAAACTGTCTCTGTCAATAAATTCATCTTTGATTGGGCTAAAGGAACAGAAAATCAGGATCTAGTCTTCATATTTCCACTTCCATTTCGTAAATTAAATTTGATTAAAGAAGAGTACAGTCTCATGGGACTGCTTAAATACTTCTTTAGTAGTCCTGAAGAATTGCCCTCTCTTCCTGAAGGTGACAGTAAAGTTATGTTCATCTTTGATGGGTTGGATGAATGTCGCTTACCTTTGAGCTTTAAAGAAGATGAAATATTTACAAGTGTAAATGAAAAAACAACAGTGAGTAAGATAATAATAAACCTTATCAAGAAACATCTGGTTCCCTCTGCTCTCATCTGGATCACATCCAGACCAGCAGCAGCCAGCCTGATACCCCGTGACTACATTGATCAGGTGACTGAAGTGCGTGGATTCAACAATAAACAGAAAGAGCAATATTTCATCAAAAACAGTCCTGAGGTTTCTGAAAACATTATCCATCACATCAGAAAATTTAGGAGTCTGCACATCATGTGCCATATCCCTGTCTTCTGCTGGATCACTCTTACTGTTCTTCAGCCTCTACTGGCTACAGAGAGCAATGACAAAACTCCCACAACTCTCACAGAGTTGTACACAAACTTTTTAATTTCTCAGCAGCAACAGATGGAAAAAAAATACTGTGACCCTAAATCTAAAGCCAATGCAAGGTCTTTTGATAAGATTATTCTGAAGCTTGGGAAACTGGCCTTTCAACAGCTGGAGAAAGGAAACCTAATTTTCTACAAAGAAGATCTTGAGGAATGTGGACTAGATGTCAGTGAAGGATCTGTGTACTCTGGTTTATGCACTCGACTGTTTCAGGAGGAAAAGGTTTCAACAAGAAATGTGTACAGCTTCATACATCTCAGTGTACAGGAATTCCTTGCTGCTCTTTATGTTTTTTTAATGAGCAAAGACAAGAAAACTAACCCATTTCTTGAATCCTGGAGAGAAAACCTGAAATGGAATTTCTCCAAAAAGCCACTGTTCAAACTTCATAAGGCTGCAATCAACAAGGCTTTACAAAGCGAGAACGGACACCTGGACCTTTTCCTCCGGTTTCTTCTGGGTCTCTCACTGGAGTCTAATCAGAGTGACCTGAAGGAACTACTGCCAAAACTGAAACTGAAAACAGAGAATGTTAAAGACACTGTTGACTATGTCAAACAGACAATAGAAACAGAGAAATCAGTGGAAAGAACCATCAATCTCTTCCACTGTCTGAGTGAGCTGAAAGATGACTTTGTGAAAGAAATCCAGAAGAATCTTAGCTCAGGAAATCTTTCAACACAGAATCTCTCTTGTGCTCAGTGGTCTGGTCTGGTGTTTGTGCTCCTCATGTCAGAAGAGACTCAAGAGATGTTTGAACTGCAGAAGTACAGAAGATCTGATGAAGCACTTATGAGACTGCTGCCTGTGATTAAAAACACCAGAAGAGCACTGTAAGGATCTTCTTTGCATTCATTTATATACACTTTTAGTTTTTTTTTGTTGTTGTTATTTTGTTGTTGTTTTTTTTTTGTTTTTTTTTGTAATTGGGCCTTCATTTTACATGGGTGGCTTGTTGGACTATACTGTTATAATAAATACAGTATAAATACTGTTTTGAGGTTTTATGAAGAGAAAATGGTTTCAGCTTTGCTTACATCAGTCAAATGATATATCAAGCTCTAGATTATAAATGCTGCTAAATAAGCATTTGTTTTATTAATCACACAGGCTACAGTGCTGTAATCTCACTGCTTTTATTAATCACACAGGCTACAGTGCTGTAATCTCACTGCTCAGTCCTGTGAAAGTTTATCTTCAGCTCTACAATCCTCAAACTCTGTCCTGAGAGAGCTGGACCTGAGTAACAATGACCTGCAGGATTCTGGAGTGAAGCTTCTTTCTGATGGACTGAAGAGTCTAAACTGTCAGCTGGAGATAATGAGGTTTAAGTTCAAATATTTATTTATTTGCAATAAGTTAATAATAAAAACAATCACCCTAAAATGTATTCTGTATTCAATTACATTGTTTTAATTCTTCAGATTTCCAACATGTAATCTCACTGCTCAGTGTTGTGCGAGTTTGTCTTCAGCTCTACAATCCTCAAACTCTGTCCTGAGAGAGCTGGACCTGAGCAACAATGACCTGCAGGATTCTGGAGTGAAGCTTCTTTTTGATGGACTAAAAAGTCCATACTGTCAGCTGGAGATAATGAGGTTTAAGTTCAAATATTTATTTATTTGCAATAAGTTAATAATAAAAAAAAAGGTCTCAGGGAATCAAGGGGCCCCATCTGATTTGGCAAAATATACTTAGCAAATGCTCCAGGGTGGATTTGTATATGCACTCTGAAAACTGTCAAAGGCAACATATCTGTTGATTTGTTGAACACAATGGCTGATCAGATGCATTTAAGTTCATCAGAGTTTTTATTCAGTGCTTACTTTTAGTACTTACCTATCTATTCACTCCTAACTATTCCTTTCCCAGCCTGGGATAGACGGGGACAGTACTCTGGGTTTGGGCCAAATTCCAAGCTCGGAGCCCTACCCCTGGACAGCTTGTTAAATGTACATAACCTTTACTCTATCTGATTATATGCAAGTGTCAAGTAGTGACATTGTAAGGCAATATTTCCCATAAGCTGTCAAAAGAAACAAGGTAAAAAATATAGTCTGAAAATTCATGAGCTGTATATTATAACCATGCACAACAAAGACAACACTTTTTTCTGTAATGTCATAGAGGTACATATACATTTTGCATTAAGATGATGTACAGTTACATCTGTAAAATATTTTGTTTATGCACTTATGCTGATAACACTATTATATCATATTATATATATATAGTTCCCTTTTGAAAGAGAACTTCAACTCTGTGTTTCACCGCTTTTGGGGGGACCGTCACTCGTGACAGGTGTTCGAAATTCCAAGAATCACTACATTCTAATCCTATTGGCCGGCGACAGCCTATGACGTCATTTCTGCGCGAACCGTGATGTATAAAGGGAGCACCTGAGGAAGCAGTCAACATCTTCTCGTCTTTTCGGGACTGTCTTGTTCATGCCATTGTTTCATAACACCGGTAAGGAATTACTCCATTTATGTCTTACAGACATTCAGGAGAATGTGTTCATCCATGTCCCAGGGGTTTGACACTTGATTTACACGTGTCTGGAGAGGAGCGAACGCATAGATGGGGCTTGAGGGCACCGTCTGTGTGTTTGTCTGTTGTTCACTGTGAGCGTTTCTCCTATCGGGACGCTCCGTTCTCGTTTGATACTCTTCCCGAGGGAGGAAGTGTCTACATCTGTGCCTGGTGATTCTAGCCCTGTGTGTGCTGAGGCAATACGGCAGCTGCAATCATAGGGCTTGGAGGTGAGGTCGCTGGGAAGTTTGAGAGAATTATATTCTCTCTCGGCTTCCCCGCGGCTGGCGAGAATGAGTGGCTGGATGATGGCGACGTCCGTGTTTGACGTCACCGTGTCCGGTAGCAAGCACTCCTCTGGCTGCTGGGTATGTGGAGCTGCTGTGTTTTTGGCTTACCTACACTGAATTAATAATAAATTATAAATGTGTTCAGCATTCTGCAACAAGTATTTTTCAGATTTTCTAGACTATTTTAAGTCGTAAAGTGAGCAGGATATATTAAAATGTAGCGCATGAATTCGACTAAGCGGGGCAGCCGGTCTCAGAGCCCGTCCCAGCTCTACAGTGCCACCACAACTTTCCTATGTAAATCTGTGGTGTAAAATGGAACTGCAGCACCCTCTCATAGAGAGCCATTGAGGCCGATTTCTGGCTGTCCCGCTTATTTCCCATGTTATTTCCACGTTAAACACACCTCACGTACACCTCGCTTCAGACCAAGACGATATCAGTCCGCTTCAGATATGTGTCTGCATCAGGTCAGTAACTGTTTGGCATGTCTGTTCTTCCTATGTGGAGCAGTAGCGTATCAAATTAATGAGAGTACAAACCCTTAAATTTAAACGTGCTCATGTTAATAGCTTTTATAGTAGTTCTGTTGTTTGATTGTTCTGAAAATAGACATGACTTTTTTCCTCAAATTCCTACATAACTATTCTAAAACAAATTTCGGAAGCAGTAAATACTACAATTCTTTGTGTTGTTGTGTACTAAACACACGATTCTGTGTGTTGTTGTCGGTTGTTGTGTACTAAAGTCTGTCAGTCATCATTAGAGTGCCATCCTCAGGCTGAAGGAAATTCTGCCAAAAGTGTATCTGATGTGTTCAGCGATTAGAATATAAAGCTAAATGTTTATCATAGCCTACTCAAGCGCTTAGACCCAGAATCTGCCTATATTTATGGCCAGAAGCCGCTACTGTTGTCTAGTCAGATTTCTTCACCCGCATAACTCTCACACAAAGTTTGCCATTTCTTGTGTGATATCAACTGGCTCGCTTTCATGGTTTAAAATGGAAATATTTTTTTAAAATTGCGACGTGGCATTTTCTTTATCACCAGTTGCTCGCAAAATGATGGACTCTGATTCATATATCGTTCGTGTCAATTCCAGTGATAATTAAGTGGATTATTAAATAAATGAGTAAATAAACAACAAGCAAACTTAAACTCGTTTGCTTAAAACTTCTGCAAATAATTTGCTGATGCAGATACAAAAAGATGTTTTGTACCTGCACAAAAAAAAAAAAAAATTCTTGCCCCCCCTAACTTGAGAGTCAAATGTTGCCCATGTATATATATATATGTATGTATGTGTGTGTATATATATATATATATATATATATATATATATATATATATATTATATTATCATTACCAATCAATGATGGCCATGCATAACAAAGACAGCAGATTTTGTTATGTTGAAACATATACTAAACACAATTACATCTGTAAAATATTATGTCTGTGCACTTGGTATGAGTATTTGTGCCCTTGTGTGAGGTGCTGGTAAAAGCGAGCATGAAGCAGCCACATTCCAAAAAATTGTCCAAAGTAAACTGATAGGCAATTAGTGGGTATGGACGCACAATCTATGTATATGTCTGTTGAGGATGGGCCATAGGATGGACAAATATCTATTGATTGGCCGTAGACTGTGAGTATCTGTTGATTAGCCATATAGACTAGATGTATTTAGTGCATTTAAACATTTACACCTGTATTCACAAACATCTGTATATTAGGCATAGGGCTGTATTTTAGCATAAGCAGTGTCATAGGCTAAAACAAACTGAACATTTTATATAAAAATATAATGTTTATTGTTTAGACGGTATCACATTATTTTACCATAGGCTAAAATATATTTGCAATAAATCAGATCATATTTACACCTAAGCAGATATTCACAAACAAGCTACACACGCAGTGTCATAAGCTAACCAGAAATGAGAGAAATATATTATAAATAAGTTTAGATATTTGTAAGAGACATTGTAAGGCAATATTTCCCATAAACTGAAAAAAGCTAGCCAAAACTAGGCAAAATATAGTATGAAAATTCATATGATTTTTATATTATCAGAAAAAACACTAAATTACTATAACACTAAACAACTTACCCCAAACTTAGGATCAATTCTGACAAAGGCAATACCAGCTGCAGTGCGTAGGTGTTTTTTTCCCCTTTATTTTATGATAAATAAAAGTAGACACTTAATAGTTTCAAATTATGTATAACACTGGTATGTATGACCAAATTCGACATAGTATTTTCAATCTCTTTTACACTGATGAGAAAAAAGCATGGTGGTATCGCTGCCGCAACCACTGACCCCTACATTCATTCTTATTTGTATGACTGTCAATGTTTCTTGTCTAAATGTAAATAATATATTTTTAATTCTAAACAATGACATTTGAAGAAAAAATAATGATTTGAAATTACTGCTGGTAACTCTTCAGTTTTTTAAACAATTAAAAGTAATTAATACCCAATAAAAGGCTAAAATAGAGATTGAATCTAGAGAAAGTTACCATTGCAAATACAAACTCCACAGGTCCAGGTCAATGTGTGACTGTCATGTCTGATTGCCAAACCAATGTCATGTGGACTCTATGTCTTTGTAGATTGTCTGGCTGTATGGTGACAGAGGAAGGCTGTGGTTATGTGTCTTCAGCTCTGAGTTCAAACCCTTCACACCTGAGAGAGCTGGATCTGAGCTACAATCACCCAGGAGATTCAGGAGTCAAGCTGCTCACTGATAAACTCAACCATCCAAACTACAGACTGGATAAACTCAAGTATGTAGAGCAGAAATAATTTTGATTAAAAAAACTCCAAAAACAGCATTACAGTCTTCACTTATTAAAAACCAGTTACACTTCATTTCTTTCATGTATTTATTAAAAGTTCTTATTGAGAATTTACAAAGGTTTAGCTCTAGTTATACTATGGGGCTGGTGAATGCTTCATTTTGATTGGCTGATGAACATTCTAAGATGTGCAATTATTTCCAGTAAACGCACAGCTAAAGTAGTTCCAGGAAGGTCTTGACTACATTACAGTTCCATATCACTTCAAAAAATGATTTCAGTTATTTCAAAGGTCCTGACAGCCTACAACAGCAAAAGAACCAAAATCCACAAAGACACTGACCAAACAAATTAATTTAACAAATAGGATGTAAATCACAAAGCATTTCTATTATTTTCCTACAAAATAATGTTTTATTCACCTTCTCCCACTCTCTCTTTCAAACAAATGCAAACACATACAGTACAGACAGACAGGGCTGGGTGATATAGCCAAAAAAAATTAACATGATAACATTTTTGACATCTGTCGATATCGATAATTATCATAATAAATGTCAATTCTTTATTTTTTTCTTTTTAAATTTAAAAGCATATTTAAGTGAATGTTTTAGAAACCTGGGTCCGTATGTATAAAACTTATGTATAAATTCTTAAGAGCATTTCTCAGAAATGCTCTTAAGAATAGTCTTAAGTTTTGACTTATGTGTCGAAAAATTCTTAGTAAAGAGTAGGAGTTTTCTAAGAGTAGGAGACTTTTATAAAGAAGCTAAAAGCAACTTTTAGCAAAGTGTAAGACGGATTCTTAAGTGCTGACTTAAGTGTTGTGAACTAAGGACTACAATGATGTCAACTCAAAATGACCACCCTCAACCTCTGAATCAGCCAATAGTGAGCCTGGAAGGGTGAAGTCACAGCAGCACAACACCAATAATTTAATGTTATTATATAAAACAATAAAAAGAAAAACACAAACATTTTAATATTTACATTTATTTAAAAGCAATAGCTTTGCATTGTGCAAAATTATCACAAATTAGTGTTGATGTGTGGAATCTTTTTCTATTGATATTCGTCTCCTCATTTACAGTTAGTGCAATGATGTGTCATGAGTTCATCAACGGCTCCAACAACTGCAGGAAAACCCACAGTCAACATAAAATTGGCTTTCTTTTGCCACATGGTTTGATGGTCAGTTGGAAAGTCAATGAACTGCCATAGAGTAGTGGCCAAATATGATGTCCAGCCATATGAAAACTGACATCTTCAACCTTAATTCAAATATTTTCAAAAATGTGTTAAAAGATGTAAGCACATCTTGTAGCTGTGCTTGGAGTCAATTGTTTCATGTGTGATAATGAAATGAAATTTCAAATTATTTTTGGCCAGTCTGTCATGCAAAGAAATTACACGTGCAAAAACAAGAGAGAACCAATTAAATATTAAAAACTGATTATGTTGTAGTCAATGTCATATTTAAAAACATTTAAATAATATAAACATAAAAATAAAAATATTTTCCTCGTATTTTTATGGTTTAAGCAAAATTGTTGGCGATTCACAAAAAAACTCTTGTTTGTATTTCCTCTTGTGTACTGTATGTACATCTTTTGTGCTTCCTTGTCATTCGTTCATCATCTGCGCTTTATTTTTCGTGAAGCATTTTGTTTCGCATCAGCTGTGATAAACAGACACCCACTCGCATTACCTGTGTAACAGAGGCCTGACAGTGAGAGTTTTGCAGGTAAACTACTGCACACTGACGCCCGCTAGAGAATGAGATGTTTCTGGCCGAGGTTTAAGACTGAATCAGAGCAGGGTGGGTTAGGATTGGAGTGTGAGTCTGACACGGAGCAATGAAGAGAGGGGTGAGTTTGTTTGGGCTGATTTCAAATATCAAGTGTTCAACAACAAATTTGAAAAATCGCATACAGCACCTTTAAATGTGTTAAAATGCATTAAACATATTAATTATTGTTTAAGTAATATTTATTACATTTATTTAAAGTTATTACATTTCTTATTAGGTCAGTTACAAAAAGAATTGACAATTAAGTTTATATCATTTTATCAACTCCATGTCATCATACAACTCCAATACATCATATTTTCATTGGAAAGCGTGTGTCTCCTCTTCTTTGCTGCCATCTTGTTACTCTTAACTAGGTTAAGACACCTCTCCAGCTCTTTTAAATAATTTAGGAGCTAAGACCTAGTCTTGACACTTGGGAACCTTTATGAATCACACTTATTCTTAAGTCTAAGAATAAGAGTAAAATTACGTCATTCTTAGAATTTTGACACACTTAAGACTAAAATTTTACTCTGAGCGGCTTTATACATATGGGCCCAGGGGCCATATTCACAAAACATCTTAAGGCTAAAAGTAGCTCCTAACTTGCTGATTTAGGAGAAACTCTTAAAAATAATGGGCGTGTCAGTCCTAATTTTAGGAGTCCTAAAATTTTGCTCTAAGAGTATTTCACAAAGCATTTTAGCACTAAAACTAGCTCCTAAATCTGTGAAACGTTAGGAGTAGTCAAGAGAACTCTTAAGTCGCTAAGACCAAATCACAAACAGTCCTAATCTACCCAAAGACGCTGTACACCATGAGGCAATAGCGAACCTTGGGTGCTGAACCTTTTCTTCATAAATGCAATACATTTTGATTTATAGATTTGAATCTACAATAAGACGCCAAAAATAAATCTTTAACAAATAAATAAATATTGTCCGATTACCTGTGGCAATGGTTTTCATGAGTTCACACTTACAAGTAATTGAATAGAGTAAAATATAATATATTATATACACTAAGCGTATTTGGTGTGCTGTCCAAGGGGATCAAGGGCTCTGAGATTGGAATTTAGCCCAAACCCAAAGTTCTCCCCGTATCCCCAGCTGAGAGTGACGAGCAGGGTTGGCGGAGGGATACAGAAAACTGTCGAAGTAACTATAGGCGAGTCGACTCTCTTCTGTACATATTCCTCCTCTCGAGATGATTAGCAAGACCGTTTGAATGTGTTCCTCCCAAACTTTGTTTATAAAACGTAATTTGTCGCTTGAATTCTGCATTCTCTTGAGATGGAGACATCCAAGAGGCAGTCCACAATTAACTGTATAGTTTAATTAGTGACACCTTTATGCCAACAATATGGCAAAATATTATTTTGACTATGGCAACATTTTTATTAAAAATAATATTTAATTGAATAGGGCAACATTTGTATTTTAAAACCTTTATTTTAATATGGAAACATGACACCTCATTCTATAATATTTCTATGATTAAATCGTTGACTCCTCCCCCATCAGCCAATCACTGTGTGTATTGTCCATAGCAACGAGGTCAACCCCGCCCTTACTCTTAGCTTAAGTCTTTAGTCTATTCCTTAGTAAAAGTTTGTCTCAGCAGATTTGTGAATAGGTTTTAAGAGAAAACTCTTAGCTAAGAACTTTTACTGCTATTTAGGAGAACTCTTAATGGTAAGATAAAATGTTTTGTGAATACGGCCCCAGACCATTAATTATGGTTTTAAACTACTCTTTATTGCCAACATGACAAACACTGAATTCTTTTTTTCCTTAACAAAATAAATATCTTAATATAAAAATTAGTTTCTTAGATTCTGCATGTTCAAACAGGTGATATTGTTTCTAGTCATGAAAATTTTTGGCACAAAATTAATAATATTACATGTTTTGTCTCTTTTAGAAATGCACAATTGACATTAGCTTGAGTTGTCAGTGGTAGTAGCTTGAGTTAGGATACAGATAAATGAATACATTTATGTTCATTAACAAAAACAGTAACATCTGTAGAAATTGTAACAACCTCATTTTTATATGGTCAAATTTAAGTATTTTGGCTGTCTGAGTTTTATTAAAATTAACCATTGTTTTTCCATAGTATCATGCATAACAGTTTAAACTATGCACATAGCACCTCACTACTATGGTAAAATGTAACTACATGCTTTCTATGGAATTTGTATGAAAATAAATTTAATAAGTTTGTTTGCCCACATAGTCTTTAAGATATCAGGTTAACTTATTTGGTTTGCTGTCCACTGATGAGGGGCTCAATGAAGCAGCTTTAACTCAAGCTCTGATATACCCCCACTGTAAATAAATATAGGATTACATAGGGCAAGGTACCTAAGATGAAGGTGGAGTTTGGGGAGGTAAAGGGGTCCTGGAACACCTTTTAACTGAAAACAGAAGACTTTTAATGCATTCTTGCAGTTCATTTATGTGTTTAGACTATAGGTATGCTCATGTGTATGAATGTGTATGTGCCCAGATGCTTAGTCTTTCTTACAAATTGATATTACTTGTCTGGCCCACATGATACAGAAAAAGTAGTCATTTCCACGGATCCATGCAAATTGGAATCCTTTTGATAGTGTTTTATAGGGAAAGGAAAGGAGGCTAATGATATGCTTCCTAATGATATCTCCCAAGGGTAGCATGTACAGAGTGAAAATCAATGGTCCTAGTACTGAGCCTTGTGGTACTCCATATTGAACTTGTGATCAATATGACATCTCTTCGTTTACTACTACAAACTGATAACAGTCAGATAAGTATGATTTGAACCATGACAATGCAATTCCACTAATGGCAACATCGTGTGATCAATAGTGTCGAATGCAGCACTAAGATCCAGTAACACTAATAGAGAGATACAACCACGATCTGATGATAGGATCAAATTATTTGTAACTCGAATAGGATGAAAAAGATAAAGATCCATGATGAGAATGAAGTCAAAAAAGCTCCAAAAAAATTACTGTCCAGAGGCCATCAAAAGTGCAAAAAGTCTTTTTTGCAATTTTTTATGGCCTCTGGACAAACAATGCTTGTTTGACTTCATTCTTGTGTGCGGATCTTTCATCTTTTTGATCTTGGATTTATCTTTTTGATCTACGCACCACCAGAAACTGTATAATCATTGGTTTGGACTGTGGTCTGGCACTACGCTTTTCCCTCTTTTCTTACACTAATAGGGTGACATACGTCCTCTTTTTCCCAGACATGTCCTCTTTTTGGACCTAAAAAAATGCATCCAGCCAGGAAATGTGCCCAAAATGTCCAGGATTCACCTTTTGCTTTCTACAATCGCGAGACTGCAAAAATGTCTGATGTCTGACACACACCTGACGTGTGCGCATAAACCGCCTCTCTGAAAGCGCGTGATACCTAAAGTTCTTTTTCACGCCTTATTATATTCAAATGTTTTGTCAAAATGTCTGTCTTCATGAGTATTCATGTAAACACAGTCTGTTATGTCTTAAATGAAACAATTGGGAAAGATATTGGATGCGTGTCAATAGAAATCTGTGATTAGGTCTTAAAGTGACAGCAGCCTGCTTCAGTAAACCTGCTTCTGTCTTTCAAACAACAAAAGAAAAAGAGAAAATCACTCAATGCAATTGTCTTTTGTAACTTTAGTTTATTATGAATCTAAAGTCAGGAACACACCAAGCCGATGCCAATGAACTAGTGGCAATGAAAGCAGACTGCGGGGTTGGATTACCTTGGCACCATCTGTGTCCAAAGTTGCCCTGACACACCAAACCAACGCTCCATAGCCAACAGCCAAGTAGCATATCGGATCTGCGCCTGTGTAAGATGAAATGCCTGTCTGAACCAGCAGGTGGCAGTAACTTAACAGCCAATCAGAATTGGCCAACCATCAGCTTGGTGTTTTCCTGCCTTCATGAAAATGTATATTTAATTAATGTGAAGACTATTTTGTTTTAGTTTTACATTTGATTATGGAGTTTCGAAAGATCTTTATTTCTTACTTTAATACTATAACACTGATGGCCAAGTTATAGTGATGCTTTCTTTTCCTAGAAAGAATGTGAAACATATATATTGGTTTTGTCATTTTCAGTTTTTAAATAGTTTTAAATATAATTTAAATAGATTTTACACACTTAAAGCAATATCGTATTGCATTATTTAACAAGATATCGCATTTTTTCCCCCAAAATCTTCAATATAGCAGGGGCTTCTGTGTACACAAAACAACTTTAAACACATCTTGAAATGTGTTGCAAGACGTGTTTTTTTTCTTATTTGAAAACTAAAATATGGTCAACCTAACTCCAATGAGAGCAGTCTCAGTACTATGGTATGGCCTAAATCCTGACTGGAAATCCTCACAGATACTATTTCTTTCTAAAAAAGAACATAGTTGTGATAATAGTGCCTTTTCTAGTACCTTATGACAGAAAAGTGATTTTGATGATTTAACAAGTTTAGACAATTCTTCCTGACCTAAAGCAGTAAATGAATTGAATTTTTCCTCAGGGACACTACAATGCAATGTCTGACATGATACCGTAGTAGACAGCTGCATGGTTATAATTTTCTCTCTAATATTATCAATCTTAATCAATCTAATATTATCAATATAGCAAGTAAAGAAGTTCATAAAGTCATTACTGCTGTGCTGTATGGAAACATGAGAAGTTGAAGCTTTATTTATCGTTAATTTAGCCACTGTATCAAATAAAAGGTTTGTGTTTGTTTCCTTCTAAGAGGTAAAAAAAAAAAAAAAAATGTAGATCTAGCAGTTTTTAAGGTCTTTCTGTACGCAATCATGCTCTAAGTGTGACAAAATAAGGGACACTCTAAAAAACAATGGCAGATTTCAAGGACACAAATAAAGTATAAGAAATGAACTGATTGTCATTCAGTCGGGAACTAGTTATCATTTTTTAGACAGTTCTGCAGCTGAATAATGTATGGAATATTATATTAATAGATATTAGATTATCCAAATAAAAAATACCCTTTAGCAGCATGGATGTAACTTTGTCTCTGGTTGTAAGCAGCTTTAAGTAAACAGTCGACTGTGTGCCACTGCGAACTGTGCTGTACACGACAGACCCACTGATAACTTTATTCCCATTCAGCCCTATACTATATCTGGAGAGCCTCTTGTAAAGTGTGTGTGTGTGTGTGTGTGTGTGTTATTACTGATTAACTGTGACACTGTGTGTGTTTTGTAGTGTGAATCATGGAGGAGAGATCAGGATTACAGCAGGAGTACGCAAATGTATGTATACACACACACACACACACACTCACACACACACACACACACACACACACACACTCTCTCTCTCTCTCTCTCTCTCTCTCTCTCACACACACACACACACACACACACACACACACACACACACACTCTGTCTCTCTAGTCAATTCAACTAAGCTTTATTGTCATGACTGTGGGATCACACAATGTTGCCAAAGCAATAACAAAATTAACAAAATATACAGGTGAACAGAAAAATAAATAAATAAATAAATAAATAAATAAATATACACTACTGAACAAAATCTTAAGACTGGGTACAAGTGTTCAAGTATTAGAGCTTGAACAAAAAAGGGACAAAAAAGTCAAGTGATAGACCCAAAAAGATTTCACCTGCACTGAGCCGGAGGATCCGATAGGCTGTCCCATGAAGACACAGGCTGGTCCTCGACCCAGATTAAGGCCCTTACTGATGCTGACTGCAGCCCAATAACCATAAGACAGCTTCTGAGACAGAAGGGCTTAAAGAACAAAAAACATCTTCAAAGGCCACGTCTCCTCCCACGCCACAAACTTGAAAATTTGGAATTTGCAAAGGAGCACCAAACATGGGACACTGAAAGTTGGAAGGTGGCTTCCAACGTTACTGGCATGACAAGGAGATCCCACTGGAGATGTTTTCCATGCGGCACAGTGGAGGAGGCTCCAACCTGATCTGGGGTGATTTTTCATTCAATAGGAAAATGGAGCTTCAGGTTGTGCAATGTTTAGGGATGGATGGCAAGGGAAGTTTACTAAATGAACGTCAGTTCCAGACTGTGTATGCCCTTCATGAAGCAATCACGCTCTCCTCTGTATTTCTGCTAGTAGGGGGAATCTGCCCACTTCTGCCCTGTGTAGTGATTTTTACTTTGTCCATCCAAGGATGCGAAGTAAAATAGGGATTAGTACTCATGTCACCGTTGACGTTGTGATTTTGGATCACACGTCTCTTAGGGTGTGGTTAGGAGTACATCAGATGACCACTTCCACCTCATTTGCATAAAGCACAAAGTTGGAAGTCTTTACAGTGTCTTTAAAGTTTACCAATGCATTTCTCACTTTCCAAACCACCACCAGAATACCTTTGGCAATATTCTAAACAAATAAAGACTAAACATGATGGAAAAAGATTGAACTGTCATTCAATTGCAAATTAACAGCTGTATTTGTGTCAGATATTGTACTACAAATAGCTGTCACTGAGAATACTTATTTCTGTGAATAAGTATGAAATGGTTGTGTAGTTTGCATCAGTTCTAATGTTTTAAAAACTTATTTTTGAATGGATTTGGATGGATCTTTGTGATCTCTCTTTGTTACACCCATTGCTGCTAAGGTCCCGAGGAATTTTTAAGGCAGTCTGGGGCCAACCTTAGGAAGTAGTCTCTAGATGGGTGAAGGGCAGAAACTGCCTGAGGACCAATGAGAAGTCCTGTCCTTCCCACGCTTGGTACAAGAGGTCTTCTTTTTGACCTCTAAGAGTGTAACGAGGCGGGACACGAGGTGAGTTCCATTTGAGAGCTTTATTTAAGCAGAGTTCGTGGTCAGACAGGCAATGGTAGAACAACAGCAAACAGGTATGGCAGAGAGCAGGCAGAATCATAGTCGAGGAACAGACAATGGGTCAGGGCTGGCAGATAACAATCACAAATCCAGGAAACAATAAACAGTCCAAAGGGCAGGCATCAGAGTATCGTACACGGGGAACAAACAGGATCAGAAACAGGCAGATAGACAGGGTAAATAACGCTTAGAATTGTCACAGGAGTAAACAAGACCTCGCAAAGTATGACAGGATGTGAGTGGCTTAAATAGTCCAGATAATGTGCTGCAGCTGAGTGTGGTGTTTACTGATTGGTAAACACCCCCCCCCCCCTTAAAATTTTCTTGGGGAATTAGATGGTGACAGTAGCGGGCTCGTGGGTAAGGAGCTTAGGTGATGTCGGCAAGGCAGGGAGCTTGGGTGGCGCCGGCAGGGCAAGGAGTTTGGGTGGCGCCGGCAGGGCAAAGAGTTCAGGTGCGGAGTCTGGAGCTGACTCTGGCTTGGGTGCAGAGTCTGGAGCTGACTCGGGCTCTGGTGTGGAGTCTGGAGCTGACTCGGGCTCTGGTGCGGAGTCTGGAGCGGCCTCGGCGAAGACTGGAGTGGCCATCTTGTCCGTAGACACAGGCGGAGCGGCCATCTTGTCCGTAGCCACTGGCGGAGTGGCCATCTTGTCCGTAGACACAGGCGGAGCGGCCATCTTGTCCGTAGACACTGGCGGAGTGGCCATCTTGTCCGTAGACACTGGCGGAGCGGCCATCTTGTCCGTAGACACAGGCTCGGGTGTGGACTCTGGAGCTGGCTCGGGCTGCGGAGTCTGGAGCTGACTCGGGCTCTGGTGTGGAGTCTGGAGCTGACTCGGCGCAGACTGGAGCGGCCTCTGCGAAAACTGGAGCGGCCTCGGCGAAGACTGAAGCGGCCTCGGCAAAGACTGGAGAGGGCTTGGCGAAGACTGGAGCGGGCTCGGCGAAGACTGGAGCAGCCATCTTGTCCGTAGACACAGGCGGAGCGGCCATCTTGTCCGTAGACACTGGCGGAGCGGCCATCTTGTCCGTAGACACAGGCAGAGCGGCCATCTTGTCCGTAGACACAGGCGGAGCGGCCATCTTGTCCGTAGACACTGGCAGACCGGCCATCTTGGCCGTAGACACTGGCGGAGCGGCCATCTTGTCAGTAGACACTGGCGAGTAGACACTCGTGAAGATCAGCTGTGACTTGACTTTGCTCATGAAGATCAGTTGTGACTTGACTTGGCTCAGGGAGATCAAATGTGGCTTGGCTCATGAAGCTCAACTGTGACCTGACTTTGCTCATGAAGATCAGCTGTGGCTTGAATTTGCTCATGAAGATCAGTTGTGACTTGACTTGGCTCAGGGAGATCAAATGTGGCTTGGCTCATGAAGATCAACTGTGACCTGACTTTACTCATGAAGATCAGCTGTGACTTGACTTGACTCAGGGAGATCAGCAGTGACTTGACTTGGTGTTGTTGTGGCCGCCATTTTGTGAGTGTTTTCTAGCATGGCAGCCATTACATGAGTGCATTCCTCCGTGACACCCACAGTAAAGGGAGAGCCAACAGTCAATAATGCAAATTCCAAGAAGCAACTAAATGATGCACGCAGGCCCACTTGTCTAAGTTTGGTCTGTAGAGGTTGGTTAACACCATCACAAAAAAAGTCTATCAGCACACACAGTCTGGCAGATCAGAACAATAAGCAATGTCCAAATATTATTTAATATAATCGTCCAACGATCGTGTGCCCTGCGTAATCCATAATAACAGTTGTGCAATGTTCATACCGGACCAGTGTTCTCCAGGAAAGCTGCTGGATCCTTGTTGTGGCGAGGTCTTCTGTAACGAGGCGGAACATGAAGTGAGATCCATTTGCAAGCTTTATTTAATCCTCTGGAGTCTGAGGCTGATTTGGGGCCTGGAGAAGTTTTGACATGCCCTGACATTTGTGCTTTTTTCAGTTGTTCATAAACATATAAATGACAAAAGTGTTATTACACTGTATTCAGCACAAACTAGGCTACCATAATATGTGAGGAACATGTATGTACATGTTTGTGTTGTTGAAGGAATAACGTTTATGCGTGGTTATTGAAAAAACAAAAAACTTAAGTCACAGAAATAAGGCCAAAAAAGTATATTAAATCTGTGTTCACAAGACTTCTGGGTATTGGAGGTGGTAGACTAGAGTTTTTGCTTCAAAATTATGTAAAAATTATGCTGCCTACTCCTTCATATAAAACAATATATTGATTTAGTTTTTGTAAGACACTTTTTGTCAAGAAACACAGTATGCGTGAAGGCGTGAATCATCATGAATAATGGGTGATTCTCACCTGAGAAGACAAAAGAATCGCATAATAATGACCTGAAATGACTTGCATAATAATGAGGCCTTTCAGTCAGGTAGGCTGTGAAAAAACCCTCTGTGATCATGTCTCAAGCAATCATGGTGTATATCAAACATACAAAAAAAACAGCAATACTGTGAAATATTATTACAATTTAAAATAATGGTATTCCATTATATTCTTTAAAATATGATGTATTTCTGTGATGCAAAGTGTCTGAACAATTATGTTAGCTCTATGGCATTTCATATAGGCTTTTAGCTTAAAAGCATGCACATTTGGAGAAATATTGATGGATTCTCTTATGTTTATGTCAATTTTCTGTACAGAGGAGTAATATTTATTCAATATTTATTGTCATCACTATGAGATTGTGTTTTCAATTCATACTTGCAGCCAGGGGGCATTCTGTGCACCTTTAGTCCACAAATTCATCTAAAGAAGAACAGGAACCAGGAACTAACGGCATTGTGTCGTAAAAGTTTGCTTAAATCGATAAAATCAAGAACCCAGAAGGTGTTTACATAACTTATACCGTTTTTTATAACTTATATCGTTTTTTAACTTTAAAAGTTGTCGCCTTTAATAGTGTTTTGCGTCTGCTGATACTAAAGATACAAAGAAGGTCTGCACTCTAAAAAGACTTCAGCGTCTGCTGATACTGAAATGAATATGGATACCTGCTTACCTTATTTGTTTTTGACTTGGTTTAATATCCACATTCTTCATGGTATTGTTTGCAGAGAAGAGAAGCTATTTTATCCCACTGAATGATAATTTGGTGTTTTAACTTCAGTTTTGTAGTATTCCGTTCACAACGTTGATCTGGTTACCATGAGAACAGTGTCACGCGCTGCTACTTCAGCCATCATATGGCAGAAAATGTCCAAATAAATAAATGTTTAACAACCGCAAGCTGACAGAAGTCGATTCAACAGCAAAGACAACCCTTTCAAAAACACACAGCTATGTGATAATTTTATTGAGTGATACGGAGTGGGTTAAATCAGTGACATTATTAGATTTGATATACAGCATCTTGATTTCCCATCACCTCCTCAACCTGCTTCCCTTAGTGTGTTTTTACACGTATAAAAGGCAAAAATTGTATTACACCACAGCTTTACATTCTCTATATCTACCGCCTCAATGGCAGGAAAGTCTTTCAATTCAGTGGAAAAGTCGCTCATCTTCATAACATGGGATCACGTCCAACATTATGTTGTGTTTTTCTGTTTATACCTTTCTAAATCAGCACAGAAAGACTTTTCTCCATCTCTTCCATTCTAATTTTCACTGCTTGCCCTCCACCGGTATTTTGCGCCTCACCAGAACCACATGATTTCAAACAACCTATAGAGCAGGGGTCTCAAACTCAAATTGGCCGGGGGCCGTTGCCGTGATTGACACCTCAATGGAGGGCCATTTTAATATTCAAGCACAAGAAAGCACAACATTTCTGAAAATTTCCTTTCCATTATTTCTCATTTACTTCAAATTTCATTTCTAAAATTTAAGTCCACTCTAATAGATAGATCTGTTTAGATCCTCTCTGACGGACAAAAAAAACTGCCTGAAACTTCCTAGCTCTTCCACCCAGATAGCGGAATTCCCTGTTTTTACTGTTATTTCTATTTCTTACGCATTCCATTTTTATTATTATGTATTTGGTTCTTCTTTATGTAAAACACTTTGAATTACCATTGTGTATGAAATGTGCTATACAAATAAACTTGCCTAAAATATTTTTGCCATACTTAAAAAATGTAAACAGCAGTGTCTCTTTCATTGTTAGATACAGTTTTAACAGTGCAAATATTTTCCCTTTATTTAAAAAATCTTGCACTGAACAACACTGTACTGAACAAATGCAATCCCTGAATACATTTGTACACTATTTCTTACCAGACACCTGGCAGCGCTTTTGGTCACACAGCTGAGCCACATTTGCCCAAGATTCCGTTTGACGTGCATCGGACGCGCTTCAGTGGTTTAAATCGACACTCGTGACTTGCGCGAGAGCTTTTACTGTAATTTTATGGGATTAATATCCTGCCATGATTCAAAACTGAAAATAAAGTTCTGAAAGGTTGAAAATAAGTGTTCGAAAACTCAAAATCTTACAAAAAAAGTTTTGCAAGATCGAAAAATAAGATTTGCAAGCTTGCAAAATGTTAAAAAATAAAAATATCTCTGCAAACATTATGTTGTTTTTGAGATTTCCTTCTTCAGAACTGCAACATCCCATATAATTTAGGCAAATGCGCTCATAAAACAAGTGACGCGCATGTGCTGCGGCACACTCATTTTTCCAGGCGCGTCTATGCCGCGGCAAGATGAAAACATCTCAACATTTTACATGGGCAAGGACCAACCGATGAGCTTCGGCCTTTTCGTAACAACACAGAAAGCTTAGCCGAACAGCTGATCATAGCTATACAGGGCGGGTTTTTATTTCTCATCTCCATAAATATATCTAGTAGAAGAGCTAATGCAAGGACTAGAAATCAATTTTTCTTTTGCTGAAACTTTGTTATCGTGGAGAGCGCAGTTCATGGCTCCATAGCAACGACAGACACCACAGGAGCGCAAGCGCTTTGGACAGAAGGAGAAAGCGGCGAGGCCGCTTATGTGACGCGATATGTGAATAGCTCCTTAGAACGGCGACTTTTTCTTTGCATATGTACAACATAGCAACACCACAATAACATTATCTATCTCTCTAATTTCTGACAGACTTTAAACTTTAAAACTTCTTCTAACTAAAAACTTCCAAACTTCAAGATTTGAAACTGTCAAACTTTCTGGTCTGAATTTCTCTACTTCAAAGTTTATGAACTTATTCATCTCTCTTTTACACACACACACACACACACACACACACACACACGTTTGTTAGTTGCTTGGTAACAGACCTGAGAGTTGAGGACTGAACTCAAAATGAGATGAGATTTGTAAGAATCCTAAATCAAGTTATGATTTACTTCTGTAATATTAATTTGACATAAATTAAAGGTGCTGTAGAATGGAAAATTGAATTTACCTTGGCATAGTTGAATAACAAGAGTTCAGTACATAGAAATGACATACAGTGAGTCTCAAACACCATTGCTTCCTCCTTCTTATGTAAATCTCATTTGTTTAAAAGACCTCCGAAGAACAGGCAAATCTCAACATAACAGTTACATAACAGTCGGGATCATTAATATGTACGCCCCCAATATTTGCATATGCCAGCCCATGTTCAAGGCATTAGACAAGGGCAGCCAGTATTAACATCTGAATGTGCAGAGCTGAATCATCAGACTAGGTAAGCAAGCAAGAACAATAGTGAAAAATGGCAGATGGAGCAATAATAACTGACATGATCCATGATAACATGATATTTTTAGTGATATTTGTAAATTGTCTTTCTAAATGTTTCGTTAGCATGTTGCTAATGTACTGTTAAATGTGGTTAAAGTTACCATCGTTTCTTACTGTATTCACGGAGACAAGACTGTCATTTTCATTTTTAAACACTTGCAGTCTGTATAATTCATAAACACAACTTCATTCTTTATAAATCTCTCCAACAGTGTGTAATGTTAGCTTTAGCCACGGAGCACTATCAAACTCATTCAGAATCAAATATAAACATCCAAATAAATACTATACGCACATGATCCGATGCATGCATGCAGTATGCATGACGAACATTTTGTAAAGATCCATTTGAGGGTTATATTAGCTGTGTGAACTTTGTTTATGCTATGTAGTCGAGAGCTCGGGGGCAGGGAGCGCGTGGATTTAAAGGGGAAGTGCGCTGAATCGGTGCATAGTTAATGATGCCCCAAAATAGGCAGTTAAATTTTTTTTTTAAAAATCTATGGGGTATTTTGAGCTAAAACTTCACAGACACATTCAGGGGACACCTTAGACTTATATTACATCTTGTGAAAGAACGTTCTACGGCACCTTTAACTTGTCAGATCTGAACTGAAGACTGATACGCTGATGTGTTTTATTTCCATCAGATTACCATCAGTTCACTCTGGATCTGAACACAGTGAATAAACACCTCCGTCTGTCTGAGGGGAAGAGAGTGATTACTGGCACTGGCACAGTCCAGCCGTATCCTGATCATCCAGACAGATTTGATGAGTATGAGCAGGTGTTGTGTAGAGAGAGTGTGTGTGATCGACGCTGTTACTGGGAGATTGAGTGGAGTGGAAAACTTGGAGTGGATATATCAGTGTCATATAAGAGCATCAGCAGGAAGGGACAGGGTAAAGAGTGTTGGTTTGGATATAATGATCAGTCCTGGAGTTTGTGCTGCTCTTCCTCCAGTTACTCATTCATACACAATGACATACGGACTGAACTCCCTGTAGAGCCCATTATCAGCAGTAGAATAGGAGTGGATGTGGATGATGATGATGATGATGATGATGATTTAGAGCCCATCATCATCTTCAGGAGAATAGGTGTGTATGTGGATCACAGTGTAGGAACTCTGTCCTTCTACAGCGTCTCTGGAGACACAATGAGCCTCATCCACACAGTCCAGACCACATTCACTCAACCGCTCTATCCTGGGTTTTGGATTGGTTATAAATCATCAGTGGAACTGTGTTGATGAATCAGAATAGACTGTAGAGAGATTCTACCCATAATGCTTTGAGCTCATGATGAATCAGTGACTGTGAGATGTTATAGAGTCTTTTCATTACATTAATACTTTCACTGAAATATCATGCCAGAATAAATGTGTATGTGTGTGATAAATCCTCATATAGTCAGTCAGATCAGAGTGTGTGTGTTTGTGTGTGTGACAGTCAGATCAGTGTGTGTGTGTGTGTGTGTACTTGTTTATATTATATTATGTAATATAAACCTGAGATCACCAGCCAGCGGTCCCCACAATGTAAATGGATTTATAAACATACTAAATGATGTTTTTTTGAAAATATAAAAATGCAGAATGTTTCCTGTGATGGGTAGGTTTAGGGGCAGGGGCAGTGTAGGGGGATAGAATGTACAGTTTGTTCAGTGTAAATCCATTACGCCTATGGAAAGTCCCCACAATTCACAAAAACACAACATGTGTGAGTGTGTGTGTGTGTGTGAGACAGTCAGATCTGCTTTTGTTTATATTACATTGTGGGGACCAAATGTCCCCATGATGTAATATAAACCTGAGTTCACCTACATCGTGGGGACCAGCCAGCGGTCCCCACAATGTAAATGGGTTTATAAATCATATAGAATGAGTTTTTGTGAAAAAGTAAAAGTTTGCACAGTTTCCTGTGAGGGTTAGGTTTAGGGGTAGGGGCAGGGTAGGGGGATAGAATGTACAGTTTGTTCAGTGTAAAATGCATTGAAGTCTATGGAAAGTCCCCACAATTCACAAAAACAAACATGTGTGTGTGTGTGTGTGTGTGTGTGTTTTTGTTTATATTACATTGTGGGGACCCCATGATGTAATAAAAACCTGAGTTCGACCACATTGTGGGGACACAGATTGTGTCCCCACAATATAAATGGATTATTAAACATACTAAATGATGTTTTTGTGAGAAAGTAAAGGTATGCACAGTTTCCTGTGATGGTTAGGTTTAGGGATAGGGGTAGGGTAGAGGGATAGAATGTACAGTTTGTACGGTATAAAATGCATTACGCCTATGGAAAGTCCCCACAAGGAACCAAAACCTAAACTGTGTGTGTGTGCAGTGACCCCTTTGTCAGAAGTTAACTTGCATATACAGCCACTAATAAAAAAGTAGTATGCCTTCATAGTTTTGTACGCTTTCATTTGTTTTCTGGAGTAGAAGGATGTCCGTGCTCAGTTGCATAAAGCACCTTAAGTACAATTTTCCTTAATATAGGAAAACCCGGTTCGCTGTCGTGAAACAGAGGTTTAAGTGATTATATCAGACTTTATATGCAACACTCTTAAGTCATGCCCATAGGTAAGGGGAAATCATGCCTTAAGTCTCATACTTAAGGGAAAAACTTGAGGTGTTTTAAGCAACTGGGCACTGGAGAAGTAAATATCCCAATTCAGTAGAAAAATTGCTCCTCTTTATCATGTAATGATCATGTCCAACATACCGTATGTTGTGATTTTCTGTTTATATCTCTCTTGTAACAGTCTAAAACAGCATGTTTCCTCCATCTCGTTTATTCTGCTTTTCACTTCCTGCCCCCATCTGAATTTTGCACGTAATCAGTCACATGATTGCAAACATGCTATCAACATGCTTGATCTGTTACCAAGCAACTAATTTAAGATTAAAATGGAGAATCAAAACAGGTGAGCTTTTAATGAAGTTTTGATAAGCCTGATAGAAAAGGCAAAGTCTATCACTGTATTTCATGTCTCTGTCATTATTTATCAGTGTTTTGTGTCAAAGTACAGCACATCATTTGGGTGATCAGAAAGTCTTTCCACCATCATCGCTGATCTTCATCGTTTATCGTTAAAGGGTTAGTTCACCCAAAAATGAAAATTCTGTGTGACGAGTCTCTCCTTCCTGTTGTGGCCGGCCGGTGGGTGTGGCTGGGAGACTCATCAATGGAACTATTTCCACCTGTTCTTCCCCTATAAAATTTGGGTTTTGTTTGGTGTGCTGTAGCTTGAACTTTCTCCTGGTTGTTTTTCCCCTGACTTTGGTTTGTTTATTTTGATGTTGTTATTAATTTGAAATTAGTTCTGTCTGACACCCTGATCATGTGTCTGACAGAAGTTGTTGGTTTTGTTGATTTCTTGTTTTATATATTTTCCTATTTATGTTAAATAAATCTTTTGTTGCAACCAAATCATCTGATTATGTCCTCCATTTTCATTTGTCACGGCTGTGAGCTGGTCGTGACATCTGTCTTTAATTACTCACCCTCATGTCGTTCATCTTCAGAACACAAATTAAGATATTTTTGATGAAATCAGATGGCTCAGTGAGGCCTCCATTGACAGCAAGATAATTAACACTTTCAGATGACCAGAAAGCTACTAAAGACATATTTAAAACAGTCATGTGACTACAGTGGTTCAACCTTAATGTTATAAAGTGACGAGAATACTTTTTGTGCTCCAAACAAATGAAACATTGGTTCGGAGCGTGTATGAAACGGCCAAAGTCACATGATTTCAGTAAACGAGGCTTCGTTAGGTCATAAGTGTTTTGAAATTTCAATGGTTCACGTGACTTTGCCAGTTTGATACGTGCTCTGAACCACTGATTTTCATTTTTGGGTGAACTATAACCCTTTAATAAATGTGATGTCATTCTCAGACAGGGCTATTTATAGCAGCCCACTTGAATAAAAGAAATTTGCCTGTGAATGTCTTCCTTTTTTAAAGGGATTGTTCACCCAGAAATGAAAATGTTTATCTGCTTACTCCCAGCGCATCCAAGATGTAGGTGACTTTGTTTCTTCAGTAGAACACAAATTATGATTTTTAACTCCAACCGTTGCAGTCTGTCAGTCGTATAATGCGTGTCAATTGCAACACAATTTATAAGAGTGAAAAAACATGCATAGACAAATCCAAATGAAACTCTGCAGCTCGTGACGACACATTGATGTCCTAAGACACTATGTCCAACTGCCTTGAGTGCGCACACAGCATCCAGTGCGTGAGGTGTGTACATGCTTTGGCGTAGTTTACGCAAGCGCCAGAAATGATCTCTTGCGCGTATACATCACTCATTGTTTACACAGAGCACAAACATTGCAGAAGTGTTCCCTGCCACTGTGAAGAACTGAAGATATTTAGATGTACACATCATCACAATGGAAGATGATATTGATATATCAACAGACCACATGGATTGTTTTTGCCCAACTGTATGTATTTGAAAATATGTGCGTACACACCTCACGCACCGGATGCCATGTGCGCGCTCAAGGCAGTTGGACATAGTGGTGTATTAGAAGTAAAAAAATTATATACGGTTCGGTTTCTCACACAAACCGATAGTTTCGTGTCTTAGGACATCAATGTGTCGTCACGAGCCGCAGGGTTTCATTTGGATTTGTCTGTGCATGTTTTTTTTTTTTACTTTTATAGATGGAGTTCCCATTGACACACATTATACCGCTGACAGACTGTAACGGTTGGAGTTAAAATCATCATTGGTGTTCTACTGAAGAAACAAAGTCAAATACATCTTGGATCTGCTGGGGGTAAGCAGATAAACATCACATTTTCATTTGGGTGAACTATCCCTTTAAGTCTTTTCTGTTCATTGACTCCATAAAACACAGAAAGAGCTAAAACAAGCAAATACAATAGATATGACAATGATACAAAACAATTTGCTATTATATGAAAAAATGACTGATTAAACACACATAGCATAAACAACCTAAATTTACTCATGAATCAAATTAGATCAACTGAATCAGCTTAACAATGTCAATGATATACAAAATATAAACACATAAAATTAACATTACTAACCTTGTGCCCTTATCAACAAGATACATGTATTAATTTTACATTAAAACTCCTTTTTAACTCCGTGACTATTAATCATTGACTTTAATTTGTCCATGTGCCAAATGCTTTTTCATCTTAAGTAACTTTTATAAAAGTTCATTACAAAAAAAAAAAACATTACTTGTGTTCATCTTGAGACAAAACAATGTCCGTGACATATTTTAAGATCTCTCAGGACAAGTTGCTTTCAGTTAAAACAGCTCAAACATGCATTTTAGTCTAGGACTAGCTTAAGCCTTGTCTGTGAAACCAGGGGTAAGTGTTATTTTATGTGTTACTGAGGGAAAGACCTTTAAGTGTTAAATGTTCAGTTATGACAGAGTGTGAATGTGTGTGTGTGTGTGAGAGTTTTTGTGAGTGTGTGTGTAGACATACATTTGGTCACTCCTGCTGTAATCCTGATCTCTCCTCCATGATCCACACTAGAAAACACACACACAGTGACACAGTTAATCAGTAAACACACACACACACACACACACACACACACTCACTCTCTCTCTCTCTCTCTCTCTCTCTCTCTCTCTCTCTCTCTGAGCAGAGTTTCTGTCTTTTTTCTCAAAAACTTTCCTTTCTTTGTGATCATTTATAAGTGTATTTTGGAAGGAATTTGAAAGTTTCAGTTGTGTAGGAAAGACAGTCTTTTTTCAAGTTTATAAGTTGAGAACGCTGCCTGTCAGCATTTGCTGGCCGTGTGTCTTCAACACCAGCAATGGCTTCAGAAAAAGTGGCGTTTGAGCGACTCACGCAGACACAGAATTAAAATGGTGCCAGTGATGAATTGCTCGGTTGAAGAGTGTAGTCCGGCGGTTGGAAAGGCCGTCGGGTATGAGAGTATTACGTCAGCGTCACCAATGAGTAGTGCTGTCATTAGTTTTCTCAATAGCCTAGAGAAAGTGAAATTAGCAGATACAAGCTAATTTTCCTTATGCAAGATTATTATTTTGTGAAAAATAATATTAATGATATACAACTTATTTAATATGTAAAAAAGCTAAATTTAATTTACAGTGTTTCTCGTCATACACACAGATGCTAAAGCGGCCTCTAGTGGCTTTTCCTCTGGCGTCAATAGAATGACTCGCTTCAAGAGCCTGCCTAAATGACATTGATTAATTTTTATTTGTTAAATTAATATTATTATTATTTTTACATTTATATTTTAATTTAAACATTACATTTCTAAACCTTGTAGCCACGTGTTTAGCGCTCTAACATTATCGCGTTACCGCTTGTGGTCTCAATCCCATCATTTTGCTTTTTACTCTGTTTTATATGAATAAAGGCCAAAATGATAACTAAATTACTGTGACTTTTTCATCTGGCTCTGTTAGGTGTTTTATATTGAGAAAGTGTTTGGGATTAGGAGTCACTAATGCTGTTCAAATTGTAAATATACCAACATTTGTTATGATGACAAAATTATACCCCAATATGTAATTTTAATGAAGAAAATTCCTATGCCCTTTGCCTCAGTGGAGGTTTGACGTGAAATATTTCTCAATTCTCATTGAAAGCAATGCGTTACGGCCGCGTCGCTGGACATTAACGCTTTACGTGGCTTAATCCTACTAAAACAACAACCAGAGAGAAACTATTTTCTCGCACATTTTCTTGTCATCAACAGCATCTAAGGCTAATATTTTTATGTTAAGCTTTTATAATGGTTTTCTATAAGTGGAAAACGCTGAACGTTGAAAGCGCGTTGCCTTTGTATTCAGCCTGATGTGCTTGTCTGCATCTTTATTGGTAAATTTGGCTGAGTTTTATTTTCTGGGAAAATTCTTAACGTGTTATTAATTGTATTCATAGTGAACTGCTTATAAGTTGTAGTGAATTTGCTCCTCCAGTATCACCTACATTAAGCCATATTAAGCATTTTTCATGTTAAGCACTTAGAATGTCCCGCTTCGCTGGACGCGTTTGCCGTCAGTATAGCATCTCTTGGACATGCGGCAGTATCGGACCCCTCCTGAGTGAGAATGGGGTGGAAATCAAGTCAAGTATTATCATGTTTCTGAGGCATGGATCTCGAAAGTGTGGGAGAAACAACAATTTTTACAAAAGAAAACTTGTAAATTGACATTTCTCTGACTTTAATCTGTCCTTTTTTAATTTTTGATAAACAAAAATCTGAAAAGAAGTCAATATTTATTTTGTGCACATGAAATTTGTGTATTCGGTTTTAATTTAAACTTTGGTATTCACCATAAGCATTTAAAAATAAAACAATTTTTGAACAATACAATTTTTTTCGTTTTTTTCTTGATGTAATGACTCATCACTCTGGCAGGGATCCATTTGCATGCTTTTATTAATAAAGATCGTGGTCATACAGGCAGGGTCAAACAGGAGCAGACAGGTATAACAGGGACAGGCAGGGTCGTGGTCAGATAACAGGCAGTAGGTCAGGACAGGCAGATATCATTCACAGATCAAGGTAACAGGCAGGGGTCAAAGGCAGGCAGCAGAGGATCAGTAACGGGTAACAACAGGATCAGCAACAGGTAGTCAGACAAGATATATAATGATCAGAAATGTTTACCAAGGCAAAACAAGCCTTCACAATGAGCTGAGAGATAAGAGAGTCTTTTATAGTCCCGGTGATGGGTATCAGCTGTGGCACTGATTAGTCCAAGATACGGGCTGATGGGAAATGTAGTTTGTAAGAGTGAGATGGAGATGGCTCCCTCCGATGGCCAGAGGACGGAACCACGGAGTAATGTCCTTATTAGAAGACCTTATTAGGAGGACAGTCTGCAGGTATCTCGCTTTCTGCATTAGCCTGGTCCAATTCTGTCATGATATCCCACTGTGTGGGTGTGAGAACAAGAGAGGCAGGTATTATGGTTTAAGGATTTACTGGGTTGGTCTCACCTTCGAACTGGCATGATAGAGCATCTGCCTTGACATTTTTAGAGCCTGGACGGTAGGTAACAGTGAAGTGGAACCGGGAGAAGAACAGCGACCATCGAGCCTGACGGGGATTGAGTCTCTTGGCAGTGCGTAGATATTCAAGTTTCTTGTGATTGGTTAGGACGACAAACTGATGTGCGGCTCCCTCCAGCCAATGACGCCACTCCTCGAACGCCGCCTTCATAGCCAGTAGCTCTCTGTCACCCACATCGTAGTTACGCTCTGCTGCTGTAAGTTTTCTGGAATGGTAAGCACAAGGGTAAAGTTTAGGTGGGTTACCTTGTCGCTGGGACAGGACTGCCCCTAGCCTGGTACTGGATGCATCAACCTCGACGTGAACGGGAGAGACGGGTCGGGATGATGCAGAATGCGGGGCGTGGTGAAACGTTCTTTCAGCTGCTGGAAGGCGTTGATGGCAGAAGGAGTCCACTTTAGCTGATGTTGACCCTTCTTAACCATGCTAGTAAGTGGGCAGGCTATGGAGCTGAAGTTCTGTATGAAACGGCGGTAGAAATTGGAGAATCCCAGGAATCGCTGCAGTTCTTTGAGGGTGTTGGGTCGTGGCCAGTTGAGTATGGTAGAAACCTTCTTCTCATCCATGGAAACTCCGTCAGGGCTGATAACGTATCCAAGGAAGGATGTTACTGTTTTGTGGAACTCATATTTTTCTGCTTTGGCGTATAATTGGTATTGAATTAATCTTTGCAGGACCTGTCTGATCTGTTGGATATGTTCCTCCATATTATCAGAATAAGTCAGTATGTCGTCAATGTAGACGATGACGAATCTATTGAGCCTCCGTGAAATTTAAAATCAATATATTGTTTTATGTGTCTGAGTAGGCAGAATGATTTTAACATCACTTTGAAGCAAAAATTCTAGACTAAAATATACAGTTCCCAAAAGTCTTGTGAAAAAATATATAGTATGTGTTCTGAGGCCTTATTTCAGTGACTTTTTTAAAACAAAAAATTCATATAATACATAATTCTCTCAAAAAGTACATACTTGTTGCTCACATATTATTGAAGCCTACTTTGTGCTGAATATAGTGTAATGAGACTTTTGTCATTAATATGTTTATAAGCAACTGAAAAAAGCATAAATGTCAGGGCATGTCAAAACTTCTCCAGGGCCCCAAATTAGCCTCAGACCCCAGAGGGTTAATGCTTTTTCTTTAAATAAGGATTTTTTTTTTTTTTACACAAAGCATTGATTCCCTTCCGAAGGCCCCCTGAGCCGCATGGAAGTATGTTTTATGATTGATGGATGCACTTTTTTGGATTTCCAAAACTCCAATCACTTCCATTATAAAGATTGGATGAGCCAGGATAATTTTAATATAACTCTGATTGTGTTTAGCTTAAAGAACTAAGTCATATACACCAAGAAAGGCTTGAGGGTGAATAAATGATGGGGTAATTTTCATTTTAGTGCGAACTATCCAATGTTATGAAGCAGCGGGAATACTTTTTGTGCACCTGTTAGTCTCCTATGCTGTTTACATTGTATAGACAGTGCAGGCTTCTGTGTAATACGGGTGAACTAACCCTTTAACTGTTTAAAGAAACTGCATATGTGTACCACCCTTTTTCGTCAGGTTGTATCTGTAGAAAGAGTGAGAGTGACTGAAAGTGCAAGGTGGATTACATGTGTGGAAGTGTGTGTCAATGAACAGATGAAATTTACCTGAAGTTCATGATAAATATCTAAGTGTTTATCATAACGATGCAACATTATTATTGTACAAAAGGCCATGTTCAAGGTAAACCTATAGTATTATAATAGTTGTACTGTGCTCTGTTTGAGTATTGCATCTGCAGAGTAGGCGGAGTTTAATCAAAAGTCTCACGAGATCGGCAAAAATAGAGTGAGATCAGATACACGGCAATGGAGGAAAAGAAGGAAGAAATGTGGTGTGTGTGTTATTATTGTAAATAAACAAGTCAAGGTGGATTAAGGCCATCCAGCTATAGATCGACCATAGAGCACTCAGATCGTGAATAGTTTGGCATTTTCAAATGTGATAGACGGCCCGATGTTGTGTGATCGCTCCAGAGATTGGTAGAATCATATGGTGAATACCATCGCATGCATCATTGCAGACTGTAAGTGTTCGTTTCATTTTTCAGTTTAATAATCATTGTCTTGATAAGCTGTTAGATGCATCAATGAGATAATTCTTCAGTTGTAAAAGATCAACTGCTATATTATGCATTCATCACGTTAGCGATGTCTCACAAGTTCACATGAAATGATGAAATGATGCAGCACTTTGTTGTACAAATCATATCAGAAAACTATTTGAGTTTTATTTTATTGTAGAACCACATTTATCCAGCTGATCTCGCTCTGCACATATCACACACACCCTTCACGCACACTAAGCTACAGGCCTCACTGTTAATATCACATCACATTAAGCCTCTCAGGACCAAATAAGGTTCCAGTTCCAGTTCCAGTTCCAGAGTGATGGCATCGCGTCTGAAGATCTATGTTTGAGGATATCTGCACCCTCCTTGCAATGAGTGGACTTTTCTGAAACATTTGGGACTTGCAAAAACTGAGTACTTTTATTTCCACCACTTCATTGCTAGATCTCAACATCATCATTGTATCTTTTGAGTTAAAGCACATTGTTATATTGTTTGGTTATTTAGCATACGCTTACGCTGTTTTGTTTGAGACATATTTACATTTTGTTAACATTGTGAGCAAATAATTCATTCTTTCATTTGACCAATCAATACATTGAGTAAATTTGATCCATGACTCTGGCGTCTTTACTTCCTCTTCTAGTCACTGGACATTAATTGGGTAGATAGTCTTCTAAGCTGGTTTAGAACTGTTATAGTAATCAGTGCATACTACAGTCTTCAATACAATATGTCATTATGCCCATTATAACATTAGAGCCATGCATTTGAACATGTCTTGCGTTGCTATTCTGTATTACTCTTCATGGATAATGTTATATTCTGTAATTCAAAATCTAGATTTTTGCATGCACCTATATGTTACTATAATTGTATTTATATTTCTGTATATGTACACACATATGGATTGGAATATGGATTAACTTTGTAAAGCCAGTGTACAGCTGTGTTGTGTACAGCCTGGATGAAAATTACCATTGTGTTGAGAACAAATAAACCTCCTTTAGATTAAGCTGATTGGATCTTGTGTTTTGACTAACACCCCTTGAGGAAAGCTAGATTTCAGACATCACTTAATACAGTTCCTTTTTCAGACATACTACACAAATTGTGAAACTATTTTACTGATGAAGTCGAAGGGCAGCACTGACAATGTTTCTGTGTGTGTTAGTGTGTGTCTTTACTGTATGTGTGTTCGGTGATCTGTATTTGTGGAACATAGAGCCAGAGAAAGTGTGCTCTCCATAGAAAATAAAATGTTATTTTGTGGGAAAATCAAGAAAATAATTTAAAATTTTTATCCTATTGTTTGTTATATTTATTTGTTCAAAGTCATTGTGGGTTTGGTACTTCTGCTGTTGTAAGATGTAAAGACCTTTGAAATAACTGAAATCATTTCGTAAAGTGATATGGTACTGTAATGCAGTCGAAACCTGCCTCGGACTAATTTAGCTGTGCGTTTACTTGACAATATTTGCACACCTTAGTATGTTTGTCAAACAATCAGAATCAAGCATTCAGCCCTGTAGTATAACTACAGCTTAACCTCTATTTTCAGTAAGAACTTTTGTAAATGTATGAAAGAAATAAAGTCAAACTCTTTCTGCTCAACATACTTGAGTTTATCCAGTGTGTAGTTTGGATTGTTGAGTTTATCAGTGAGCAGCTTGACTCCTGAATCTCCTGGGTGATTGTAGCTCAGATCCAGCTCTCTCAGGTGTGAGGGGTTTGAACTCAGAGCTGAAGACACATAACCACAGCCTTCCTCTGTCACCATGCAGCCAGACAACCTACAATGACACAGTAACAGTCCACATGACATTAGTTTGACAATCAGACATTACTATCACACACTGACCTGTGCTGTTTGTATGCTGTTACTTTCTGTTGATTCAGTCATAAAATTAACTAAAGTGTCTATGGAAATCTACCAGAGTAAAAGTATTCATTTACTTTTCTAAATGTAGTTAAGTTGTCAGACACATTTACACTTATTTGCATTATAAAAATTATTTGAACATTTATACCTATTTCAGCTATTCATTAGATATTTGTTTTTAATTTTGTAAAAAAAACTTAAATAGTCACTAATTTTCAGTGATTACCTATCCCACCTTCACTAATCGATAATGAATTGTGATTGAAAGTATCGGTATCGGTGCATCCCTAATACAAATAAGAGTGCATGTGTGCATATTTTATTGTGATAGATTATTGTAAAAAAATTGACCTCAGTATCTCCAGCTGACAGTTTGGACTCTTCAGTCCATCAGAGAGCAGCCTCACTCCCGAATCCTGCAGGTCATTGTTACTCAGGTCCAGCTCTCTCAGGGCAGAGTTTTGTAGAGCTGGAGACAAACTCTCACAACACTGAGCAGTGAGATTGCAGCTCTGTAGCCTGTGTAGTGAACAAAACAAACTGCAATATTAATGCTTATTAGGTAATGTTTACAATCTAGAGCAGGGGTCTCAAACTCGCGGCCCCCCAACTGACATCAAAGTTTAGTGTTAGTGCGGCCCGCGAGTTATTCTAAAAACTTTTGTTTTATTTTGTTATCACTTATGGCAGTGGTCTCAAACTGCCGGCCCGCGGGACATTATGACTGATATGCAAAGAAAAAGTCACCGTTCTATGGGGGCATTCACATATCGCGTCACATAAGCGCCCGCGCCGCATTCTCCTTCTTTCCAATGCGCTTTTGCTCCAGTGGCGTCTGTCGTTGCTATGCAACCATGAGCCGCGCTCTCAACCGCGTCGCTTCTATTATGAGCGCGCTTACCTAAATCGCAGTAAAAGCTCTTGACTTTAAGTCACGAGCGTCGATTTAAAACCACCGAAACGCGTCCGATGCAACCATTAAACGTTACCGATGTTCAAACGGCATCTTGGACAAATGTGTCTCAGCTGTGTGAGCAGAAGCGCTGCAGGTGTCTGTCAAGAAACAGAAGCGTGTGCAAATGCATTCAGGGATTGTATTTGTTCAGTACAGTGTTGTTCAGTGCAAGATTTTAATGTTATTTAAGCTAACATGAAGTAAGGGAAAATACTTCCACTAGATGTTAAAATCTAATAATGTATGTATGAGAGCTTTTTATTTTTTGGCAAAATAAAGTTTATATATATATATAGCTCCAGTTTTTTGTTTATTTCTGACCCCTCCACGCCACAAGTTTTGCTGGTTTTATTCCTAAATTACATATTTTTTATTCCATGCACCTTGTTGGATGTGAGAAGTTGCACCAGACTATTGCAATTAATAGCATTATATTAGTAGGCTATATTAGTAGTATTATATTAGTAATAGTATTATATAATTATATTACACTCTGTAACAATGAGAGAGACACTGCTGTTTACATTTAGTATGGTAAATAAAATATTTATAGTATAGGTATAAAAACATTTTAGTTGGCATAATGAAAGTAAATGAGAAATAATGCAAAGGAAAGTAAATTTTCTGAAATGTTGCGCTTTCTTGCGCTTGAATGTTAATATGGCCCTCCTATGAGGTGTCAATCACAGAAATGGCCCCCCGCCAATTTGAGTTTGAGACCCCTGATCTAGAGCATAGATAACTTGGAAAACCCTTTCACAATGTCCTAATCAGGCACGATGCCGCAACACACGATAAAAGGTTTCTTTTCCATGTTAATTTTTGTCCGAAACAGCCGTGGCACGCGAAAATTCTATTTTAAAAATGGTTTCTATTTCTCTGCAACATCGCAACTGGAGCAACAACAGCAAGTATAGCAATGATAATATACTGATAATGAAAATATACCGTTTATGTGCTTTATTTAATACTAAAAGCATTTATGTGAGTTTGAATATCATTCTGTGCCTATTTTATTGTGTCTGATGTGCTCTTGCCGAGAGAGCCCATCCACACTCTCTTCTGATTGGCTGTGGTTTTTGATTGATTTTATCGCTTCTCATTATTGCGTCACATCTAGTGTTGACAGTCAAATTGCTTGTTATTGGAATCTTATCGCATCGGGTCCAGTTAGTACACAGTGTTTGACTGTAGTGATGTAAGCAAACTAAAACTTTTTTTTCTTCATAAAACATCAAACCATTATTTTCAGTTTTAATATCATTACACACATTGATACATTTATTCATTTTTCTGAACAGTCTAGGCCAACAAGTCATCCATGGAAAAAGAAGGCCCAATTACAAAAGACCAACATTGTATAGAAATAAATGCAAAGAAGACTCTTACAGTGCTCTTCTGGTGTTTTTGATAACTAGCAGCAGTCTCATCAGTGCTTCATCAGATCTTCTGTATTTCTGCAGTTCAAACTTCTCTTGAGTCTCTTCTGACATGAGGAGCACAAACACCAGACCAGACCACTGAGCAGAGGAGAGATTCTGTGCTGAAAGATTTCCTGAGCTAAGATTCTTCTGGATTTCCTCCACAAAGTCATCTTTCAGTTCACTCAGACAGTAGAAGAGATTGATGGTCCTCTCTACTGATTTCTCCATCTCTATTGTTTGTTTAATATAGTCAACAGTGTCTTCAACGTTCTCTCTTTTCAGTTTCAGTTTTGGCAGCAGTTCCTTCAGGTCACTCTGATTGGACTCCAGTGAGAGACCCAGAAGAAACCGGAGGAAAAGGTCCAGGTGTCCGTTCTCGTTTTGTACAGCCTTGTTGACTGCAGCCTTATGAAGTTTAAACAGTGGCTTTTTGGAGAAATTCCATTTCAGTTTTTCTCTCCAGGATTCAAGAAATGGGTTTGTTTTCTTTTCTTTGCTAATCAAAAACACATAAAGAGCAGCAAGGAATTCCTGGATGCTGAGATGTATGAAGCTGTAAACGTTTCTTGCTGAAACAGCCTTTTCTTCCTGAAAGATCTGAGTGCATAACCCAGAGAATATAGTCTCGTCATTGACATCTAGTCCACATTCCTCAAGATCTTCTTTGTAGAAAATTAGGTTTCCTTTCTCCAGCTGTTGAAAGGCCAGTTTCCCAAGCTTCAGAATAATCTGATCAAAAGACCTTGCATTGGCTTTAGGTTCAGGATCATAACTGTATTTTGCCTCCATCTGTTGCTGCTGAGTAAGTAGGAAGTTTGTGTACATCCCTGTGAGAGTTGTGGGAGTTTTTTCATCACTCTTTTGAGCCAGTAGAGGCTTAAGAACAGTGAGAGAGATCCAGCAGAAAATGGGGATGTGGCACATGATGTACAGGCTCCTGGATTTCCTTACATGACGGATGATGTTTCCAGCAACCTCAGGACTGCTGTTTTTGATGAAGTATTGCTCTTTCTGTTCATTGTTAAATCCGCGCACTTCATTCACTTGATCAATGTAGTTTCGGGGTATCAGACTGGCTGCTGCTGGTCTGGATGTGATCCAGATGAGAGCAGAGGGAACCAGATGTTTCTTGATTAAGCTTGAAATCATTTTACTCACTGTTGTTTCTTTGTGAACATCTGTAAATCTGTCATCCTGTTTAAAGCTCAAAGGGAAGCGACATTCATCCAGCCCATCAAAGATGAACATGATTTTACCATCACCTTCAGGAAGAGAGGGCAGTTCTTTAGGATCATTAAAGAAGTATTTGTGAAGCAGTCCCATTAGACTGAAATTATTTCTGATCAAATTTAGCTGACGGAACAGAAGAGGAAACATTAAGGCAATATCCTGATTTTCTTTTCCTTCAGCCCAGTCAAGGATTAATTTATTGACGGACACTGTTTTTCCTATCCCTGCGATGCCCATTGTCAGCACTTTTCTGTTTCGTCGACCATTATTAACTTTAAAAATATTATTGCACTGGATCGGTGTGTCCTTGGCATCAAATTGTTTGAATTCGATCTGTCTCACCTCGTGCTCGCTCACTATTCCTCCAGTCTCATTCTCCACCACATATAGATCAGTGTAAATATCGTTTAGGTATTTCTGATGACTCGTCTGTGAATTACCAACCAATATTCGCTCACACTCCTGTTTTAATTTGTCCTTCAGTCTGCAGCTGGTCACTGTGTAATCATGATGAGCAGCTTTACTGTCCTCTGCAGTTGATCCTTTGACAAAAGAGGGGGGAAAAAATCACAAAAAAGTTATTAGATTTTCAATAAATAATAAAAACTATATTTGAATTCTAATTTAGTCTGTGATTCCCATTACAAAAATAACCGCCACACATGTGTGGTAACTTGAAAAGCGTGTTTCTACTATATTCAAATTAATCACTCTCATACTGTAACAGTGTTTAAATGCAGTTTTACACAGATTTTGCTTAAGTTGACTACATGGTCATGGAAATGCCTTAACTTATGTCAACTCACATACACAACTTGTAGGGGTGAGCAATCAAAATCTTACATCATATCATATCACAATATGAGTCATTTTTTTTCTCGCTACCAATATATATGACAATCTAGTTGTTTTTGTTTAAGATAAGGTTGTTATGATTGAAATATTTTTAATTACTTTTAAATTACATTTAATAATACAGTTTAATTTAACCGTTTAATTTTCAACACCAATTGCAACCAATATCGCTACTAGCCTAACTAACATACTTAAAAAAAAGTTCTTGGCTCACTACAATGTCACGTGAGTATAACCCCAATAGATAACCACAAAATCTCTACTGCTTGACTAATTTCTATGGTTAACCATGTCTGCTGGTATATCTCCCACCCCTAACACCTTGGTTTCAATATAAAAGTTTCTAAATTAATTTCTAATTCCTTCCAGAGCATTTAGTGGATTTTCTCCACTAGACTCAGATAATCGTTAAGCCAATAAGTTATTAAAAGTTTTTTGATATATCAAGCCATTGACAGCACACCAATCAGGACATGAAGCTGTAGTAGTTCCAGCATGATTCGTCCTGATTAAAGGGGTCATGAACTGCGGTGTTTTATTGTTTTATAATGTTTCCTGGGGTGCACTTAAAAGGCATTTTTCCTTTCCTGAATATAGCCCTCTGATTTGAACACTCTGTTTTGAGGGGCGTGTCTGCTGTGAGACTTCAGTGTAAATGCCCACTGCCCAATACCCAAATTATAAACTAATAGTTTGTTAATAATTTGTAAGTACTTATTCTAGTAATGTATACTTCAACACTGTGTGTGAGCTGTATAACATTATGTCCCTGCTCAAACATTCCACTTCCTGATAAACACTGATTGAACATGTTCAGTTGATGAAAACCAACACCAGCCACTGTCAACAGGGGAAAACACAATGATCCAACCAGACCCAACGAACGTGTCTGTTGGTGTCGGTCAGAATCTGTCAGTGCAGTGTGAGAAGATATGACCTTGTACCTTGATATGATATGTACCTTGATCTACTGTGTGCTTCTCTGGCTCTCTGTCTGAGGCTTTTTGTGTGTCTGTGTGGAGAAAGATAAGGAGGAGAGAAGTCAAAAATTAAAGACAAAATATACAGATAAACTGAAGAAAATACTAAAGCATGACTGCCCATGAGCGATAATGCCATAAAACAAACTTCATTAGTTGTGTCTCAGTAAGCACTGTTATACTGATACCGTTTCCTGCAGAGTTGTAGATGAAGGTCACTGGGCCTGTGATGGTGTTTCCAGTGAGTAAAGGAGCATTTACAGTTGCTCCTGTTTCAGCGTTCACATCAACACCGACTCCACAGTTAGCACAACTGCTCATCTGGACTAGAATAGAGAGAGATTATAGAAATTTCTTAAATGACACATTTAATATTTTACACTGATATTCTTTCCTTTATTACCTTCCTTGTGTTTCAGGTTTTCTTCTTCCTGCTCATCTGGTGTGTCATAGTGCGTTTCAGCGGAAGCCATCGTCCTTCACTGACTCACTGCTGTTGGACATGAAGAAACAGGTCCACTTTTACCAGGCACTTTCAAAAATGAAGGTACTATTTGAAAATAAACAAATAAATAATATTAAAGTTAGTAAAAACTGTAAAAAGTGCAATGACTATAATTTTATTTATCATCCCATCTGGGTTTGATTTAAAAAAGAAATGATCATTATCTCATGTTAAGGCTGTCACTTCAACAGTCCAGTACAGGAGTACATTGTTTGACAGCGCCACCTGCTCTACTTGATTTTCATTCAGCTCTTCAGCTATTCTTTTTGCATTTGGTTTGAAACTATGGAGTGAAAATCTTGTGTACACAACAGATCCACACAGACGCACAATCATCAACTCACAGATCAGACACAATATATGAAATCTGACAACAGCAGCCATGAAAGCTTGTGAAGGCTTGTTAGCAATGCAAGATAACGCAAATTCCAAAATAAAATGAATTTTTTTCAGGATAAATAACGAGCAGGCAAATATCACACACGATTATGCTTAATAAATCAAGAGGAGAAATTGTGATAATAAATAAAATATGATTCATAGTTCATCTGAATCAACTCTGAACTGAGCTAAATAACGACACTACCATCTTTCAGAGACGCTTTACAGCAGAATCTGAACTGTCTCCACCGCTGTTTCCATAATTGATCCTGTTGTTTCCTTCTGTTTATCACTGTGAAGCTGCTTTAACAAACTACATCAATCCAGACAACATCCCAACCATCAAAACAACAACGATGACAGATATTATATGATACGAAATATTAAGCATTCATTCCTGTTCTGAAAATGTGTTAAAACTGAAGTAACTTGATTGTCGTATTTTTTTAACATTACAAGAGAAAAGATCACGTGACACAGAGTCAGAATTTAGCAGCAGCCTCATCTGTGAAAGCAAAGACACTTGGCAGCTATTTCAAGATGTCCTCTGTGTCTCCAGAGAAACTTCCTCATTTTAACAGATTCTTGATTCAACCAGCAGCTGATGGAGAAGAGGATCATCTGGCTTGCTGGAAACAGCTCCAGGTTAACTTTACCAGGTTTCAACAGGCAATAGTCAGTGGTCACGCCTCAAGTCCTGAGTGTCAAGGTCTAAATTATTTATAGAGTCCTTTACAACTACACTGTCGACCAAAGACTCTACATTCAGTGAAAACACCATAAAACGTCATAGAAAATACATCAAAAACAAAATACAGTTCCAAAAACATCAATTAAAATCCATAGAAAATAAGTGTATTTTAAAGTGAGATTTACACATCTCAACAGAGGAAACAGATCTGTTATCAGACGGAAGGGCGTTACACAGCCTCAAACCAGAGAGAGTCAGTGTGCTGCTCTTTTTGTCACTGTTTTGTCAAACACACACACACACACACACAAACACACACACACACACACACACACACACACACTGTCCAGAAAGCAGGTTTTTTCTCAGAGAAGATGTTTCAGGGTTAGTTTACTTCAGATAAACGTCTCTAAGCTTCAGAGGTTTTCAGCACGTGTGAAAGCACAGATTATGTGTCAGTTAATTATAAATCGTTATTATTCAGAGCACTACTTTTCCCATCTCACATTTCACAGATCTGCATTCAAAAGTACGGAAGCCCTGAACCGCATGGTGAAAAAAAAAAAAAAACTTGGTAGGGAGGAAAAAAAAAATTGAAAAGTTATCTCGTTATTTCAACATAATAAGTCGTTATAACGACATAATATCTCGTTATTTCAACATAATAAGTTGTTATAACGACATAATGTCTCGTTATTTCAAGATATTAAGTCGTTATAATGACATAATATCTCGTTATTTCAACATGATAAGTCATTATAACGACATAATATCTCGTTATTTCAAGATATTAAGTCATTATAACGACATAATATCTCGTTATTTCAACATAATAAGTCATTATAACGACATAATATCTCGTTATTTCAACATAATAAGTCGTTATAACGATTTAATAAGTCGTTATTTCAACATAATAACTCTTCATTATCTATCAAGTATGATAAAGGAGGTTCACTTATTAACGTCCCCAGTGGCGCAACACTAAAGTATTGGACCACCAGTCTAGCTTTTACTGCGATCGCCGCGGTTTCGAATCCGCCTTTTGCCGAGTTCGTTCTTCTCTAGTTTCACATCACATATCAAAAAAGGCATTCATTTTCAATAGAAATTAAAACAATGTTATAAAAGTGCAAATAACCTGCCTAACGAGTGTTTAATAACATTAAAAGTATTTATTGGGCAGGGTTAGCAGCATGTTCGATATTACCCACTAGAGGGCAGAATAAGACAGGGAATCAATTAAAGATCGCAATAGTTATGTTGAACTACTGTTACAATTTGGTGCTCCAAAATCCCAGAGGTTTATCATGGGAATTTGCGTTCATCCCAGGCTAACCTTTATTGAGGTTAAATTTATTAGACCATAGTAAATAAAACAATTTACAGTGCAAATGTCAGGGGTGTCAAACTTACAGCCCGGTGTCCAATCTGATTTGAACTATAATAAAACATAGAGATGCACTAGTCCAGGGGCCAAAAATGTTTTTAAGCGGGGTTTTTTTTATTATTATTCTGGGCTCGCAAACAAACTGCTTTGTAATATTTTCCCAAAATTTCATCTGTGTATTTACGAAGTATGTAAGCAGGACTTTAACACGCTGAATACGGACACAAAGAGAACAGACCCGCCAGCAGAGGAACTACTGTACCATGCACAAGCTCACTGTTCGCGATAAATAGGGAGAATAATATAAATATTACAGTGGGATTGATATGAATATATCTCCGAAGGCAACTGTTTTAAGAAAAGTTTTGATGACTTTTCCTCTTATCTCCATATAAAGTAGTAATATTCATTCAGTCCGTCTGCTGATTTTGTTTTATGTAGCATAATTTCACAAAGCTAAAGTCAGACCTAGTTTTTGCTGTTAATCTTGAAATTATTCAGTAATTTAAATTAAAAACAACTGCTCATGCTCATGTGCATAACATCTTTGACTATGATAAAAATGCCTCTAATATCCAAATGCCAGTGTTTGCCTCTAATATCAAAGAGATATTTGTTTAAGGCCAGTTTGGCCTGTGAAAAAATAAACAACAAATAAATTTGCTTTAAAAAAAATCTGCAACCAGTATCAGAATCAGACGTTTTGCTTCTTATAAAAATTGAAATTGGCCATGATAAATCAAAATAGTAAATAATCATAAAAATTAGTGTAAATAGCATCTACAGTAGGGGTGTCAAACTCATTTTAGTTTGAGGGCCGGACTGGAAAGAAATGAACCATATGCGGGCCGAATTACCTTCTTCTTATAATAACCTTAGTGCGCAGATAGTTGCATTAATATTAAACATATGAACAACAAATTAATTTGCAAGAAAACTGCATTGTTTTTTTGTTTTTTTACAGTGAAAAGACTATTCGATTTTTATGATTATTTACTATTTTGATTTATCATGGCCAATTTCAATTTTTATAAGAAGCAAAACGTCTGATTCTGATACTGGTTGCAGATTTTTTTTAAAGCAAATTTATTTGTTGTTTTTTTTTTTCACAGGCCAAACTGGCCTTAAACAAATATCTCTTTGATATTAGAGGCAAACACTGGCATTTGGATATTAGAGGCATTTTTATCATAGTCAAAGATGTTATGCACATGAGCATGAGCATTTGTTTTTAATTTAAATTACTGAATAATTTCAAGATTAACAGCAAAAACTATGTCTGACTTTAGCTTTGTGAAATTATGCTACATAAAACAAAATCAGCAGACGGACTGAATGAATATTACTACTTTATATGGAGATAAGAGGAAAAGCCATCAAAACTTTTCTTAACACTCTGAGGTCTGAAGGTATCGCCGGCGATACCACCGTGGTTTTTTTCTTATCAGTGTGAAAGAGACTCAAAATACTCCGTCAATGTTGCACATACAATTAAGAGTTATACACCATTTTAATCTGTTGAATATCTTCTTTTATTTGTGTACACTCAGAGTAAAAACAGAATGTTGTGCTTTTTGTAAAATAAAGAAAACTAACATGATGCGTGATCTCTCGTCTCCCTCTGAATGAAGTCCAATCTGATAGTTCTTAGAAAATGAACTGTAACTTAGTGAATACTAATGACAAAAAAATTACACTTATGTCTAAAAAAACGTTAAGATGTCAGGTTTTAAAACATATAAGTCAAAAAACAAACCTTCTGTGTTTATGTAATCTGTATGAAAAGAGAGCCATGTCAGAAGTCTGTGATTCAGCTCATTATCCGCTAATGCGGCCACGCCCACGGAGCCAGCGCTATTCAGACGCAAATTCAGAGGCAATACATGCATTCATCATCTCAATCGTGTATTTATTGGCTGCGTCCGAAACCGCCTACTCAATGAGTAGGTACTTAATTTCAATAAGTACTTACTTAACGAGCGCTAAAAGAGTAGGTACTTAACAGCCAAATCTCGTTGAGTATGAATGAGATCCGAGAATAATCCGCCATGTTGACGTTATCATGTGACCTACGACGTTATCGCAAGCGCAACAACTGAAAAGATATGAGTGACATGTTTAATTCTTCTGTAATATCTGTAAATATCTTGATATTGATCAAATTGCTTATTTTGTGGTCTTGTTGAAGACACAGCTGCCAGTAATTTTGTAATTGTAGTACAATTAATATATATTTGGGTTAATTTAAAGTTCTTATATTTAACTACTAATGTGATTTATTTTTTGTTACAAAAACCCCAATTATATTATATATATATATTATTAAATATATTGTTAATTTCTTTATTTTATATGCAAGAATGTCCATCCACAAGCAAAAGTGGCATAAATCTAATTTGTTTTCCACTTTTTCTTGTTGAATTAGCTTAGTTTCACCCCTCAGGCTTATAAATTATAAACAAATAAATAACTTTTATGCATTATGATGTATTCAAAATATTTAATCTTGTCATCATGCTTTATGTCTGTGTATATAATCTCAAACTATGATGTATACAAACCCATATTTGTTTGTTTTTGTCATTATTATTGTTCATTGTTAAAGATACAACCAAGGTATTTTCCCTGATCTTGTATGCAATTGATCCTGCAATAAAAATAAAAGATATGAGCGACAGGTGCACTAACACCTCACAACACCAGTAACTCAACCCTACCTAGAGCGGTTTTCCTCAGTGTTAGCAATGTCTGAAGCCAAAGAAGACATCAGCAGCTGCTCGAAGACCTCCCCTTTGGAGAAGACTGATTTTATACTCAAAAAATGTAAGTATAAACTACTTAAAATTAAGATTACTCCAGAATGAATTGCTTTGTTAGCACATCCCAACACTTACACACAATAGTATTGATAAATGCTGACCAAAACTTAATTATAATTACTTTTCATATGACTTCTTTAGTAAAACAAGCAAAATGTAATGTTTTGTCACATGACACAGCTGTGCATGAACACACTAGACAAATACAGCTGATGTGAATACATCTCCATTTACAGTCAATTCATGCATTAATTCATTGCTTAATAAAGTATAAAAATTGACTGATAATGGCATAATTAATAAATAAGTAAAGGATTAATAAAAGTAATAATGACAAATAAATGCATATACAAGTCAACAACACACAAAACAAAGCTTTATTCAAATGTATTGATCTAACAATCAGGTATTTACAGTCCTGTTGTCATCTCAACACAGCTGTGCCAATTCTGCAGCTTTATTCTGATCAAGCAGCTGATGAACACCTTCATCATCATGTCCCTCACTGCTGCTCTTCTCAATGGAGACATTGTTGATCCAGAGGATGATGATGATGATGATGATGGACCCCTGAACCCCTCAACCTTGAAGCAGGAGTGGGAGAAGATGTGCGGGACAATCTGGATGCTGCAAACATTCATGTGCTCTCCATCAGCAGATTAAAACATTTTACAATTCATTCATGTCAGCATTTCATTTCATATTTTTACAATTACTTGCTAATTTTTGTCGTAGCTTCATTACATTTGTGGTGTGGTGGGCTAAACCACTGAGCTGGTCAGCAGAAGGTTGCTGGTTCGATCTCTGCAGCATCACCTCCAGTGTGTCCTTGATCAAGACTCTTGGAAGGAGGAGTGATGGAGGATCTCATCCATGACACTGAACCATTCCCAGGATCTACTGTGGCTCTCCATCCTCAGTGACACCAGTCTGAGGACATTCACATCCTACAATAATGCACAAATATAATACAAAAGCAGTCATTTTAACAGCACAATGTCATTTGATTTCTGTATTAGAAGTAACAAAATGATCTTACTTTATATTTTGTTTCAGGCTTTCCTCTTTATTTCTAACAAATCCCGCCGTCACCTTTTCTTGCAGGTCCTGCTCCACAAAAGCTCTGCAGCAAACATACAGACATCAAGAACCAGAAAAGTGCTGTAATAAGTCTGTTTAAATTCCAATAATTAAAATAAACTAGACTTTAGATTTAAATAGACTTTGTATTCATTTCTGTAGTATCCTCACTCAAAGCTTTTGATGGCATCATTCCTCCACCGGATAAACACACGTGATCATCTGTCCCTGTAACATCAGACAAGATTCAAGTTTCCTCTGAGATTTATGTGCTCAAATCTACATTCACATGTTGATGTGTTAACACTTCTTATCCAACACAAATGTTCCTTAATTTATTAACAGTACTAATGGACAAATTAATAGATTAAACTTATGTGTAGTTACTGTAGATTTATTTATTTACATTATTTTCATTCATGTAATGTAAGCAGTGTTGACAACAGTGAATAATAGCACAAACACATATACACTCATAATACATAATCCATCACTCATAAGTCATAATACTTAAAGATGTTCCTGTCAAGGTTAAATAAACATTTAATAAGCATCTTTAAGATGTATATGGTTTAGGATATGTAATTCCACTTCGGAGAATTAAATTATGTGTGTTTACTAGAGATCCCGTTATCTATACATAATAAATCGTGTTTTACAGTAAAATCACAACTATAGTGTCTAGCATCTTCACACATTCAGCAGTTTACTCTACAGTAGTTCAACAAATGTGTTTTTAGTTTTCAATACTCACATTTGAGAGCATCCGCGCCGCTTTTCTCCTCCGTGTTCGATTATGACGTATCCTCTCCCGTGGCCTCCTGGGATAGAAAAGTATTTATCGAGAAACACTTCAGAATCTGGGCGGAAGTAGTAGATCATCCGGGAACTCCTCGACTACTCATTAATGATTACTGAGGTTTCTGACATACTTAATTGCTCGCCTACTGCTTTTTCCCTATTATAAAGAAGGTAAGTAGGCGGTTTCGGACGCACTTTAAGCAGTGCCCAAGGAAGTCGACCGGAAGTTGAAGTCGGCCGGGTGCCGCCATCTTGTAGCAGAACTTCACTTGCGTTAGCATCCCCATTGACTCCCATTCATTTTGGCGTCACTTTGACAGCGAATAACTTTACATCTGAGGCGTTTAAAGACTCCATTTGTCCATTATTTATTTCTAAAGATACACGACAATGTATAAAGGGCTCCATTACCTTCTATGTTACATTATGGCCCCGTAGAAACAGTTTTTGTAAAAATAGGCTAACGATTGCGTCATAACCACTCGACTCTCTGTCGCACAGTAGAGAAATTACCGTACAGACAGGAGGAGAAGCTCGCAGGCAATCGGGGAGATTATCTTAATATGGCGTACTGGCGTTACATTTTAAAATACTATACAAAATAATTAATCAGAATACTTACTCCTGCTCACTCACGCCAAAGAACTCCCCGCTCAAGCTCGCCGTCTCTGCAAGATTAACGATGGCAGTTTGCACGCACAGCTACTAGAAGATTTACATCTGTCAGACAGGTTGCGGACGTCATCAAGCTTAGTGTGAGTCTGCGCGTCAGAAACGGAAGTGCTAAAAATCGCTAAAAATGGGCTTCACTTGACTCAATTGAGTTCCAATGGGGTCACTGTGTCCATTTCTTTTACTGTCTATGACTTTAAGTAGGCGCACGTCCGAATCTCGCGAGAATGATTACGTCACCTAGGTAATTTTCGCCTACTCTTTTTGCTTCGGACATACTTAATTGCTCGCCTACTGCTTTTCCCCTACTAAATAGTAGAGAAGTAGGCGGTTTCGGACGCAGCCCCCGTCTTCAAAAGTGTTTTGAATAGCCATATTTAGCGATCTCTTGCCTCTGTTAGTTCCTTGATTGTCACATGATATGCCTCTTCTTTTACTGAGGCATTTGTGGACAAAAGGGGCAAGAGCGCCCTCCGGCTTTGAGTATGAATTAAAAAAACAAAACAGCATCCAGCGCTCATGATGATGACAATAAATATAGAATAATAAATATTACTCCTCTGTATAGAAAATTGATATAAACATATGAGAATCCATCAATATTTCTCCAAATGTGTGTGCTTTTAAGCATATTAAGAAATTATGGTCAATATAAGATTTTAAGAGTCAAAATGTGAAGCTTGAGTCTTAGATCTTTTTAATGATGTATAGTTTGTCAATTGCACATTAACATTTAGGCTCTATAATATAACAAATATAGTAGCCTATATGAAATGCCCTAGAGCAGTGGTTCTCAAACTTTTTTCCTAGTGGGCCGCACAATGGTCCAAGTGCAAGTCTCACGGTCCGCATATAATTTACATATGACGTCACCAATGCAAACCAATCAGATTTAATGTTATGGTATTAGCAGATAATAGGGTAGAGTGGGGGAAAACGCCCCCCTGGGGTAAAACGCCCCCCACCTGTTTTTCTCAAAATAAGCACTAGAGGTAGTCAAGATACATTTTCACTGTTGCTATGCACTACGTTTGACAACGGGGATAAACAAATCTTCTTGGAGAAGCTGACACCAGCGACGTATTTGAAGAGAAGAGGATTACATGGCAAGCGCTATAATTTTCAGATATTAGTAAACAAGTGTTTAAGAGAATATTGTTCTGCAGGATATTACAGTGATGTATGATAGATGAATAGTGAAGTCTGTAGTTTGAGAGGATATGTTATTTATAAGGAATATAATTATATTTTAAAAATTAAACATTTTTTTAAAAAGTCGTAGCTTGTGGGGTAAAACGCCCCCTACGCTGAGGGGTAAAACGCCCCCCAGAGGGCATAGTTTCTCTCTATCATAATTACTATAATAACATATTTCTGTCTATCAAATCCTTTGTTTTACACTTAATGCAGTATAACTAGGTGGTAAAATCAAAATATTTAAACAAAATTAAATAAAATAAAATAAAAATTACCTCAAGTGAGCATTAGGCTAGCTTGATAGCACAGTTGGCTCACTGATGGAAGGTGGTTAGGTGACCCAATGAAATTGGGTGGCTTTTAATGCATTTATTGGATATATTTTACTACATAAATATACAAATTTATAAGTTTAATATTTATTTAGGGTTTTCTGTTTGTCTTGGTGATAGTGGTGAACAAATACATCAATTATCAAATGTTAAAAATTTGGATATGTTGGATATTCCTCAAATAAATATTAAAAATATTAAATATATAGGCCTATACATGTTGATACATTACTTGCCTTTTACTTTTAGAGATTAAAAACTAGTCTGTTCATTTTGCTGTTGATCTATGAAGCAAACTGGTTGGTAAAGAAAAGGGGGCATTTTACCCCACCTTGGGGGGCGTTTTACCCCACCGCTGGGGCAAAACGCCCCCTTTGTACAAAAATATTTTCAGTCAAAATACTAATTAATTATGAAGGCTGAGCAATTTTAATATTTGGTGAATAACTCCTGCCATAGTCACTCAAAACCAGGATGGTAATTCTAGTCACATTTATGTTTTGTTTCACTGTAATGTCACATTTTCCTTAAGGGGGCGTTTTCCCCCACTCTACCCTACTATTATTATACCAAGATGTTGCACACAATAAATAACAAATAAAAACTAACTTACTGACATTAGCTTTACAATAATTATCAGTAATGCTCAATGAACACACAAACTGTATATACATCACTTTAAGTTGCTATTTAATTCTGTATGACTTTATGACTCTCTTCAACATCATCGCAATAGTCACCAAACAATCACATAAACGCCTTAATAAGCAAATGTTACTCAGCTCTTTTTACAAACAACACTGAGCGCACTGTAGGCTAATTACAATCTCTGACAATATCAAGCATTCTGTCATGTCGCAATCCCTCGCGCAGCATCGGATCCGCGAGCGCGCGCAGAGTTGGGCTCATCCAGCCGCGGGTGCGATGATGCGGTTATTTTTACTGATTTAAAATACATCAAACAAACACATCGAATTCACAGTTCAGTCTTTTGAAATTGTAGGTTTTGCTTGTCAAGTACTTTACTACAGAGCAAACAGGAAGGCTGCCCATCTCGCTCATTAGGCCTAACAGCAAACTGATTCTTCCATTCTTCTTACCTTTACTGCTGATGCTGCGATTCTTCTTGTTTGCATGTGTTCCTTCATTTTATCTTCCACATTTAGTTTTTCTCCTTTAATAACAAATTTGACCATTTTGAGGCTTAAATTTACAAAATTAATGGCTACTGTTTGAATTCTTCCTAAGCGCGCACTTGTGTTTCGTTAACTGAGTGATTGCGTCATTAGCCTACATTGCCTGATGTCTGAAAATAATAAATGCTCACCAAAATTATTTTATATGACAAATAAAGCATTATAGCTCATTTATATATTTTTAAATTCACTTTTCACTTAATTCACAATTAATTTAAATTTTAAAACAAAAATAAATTGTATGCTAATTTTTATTATTATTATTAGGCTATTATTATTGTGGTCGGCATATCGCGGGCCGCATTTATATTTGTGCCGGGCCGCAGGTTGAGAACCACTGCTCCACACCCATTCAAACGCTTACTGCGCGTGAAGCGTCGCGTCGCGCGACTCGCGCCCAATTACATCAAAAGTATATGCTCACTGGATGTCATGGCAACTGAATCACGGAGGAAAACTTTAAATATCTCGCCTTCGCTTTAATTTCGGACCATCTCCAAAAAGACATAAAACACTAAACAAATGATTTTGACATGCATTTATCAAAGTAGGAAATCCAGATTTTTAATCCCTTACACACAATTACTGCTGTTGAAATACGAAATGGAGGCGGGTCCGGATTGAATTCCCTCCGGGTCCGGATCCGGACCGGAGTCCGGACTTTGAGAAGTGCTGCCCTAGAGGTAGGAATGTTCAGACGCGTTGCATCACAGAAATACATTATATTTTAAAGTATATTAAAATAGAAAACCATTATTTGGTTAGAGACTTGAGACTTCTTTTAAAAACATTATAATGGCAATGTGTTCAATCTTTTGACTGGTAGTGTAATTTAACATATGCCTATACAAAATTTTCTTCATATCATGTGCAATAATACGTGCATGCATGAGATCACAAAAATCATGTTTTTTTTTTGTCCTGAGTGGACTTTAATCCTGTTATCAGCATGATCACAGAGGGTTTTTTCACAGCCTACCTGACTGAAAGGCCTCATTAAGCCATTAATGCAAGTCATTTCAGGTCATTATTATTCAATTCTTTTGTCTTCTCAGGTGAGAATCACCCATTATACATGAGGATTCACGCCTCCATGCATACTGTGTTTCTTGACCAAAAGTGTCTTAGAAAACTTAAATATCTCTATTGTTTTATATGAAGGAGTAGGCAGCATAATTTTTACATAATTCTGAAGCAAAAACTCTAGTCTACAACCTCCAATACCCAGAATCATTGTGAACACAGTTTTAATATATATTTTTTTGGCCTTATTTCAGTGACTTAAGTTTTTTGTTTTTTCAATAACCACGCATAAACATTATTCCTTCAAAAATACAAACATGTACGTACATGTTCCTCACATATTATTGTAGCCTAGTTTGTGCTGAGTACAGTGTAATGACACTTTTGTCATTTATATGTTTATGAACAACTGAAAAAAGCACAAATGTCAGGGCATGTCAAAATTTCTCCAAACCCCAAATCAGCCTCAGACTCCAGAGGGTTAAAAACAGTTGCCTTCGGAGATATATTCATATCAATCCCACTGTAATATTTATATTATTCTCCCTATTTATCGCGAACAGTGAGCTTGTGCATGGTACAGTAGTTCCTCTGCTGGCGGGTCTGTTCTCTTTGTGTCCGTATTCAGCGTGTTAAAGTCCTGCTTACATACTTCGTAAATACACAGATGAAATTTTGGGAAAATATTACAAAGTAGTTTGTTTGCAAGCCCAGAATAATAATTAAAAAAAACCCCGCTTAAAAACATTTTTGGCCCCTGGACTAGTGCATCTCTATGTTTTATTATAGTTCAAATCAGATTGGCCACCGGGCTGTAAGTTTGACACCCCTGACATTTGCACTGTAAATTGTTTTATTTACTATGGTCTAATAAATTTAACCTCAATAAAGGTTAGCCTGGGATGAACGCAAATTCCCATGATAAACCTCTGGGATTTTGGAGCACCAAATTGTAACAGTAGGTCAACATAACTATTGCATTCTTTAATTGATTCCCTGTCTTATTCTGCCCTCTGGTGGGTAATATCGAACATGCTGCTAACCCTGCCCAATAAATACTTTTAATGTTATTAAACACTCGTTAGGCAGGTTATTTGCACTTTTATAATATTGTTTTAATTTTTATTGAAAATGAATGCCTTTTTTGATATGTGATGTGAAACTAGAGAAGAACGAACTCGGCAAAAGGCGGATTCGAAACCGCGGCGATCGCAGTAAAAGCTAGACTGGTGGTCCAATACTTTAGTGTTGCGCCACTGGGGACGTTAATAAGTGAACCTCCTTTATCATACTTGATAGATAATAAAGAGTTATTATGTTGAAATAACGACTTATTATGTTGAAATAACGAGATATTATGTCGTTATAACGACTTAATATCTTGAAATAACGAGATATTATGTCGTTATAACGACTTATTATGTTGAAATAACGAGATATTATGTCATTATAATGACTTATTATGTTGAAATAACGAGATAACTTTTCGATTTTTTTTTTCCTCCCTACCAAGTTTTTTTTTTTTTTTTTTTTTTTTCACCATGCGGTTCAGGGCTTCCGTACTAAAGTGAAAATATTGTATTTATGAACTTTTTTTTTTTTGCAATAGAAGTTTTCTATATTTTAAAATACATGAAAATAACTAAAGAAAGAAGAAACACTCACCTCAATGTTTGTAGACATTTCTTTCTTCTCTTCTGTCGTGTTGAACAGCAGCTCTGAAATTTCTTCCTGGAGGAAGTGAATCTGCTTTTAAATTTAAGGTGACCAGATTTCTGAAATGGAAACCGGGAACATTTCCTATGTGAGTGGTCAAAATACCACCAAAATCTCATTTGTTATTATCTATTAATTAGAAAACGGGGACAGTACATTTTTGATTTTTTTATTGCTGTGGGTTTCACATTTTACATTAATAAATATTATGATTTAATATTATTATTTATATCATTTACATTTATTATTGAATTGAATATTTTAATTTTCACGAGCTGTTTATACTGTACGAAATTACAACTTTCGTCCAATGACATTTTAATTTTCTGTTAACAGCTTTACTGACATGAAAGGAGCTTTGTTGTAGTATTCTTGAGTAACGCTCATAAAATGTAGGCTACATTATTTCCCACTGGAATTTGTAAAATGTTCTGTATACCTCCTCTAGGGGGGTCCGGGGGCATGCACCCTCGGAAGAAAATTTTGTACATTTTAAGGTTAAATGCATCAATCTGGTGCACTTTGGAAGCTCAAAATTAAGAGCTTCAACCCATGTACAGTGTGCACATTGAACAAAGAAACAACATTGACTTGTACCTGGACATTAAAGAGGGTTCAAACATCTTTTTAGTTGTGATATACAGTCTACATCGTTTTAGGTGTTTTAGGATGGCAAACAATTATTACAATAAAATAATAATATAATAATGTTTTAGGCCTAGCTATATAATTATTCATATGACAATAATATCCATATAGGTTACTGTAACAAATGAACTCTAATATATATATATATATATATATATATATATATATATATATATATATATGGGTGATTCTTCAATTAGGGGAACTTTTATGTCCCCAGATTATACATTCATGTTAAAAATAATATATTATAAAATAAATAGTTTAGTTATGTCAAATAATATTTATTGCACCACCAAAAAATGTTATACACAAAAATCAGTATGATTTCCATGTTTAAAAATGTTTTCATCACTAATATTTGGCTACTCAAGCCTTGTCCCCAACCCAGACTTTAAAACTTGTCTGCTCTGAAAATGTGATAAAATGTTATCAGTTCATTAAAAAATCACAATATATGTTTAAACAGTAACTTAAAAAGGCACTTGATGCATAATTTGGGTTCATATCTGTGCAATTTGTGAATATTTTTAACAATTTAGTATTGTCCACAACAATACTGTCATTACCGCGACAGTCTATGATTACAACAAGGATTTTTTTGGGGGTAAGACTTGTTTATGCCGTAACCATGGAAATGAAGACCAGCAGGGGAGCACATGTCAGCCATGGAAGAACAGTGACATTTGATGTCTGAAAAAGTAAGTAATTTAATCATGAATTCCTTCTGATCATGGAGTAGACTTATTCAGCGTCATTACCATTAATGCTGTAGCGGCAATATTGTGATAAATATATGTATATATTCACATGATTTATGTGTATTTAAAGTTCTTTTTGTACTAGCTGTTGAGTGATGTTAGCAAATCCATGACCTAGCATCTTTTTTTCCTGAAAAACAAAAAAAATGTCATTACCGCAACACGTCATTACCAACACACAACTTGTTGTGATGGTAATGACAAGTGATGGTGGTAATGACATGTTCTGTGTCACTATCTATATCATATTATGTGTTTATAAATTAAGTTAAAGAAGCATAATAGTGTTATTTTACAATGAAACTTAAATGAGATGCCTTACTTCCTAAAACTATTTTTTCTTATTTTTTAACTAGAATGGCTCCCAAGAAATCAGCTAAAAGGTCTAGAGATTAAGGAAAAAAATTTAAGGAAGATCCTGTAAAATACATGTTTGAAAGCAAACACATTTCATTATACACTGTGTGCAGAATTATTAGGCAAGTTGATTTTCTGATCATATTTTTTTCCCAAGCACATTTTACCAATTCCAATCCACATCAATCTTAAGAACTACTATTAATATTGTTTTTAATAATTTATAAGTGATATATAATTGTTCATGAAGGCTGGAAATGAAAAATGCCTTATATTCAGGTGTGCAGAATTATTAGGCAGGTTTTCTTTTACAGGCAAAATGAGCCAAAAAAGAGAGGGTCATACAAAAACAGCTGGAAAAGAAAAGACACATGTTAACTTCAAAATAATTAAGAATTAAGGTGAAGAATTAAGTTTGAAACCATCAGGAACCCTTTAGTCTCCAGCGGCACCATTTTCCAGAACTGCAACCTACCTGGAGTCTTCAGAAGTGTGAGGTGTCAGGATCTCAGAGACTTAGATTAGCTAAAGAATCCTAAAAAATGACCCGCTCTTAATAAGAATCACAAGCTGAAGTGTAATAAAGTACATGAAGACTGGGTTTTTATAGGCCTTATAGACAGACAGCTTGAGAGTGACTCCTGAAGGACCAGCACCACATCCTCTTGTACCACTGTTTGAAGAATTTATCTTCCAGAATCTGGCAGTAAGGTGTGGGAGTTCACTTTTAGTCCATCTCTTATCCTGAAATGTCCATCTTGCAGAGATGGACTAAATGATCTTCCAAAACTTACTGCCAGATTCTGGAAGATAAATTCTTCACAAAGTGGTACAAGAGGATGTGGCGCTGGTCCTGCTGGTATGTATTTCACAACACTTCAGCTTGTGATTCTTATTAAGAGCAGGTCATTTTTTAGGATTCTTTAGCTAATGTAAGTCTCTGAGATCCTGACACCTCACACTTCTGAAGACTCCAGGTAGGTTTCAGTACTGGGAAATGGTGGCGCTGGAGACTAAAGGGTTCCTGATGGTTTCACACTTAATTCTTCACCTTAATTCTTAATTATTTTGCAGTTAACGTGTCTTTGCTTCTCCAGCTGTTTTTGTATGACCCCGCTGACCCAATGAGCATTTCACTGTCCAATGGTCATGCTTTAACTTTGCAATTTTCTAGTATTACATTAGTATTGTGTCCTTCTCATGAGTATTTAATAATTTTTGACTTTTCAGTCTGAGTTAAATCTTATCATTTTATCTGTAAAAGAAAACCTGCCTAATAATTCTGCACACCTGAATACAAGGCATTTTTCATTTCCAGCCTTCATGAACAATTATATATCACTTATAAATGATTAAAAACAATATTAATAGTAGTTATTAAGATTGATGTGGATTGGAATTTGTAAAATGTGCCTGGAAAAAAAATATGATCAGAAAATCAACTTGCCTAATAATTCTGCACACAGTGTATGCATTGTTAGTTTTAACTCAATGCAACTTTTATGAGTTTGAAAACTTTTGTTTTCTGTTAAAAACTTTTATGTTAAACTTTTATGTTAAAAACTTGATTTCACCTAATAGTCATAGTTATGAAATGTTTCTGAAGGATATTTTTATGCTGTTTTATCCCATTGTGACAACTGATTCTCTAGAAAATATTGTATGGTTTCTTCATGATTGAGTGTTCAAGTTGTTCAAGTTGATGGTTGTGTCATATTTATATATATCTCCTCACATCTGTCCATTTCTTTCAACAACACTCACCAGAAGTCATTATTTAATCCTTTAAATTTGCTTTATGTATCAGTGCACTTTTCATTTATGTCATTACCAAAACACTATGTCATTACCAGAACAGTATGTCATTACCGCCACGTTGCTTAATTTACAGAAAACATACCTTTAAAACTGTTTTATGTTCAATCTTGAGGTGCTACATGAAAAGCCTAATGAAATACTCATCCACCTATTCAAAGAAAAAACATCTCAAATTAATTTTCCAGAAATTAAACAAAAGTGTGCTTTGATGAACACAGAAAAACACATTTTGATGGTAAGAACAAGAAAATATATGTAATTCACTGAATGGAAACATTTTGTTTTTTATACGTATTGTTGAAGGTTAACAATGTTTACAAGATAAATGAGTTTAAATGATCTCGTTGATACATTCTTTGCATTATGATACTTTTTGATGTTGTGATGGTAATGACGTTTTGCAGTGCCAGTTGGCAAATAGATATAAAATACTCAAATTATATTTAAGCTCAGTCGTGGCCATTATTATATCTTTACATCAAAGCATGTAAACATTGTCATGACATAATTCTAACAAAATTCAAACAAATTTCATTCATCAAAATGGAAGATGGCAAAATAGCCCCCAATTGAAGAATCACCCATATATATAGGCTATATATATCTATATATATATATATATTTTTTTTTTTTTTTTTTTTTTTGGGGGGGGGGGGTGTGTGTTAGGCTACATTACACAACGTATAGGAAAATTAAAATACTATTTGTAGCCAATTTCTAAGATAAATCCTTGAGCTTTAATTTTGATCACGTCAGCAGCTGATCATGTGAGCAAAGTGCGCACTTCTCTTTAAAACACGCAGCACAAACAGACAGTATATATAGGCCTACTTAATCACTGTATTTTGGTGCTTTATAAAGGCACAAAGCCATATCACGGTTTCGATTTTAGTTCGTTGGCAAAATACAATGTTAGAGACCATTATGTTTTAAATTTTCGGTTTATTATGAAACGGCGGCGGCGGCACAGGGTCATTAATGGTAATGCTAAAGTTGTCATATCAGTTGTTATATCGTAACAAAAACCCTTCAACCGGACCGAAAGAGAGTCTCGAGGTCTGCCGCTGCTCTGAGTGAGTGACAGGAGGCGTGGCTCTGTACAACTGCGGTGTAGAAAAGCGGCATTGAACTGTTTAACATATTTTAATAGAGAGATATGTTTAGAAAAAAAATATATTTTAATAGCACTATTAAGAAACCTCTATGCTGTATGCTGGCCAGATTTTTTTGCAATGTATTTGCGGATTATTTTGAACGAGATATAAAACGGGGACATTTCCGGGGACAGCTCCAGTCGGGGACGGAGCACCAAAAACCGGGACTGTCCCCGGAAAACGGGGACGTCTGGTCACCCTATTTAAAGTGTCAGTAACAGTCAGACGTCAGCAAACACGCCAACTCTTATCTGTTTTTTATTCAGAAATTTGTGTTCTCAGTACACTGAACTTTTTGGAAGTACTTTTTTCAAGTTTGTTAAAACTTGTTTTGAACATTACATTTTTTATATACAGTCACTAGGACCAGTTTTTCAATACTTCAGTCACTTTTTCAAAACTATGTGAGCTGAACTGTGGATCATTTATTATTGATGTGGACAAAATGCATTCAATGACAAAATCTTTCTGTTAGATTAAAATCTCAACCTCAGGTAGAATATTTGTAGTCTCAGTCACAAATAGTTTAGGAACTGATGTCTCAACCTATGTGGTGTGTGGCAGCAGCAGCATGAGATCTCGGGAGAATGTCCAAGCAGACACAGATCAAGTGTGGTACAAACATTCTCAGATTTATTCAGGAAGAAGGGTCATATTTATAGGCACAGGTCAAACAACAATCTCCAGGATGGCTTCAGCATACAATCATATTACTTAAGAATCAAACCTTACTTTGTATGGCATTTCAAGAAATATAATAACACAATAAGAAATGTATGTGCATAAATGTGTGTGTATTTTCAACTTCTGGTTGTGTGTGAGGGCGTCAGTGTGTGCAACGACTACTTCTTGTTTTGTCTAGGTTTGTCTATGATGTGCACATAACAGAAAAAGATTGCCCAAGACAATATTGCACAAAGAAAGTCAAAAAGTGACGCCCCAAAAAATAAGAAATTATTAACATTTTCAAATTACATGAATTATTTTCTCATTTAGACACAAACATCAGCAAAACTCTGAACAAAACTTAAGTTCAAAGCAAGAAAATAATACAAAACTGAGTGAGACTTTTCTTTCTACAGTAACATATTGAAATATATTCTAAATCTAAAAAAAAGAAATGCTATCAAAACAATTAGATGTAGCTGAGCACATCTTTCAGTTTCATTACTATCCATTCAAAAGGGGAAACTTCAGAATAGGTTTTTATTGTTATTATTCAATTTTATACCATTTTCAAAAGTAAGGTGTACATTTTCAAAACTCTTAGGACAAAAATCCAAACTTTTATCGTGATTTTAACCTAGGATATGGGACATATATGTGGCTCATTTTTGGCTGGATGCTGCGTTGTGCAGCTCACGTGTTCAGCTTGGGCCAATATTAAGTTGGCTTTCAGACGTAAACAAGGACTCCTGCACTGAGTTCACTATGTATGACAAATTGTTGAATAAAGTCATTATTTATTTATTTATTTTTTTATGCACAAAAGGTATTCTCATCATTTCATAAAATTAAGGTTGAACCACTCTTGTCACGTTGACTATTTTAACCATGTTTTCAACTACCTTTCTGGAATTCATAAGATGCAATGACAGTGTTGTCTGTGTGTGGATCAGATACCCTCGGATTTCATCAAAAATATCTTAATTTGTGTTCCGAAGATGAACAAGGTCTTATGGATATGGAACGACATGAGGGTGAGTAATTAATGACAGAAATGTCATTTTTGGGTGAACTAACCCTTTAAAGAACTACCAAAGCCATGGTACAACGAGCACACTTTGGCCCTTAAGAGAGCAGCTGGAAAAATGGAACAAAACCAGATTTTTTTTTTCTTGCATTTTGTGGAAAGAAAGCATTATTGCAAACAGAAAGAAAATGGCCTTAAATATAGCTAGATCTGCTTATTTTTTGACTCTTTTATTAGAAAACAAACACAGTAATAGACATTTATTAGTTACAGTGGATAAATTAACAAGAAATAAAGCTTCAACTTCAGACCAGTGTTAATTTTGACAGCCATTTTTGATTTATTCTTCATCTTCAGACAAAAATGCTTAGACTTAGTCACATTTTAGCCTTTTTTTGCCTTTCATGGTTTTAGTCGACAAAAAGTCATTGCATTTTTGTTAACTTTTAGTCATTACGTTTAGTCAAACTGCCGTTACCAACATTAATTTTGGTAGCTATTTTATATGATGTCTATCAACAAAATTAGTAATTATTATTAAGCTTATGAACAATTTGAATCAAGGTAACAGGCTGACATTGTACTCTTAGCAGTAGCACTTGACAGAATTAGTCAGCATCCGCTTTCATGGTGTTCCTGCCGTTAAAGCGCTGTTTCTCTGTAATATTCAAAGGTGCATTAAATCTGATAGATTCATATTATTAAACTGTATATAAAATTATTTTATTACTGTTAGAATAAGACGCATTACATCTCAAACATCATTTATCCTTATTTTTGTAACTTTTCTAATGTTTTTCTTGATTACACATCTTAATTTGATGTTCAATTTATTTTGTAACAAGTTAAAATGTATTTGGTTTGTTCTGAAGATAAAGTCCAAATGCATTCTGTACACTAAAAATGTTGTTTCAAGTGTTCATGCTGCTTTAAAATTTTAAGTTTAGTTAACTTAAAATGTAAAGTTTTTTTATTAAGCGACAACTTTGATATTTGAGTTACTTTAAGTTAAATCCGGGAATGTTATTATGATGCTAATTTTTAAGTTGTGATAGCTAATTGCAGCTATTTTTTTTAGTGTATAAAATGAATATAGGCAGTTGTTGCTTCCATTTTAAATAATAGGCTTATTACCAAGCATTCTTTTCAATCTACAATCTAATAAAAGTCTTTCAGTTTCAAACTTTAATTTTCTAGTTAACTGTCCCACTGAAAAGGCAAGGCAAGACAAGGCAAGTTTATTTATATAGCACATTTCATACACAGTGGTAATTCAGTGCTTTACATAGAAAAGGACTTAAAATAATCATAAAATAATCAAAACATATGCATAAGAAATAAAAAATATCATACCTGGCTACCTGAATCACTAAATTTGGGGCTCCCCTGTCTGAATGGAGGAGTCAGAGAGCTTCAGTTCGTGAAACACACTAGTAGAAAGAGCTCTTCTCATAACCCGTTATTGAACAAACTGCTTATATTATGCTTTTATTAGGCATTTTTCTTGGTCTCTAAATGTTTTTGTTTTGCAGTGTACACAAGCTCTTTTTAACTGATTTGTGTACAGATCTTTTGAAAGAGGAGATAATTAATTTTATGCTTTGAAACTTACCAGTTTACCAGTGACTTTGATTAATAATTTAATAACTAAAACAATGAAAATTTTCAGTTATATTTTTTAGCAGAGCAGCAAAAGAAAGTACAAAGTTATAATAATATAATTCAATGAATCATAAGTTTTAACCTTATATTGTTTTTCCTTTACATCTTTAATGTGTAAGCAAAAACAATGCTTGTCCCCAAAACACTGCTTGCAAACAGACAGCTGGTTTTCTCACATTCAGCCCCACAAGACCAAGCTTCACCAGCTCAGTTTTTCTTGAGAACAGCATGAATAGTCTGGTCCACCAGCTAGACCAGCAATAACCAGCCTGGACCAGCATGGAATCCAAGCAGGGTTTTTCAGCAGGGTAATTTCAAGTGTCCTTCTGGCATCTTGCTGTATCTAGAAAGAGCTCATTGCATTGTTTCGAACCAAGCAAACAGCTGTGATCTTCAATTCACAGTCTTACATCTTTGCTCTTCACATATTGTAAAGGCAGTGTTCCAGGCATTTTCAAAGATGACCAACAGCAAGGCTTTAAAGGAGTATGCCACCTACTGCTTTGCAAAACAGCACAAATCTGGAAAAGACAACAGCAGTAATTGAGGATACCCTTTGGCTAACGATGCTTTTGGGAAACGCACCCCTGGCAGGCTCTGATAAGAAGCAAGTTACAACAACTTGTTGTTGTGTCAGTGAACACAACTGCGCATCCTTGAAACTATCTTTTGCAGGAGATAGACTGGACTGCTAGGAACAGAAGTGAAATTTTTAACTCTTTGACTACTTTTCCATTTCTAAATATGGTAATGTATGTGCATATATATATACTGCATATATAAAAACACCCTGCACTAGATGAGGTTGTTTTTAACTGCAGAAAACTCTGATGTCTGTATGTGAATGGCCTTCTTGCAAGAATAAAACTGTTTAGTCTAACTGGTTTATTGCAAACTCACCAAAAAATAACTGAATATTAATATTTCCTTAACAATATTTTTTCCAAATCTTAGAGCAAGGTGTCAGTTCACACAGTTCAAGTTTCCAGAACAACTCTTCTGGTGTCTCTCTTTCTAGGCACAAAATGTTCAAAATAATTTCTCAAAAATGTGAGGTCTTTGGCAACATGGAACCACAGTACAGATTATACTAAAAACAATCTTATTTTAAGACAGCAGTTTAGATCTGAGTGACCGGACTCTGTTTAACAGCTTTAAAGCATCCGGCTCCAAGAGACGTTTCTGAAATAGCTCAAAGGTATACTTTAGACACCTGGGATAATGGAGATTCTGTGCATAGGTCAAACCAAGGAGGACACAGCAAGCTCTGGGAGCAACGTCAAGGCCTTTAAGAACTTTCACGCTCTCTGTGACGTGTCTAGTGGATAGAACTAAGCAAACGGAAAAATGTGCTGGTATGACTATCTGATTGCGCACATTTACTGGACTAAACTTAAAAGATTCATCCCTGGCTTCAGAACTCCAGAATATTAGATGCTGTATATTGTTATGCCTGTCAGCATTTTAGCCCTCTTAAAGGTGCCCTAGATTAAAAAATTGAATTTACCTCAGCATAGTTAAATAACAAGAGTTCAGTATGTGGAAATGACATACAGTGAGTCTCAAACTCAATTGTTTCCTCCTTCTTATATAAATCTCATTTGTTCAAAAGACCTCCGAAGAACAGGCGAATCTCAACATAACACCGACTGTTACGTAACAGTCTGGATCATTAATATGTATGACCCCAATATTTGCATATGCCAGCTCATGTTCCCAACATTATGAAAGGCATTAGACAAGGGCAGCCAGTAACGTCTGGATGTACACAGCTGAATCATCAGACTAGATAAGCAAGCAAGAACAATAGCGAAAAATGGCAGATGGAGCGATAATAACTGACATGATCCATGATAGCATGATATTTTTAGTGATATTTGTAAATTGTCTTTCTAAATGTTGAGCAGGAGAATTAAATGGCCACACACCCTGAATCGGCTCATTTCTAATTATGCCCCAAAATAGGCAGTTAAAAAAATGAAGTAAAAAAAATCTATGGGGTATTTTGAGCTGAAACTTCACAGACACATTCAGGGGACACCTTAGACTTATATTACATCTTTTAAAAAAAAGTTCTAGGGCACCTTTAACAGCCCAGTGTCAGTTTTTGAGAATAGCCTTAAAAACAGGAAGATGGAAACCTACAAAGGGGGATTTGCAATTCATGCAAGATCAAAACACCACAAGCAAGCCATGTGGTAATTCAATTTCCATCTAAATCCATATGAAGAGATCAACACAAAATTCACTGTTTAAAATTTTTTTGACCACTGCATGATAAGTATTGTGCTTCGCTGTAATTTTTGTGCATTTTAAGTAACATTTAAACAAAAATATTGGTTTTCTTGGACAAAAAAACCCACTATGCTAATGAAAACTACTTAATGGAATTGTTTTGATTTAACAAAATTAAGTTGGTATTATTAATTTTTAAAGAGTGGATTAATTAAAATAATTTAATTCAATCTGATTGCAGGTATGAATAACAGACATAGACATCAAAGATGAATTTCAAGCTCCTTTTATTGCCAACAAGTCACAAAAATAGCATTTATTAGCATCTTTTTTCCAATTACATTTTAAGGCATATCAATTCACACAGGATGAGTGCAAAAGTGCAAATATTTCTCTTTTTTTGTTCTCTTTTTAGGCACAAACTGTTCAAAATACACAATGCAGTCGCATTGTTTAAATCTTACTTTAAAACAATGTAGATTTGAACAGCTGGACTTAGTTAAACGAATAACATTCTCGTTTTAAAACAGCAGTGTAAACTTTTGCAATTGGACTTAAAACAGATTTGAAGCATCAAGCTTATTTTAAGACAGCAGTTTAGATCTGAGGGACCGGACTCTGTTTGACAGCTTTGAAGCATCCAGCTCCAGGAGAAGTTTCTGAAATACCTCAAAGGTATACTTTAGATGCCGGGGTAATGGAGATTCAATGCATAGGTCAAACCAAGGAGGACACAGCAAGCCCTGGGAACACCTGTGAGAACTTTCACGCCCTCGATAACAATTCCAGTGTCCTGAAGCTCCTGTCCTGGTCACAATTACTGTTCAATCACAAGCTGTTCAATTTCTGTCTGTTCTTTCTTCGTCCTGCAACCATGAACAGCAGCGAGACCCAAAATCTAAGCAGTGTTCATTCTGACAGCAGATTTTAATTTAGTTTTGATCAGTCTTTTGACTAAAATGCAATTTTAGTTTTAGTAATATTTTAGTCATCCTATTACTCGACTAAAACTAAAACAAAGCAGATAAGATTTTAGTTGAGTATCTACTATAGATTTAGTTGACTAAAATTTATTGGGTTTAATTTAAGTGTCATTAAAACTATTGTAAAATGCAATATATTCTAACTTAAAATTAAATAAAACAAAGTCTTATTAGAAATATGGAATATAGCCTTTCCATAAAAGACCAAAAATTATTTATGCATTGTTTATAACTTGCATATGACATTCTTAATTATTTAAAGCAAAAGTGCAACTACAAAATATTAAAAAGAGAAACTGTATTTGATAGTAATGCCATTTCAAATACTGTATGACCTGAAAAATACCTGACTCAACAGTTCTCTTAATAATAAACAGTTTATTTATATATAAGGAATATGTGAAACAGCCCCTTCCTTCTTATGATGTTTTATAAACGTAGTTCAGGAGGAACAAGTCAAATAAGATACCCAATCATTACATCATCTTAATCATTACGTCATCTCAACCAGCTGTCAACAATCTGTAATCAACGTATCTACCCAATCGGCATGAGTTCAGGCCTGTATATAATCACAGTCAAATTCACCCAAGGATCCTCGACAGTTTCCAGCATTTGGTCCCGCCCTAAGTTCCCAACAAGTCGCGTCCGATGAAGAATCTTTCATCCTCGAGGAATCTTTGCCACAATCTTCTGGCCTTAGGAACAATTTTTCTCCAATCCAATGGCATTATTTCGGGTGGGCGTCAGCCCAAACAAATGGGTCCCTGCATGCCTAAACGCCGAGGTCTGTCACCACGTCCAAATCATCCGCAATCTCCTTCTGTGTATTTCCCTACTCTGGCCCATTCAATCATTACTGTCATAGAGAAATGGACAATAAGGCAGCCGAGCACCAAGCTCAAGTCTCGGGCAATGCCGCCTCTTCCCGCGACGGAACGGGCCTTCTTCCAGCGCCAGGCCGCCACAGCAGGCCTTCAGTAAACCCGGAGCCGTGCCGCAGCGCAGATCCAGTTCCCAGCCGGCTCACACTCTCCACTCCATCGGCTCAACCCCGCAAGAAGCACAGTTTAAATCCTTCTCGTCTTCTTTCCTGAATTTTCAGTCATTCCATCTGGATCAATGTTGATCGGGGGATTGTTTCTGTGACTTGCCGTTATAAATTACCGTGCCGCTTCCTTGCGGTTAAACACGCAAACAGTGGCTCATATATCACGTTCAGTTCGCACGCTGAATCACTATGAAACTCCGAACTTATTGTCATCGCTGTTCTGCGATTTATCAACAAATCGCTTGGAAACTTAAAGTAATAGTATACATTTCTGTAACTTCAACCCACAGCTTCACTATTGAGACGAGGCACAGACTGGTAGGACAAATTCTTAAAATCGTTCTTTTGCTGATGCATTTAAATAAATTTTACCGTTCCTATTCATCTGTATGTTCATCTATATTTAGAACTAGCAGAAATCTGTAAGTAACGTAACGAACCATTTCATCCCACCGTCTTTTACCCTATCCATTGTCTGTGGCCTGTAGATGTTAGCGTGAGGATGCCTCCGCTAATAGCGCAGGCCCGGTCATCAGTCTCAAACTCTCTTTTTGTCTTTGGTCTACAGCTCAACCACGGACCTTTTACTCCCCAGTTTCCCTCTTTTCTACACTTCTTGTTCCTTCCCAGGCTCCAGGGACTGACCCAAGCGTGAGGTTGCCTCCGCTAGCGGTGCAGGCCCAGAGACCTTATTGGACTCCCAGCTTCCCTCTTTTCTACACTTCTTGTTCCTTCCCAGGCTCCAGGGACTGACCCAAGCGTGAGGTTGCCTCCGCTAGCGGCGCAGGCCCAGAGGCCTTATTGGACTCCCAGCTTCCCTCTTTTCTACACTTCTTGTTCCTCCCCAGGCTCCAGGGACTGACCCAAGCGTGAGGTTGCCTCCGCTAGCGGTGCAGGCCCAGAGACCTTATTGGACTCCCAGCTTCCCTCTTTTCTACACTTCTTGTTCCTTCCCAGGCTCCAGGGACTGACCCAAGCGTGAGGTTGCCTCCGCTAGCGGCGCAGGCCCAGAGACCTTATTGGACTCCCAGCTTCCCTCTTTTCTACACTTCTTGTTCCTTCCCAGGCTCCAGGGACTGACCCAAGCGTGAGGTTGCCTCCGCTAGCGGCGCAGGCCCAGAGGCCTTATTGGACTCCCAGCTTCCCTCTTTTCTACACTTCTTGTTCCTTCCCAGGCTCCAGGGACTGACCCAAGCGTGAGGTTGCCTCCGCTAGCGGCGCAGGCCCAGAGGCCTTATTGGACTCCCAGCTTCCCTCTTTTCTACACTTCTTGTTCCTTCCCAGGCTCCAGGGACTGACCCAAGCGTGAGGTTGCCTCCGCTAGCGGCGCAGGCCCAGAGACCTTATTGGACTCCCAGCTTCCCTCTTTTCTACACTTCTTGTTCCTTCCCAGGCTCCAGGGACTGACCCAAGCGTGAGGTTGCCTCCGCTAGCAGTGCAGGCCCAGAGACCTTATTGGACTCCCAGCTTCCCTCTTTTCTACACTTCTTGTTCCTTCCCAGGCTCCAGGGACTGACCCAAGCGTGAGGTTGCCTCCGCTAGCAGCGCAGGCCCAGAGGCCTTATTGGACTCCCAGCTTCCCTCTTTTCTACACTTCTTGTTCCTCCCCAGGCTCCAGGGACTGACCCAAGCGTGAGGTTGCCTCCGCTAGCGGTGCAGGCCCAGAGACCTTATTGGACTCCCAGCTTCCCTCTTTTCTACACTTCTTGTTCCTTCCCAGGCTCCAGGGACTGACCCAAGCGTGAGGTTGCCTCCGCTAGCAGCGCAGGCCCAGAGGCCTTATTGGACTCCCAGCTTCCCTCTTTTCTACACTTCTTGTTCCTTCCCAGGCTCCAGGGACTGACCCAAGCGTGAGGTTGCCTCCGCTAGCGGTGCAGGCCCAGAGACCTTATTGGACTCCCAGCTTCCCTCTTTTCTACACTTCTTGTTCCTTCCCAGGCTCCAGGGACTGACCCAAGCGTGAGGTTGCCTCCGCTAGCGGCGCAGGCCCAGAGGCCTTATTGGACTCCCAGCTTCCCTCTTTTCTACACTTCTTGTTCCTTCCCAGGCTCCAGGGACTGACCCAAGCGTGAGGTTGCCTCCGCTAGCGGTGCAGGCCCAGAGACCTTATTGGACTCCCAGCTTCCCTCTTTTCTACACTTCTTGTTCCTTCCCAGGCTCCAGGGACTGACCCAAGCGTGAGGTTGCCTCCGCTAGCGGCGCAGGCCCAGAGGCCTTATTGGACTCCCAGCTTCCCTCTTTTCTACACTTCTTGTTCCTCCCTAGGTTCCAGGGGCCAGCCCGAGCATGAGGCTGCCTCTGCAAGCGGCCTCTGTCCCAGCCATTCCTCCAGCCTGCCTTTCCTGATTTTCTCTTCTCAACATTACTTTATTTATACCATGTAAACAGCATTAAGAACCTCCAAGCTCCCAGCAGACCACTTTTCCAGTAATTCGTTCCCCATAGGAGCAACAACCACAGCTGCTCAATAAGGCCTTTCCCAGCATCAAATTCAAACACTTGGTCACTGGTCATAAGAAGCTTTTAAGAACTACATCAAACTGTTTCCACATTAAAGAAGCCTAACAAACACTAATCAGCTAGGTTTTCAGCTCCAGCTCATGTTCTCACACATACCCACAAGCCATATCAAACTCAACTAATACCATCATTCCAATAAAATGGGAATGATCTCATTGCCAGTGCAGTGACGTCGCCTCGGCTCCCGCAGGAGCTCAATTCTTCTGGCCCTTCTCTCCACTGCCACAGCAGTGATGTCCCCTCGGCTCCCACAGATCATTTGTTCTGGCTAATTTCTCCACTGCCGCAGCAGTGATGTCACCTCGGCTCCCACAGGGGCTCAGTTTCTCTGGCTTTTTCTCTTCACTGCCACAGCAGTGATGTCACTTCGGCTCCCACAGATCAGTTCTTCTGGCTAATTTCTCCACTGCCGCAGCAGTGATGTTGCCTCGGCTCCCGCAGATCAGTTCTTCTGGCTAATTTCTCCACTGCCGCAGCAGTGATGTCAGGAGCCCAGCTCTGCCCAAACTCGCCCTCATCCAATGTTGCAAGAAATCTCCCGGTCTTCAAACTAACCCTCTAAACAGATGATTCAAACCACCCAGTCAAATCAGTCAAACTTCAATCTGACACCATGAGTATTGAGCTCCCATAAGAACCTCAGAAACGGTATACATTTTCTATTCTCGTTCAACTATGGCTGGGCTTATCCGTCCGATCGCTGCAAGTATTGAACTCCCGTCGGACTGCGCAAAAGCCCTCCCAGTCGAAAATAGCTAAATGTTTTGCGTTTATGCCATCAGGGGCTTACCTGTCCATTCGCAGCGAGTATTGAACTCCCGTCGGACGTCGCTAGAGCGCTTACCAATCTAAAATAATTAAACGTTTACCTCACTGCCAGCAGGAGCTTACCCGTCCGATTGCAGTGAGTATTGAACTCCCGTCGGACGCCATGAGAGCCTCCCAATCAAAATAACTAACGCTAACCTCACTGCCAGCGGGGGGTTACCCGTCCGATTGCTGTGAGTATTGAACTCCTGTCGGATGCCACAAGAGCCCTTACCAAACATTAACCCCTCTGCCAGCGGGGGAGGCTTACCCGTCCGATCGCGTCGGACGCCGCTAGAACCCTCCCAATCTAAAATAACTAAACATTCACCCCATGCCAACCGTGGCTTACCCATCCGATCGCAGTGAGTATTGAACTCCCGTCAGACACCACACGAGCCTCCAATCTAAAATTACTAAACGTCCACCCCGCCATCAGCGGGGGGGCTTACCCGTCCAATCGCAGCGAGTATTGAACTCCCGTTGGACGCTGCTAGAACCCTCCCAATATAAAATAATTAAACATTCACCCCATGCCAACAGGGGCTTACCCGTCCGCTCGCAGTGAGTATTGAACTCCCGTCGGATGCCGCAAGAGCCCCCCAATTACTAAACGTCCTCCCCACCGTCAGCTGGGGCTTACCCGTCTGATCGCAGTGAGTATTGAACTCCCGTTGGACACCTAAAGGGGCCCCCTCAGCTGAAGCTACCCTTCTAGTCGCCGCAAGTAACGAACTCCCGTCGGATGCCATTCCTTCTCAATGTTCTGGCTGGTGGGGTTTTACCCATCCAATCGCTGCGAGTATTGAACTCCCGTCAGATGCTGCAGACGCCCCCAGCCAAAACATCTAAACCTTATCTTAGTTTGCTGGTCGAAGAGGTTTATATTCATTGGTTCGCTGTGAGTATTGAACTCCCATCAGATAGAACCCTCCCGATCCGGCAGACAGCTTTCTCCTTGCAAACATCAGCCTTATTTCTATATTTTTGGGGGGTTACAGTTCCCGGCTGCTGTCCGTAGCCAACATTTTGCATTTTTGGGGGGGTACTCTGTGTTCGGGCCGATTACCGAGCTCGGAGCCCTCTCCCCAGACAGCACGCCAAATACGTTTACCAATTAATTTACCTGACTTATTTGTAAGTGTGAACTCGTGAAACACCTCAACAAAACAGAACAACAAAATATTATTTTGGTGCTAATTCAATATAAAAATCTACTGGGCTAAAATGCCAACAATGCATGGAACAAAAAATCAACTCATCTTATTTTCAGCATTGACAGTAGAGGTCAATATCACATGAACTAACAGACCTGTAAACATTCAAGGAGTGCATATTGCTGCTATAAGAAGTGCTACCTATCTGTGGCCAGGCAGGCCAAGGGGATATTCATATTCAGTGAACTGTGAACAGGTGCGCGTGCCAGAAGGGAGCGCGAGTGCATGGAAATATTAACGTGAAGGGCCTTGTGTAACGGAGGCCAGCTAGTAGTTGCTGTGTGAGTAAACCTCACTCCTCTAATCTCAAGAGATGCTCTAGCGACTGACGCTAGAGGTTGCAGCCTTTAGCCTCCTTGTTAGAGCGTCCGACTCCCACGCCGGAGACCCGGGTTCGAGGCCTGCGCAGAGCGGGGCGAGTAGGACCTGGGTCGAGGGGTTACACTTGCATCACCAGTGCAGACGGCCATCAGAAGCTGAAAGCACGCCTGGCCTCTGCGTTTTACCTGACTGAATTTGGTGAGATGGTTTCAATAATTTTAGTATTTTCTGGTATATCTAAGTTAAGTTACCCAGGAGCTCTGTTGACATAGACTTAGCTAACGTTAGCTACAGCTTGATGAATTGAGTCATTGAACACAGCAGGAGAGAACGCAACGTTAGCCAGCTAGCTAAAGCTCCGGTGGAAAATTATTAGCTAACGCTACCGTTTTTGAGGAGGTAGATTTTGAGGTGAGGGGACTGACAAGGCAGAAGGTAAAGTGGGCCACCGTTCTATCAATAAGCAGACCTGCCAACCTGTATGCAACTTGCGTAGCGGATACGCATTTTGACTTCAAAGTACGCTGTTATGATTTGTCACTCTAAACTAAGCAAAAACCTGGTGACGCCTCTGTGCACGCGCAGTCCTCAAATCAAGCAACAGCAAAAGAAGAAGAGTTCGACCAATCATAGCGCTAGGTTCTTCCCCCAAATATACTGTAAATGTTAGACCCAGTGACAGGCTGGCATGAAATGGCTTGCATAATACTTAGTAAGGAGGCCATAATAATTTTTGACTCATGGCTGAAGTTAAGTTTCTCCAGCTCTCCCCATGTTGGCAAAAAAAGCATCTCTAAATGCATCAGATTGATGCTTTAAAATATGGAATATTTAAATTTTTCTTACGGGGGACCATGCCCCCGGACCCCACTAGAGGGGTAATAACCTTTTTCACCCCTGACCCATTTTCATGCCTGGTGGCACTCAATACAACAGTTCTATTTGGTTTGATTCATTTTAAGGAAAGCACTTCGTTCCAATGTGACTCTTGCTTTATTTCGCTGACCTCTAGTGAGGTCCACTGTGACACTGAAAACCCTTTGTTTTGAGAAGCTGGCATAGCCAACAGGTCTAAAGCAAAAGGTTTGCCAACCAGAAGTCAAAAAATTCCTGTTTCTTCAGTGATGGGTTCCTTTGAAAGTTCTTCCTTATACTTTTTGATCTGCTCCGTCATGCTGGTCATTGAGGTTTTGTTTAGGCTTTATACGGCATTTTGAAAGAAACCGAAAGACTGGCGGCTTTGATGAGGAGGGTGCATCTTCTGGTTTCTCAGGATTTTCCTCTTCTGCATCAACATCAGAATGATCCTCATCTTGTGTGTGTAGCAGACACTTTAAAAAGTTCCTCAATATTGTCATCAGTTAGAGTTTCACAGACAGCAGGGTTGACAAAGCAGCTGCAGAAGTGGTAAGAACTTTTCATCGGTTGGATCCGAGAGCCAAGCAAAACGCTGGTTCACACTGGTTTTCATTTCATGTGCAGGAGTGGAAAGGTCTCAGTATGTAGTGTTCTTTTCAAAGTCAGTAAAGTAAATGTAGAGGTCTGGGACCAGCAGGGACATTGACATACTCTAGAGGGTTTTTGTATCTTCTGCAAAAGGCAGCAGTTGCTCATGCAAAGATGTAAGCTTTTGCCACTCACTTGGAAGCAAGCTGTCCCATCCAATGCTGTTTGCAATTTGTGAGAGTGAGTCTTTCACTTTGAGAAGTCGTGCAACCATGTTGAATGTGCTTGACCAGTGTGTGGGGCAGTCAGGGGCGGACTGGCCATCTGTTACGTTATACAGGAGACAGACACAGATGTAACAGGTAATGGATGTTTATTTGACCACAGTAGAGCAGGTGAACACACACAGGTGAGTGAACTGGTTATATTGAAGTCTGTTCGTTTTCATTTAGGCGTTGATAATGGTGCCATAGAAATGCATAATTCCCAGTCCGAGGACATGAACAGCTCCGAATATAATGTCACATGTTGTCATCTCAAGATTCCGGTAAATACGAGGTAGCGTGAACGCAGCATTAATTTACATAGTCTATATCCTTCCCTCAGCACAGACGAATGGACTACTTACACAACTACTTCCGCATTCTACTTATTACGGCTCGAGAGTTTCCGGTCAGCGTTCAGCACACTTGTATACAGAGAGCTTCTTGTGAAAATGCAGATTATTACTACATTTTAGGGCTGCCAAATGTTTTCTTAAACAATTAATCATATTCTCTGCATAAACATTAATTATCTACAGTTTAATTTATATGCTTACATACACTTAAGTTGAAGTCATTAAAACTCTTTTTTTAAACCACCCTAGATATATTTCATTATATCACAATTCTTGTGGGTCAGAAGTTTACATAGACCAATATTGAGGTAAAATAATGCCAAACGTTTTTGAAATAAAAAAGCTTGTCGAATTGAACTACTTGAAAAAAAATATGCATTGTATGAACCATGTTTTAATGCATTATATTTTTAGGGCTTGAATTTTTATGGGCTGAAATTCAGCATATTTAAGCTGTGAATATTTAACTTAAAAACATTTCAAACACATTTTCATTATTAAAAAATTCAATAGTTCATATTCACCTTTCAGATTTCACTTCCAAAATATTCAGTCTGTTTGAAAATAAAATCTATAATATTCAACAGGCAAATTTCGCTCCATTATATTTTGCTTTATAAATGCGTTTCCACAAATTCAGTTGTTCAATATTCAACACTGCACATCCGGGAACTGCAGGAAAAGCAGTAGATTGCCGATGCATGATCTCCATCCGCTGTTAGTCAGACATAAAGACATAAATCCAGAATTTACTCGCTGTTGGCTTTTAGTTTTAGTAAATCAACTGTAATACGAGTGTATTTTTTGGATATGTCACTAATGACAGGATACTAAACTGATGGCTGGTTTTTACATTAGGAAACAGCAATGGCAATTTTATTTATATTGCACCATTAAATACAACCCAAAAAATAATTTAAATTAGCCAATTATAAACTTAAAGTTACACCTCTACCACGGTATCCATTAATCTCTGTCTTATAATTAAAGAGGACTTGACTCTGCTATTGACCAGGGCTTTATTTCTCAAAAGCATCGTAGGCCTAAGTAGATTGAATCATTGCCACCACTGGTCTCTATGATCAAACAAAAATGACCAGTTCAGGAGAAAACTGTTTATTGCATTCCTGGAACTGTTGGTCTGCTCATATACACCAATATCAAACTAATATGTTTTTTTAAAACGGGTCCTTTCCTGGATTATTCTCAAATTGCTGAGGGAAACAACGCTTCACTGGAACATGTCCTGTGCCCATTAAACCAAAACCATTTCAGGTCATGTTCACCTGCTGCCGCCCAATGTGAGCGCTCCCCTCGTGGTCCAGATCAACTGCTCCGTACGCAGGCAGGACTGGGACACAGAACTGCCTCTCTAGATGAAAATATGACCCATCAGGAGGTACAGCTATTACACTTAATGTCAAAAAGAACCTGTTCATATAATTATCTTTGTGAATGGTCATATAGAGAACAGCGATAGCAGCTAAAGTAATCAATCCTTTTATCTTTAACAGTTATGCGATTAAACTCATCAAATTGTATCCAAAACTTGGTGGGGTAACTGGTGGTTGGCTCCTTTATAAGACATCAGGTAATATTTACTGCCTTGAGTAACTGGTTGATCTAGTTTTTTAGATATATAGGATTAATATGTTACAATGAGGAGTTTAAATATATTTTTGATTCATTATGAAGCTGTGGCGGGTCGTCACAGTCTAGTTAATGGGAAACAGGGATTACATCCCGTTAAATGCATAACAAATGTATGAGTCTGGTAAAAATAGCAGTAAATTCAATGGTAAAATAATATTAAATTCACATTCATTGTATATCACTTTTCACAATACATATTTTCAAAGCAGCTTATCAGTTATTTCAGGTTATTCAAGTGGATGTGATTCTCTGTTGATTAAAGGGATACTTCACTCACAAATTAAAATTTTGTCACCATTTACCTTCCCTCAAATCCAAAAGAACTATATACAAACTAAACAAGAACAATCAAAAGTCTTAGATCAATTTCAAATGTTAAAAAAAAAATGAAAAAACAAAGTAAAGGGATGAGGAGCTGACTAATGTATATGTAGATAGATTATTATTGTTCGAAACAACAAACAAAACAAATGACTCGGATAAACTTAAAATGTTAAAGTGGGGGGTGGGACAAAGAAAAAAAGCTATTTATCTCAGAGACACCAATAATTTCTGCCTCTGTATCCTGGACCTGCCCCTCACGATCTGTGAAGAAATCAATATCAGTACTGGCAGCTTCAGTGTATTAGTACTGGAACACCTCACTGTTACTGTATTTCTTTTTGTTTAAATGTGCTTCTGTGGATATTCTTGTTCATTGATCTGTTGTATTAAATTATCAACTCTGTTATCAGATTACAGATATTCAGACCAGCTGTGCTTTTGTTCATGTGATATTTATATTTATTCATTGAAATCCCTGTTCTCCTCTAATGGGATAGCAGCAGTAGTGTGTGTCTGATGTACCTTCACAGATGTGTTCGCTGAGGAGTGAAATGTTCCCTGCTGTTGTTGATCATTCAGGGATGAAGGTGGGTCAGAATCTCCTCATCACCTCCATATAGGTCAGTCAGCCTCGTCCTCCACAACGACACATCCAAAACTTTCTCTCCACATTGCAGCTGAATATCCACAACAGGGACATGAGTGTGTGTCATTCTCACCACACACCACTAGAAAATTACAATTCATGGCTGAGTCTAATACAGTCGAGTTTCTCAGTTCTGTTCCTGGAGTTCCTCAACATTACACACTTTGAATTTTTATTTTATTCATTCAATTTATGTTAATTCACATGATTTGTTCTGCAAACAAGGGAGAAAGAAATTGACTCACTTCTGATCTGCCCTCCCTTTGTAAAATGTCCACTTCTTGGACACAGGGCATGTTTTGCAGATGTCTCCTCCATGATGTCTTGTGGAACCGTCTTAAATTTCAGTGTTCCAGATCCAATATATCTAGCAAGATGTATTTGAAAGGGTGTACTTTAGCTCATCCACTGGTTCAGGAGTTATTTATATATATTGTACTAGATAGTAATAACTAAAAATAAATGTAAAGTGCCTAATGTGCAAATCAAGTTACAGATTATTTATTTAGTACTGCTTCTTTATTAACTTGCCAAAATAAAACTGTTTGAAGGATGAATTGTTTTCATTTTTATTTACCTGAGTGTGGGGACTTTGCCAAGACTGCTGCTTACTTGTGCATGCAAGGGCAGCTGGAACATTCTTGGTGCCTAGCAAACTAAAATGTGCTGACTGATAAAGTAATGCACCCAGATGGTTGAACAAACTTCTTCCAGCAGCACATGAGCACGAATATGCTGTCAGTTCAGGTGGGATGATGGTTTCAAGTGTGATCTGAAGAACATGATAGAAAGACTTGAGCTTTACAAATCCTTTGTTTTGAATCAGTGGTTCGGAGCGTGTACCACACTGCCAAAGTCACGCCCCCCAGTGGTGAACCACTGAAATTTTGAAACACTTATGATGTATCGAAGCCTCGTTTACTGAAATCACGTGACTTTGGCAGTTTGAGTTACGCTCTGAACCACTGATTCGAAACAAAAGATTCGTAGGCAGTGAAACGGTGTTTTAAAATCGCCCATCATTAGATATTGTTCAATAAAGTCGTTATTTCGTTTTTTTGGAGCACAAAAAGTGTTCTTGTCGCTTCATAACATTAAGGTTGAACCACTGTAGTCAACTGGTCATTAACTGTTTTAAATATGTTTTTAGTACCTCTCTGGGCATTAGAAAGTGTTTATTATTTTGCTGGCAATGAAGGCCTCACTGAGCCATCGGATTTCATCAAAAGTATCTGTTACATACTTCCTGGCTCAGGAAAGTGTAACAAAAACACGCTCAACTCAAAAACACTTATTTAAAGAAAGAATATATGATAAACTAACAACGACACAAAAACTGGTGCTGGAGGAGAGGTCAAGCTCAAGTCAAAACAGGAACCCAAACACAGATCCAAAGCCCTCTGGGGCCTGTACCATGATGGTAGTTGAACAAACTCAGGGTTATAGGATTAGTTTAGAGTTGACAAAACCAAACCACCCCAATCCGGCTTTGTTGGTACCATGATGCTGATCATCAACTTTCTCTGTCAACTCAGGCTTTGATCCTGAGTTTGTGGAGCACATGCACATGAATGAGTGACATCAGTGGTGAACAGCCAATCACATGCCTTGCAACAGAAATAAACTGTGATTCACTTCTCACGAGAGAGCCAGCGCAATTCGAAACTCTTTCGCTGAACATGAAGAATTTAAATGCATTTACACTAATGGAAAATACTTGTCTGTGAAAGAGGACAAATAAAAGAAATGATCTTTCTCTATTAGTGCAAGTGAAAGTTGTGAAGTTAGTTTATATACTTGATAATATATAGCAATAGAGACTTAAACATACAAGGTCACATGTAGTAATTTTTAAAGAGTATATTTACACCTTATTTAGGCCTATATTACATATGATCTATATATATTAATATTCATTGAAACTAAGTGCTTAATAACAACTGTTAAACTAAACTTACATGTGTGTAATGGATTAATAAAAATATAGATCATATAATTATACAAATCATATATAAATTATATTATCATTAAAGCCAAACAATTTCATCGTTAAATATTTGTTTTTACTATATAATGGCCTTTAATTTGGAGGAAGAGAAACTGGGGGAGTGACTTTATTGCGTTGGGTGTGTCAGTGTCAGTTTGCTCACATCTGATTGGTCCAATTTCAGTTTGAGATCTCTAACCCTGAACGTAACCTGCCCTGGAGCAGGTTAGCTGTGGAGCGTAAGTTACTATGGCGATGAACACCACTAAAAGCCAAGTCACTTTCATGGTACCTAAAACCCAGGATTGGTGCAAACTAATCTGAAACTTACCTGGCTAGCCAGCTAATCCAGCTTCATAGTACAGACAATTCAGTGGAAAAGTCACTCCTCTTCATAACATAAGGATCACATCCAACATATGTGGTGATTTTCTGTTTATACCTTTCTAAACCAGCACAGTTCAGACTTTTCCTCTTCTCTTTAAGTTTCACTTCTTGCCTTCCACCTGAATTATCTGCGTAATTATCTGCATAATAGATTGCAAACAATCTATTCATCTTCCATTCTCCCATGAAATATATGCAAATATAATATATTATACTAATATAGTGAACCAAAATAATAAACTATTTAAATAACTGAGGGTTAGATTTTAGATTTCCGCCCCCACCATTAAAAATTGTGAAATTGCAATTTTCAAAAATTTACTATAATATAAGATAACATAAGTATTAAAATAAGTAGTAAATAAATTGTGATAATAAATAAACAAATTTGACACAGTCACCTGAAGAATAACACAAAAATTAAATTAGAAAACACACCTGAAGGCAACAAAATAAAGTCTAGATGTATTAATTTATTTGTAGATGTTAGCCAGCAAGCTAGCTAGTTAATCTAATTAGCATTCCCATTTAATTTCCATTTTGTGCATTGGAAAGTGGTATAATTAAATTATTTTAATTCACGAATGCTAGATTATAGTCCTAGTCATGATCTTTTTCAAAAGACATTAAGGGCACTTTTTGGTGAATTAAAAGCAAGCAGTAATGTAACTAAAATAAATGTTAGCTTCTGTAATGTTGTTTTAATTTCAGAGAAAATAAAGTCGAATTAAATAAGCAGTTAACTACAGTGTCAGTGTTCCCAGGTAAAATACTGCATAATCATCACGGGATAATACAGTGATTAACTTGTGATTCTTCCCTCTATATTGCTCTTTTTTTCTGCTCCTCTTCTTTGTGTTGATTCCTGCCTTGTGCGCCTGATAATTTTCCTTTTTCACTAATTTTTTAGAAATTATACTTTCAGAGCACATAAGTGGTACAACTATTTTAACTGTGCGCAATTAATGCGTTATAACAATGTATTATAATTACGTCATGACGCAGAAAGCGTTTAAATTAGTCCAACATGACATGTTGTCAAATCTTATGATTTTTCGTTGATGTAAATTTTATTTTATTCTAACACTATTTTAATCAATGCGATGATTGATCAGTTCTGAAATTGTTAATTGTCAGTGTTTGTTTAATATATGGATGTAGGAACACACAATGGTCACAAGAGGGCGCTCTTCATATGTCGCCTATGCCACGGGCCGACCCTGAACCAGTGGTTCCCAACCACGTGCCTGGAGCACCCAACACTGCACATTTTCTATGTCTCCTTTCTCTGACACACTCATTTCAGGTCTTGAATTAGGTCTCGATTAATGAGCTGATGATCTGAATCAGGTGTGTTTCATCAAGGAGACATGGAAAACATGCAGTGTTGGGGGGCTTCAGGAATGTGTTTGGGAACCCCTGATTCACACTATTGTTATGTCATTTTTGGCTTTCAAATAATTTTGAAGTTAGGACACCAGTTGGGTTGTGCTAAAGTTAAGACAGTTTTTATGATTTTTTGTGGAGTTAGGATGCTTCTGTAATACCCTTTCCTAGTTAAAATAAGATAATGCACTTAAGAAAATCTGTAAAAGCTTTTGTCCTAAATGAGGTTCTGACTGAAATTGCCAAACAGATAAAATAGGATTATAATCTTTCTGTAATACAGAGAGTAAATGTTGAAATAAAGTGTTATTTTATGTGTTTTTGAGGGAAAGACCTGTTAGTGTTAAATGTTTAATTATGAACCCTGTTGAAAAAACTAGCATATGCTAGTTAGACAGTTGAAGCAGGGAAGCTGGTTTGAGCTGGTCAAGTGCTGGTCCTAAAGCAATTAGCTCCAGATCAGGACCAGCACTTGACCAGCTCAAACCAGCTTCCTGCTTCAAAACCAGTATCTTAACCAGTATATGCTAGTTTTTAAACAGGGAAGGGAGAGAAAGAGAGTGAGTGTGTGAGAGAGAGTGGAAACTGATCAAGCTCAGCCATCTTGAAGGCCATCTCAATTGTCTAATTGCACTGCGAATATCGAGGAGTGAGGAAGCTTGAGGAGTCGTGAGCGAGGATACACTGGTGTGTCCTTTGTGGAAACCTGACACACATATACATTCTCCTCCCCTTCACATGTCACAATAATTTAAATGTTTGCTTTACTTCAGCAGTTTAAATAAACTACATCTCACATATTTCAACAAGGCATCTTGTGTATTAATATTTATTATGAATGTTTTAAATAACCAAACTTTAACAACACAAGGGCAGATCCCTTGAGTGCAGCTGATGAAGCTTTGAATTGACAAATAAGATTAAAACAAATAAGATTTCCTTCAATTCCTCCATCCTCGTTTTCTTTCCTTCATCCTCCCCTCACATCATACATCTCACTTCAAAGGCCCTGTCCGCTTTGGTCTGATCATGTGATCCCAGCCTTTACAATAGTCACATTCAGTCTAAAAATATAATAAAATGACATTTACTTCAAAACATGTATTATTAAAATGTTAAACGTTAAAAACACAGTGAAAGATAAAAGTGTCGACTCTGTTTGGAGTTCAGGGATATTTATTGGCACAAGTCGTCTTCTCTGGATAACAATCAAGATTATATCATACATTATATTGATGATCACAAGAATAATTCATCACGATCCATTAAGATAAAAAAAACAAACATTTAAAGTACATGAGTGAGAATGAAACAAATATAATGTCACAGTTCCAGTCATTCCCGGACTTCATTTCCTATAATCCTCCCTGGCCATCACCTGCACTCACTTCACCAATCAGTAATCACCACACCTAGCTGCAGCACATTACCCGGACTATTTAAGCCATTCACTTCCTCACACACATTGCGAGGTCTTGTTTACCACGGTTGCAATTCTGAGCGTTCATCATTCTGTTTGTCTACCAGTTTTTGATCTAGTCTGTTCTCTGTCTACGATTCTCTGCTGCCTGCCTTTGGACTGTTTATTGTTTCCAGGACTTTTGATTGTTGTCTGCCCGCCCTGACCTATTGCCTGTTCTCCGACTATGATTCTGCCTGCTCTCTGCCATACCTGTCTGCTGTTTTTCTACCATTGTCTGTCTGACTACGAACTCTGTTTAATAAAAGCTTGCACATGGATCTCACCTCGTGTCCCGCCTCGTTACATCATGAATCATGTTTGTGAAAGACACTTTCAGCTGAAAGGTAATTTTGACAGTAATAATAGAGATTGATGAGACAATAAAAGAACAACAACAAAAGAACAGATACAAACACAGACTGATCTGTCTATATGAGGATTTATCACACACACACACACACACACACACACACACACACACACATTTATTCTCAAGTTATTTCACTGAAAGTTCAGCTGTAGTATTACAGTTTTTGCCTGTTGCTTGAACACATTTTGCAAAACTTCGCTCATTGCGCCAAAACTCTACACACAAGTAAACATGACACAACACTGGGAAATAAACCATTCACATCTGTGTCAAATGGAAACTCTGCTATCAAAACCTAACATTCCTTTGTCAAAATGTAACTCTGATGACAAAATGACACACACTTGCATCATATACATACACTTTCAGATCAGGGGGAACACACTAGTCTACTTTATATAAAACACTGCAGTCTTTAATTTTCACAGTTTTTATTCAGTTCATCAGTTAGCATTCTGTGAGGCTCAATGCAACACTTACAGTTTTTGTTCTGTTTTTTTTTTTTTTTCCAACAAAGGTTTTCACAACAACCAAAAATGAAAGTACTGAAAGGTTACAAATGACATCAACTCAATACTGCACATCACAGTACTATACAGTACAGTAAAGTAAATGCAGTAATGCAAAAATAATAGAAAAATAAAACAAAATACACTACTGTAAATACAGAAAACAGGCCAATTGTGCATGGGTGGGATTATAGATCCTGCCGTCTGTTTGGGTCTGGCCACATGATCCACCACCTTTGCTCTAATATCATCTGAAATATTGTTCAGTGCATAGCCTCTTTGACCATGTCCTACTCCTCTCTCTCTTTGTCTTCCTCTTCCTCTGCCTCCACCTCTTGCTCTCCATGCTTGCAAAATTCTCAAAATGGCTTAACTGAGGCCTTTTTGTAGCTGGCTGATTGGTGTTCAGTTTTGTAAGTAAGTGTTTTGAGGTGTGTATTTGAGTGGTTGCAATTACCCGATGTGTGTTGTATTTTGGATACATGTGTTTTCCAAATGGCACCCTGAGATTTCATTTTTGAACGAAGTGTCTTATGTATGAAATAGAGTGTAGTATGCAGGACCAAGTGTGTTGCATAAAGGAGTAAGAATGTGTTGCAGAATTGCAACTAGAGTGCAAAGCAGCGCTTTTCTTTAAGGTATGGGTACATGTGTTTGAGGTATGGTAACAAAAGCTTCAAGTTGTGTTACTTTAGTCTAAGCATGGGTCTATAATGTTCAAGCAATGGGCAAAAACTGTAATGTAATGAAGAGAAAATAAGAGACTCTATAACATCTCTGACTGATTTATCATGAGCTCAAAGCATTATGGGTAGAGTCTCTCTACAGTCTGTTCTGATTTATCAACACAGTTTCACTGATGATCCATAGACAACCCTAAACCCAGGATAGAGTGGTTGAGTAAATGTGGTCTGGACTGTGTGGATGAGGATCATTGTGTCTCCAGAGACGCTGTAGAAGGACAGAGTTCCTGCACTGTGATCCACATACACTCCTACTCTACTGCTGATGGGCTCTACAGGGAGTTCAGTCTGTATGTTATTGTGTATGAATGAGTAACTGGAGGAAGAGCAGATCAAACTCCAGGACTGATCATTATATCCAAACCAACACTCATTACCCCGTCTCTTCCTGCTGATGCTCTTATATGACACTGATATAAACACACCATATTCACTCCACTCAATCTCCCAGTAACAGCGTCCACACACACTCTCTCTACACAACACCTGACATATATCAAATCTGTCTGGATGATCAGGATACGGCTGCTCCGTGTCAGAGTAAATAATCGCTCTGTTCCCCTCACACAGACGGAGATTTTTATTCACTGTGTTCAGATCCAGAGTGAACTGATGGGAATCTGATGGAGATAAAACACATCAGGAGTATCAGTCTTCTGACAAGTTCATTTATGACAAAATAATATTACAGAAGTAAATCTTAACTTGATTTAGGATTAGGGTCCTGGTACTGTACCGGCGTCATCGAAAATTTGCATTTTTCACACAAGTGTAAGTATTGAGGCCTGTGATTGGTCAGATCGGTACTGGTAGGTGGGAACATAGACATATAATAAACACTAGACGCCCTATTGGCCGCTTTAGACTGTTGCTGCGATACGGCAACGAGTCCGCCATATTGTGCGGGACAAGACTGCGCTGTTCACAAACACAAGTAAATGAACGAGCTGCGGTTTTTCTGGATAAAAACAAAAATAACGTTTACATTTATCAACCAATTTCAGTGATTTATAATGTACGTGGTGTACAAAAAGTTCTAGTAACTTAAGATCTCTATAGTTAGACATATAAAATATTTATTTTAATTAAGAAATAGTCAAAGCTCAGGCCTGTCATGTATTTGACTGCTTTATTCTTGCATAAGAATTGTGAAAACGCCCATACTAAGATATAATTTAATTTTCACATTAAATTAAGTTTTCTTATTGTAAAAAATGGATTTTCTGTCTTTAACGCAATTTTAGCTTTTCTTGAGCTTAGAATTGACCACCATTGATAAAATTAAACAAATCATCAAATACAAATCACACGGGCTGCTTTCTGTATTTTTATAGCACTAAAATGATACAGATATTTACAGAAAGATACTCCAAAAACATACAACAACAAAGATAACTGATGGATCCTTTATGGTAATACATATGATGGTACAACTACAGTGCAATGCAAATAAAGAAATTGAGAATAGTAAATAGTTTGTTATACACTATAAGAAATAGTTTATGTAGTATATAATATTGTCAATAAACAAACAGTATACAGCAAATAAAATAGTAATGAATAGAACATTTATAAAATAGTATAAGTACAATAATATAATATCATAATAATAATATATTGATAATAGCATATAGCATAATAATACTATAATAATAGCAATAGAATATGTAGTATCATTTACAGAATATAGACAATAATAACATCATAACTATAATAGATTGATAATAATAGTATTGGTATAATAATAATAATCGCAAATACAATGTAATATCAATTGCAGAATAATATAGACAATAATAAAAATAGTAAATTAAATAGTGACTAGTACAATAATAATATAGTATTGATATAATAATAACAACAACAAAAGGCTATATATTTTCCATGAGTCTCTTGGAAATGGTGAGAACAGTGCACTGACAGGCTCTCCTCAGCTTTCCTTGAGGCTTGTGTAGCCCTGGTTGCAATGGGCTGAAAAAGAAATAAAAATATAAACAAATCACCATTTAATGGCAAACTTATAAATAATGTAGATGAGTCGGGAAACTTTCCTTATAGCTACTTCCCGCTGTCTCCTCAACTCGTTGTCTTTGTGAAACCTTAAATGTGTGAAAAGCTAGCCAACTAACATTACAGTAAGGGTTAGATTAAGATTAACAAAATATCAGTCACCTAGCCGTAACGAGTACTTGTCATAAAAGTCGGTTTTAATAAAATAGAGATGCATATTTAAACTTTAGTTTATAAAATAACATAAGCTAAAACTATATTAGGCTTTTCATCATAAATGACAATAACAAACTTGCCACAAAGATCTAGACTTTCTTGTTCCCTAGGTGGTTGAGGAGGAGAGCTTGGGGGATTCTCAGCGTTGCACACAGTGCGTCTCACTCTCAGGTCTACTGTTACGGGCTTGTAACAAGGGCATGGACTCCTCTCTGTTTTCCTACAGAAGCATGACACAGTCCTGTGAGTGATCTGTGAAGGCTGGGTAGACCAAACCTGGTGTATTTTAAAGGTGCCCTTCACAGCCTCCAAGTTGTCAGGAATTAGCTCATCACACTTTTCAATGCTTTCTCTGTTTACCCAATAGTGTGTGATGCTTGAGCCTAATCTTGTGTTCAGCATCTCATAGAGTTGCTGTGGTGTCTGAAGTTCACCACCTCTTTGGACAAAGCGATCTGCTTCTCTTTTTATTGCCCCACCAATCCCATCTGGGGCCCCTTTCCCATGAGACTTTTCTGAATAATTCCAGGTCACCTTAGTGAACCCAGAAAGGAAAGGGACAGTACTGAGGAGGTAGAAGTTGTTTTTATTCCGGTACTGTGTAACCGGCCCATCACTCTGAATGTGGAGGGTTGTGATCTGTGGGAAGGTTTCACGAAGCTCTCCTAAGATGGGCTCTAGATGTGCCCACACCGCCCGCTCGTCATGGCGCAGGCTGTCAGAGAGTGTTGCATAGGACTTTGTTCCATGCACAGTGTACAGGACTGCTGTGTGGATAGTCGCTTGCTGTCTGCTACCTCCAAAGTGAAATGCCTGAACCTCTGTGTTCAGCTTACATGCATAATTCTCTGAGAAGTCAACATGCAGAACAGCTTCACACCCTGTGATGTTTTGTTTAAGGTAGCGGAACTGCTCTGCCTGGTGCAGCCAGTTAAACTGATGTATCGCCAAGGACTCTAACTTCTGAGAGAAAAGCTTCATCAAGTCCTTGATGGTTCCACTATAGATCTGTTTCACCATGTTGCCAAACATTCTCTCTCCATTTGTGGAAGTTACCCTCTTCCACTGCTCCCAGGTGACTTCTGAGCTGCTCTCTGTCTCAGGGAATTCTACCTCCTCAAAGCAGCACTTGGCACAAACACGGTCCATACAGTCCTTATTTTTTGGATCACACACTATCATAACCAGCAGCTCAGAAATGCTTTTTGTTTTCAACAGCCCTCTGCTATAGAGCTTGTTGGCCAGCAGGTGGACATTTTCGTGGTCCATGCATGCACATGTGTCCCGATCCTTGGCTTTTGGCTCAGTGACATAGAAGGGGCGTCTTCTAGCAAACTGCCTGTAAGATAGGTGGAGGCTCTTCTTCATTTCACTATTGTACAGCCCATGGAGCTCTGTGAGTGGCTTTGTGAGAATTCTTCGCTGTTCTTTTATTTTGTTTTTTGTGATGGTATCTTTTTTCCCTGGTAAAAGTCGACTATTCTCATCTCTAGTCAGAAAACTAACAACAGCCAGCTTTCTCTCTTTTGCCAGTTTCTTCCCCCCTTTTGGCTTGAGCCTCTCACTGTGGCTTAACCGTTCTTTTGCCCTCGTCTCACCTTTTCTGGCCCTTTCCTTTTCTTTTCTCATCTTTGCAAGTTGTTTCCTCAGATTTATGTTTAGCTTTCTTAATTCATGCTTCTCAGCCTGCAGTTGTTTACAACGTTTCTCAGCTTTCTTTTCTCTATCTTTTCTCTCTGGTGTGGAGGACATCTGTGGATGGAAATCCTCATTTTGAGGTGGAGCATCCACCACCACATACCCCCCTGGACTCTCTTGCTGCCCCTCCACTCCTTCTACACCTGCTGGATCTGGCAGAGTGTTCTCTATGGATTGAGGTGTCAGGTTCAACATTGCCTTCTCCATCTTTCTTCTCTCCCTGTATCCTCTGGATGCAGCCTTCCACTTGTTTCTCAGATTATTCCTCTCCCTCTCTGATAACTCATCTGACTTCACATATGGATTTTTTCCCTCATGCTTTCTTTTTTGGTAGCTAAAACAATAGTGTACAGAGTTGTTCATCAACAACAAGATAAACATTCTACACCTGTGCTCTTTCCTCCTTATCCTGAACCTACTCTCTTTAGAGAACAGCTGTTTCGGTGACCAATGTTTAATAGCTCATTGTAGCATACAGTCTAAACTGTTTATTTGATCTACCCTGGTCTCCTACTTTCTGTAGCTCTAGTGACTCTAGCTCACTGCTACAGAAGCTCTTTTTTCTTTACCTCTCTCTTTTCCTTGCAAGATACTCTGCTCTTGCTGCAGGGTCGGAGTTGACTTTCTGTCTATGACGAGCAGTCTTCTCTTTGCTTGTTAATCATGCCATCTAGGAAATAGGTAAAATAGGTTAAAACTTGTTTACATAAATAGAATGTCATTGTGTAGTTTTTTATTTATTTATTTATTTATTTTTACATTTTTCCTGTAGGATTGTACTACAACAACAAAAAAAAAAAAAGTTTATCCCTATAAAAGGAATGGAAAATGGCTGAATTAAAAAAAAAAAAAGATAAAATATACAGATAATTATGCTTAAACAATTAACTCTATGTATATAATTGATGTATAGAATATGAAAACTACAAATATAGGACATATATCTATCATTTAAAACACTCAGCAGTGGTCGCCCCACATGATACTCGGTCACCCCATATGATGTTTTCAAGTTCACTCAAGTATAACAGGCTAACAGTTAGCCTCATAAACCAAACTAGCTTCTTTTAGTGACAAAGCACTATCAAATTTATCATCAAAATATAGATTTGTGGGAAAAAAATTATAATTCACAGTTTTGGGGTGGTCGCCCCACATGATGACCAAAAGTGACTACGACATTACAGCAGTTAAAAACAGCTTTTTCTTACTATATGAGAGAGACTGATTTACCTTACAGTTGTTTCCAGGGGGTCTTCACTTGTGTCTGGCTGATGCAATATCCCATCCTTGAGATGTTTTTCAAAATAAAGGTCCCAAAATTGTGGTTTGTTGATGGTCGCCCCGGATGATATGGATAGAATCAACTTAATTCGGACAACATTCGTTTGTATATCATGATAGAAATATATGTGCAAATGCTTTATAGTTTTGTCAATGGATGTAAAACATGTTTGAAATTATGCCAACTAGGAAAAGGGATATATTTAAGTTGATTTAAACTGTTTTTAAACCAGTAGACCCTTTTCACAGTGACGTCAGTTAACTTCCGCCTATCCGCAAAGCAGTGTATCAGTTGTTCCGTCTTACCTTCGCGCCGGCGACTTCTCGGGAATGTATGTCATATTTATCGAAATAAAAATATAAAATAGACTGATATTTTAAAAGAATAAGCTTATGTTGATCTTCATTGTACATAGGCCTGTAGGCACTGAAATAAGTAGTACATTAAGCTTTGAATGATTAGTTTTTTACTGCACGTAAATGTTGGAAACATGCGTTTATTTCACAAATATATATAAACAGCTTCATCTGCAATAAAGACACCAAAGTTTGCAAGATATGGGCAGCAAAGTGCATGTATGGCTTCAGTACGTTTTCAACTCCTCCGACTTCAAGCAGCAAATCGCGCCGATCAGTAAGTTTGTTTGAGATCTGCGGCTGCCAAATACCTTACCTTGAATTTACATGAAATTAGGCGACTACAGTCATCCTTTAACCACATTTGTGTCATGTGTACAACTATTGAGTGCACTTCATTCGAGTCGCGCTAGTATTCCACTATGCTGACGGAAGTGAGCATACACTGCATCGAGTCCTAACGGAAGCTGTGTGACGTCATGTGAAAAGGGTCTGTTGTCCTAACAAAAGTCAAGGCTGGACGGTCGCTCCATATGATGTTTTGGCACTTCGGATAGCAGAAAAATGATGAAAAATGTAAAAATTTGGAGAAGTTAGAGTGGTTTAGTAGGTGAAGAAGGTATAACAAGTAGATGAGAAATTTTTATGTATTTTTTAGTTTTTTTCTACAAAATAAAATTAACCCGGACAGAAAAAGGGGGCGTCACGTCATTGACCCATAACAAGCGAGTTAATGCAAAATACTAATTATTTAAGTGTTATTGCCTATAATTTTTCATTTGTGAATTAAATATATGAATAAATAGATTAAAAATATCCCTTAAATGTCATGTAATAAAGTATAAAAGTAACTTGAACGGTGTTTACTCAGTATTTATACAGTTTATTTAGCTCGTTAGCATATGCTATCCATGTAAACACAACCACACATTAACTCGTGCGCTCACATCACATATATTTATTATTATTATTTTAATCCCGCTTATATTATAATAAGTATGGTTTAATCAGAGTCTTCGTGTTCATTTCCTGTTTGGACCGGATAGAAGCTGCACCTGAGAAGACATCTGAGCACCTGATGGAGGCTACTGTTATTTTAAAGGTAAGTTATTCTGCTTTTTAAATGCTTGTGGGTCCGTTTGGCTTGTTTGTTCATGTTTTGTAAGCTTTTTGCAGCTCGTTTTACAGTTATAAAGCAGCTAGCTCGCGATGCTAACGGCGCTAGCGAGATTGTGATTGTGTTTAAAGACTGTCAGGAGGGAATCAGCGATGCTTGTCATTTTAAACTGGTTTTCGATTTAACTATAATTGTAACTGCATCATTTTCTGATCACATGCAATAACCTAGCCAAGCCATCATAATAAGGCGTTGTCATGACTACAGTCTATGAAGGGGACGGCATTTCACCCAGTACAGTATCCTCACATACTAGCCTACTGTAAATATTACTACAGTTCTGCTTGATTTAAAGACATTAATGCTGCGTTCACACCAAACGCGAATAGAGCGTCAAATTCGCGTCTACCGCGTCTAGTTTGCCGCTTGAACATTTTGAATGCATTCGCGCGTCTAGAGCGAAATAGACGCGCGTAAAAAACAAGCGTTTGAAGCGAAATTGACGCGCGTCCGAGGCGAAATCCGCTTCTTGTGGGAGGGGCAAGTGCTAGGCGGTTGTCTGTTTGCAAGATGGCTGATGTTGATCGTGCGTTCATCGAGAGAGCTACCGCTTTGTATTTGCTCTGGAGAGCAGAACAGCGGCGTAGGGGTCAGCGTCGCGGCAAGGCCGCGGGTCGATAAACGTGTACGTGACTCAAAAGTGAAATGTGTATTTACAACTTACCAGGTAGCCCAATCTCCTCACCGACACTCTTCCAAGCGAGGTCCTTTTTATTCCTGTCTGAAGTATGAACTTGTGTCATAAATCTCTGGGTGACTGCTCACTGATAATATCAGTCGTTCCTCCATTTTGAATGAGTGACTCCGGGCGGGCCTGCCGCCACAGCAGCAAGCAGGCTCCTGATTGGTTAACGCGGCGCGAATTTACGCCAAAGTTCAAATTTTTCAACTCGGGCGTCAGACGCGAATTCGCGTCAAACGCTAAATGCACAAAAAGCACCATTCGCGCGTAACGCGCGTATCGCGCGAAACGCTCAATTCGCGTCATTCGCGCGAACTAGACGCGCGAATGAGGCGAATTCGCGTCTTCCGCGCCGCGCTAAACGCCTCATTCGCGCCGCGAGACCTCCAGACGCGCGTAAACGCGTCTTTACATTGACTTAACATTGAAATCATTCGCGCCAGACGCTCTATTCGCGTTTGGTGTGAACACAGCATAAGAAACAAAGATGTACTGGCTATGATAAGATGTATCAGAACTGTCAGTCTTATTCAGTCAAATTAATACTGTCAGTATTATTGTCTATAATTTATCAATTGTGAAAATTTATGAAGGAATATTGTTCCTCAATTATATATAATTCTTAAATATCATACAATAAAGTATGAAAATAACTTGCTGTTTACTATAATTTATCTTTTGATGTTTATACTAAAAACAGAAGATGACAGAAGACACATCAGATCATGCTGAATGAAACAGTGAAGGAGAAAGCCCAAGCTCTGGAGGAAGACATACAGTATTCACAAAGATTCATCAGTGAGTTCACCTGTGTCAGGTATATTATATGTTATTTACAGTCATGATTTTACTTGTTTTATTATTAAAGGTTAAATGTTACTCAGGGAAATAGGGCTACACAATATTGCAGAAAAACTGACATTGCAATATTTAGTTTTTCTGCAATTTATATATTGCGATATGAAAACAATTCCACCAGATGAATTGAATAGCTCTATTTGAAAATAATTAATCATTCTAGGATGATTGGGATAATTTTGTAGGGTAGTGCATCTGCTTAGAGAATAATAAACAAATTACAAGCTTAGATAAACACAATAAAACTAAGATACAAATTAAAATAAGCAGTGCTTTATGTTTTTCAGGTTAATCTATCTGTATTCAGGTACACACATTGAGGAAAGCACGTATGGGTCCAATATTATATGCATCCGTTTTCTTAATTGTTTACAATACAGAACCGACTGTTTTCGCTGAGAGTGTTTGTTCAAGCTCAAAGATAAGAGAAAGAGAACTGAACTCTGTGTTCACGTGCTATCTGTCTGTCAGAAAACAGTGCGAGTTCATATTGCGTTTGATGTTTAAATTGACAGGACTTAAAAACACAAGCAAATGATAAGCTTTCACTCTATGATGGTTAAACTTTGCAGTTAATACGTGAATCACATGCGCTCTTAACCGGGGGGCAGCTGGACCGTTCGGATCAACTACGATCCCTACACTTGACATTGCACATCCTGTGATGTGACTTTTGTGGATGCACACATCGGGATACAATGCTAAAACCATACATCGTGCAGCCCTAGTCCGTATGGATCGCAGATCAACTATGATCCCTATAGCCTACTTGACTTCATTTATACTGCAATGTCACACCCACGGATAGGTATCAGTGACAAAACTATATATTGTGCAGCCCTACATGGCTTTATATATGCATTAGGGCTGCACGATATATCGCATGAGATTGTCACGCGCATTTCGTCAGTAAAGCCGGTTCCCTGATTACCGCTAAATCGCCATCACCTGCTTTCAAATGGAGCGGCATTTAATAGACAGAGCCGTAGATCACTGATAAGCTATGCAATATCGCGTTCATTATCGAAGGCGATACATCTGCGATATGAACGCGATATTGCGTAGCTTGTCAGTGATCTACGGCTCTGTCTATTAAATGCCGCTCCATTTGAAAGCAGGTGATGGCGATTTAGCGGCAATCAGGGAACCGGCTTTACTGACGAAATGCGCGTGACAATCGTATGCGATATATTGTGCAGCCCTAATATGCATCACATTACATGCGTGTTCATGGCAGTATGTGAGGTTGTGTGTAGCTTTACACCTGTTTTATGAGGACACGTGTTTTATGAGGACATCATGAGAACATGTTCTTCATGTTTGACTTGACTGAAGAATCTCAGTGTGTTGTTAGATTGACACAAGCCTGGTCTATGAGGACACTAGTTTTACCGGGACTCTGGGGTGCACCCATATGGAAGATTGGGATCGATACTGATAACCCATAATTCACAGCTCACTGTAGCAAATGTCAATATTGAAAACTCATCATTGTGTTTGTTAGATTAGATATAATCTGTTTAGAAGTAGGTAAAAAGAAGCACCCTCAGTTGAAATTGACTTTCAATGAGTAATACTGCAATGAATAATTGTTTTTCTTTATTTTGATTTGATTTTTATTTGCTTTTCTTTCTTATTTTCAGATGGTAACTGAGAAGAATCAGATTCAGAAGAATAAGATACAGCAACAATAAAGGTATCCAATAAAGTAAAGTAATAATTGAGTTAGTCCTTAAAGGTGCTAAAGAGGATGTTTTGTTTTATACATTTTTGCAATATTACTTGAAACTGTCTTTACTAACTGATAAAAGACTATTTATTAGGTGCACTGAAAGGAATAATATTAATATACATCATCTGTGCACGAGGTAGGGCCTTAAAAACATCAGCCAATCGTTTACGTGATCATCGCGTAAACGATTGGCCCTCTGGCTTGTCAATCACTGCCATGACGTTCCTTGTGAGAGACGTGCGGCTGCGCGCTCCAGTAACTTTCCACACTCCACAGGCGCTGCATGCAATGTTTTTGTCAGGAGACAGGAGTAACAACTGCAGATTATAAGTTACCTGCGGTGAGTCCGACATAATGAATCCACTAACACGACACAGCGAATGCCGGTGGTAAACACTCGTGTTCCAATACTTGTGCACGAGTTTTGGGAGGCGTTCCCTCGAAATGAGCTGTGAAGGAGGGGGGTTGTTCTTACGCATGCGCTCATTTCAAAAACTCACTAACAGTCTTTGGTTTCTCAGTCGATGAAAAGATCCTCTTTAGCACCTTTTAAAGAATAGAACAGATTTCAGTGTTTCTAAGAAGCAGATTGTTTGCCACAGTTATCAGTCACTGAATTATGATTGTGTGTGTGAAAAGTGAGTCATGATCACTTACTGTACAACTAGCACACCTCGTTTCACCACTATCACTCTCATACATACCCCTAACCTAACCCTAACCCTGAACTCAGGGCGCCATCCAAATGTATCTAGTTATCAGAGTCCCGGTAAAACTAGTGTCCTCATAGACCAGGCTTGTGTCAATCTAACAACACACTGAGATTCTTCAGTCAAGTCAAACATGAAGAACATGTTCTCATGATGTCCTCATAAAACATGTGTCCTCATAAAACAGTTGTGAAGCTACACACAACCTGACATACTGTGATGAACACACACACATAATGTAATGAACATTACCATGGGTTTTTAAATATTGAAATATTGATTTGAAATGGATCTATTTTGTGATCTTGTATATGATCTCAAACCAATATTTCATGTGCACATATTTATTGATCGGAAGCTGTGAATGGGGGACACTGATCATCCTGTCCATGTTTAATTTGCATTAATTACTGTCTGACTGTACATTATCCCTTTGATATATTTCATATATACTGAAGGTTTGTAACTCTTAGGTGAAGTGATTGTATATAAAGCTTTATTTCTTATTTTCAGATAAGCCGTGAGACCCCGCTGTCATCAGTGACGATTGTGCTGCTCTTACTGTGGGCCTACACCAGGTAAGTGAGAGTTGTGCTGTAAGAGAATGAGCAAATGTAGCAGAGACACTTGTGAGATCTAGGCTGTTAACATATTCAGACCAGTGTTTATGTCTAATTTGATGTTTGCAGACTCTCAGTGAGGTTGGACCTCCGCTCTCAAAATGAACACTCTGTCCCAGTCAGAAGTCAGAGATGTACAGAAGGTATTGTTTTTCTTTTTGGAAATCAAATTAGGCATGTGCTGACAGGAAAATTTGGGCCAATTTTGATAACCAATAATTCTTTATATTTGAAAGGCGATAAATGATACATTGGCAGATAAATCTAAATCCAAATTCTAATATACTTTGAGAGCCTGATTACAAAAACAATAGACAGTGTCCCAAACACTTCAGCATAAATCAAACATATACAGTACAGCAGTCTAGTTTGAACCAGTATAAGATTCCTTTACTTTTACAATTATTTTCACACTACCGTTCAGAAGTTTGGGGTCAGTAAGAATTTTTATTGTTTTAAAAGAAGTATCTTCTGCTCACCAAGCCTGCATTTATTTGATTAAAAATACAAACAAAAACAGTAATATTGTGAAATATTATTACAATTTAAAACAGATGTTTTCTTTGTCAGTATACAGTAAAGTGTAATTTATTCCTGTGATCAAAGTTGAATTTTCAGCATCATTACTCCAGTCTTCAGTGTCACATGATCCTTCAGAAATCAATCTAATATGATGATGTGATGCTCAAGAAACATTTATTATTATTATCAATGTTGAAAACGGTTGTGTACAATTTTTTTTCAAAATTCTTTGATGAATAGAAAGTTCAAAAGAACAGCATTTATTTAAAATAGAATATTTTCTAACATTATAATTGTCTTTACTGCCACTTTTGATCAGTTTAACTCATCCTTAATGAATAAAAGTACTGATTAATTTTATTTCTATCCCCCAAAAATAAAATTAAAATTCTGACTGACCCCAAACTTTTGAACGGTAGTGTATAATGCTACAGAAGCTTTGTATTTCAGATAAATGCTGTTCTTTTGAACTTTCTATTCATCATAGCATCATGAAATAAAAATGTAAATAACTGTTTTCAACATTGATAATAATCATGTATGTTTCCTGAGCAGCAAATCATCACATTAGAATGATTTCTGAAGGATCATGTGACACTGAAGACTGGAGTAATGATGCTGAAAATTCAGCTTTGATCACAGGAATAAATTACACTTTACTGTATATTGACATAGAAAACAGTTATTTTAAATTGGAATAATATTTCACAATATTACTGTTTTTACTGTATTTTTAATCAAATAAATGCAGGCTTGGTGAGCAGAAGATACTTCTTTTAAAACATTAAAAATTCTTACTGACCCCAAACTTTTGAACGGTAGTGTACATTCATATGGCCAATTTTCTTTATTTAAAAAAGTGTCAACACTTTACAGTAAGGTTTATTGTTAGAATTAGTTAACATGAGCTAACAATGAATGAACAAATCCTGTAGAAGTTTTATTAATCTTAGCTAAGGTTAATCTCAACATTTCACAAGACATTTTAGGATCCAGTGTTGTATCTGTTAACCTAAAATATGCATGTTCATGTTAGTTCACAGTGCATTATTAACTCACATTTACAAGGGTTTTGCTCAGTTGATTCATGTTAGTTAATACAATAACAAATGAGACCTTATTGTAAAGTTGCAAAAAATATATATATTGCCTCACTACTACTACTACTACTACTAATAAATAAAATTAAATAAAAATGCAAACAAGTTATTGGTCAACATTACTTGACAACATTAAAAAGAAACACAATACATGTGCTATGGATGAATAAAATGAAAACCTGTTGGGAAATTATTTTACTTAAACCATATTGTTGATGAAAATAATAAGAACAATACAAGTTGTAATGTTTTTGAAAAAAAAAAGTGTATATAAACATCTTTATTAAACATCTTTAGCATTACTGTTTCAAATAACACTGTTTTAGCATGAATCTGAAGAGCTGAATGAACACCCATAAACCAAAGCGCTTTGTTAGATGGTTTTAGCTCAACGGGATGCAACTTATAAAGTAGATATTTATAAAAAAAAATTACAACTTATACCTGCACAAAATCATGCACAGATGTACATGAATTAAGTTACAAAGTGTGAACTCCTGTTCTGGATACGCTCCCCACAACAACACACTAAAAAAATCCAAAATAATTCACAGCGTTTTATTACAGTCGTGTTCTCATTATAATGTTATGTATATATGACAGTCCCAGCCATAGTTATTAATGTTATCCATTGCTGTTTGAGTGCGCATGCTGAAGAGATGATCACCGGTAGGCCTACAATGAAGCGCTTTCCTGCCGCGTTCATTAACTCAACCAAATGCATCCTATATGAGTTTAATCAGATATATATATACACAAAATAAAAAAATACAACTTATAATTCCACAAAAGGCTGCGAATGCACAAGCAAACTGACTGTGCTAGTCATAAAGGTGTAACTCCACAGATGCGCTCTTCGCGTAACAACGCTCTGATTTCACAGATTTGTGATTCACCTTAACTGTATCTTCCTTCAAGCAGTTCAATACTATCATGGAGAACAGCGCACATCATATAATCCATTATTTATCAGTGTTAAAATATCGGCCTAGTTTGGACTGAGAATGATAACATTAAAATGAGCATTTATCGGCCAGTAAGATATGGTGGCTGATATATCATGAATCCCTGATTGGTTATGGCAGTATATTTATAGAGTTTTAACTATATGCATGATTCTAACGTTAACTTATGTTACTGTTTTAAATGTGTAGGTCACTACTATAACGCATTAGTTTGATCACTATTAAAACGGAGTGGTTTAAAATGTACCATCATACCTGAAGACATTTGTGTTGAGCATGTGAACACAATAGCCAATCGGATGCGTTTGTTAGTCTGTATGAGTTTTTGCTTAGCGCGAGTGCTGCATGTTGAATCCTTTCATTATAACCAACAAAGTATAGACACAATGCCAATAAGAGATAAAGTGCACAACGTAGACCGACACACACACACAACTTCATTTATTATAACGGACGTTTCTGCAGAAGTGCAGCTTTGTTTCTCGTGTTGTAATCGATAGCTTCAGTGGCTAATATGGCAGCGATCTTTGCTTTCTGTAGGCCTATATAACACATTTGTTTATGCTGCTAACTACACATTGCATAGTTTCTGGATTGACAAATGTATTTATATGTGCGATTAAATCCAATTGATGCTGATAACCATAGCAATGGGTGGAACAAAATAATCTTGATGCTTTGTGTCAAATGATCTCTTTATTAAGTATTGGAGTGTAAATTTAAAAAATAATAGACCTCCCACTTTTGCAATGTAATGTATTACTTTGTTCATTTGTTCAAACTGGCCACTCAGTGACTTTTTACTTTTAAATGTACAGATATTTAAATATAAAATTGTTCTAAGCTCTTTCTTTTGTCATCTGTCCTGACAGAATTAATTATTTCATTTGTGAATGAATAGGATATGTTAATATTCCAAACTTTTTCTTTGCATTTATTGTGGATTTACTGTCAGTACTGTGCTCACAGTTCACATGGGTACAGTATTTTGTACTGTGGATACAGTGTTCATCCACCACCACCAAAGACCATTTCTGACCCAGGAAAAACCCTGTAATGTAAAATAGTTTTCATTGTATGTTTTCAGTTGACAGTGATCAATCAGTGTTAATCAGTGTTAAGTATCTGTACTGCTTCATTTGGATCATCTCTGAATCCTTTGTCTGTAGTAGAATGTTTATTTTTCTTTCTTTACCTTGCTTTCAGGTGAGCCCTGAGAAGGACCAGTTATCAATGGACAATCAAGATGGTGTTAGATGGAGAAGGTAATAAAAAGAGCATTGCATCATTTTAGAAAATGCTAGTCTAGTGAGAACTTTTTCACATCATTTTTGGGCCTGTTAACACCTGGTCATTTCATGTGTTTTTTACTGATTTGTTCAAACAATTTAATTTACGCTTGGCCACATAAATGTGTCTGTACAGAATCAGGGGCCATATTCACAAAACATCTTAAGGCTAAAAGTAGCTCCTAACGTGCCGATTTAGGAGAAACTCTATAATGTCAGTCCTAATTTTTGCTCTTAAGAGTATTTCACAAAACATTTTAGTGCTAAAACTAGCTCCCAAATCTGTAAAAAGTTAGGAGTAGTTAAGAGGACAACTAAATCACTAAGACCAAATCACACACAATCCTAATGGCCGTTGATGCCAATCCGCCCAAAGACACTGAACACTATTGAGACAATAGCGATAGAGCCTTGGGTGCTGAACCTTTTCTTCATACATGTAATAAATATTTGGATTTATAGATTTGAATTTATGAAAAAATGCCAAAAATAAATCTAGAATAAATAAATAAATAAATAAATAAAGTCCAATTACCTGTAGCAGTTGTTTTCATGAATTCACACTTACAAATAATTGAATAGAGTAAAAAACCAAGTGTAATAAGTGTATTTGGCGTCCTGTTCAAGGCGGTCGAGGGATCAGAGTTTGAAAATTTAGCCCAAATCCATAGTACTTCCTCATATCTCCACTGAGAGTGAGGAACGGGGTGGCGACGGGATGCAGAAAACGGTCGAGGAAACTATAGGTGAGATCGGCTCTAGTCAGTGTATATATACCTCCTCTCGAGCCAATTAGACCGCTTGAACGCGCTCCTCCCAAACTTTGTTTATAAAACATCATTTGACGCTTGAATTCTGCAATCTCTCGAGATGCAGACATGTAAGAGGCTGACAATTAGCTGAACGTATACTAGTTTAATTGACCCTTTGCCAGGAGTTTGATTGACAAACAATCTAACCAATTATAACGCTAAATCCACCATTTTGTCCGACAAAGCAGTCAGGAGTTAGAAGATTAACCTCGGTGGACTTGAACTTGAAAAATGGTGTACTGATGTCTTTCTGTGTTTTAAACAACATTCCTTCTGATGTTCATTCATGTTTATTTGATGCTATAAATGAACTAGTAGAAGAGATGATCGATTCACGAGCCGCTTGAGCGGAGGCGCTACAGCGATCTGTCTTCAATTCCCGCGCTATACGCAGATTTAACAGTATTCACATCATTAAAAGCTACCACTATGAGCTCCATTTTATTGATCATGAGCAGCATCAGCACTGGTCAAATAATTTATTCTCACATCTTTTAATGAAGATGATTGTGTGTTGAGCGTTTTCGACTTTAAGTTTCATTTGAGGTATTTTGCACGTCAGCTTACTGAAGAGATACTCATCTGTTCATCTGCGCCAATGCATGCTGCAGTAATGCTGTCATATCTTTCTATAACATGCCTATAACACATTCTCACATGTTTATTATTTAGTATTTTTGGGAGGAGTAAAATGTATTATTGTATAAATGTATATATTGTTTTAGACAACGTCCAAAGTGATTTGAGCGATCGGATTTAAATCCGTCTCGAATGCGTTTCGGAGGGCATTTACACCTGGTATTTTCAAGATTGCATAGCAATCCATTCAGAGAAAATGCATGAAGTGACCAGGTGTAAACAGGTTTAAAAAAAACGTTTGAACCAAATGAGCGGTATGACCAAAAATTTATATCACAGTATTTTTCAAAATTATATCGGTTTCACAGTATATGACGGTGTGTGTGTGTATATATATATATCCCTATACATGACTGGGCGTTAACCACATTTTCTACTGATTGAGAGAGGAAATACTGCAGTAGATTGACTAGAATGCCCTGTTTTACTGTCATGATGAGAGAATATTGTAGAAAAATTCTACACTAGAGTTAATACAGGTTTACAAAACCCCACAAAATGATGCTGTGGGGAGACAACAACCAATAAAACACAGACCTGCAACACACTCATTACAGACACATGAATATTAAAATATGACCATGGAGATAGAAAAAAAAGAGTTGAGGGCACCTTAAGCTTTTTAATAATCTAACGCTATATAACAACAAACTGCCAAAAATAGGGAGAAACGCGGAAGAACATTTAAACTGTCTAAGGATATTTTCAGTACATTTAAGAGCACTGAAGTCTCTGAACAAATGACACACCTAAGTTTAACACAGAAAGAATAAAGCAGTTAAATTTTTGACCATTCTTCTTTGAATTGTCAGTCTATTTATTAACTCACATCGTCTTCTGTGTAGCAGAATAACCTATCGTGTCATCACGGTCGTGATCAGACGTACAGTTCAGTGTCCTTTGCATAAGGTTACATTTCATTTGAAGAAGACGTGATGAAATATGTGCGCATACATGCTGCTGGTTCATGTTTAGAGCACTAGAGTACATGAAATAGGTCCATAAAAAACGTAAACATGCTCGCTCCGGTCTATATAATATGATCCATGTGGAGAAGGTTGTTAATCTCATCACGGCGCTCCGCGCAGAAACCGCTCTATCTCGCTTGCTGGTTGAATTCTCAGCTGTAATCAAGGACTGAATCCGAAATCGCCCCCTATAACCTCAAATAGGGCATTATTTGAGGCGACAGCCATTTGTAGTGGCGTCCGAAACCATAGTGGACGTTATTGAGTGCACTCATTCAATCCCACAATGCACCACAATGAGTGTACAGCCGATGCACACACAACGGCTGTCCGAATTCACTCACTCGTTTTCATTCATTCTTTCAAGTGAATAATATAAGTGGATAACGTAGGGAATAGTGAATGAGGCTTTAGGGGGTGATTTCAGACTTACTGTGATACGATCTCAGCTGTGCTCTCACTACAGTGCAACAGTGAAACGGGACGCTCTCAAACAGTTACGGGCTGCGCCGCGTTCTGAACGTTGGTTAAGCGACACATACCGGTATTGCGGTATCATCAAAATTCATATCATAACAAAAATAAATACCGGTATTCGGTATGAACCGCTATACCGCCCAGCACTACCTCATAATAAGATAAATTTTGGTCTTTGTGTTTTGTTTCATTGCTTTGGCAAAGCATTTCAAACAAACTAAAATCAACAGCACGATGTGGCTTTGTGCCCTTATCAAATTGCAAAAGCTGATAATTTATTAAGACTGTAGTCCGTTGCGCTCCCCGTTTCAAAGTGGAGATCACACTTTGTTCACTCGATCATCTTGTGATTCGGTGTTTTCCACGTCTCAGTTCACAGGGAATGAATGTAGTGAACTCTATCTCAGCATGTGCCTTGAGTTTAACATGCATTTGGGAACGCAACGAGCACCAGTTACACATTTCACATTCGCATTATTTACAAAATTTGTGTGGCCAGTTGTTTCAAGTATTTCACCTGATTTGTAATAAGATGTATTTATAAACCTGTTTTCACTGAAATGAAGACAGAAGTATTGTAATGTCATATTGTAAAATAGTTTTTCATTTACAGTAGTAGTATATTTCTGTCTTGGCAATAATTCTAATAGTCATCTAAAAGTATTAGTTATTATTATTATTTTTATTTTTATTTATTATTAAACAGCATAAAGTTTCATAAATTACTTTTGAAAACAGGTTAAACCGAAGATGTTCTTGTGTTTTAAAATTCTGTTTTTCTTCAAGATGAGATCAGTATGATGGATCCTAATGCCAGTGATCCTGATGAAAGCGTTTCTCAGGATGTTGTTCCTGCTGGAGCTGCGCAGGCGTCTCCAGTAATGCTGGTATGTGTTAACTAACAGGTTTATGTTTATTATTATTTTAACCCATTATTATTTTAGATTATTGCCATAAATACAATGCATAGATACAATTATATATTTATAGTTAAACTTAACATTTGTATTTTCACGAAAGAAAAATGGTTTTAAGCCAGTTATTTATATCTATTGCTGTAGTGTGTCAGTAGGAAATATCAGTTTATATTTCCAAACATTCCTTTTGCCATTAATTGTAATAATTAATGAGCAATAATCAGTTATTATATACAGAGATTTTTGCACTTATATAGTGCAACTTTTCTATAAGAATATTATTGGAATCAGGGTTGCACCAACATTGTAAATCTGGTTGATACAAATGAGTTTATCATTTTTGTGTTGGTAAAACACTTGGAGATGTTTAAAGGGATAGTTCACCCAAAAATGAAAATTTGATGTTTATCTGCTTACCCCCAGCGCATCCAAGATGTAGGTGACTTTGTTTCTTCAGTCGAACACAAATGATGATTTTTAACTCCAACCATTGCCGTCTGACAGCTGTATAATGGGTGTCAATGGGAGCACAATTTATGAGTCAAAAAACATGCACAGACAAATCCATATTAAACCCTGCGGCTCATGACGGCACATCGATGTCCTAAGACACGAAACTATCGGTTTGTGCGAGAAACCGAACAGTATTTATATAATTTTTTACTACACCATGTCCAACTGCGTTCAGCACTCAGTTAGTGAGGTCTGATCGCGCTCTGACAACAGCAGTGATGTCTCGAGCATATACTTCAATGAGTGCTAGACATTACTTCCGCTGTTAGACCACGATCAGACATCACTTAGGACATAAATGTGCCGTCACGAGCCACAGGGTTTCATTTGAATTTGTCTATGTATATGTTTTGACTCTTATAAATTGTGTTTCCATTGACATCCATTATATAGCTGTCAGACGGCAACGGTTGGAGTTAAAAATGATCATTTGTGTTCGACTGAAGAAACAAAGTCACCTACATCTTGGATGCGCTGGGGGTAAGCAGATAAACATCACATTTTCATTTTTGGGTGAACTATCCCTTTAACAGGCTAATAACATTTAATCTCCAGAATAATATTTTGTGTCACTTGAAATTTTATTTTTAGATATCAGGTGTATAACCAGTTTTAAGTTCTAGGTATTTGAGAGTTAAATCTTAGTTTCCTGATCAGTATGTAACTGATTTCTTGCAGATGTTCAGAAGATGCCCATTTGGAAAACTGCTGAGTTTGTCAAGGTACCTGAGGTTTAAATTAGTGTACAACCATCATTGTAAGTACATGAGCTCTCAAAGAGTGGGAGCTTAATAAAGTATGTATCTGTACAGAGAATGAGAGTTCGGCAGAAATTAAAAAACGGAAAGGAAAAGGACAAGACGGAAAGGACAAAAGGTTTGCTGGTCAGATGCTGAAGTTACAGCTGTAATTGATCATTTTAAGGCACATATAACCAAAGGAAAACTGTGGACAAAACACAAGAGATTTTGTAAGAAATCAAGGAATTAGCTTGAAAAGAAAAGCACAAAATAAGTGATGTTGCATTGTGTCTCATTTGATGCTGTTGTATAAGGATTATTATTTTAGTTGTTGGTTATGTTAGTTTCATTCTAGAGCATGAATATACTAAGACTTCACTCTGTAAATCTCTAAAGTTTAACTGTTCTTTAAAGCAGTAGTTTGTCACAAAAACATGACAATTTAATATTCAACATTATTATTGATCTGACTGCATTGACACTATTGTATGAGAACTGAAGAGCTGAGCAGCTGCTTCTGTATAGATGAAGTGAACTAAATTAATAACTGATGAGTTTTACAACGTAATTGAATCAACACTGAACTGACTCGGGCTGAACAATGACACAATACTCTTCTAGAGCTGCTGTACAGCCCAAACAATCTTTGTTGAACAATGTTCCTGTTATGAGGGCTGCTTTGAAACAATATGTAGTTTAAAAAGCGCTTTATAAATAAAGGTGACTTGACTTGACTCAACAATTCTGTTCACATTTTTTCAAAGTTTTGAATGGTTGCCATTTCAATATGTCAAAACAGTAATTATGCTGTATGCTTTCTGATTACACCGATTACACAGTTGTCCATGTGTTATCGACCTAGTTTTTTAGTTGTGGATTTCATTTTCCCCTTAAAATGGCATTCCATGATGGTATTACATGGTTAAAACCGGAAAAACTCAATGTTTATGTTGTTATTTTAAGTCATAATTAAAGTACTTCTAATACACACTGGTCCCTGTAATGTTGGAGTGTGTCAGTTGTGTATTGTGTTTAAGATCAGGTACTCATTAATCACCTCAGTCTTGCTAATACACCATGTCGTCAGGTTTGTGTGTTGTGTGTGGTCATGTACCATTAAACACACTGGTCCCTGTAATGTTGGAGTGTGTCAGTTGTGTATTGTATTGAGGAACCGGTACTCATTAATCACCTCAGTCTTGCTAATACACCATATCGTCAGGTTTGTGTGTTGTGTGTGGTCATGTACCTGTAAAACACACTAGTCCCTGTAATCCAGAGAAATGACATGTTTTGTGTATTGTACAATAGGTGTCCTCATAAATCAGGTTGTACCCAAAAATCACAATTATGTCATAGGCGGGAACATTTTTGGATGGGCGGGAATGTCCTTGTATACCACTGATATGTCATGTTGTCATATTTTCCGTTCTGTTGTGTTTAACCCTCAGGGGTCTGAGGATTTTTGGGGCCCTGGAGAAATTTTGACATGCCCTGACATTTGTGCTTTTTTCAGTTGTTCATAAACATATTAATGACAAAAGTGTCATTACACTGTATTCAGCACAAACTAGGCTACAATAATATGTGAGGAACATGTATGTACATGTTTGTGTTTTTGAAGGAATAACGTTTATGCGTGGTTATTGAAAAAACAAAAAACTTAAGTCACTGAAATAAGGCCAAAAAAAATATATTAAAACTGTGTTCACAAGGATTCTGGGTATTGGAGGTTGTAGACTAGAGTTTTTGCTTCAGAATGAAGTAAAAATTATCCTTCCTACTCCTTCATATAAAACAATAGAGAGAGTCAAGAAACACAGTATGCGTGAGGGCGTGAATCTGCATGAATAATGGGTGATTCTCACCTGAGAAGACAAAAGAATTGAATAATAATGACCTGAAATGACTTGCATATTAATGAGGCCTTTCAGTCAGGTAGGCTGTGAAAAAACCCTCTGTGATCATGCTGATAACAGGATTAAAGTCCACTCAGGACAAAAAAAAAAAACATGATTTTTGTGATCTCATGCATGCACGTATTATTGCACATGATATGAAGAAAATTTTGTATAGGCCTATGCTAAATTACAGTACCAGTCAAAAGATTGAACACATTGCCATTATAATGTTTTTAAAAGAAGTCTCAAGTCTCTAACCAAATAATGGTTTTCTATTTTAATATACTTTAAAATATAATGTATTTCTGTGATGCAAAGCGTCTGAACATTCCTACCTCTAGGGCATTTCATATAGGCTACTATATTTGTTATATTATAGAGCCTAAATGTTGATGTGCAGTTGACAAACTATACATCATTAAAAAGATCTAAGTCTCAAGCTTCACATTTTGACTCTTAAAATCTTATTTTGACCATAATTTCTTAATATGCTTAAAAGCATACACATTTGGAGAAATATTGATGGATTCTCATATGTTTATATCAATTTTCTATACAGAGGAGTAATATTTATTATTCTATATTTATTGTCATCATTATGAGCGCTGGATGCTGTGTTTTTAATTCATACTTCAGCCGGAGGGCGCTCTGCCCCTTTTGTCCACAAATGCCTCAGTAAAAGAAGAGGCATATCATGTGACAATCAAGGAACTAACAGAGGCAAGAGATCGCTAAATATGGCTATTAAAAACACTTTTGAAGACAATAAATACACGATTGAGATGATGAATGCATGTATTGCCTCTGAATTTGCGTCTGAATAGCACTGGTTCCGTGGGCGTGGCCGCATTAGCGGATAATGAGCTGAATCACAGACTTCTGACATGGCTCTCTTTTCATACAGATTACATAAACACAGAAGGTTTGTTTTCGATTTGACTTACATGTTTTAAAACCTGACATCTTAACGTTTTTTTAGACATAAGTGTAAATTTTTTGTGATTAGTATTCACTAAGTTACAGTTCATTTTCTGAGAACTGAGAACATCAGATTGGACTTCGTTCAGAGGGAGAGGAGAGATCACGCATCATGTTAGTTTTCTTTATTTTACAAAAAGCACAACATTTTGTTTTTACTCTGAGTGTACACAAATGAAAGAAGATATTCAACAGATTAAAATGGTGTATAACTCTTAATTGTATGTGCAACATTGACGGAGTATTTTGAGTCTCTTTCACACTGATAAGAAAAAAAACCATGGTGGTATCGCCGGCGATACCCTCAGACCTCAGAGTGTTAAAGAAACTTTAAAGCCAGATGTGTGATCTGCAGATCAAAACAAAATTTTTGATAGTTTTATCATCACTGTAGGGCATCGGGAAAGGTGTGTCCCCCTAAACCACAATCCTACTGGTTTGAGCATCAAAGTCCTCGTAAACCACAAAAACCAGTATAGGTGTGTGTGTGTGTGTGTGTGTGTGTGTGTGTGTGTACATACGTTTGTGTAGTCCTGCTGTAATCCAGATCTCTCTTCCATGATCCACACTACAAAACACACACAGTGTCACAGTTAATCAGTAAACACACATACAATTTACAAGAGGCTCTTCAGAGACAGTATAGGGTTGAAAATTTGCAGTTGCACACAGTGGACTGTCGACTGAAAGCTGCATACAGTCACATCCATTCTGCTAAAGGCTATTTTTTATTTGGATAATATAATATCTATTAATATAATATTCCATACATTATTCATCACTGCTTTGTAAACAAAATTATTATATTTTTAGACATTATTACTGTAACGGAGCGGGAGGCAGGGATCCAATTGCAAGCTTTATTATAAAAGAGCGTGGTCGTACAGGCTGGGTCAAAACGGGCAGACAGGAACAGCAAGGGACAGGCAGAATCGTGGTCAGGATACAGGCGGTAGATCGAGGCAGGCAGATAGCACTCTCAGGTCAGGAAATAATACACAGTCCAAAGGCAAGCAGCAAAGAATCGTAAACGGGTAACAGACAGGATCAGCAACAGACAGGATAATAACGCTCGGAATTGTAAACAGGGTGAAACAAGACTTTGCCCTGAGGTGGTGTGTGTGAGTCTTAAATAGTCCAGATAATGAGCTTCAGCTGTATGTGGCAATTGGTGTGGAGTGTGTGCATGTGACTGGCAGGGGGGATTATGGGAATTGGAGTCCAGGAACTGACAGGACAGGAATCGTGACAATTACACAGATCATTAATATTTTTTTAGTATTTAGTATTATAATGTTTAGTTATTTATTAATATATAATCAGTCATATACAATTTATAACATTAAAAAGTAAAAAAAAAAAAGGGACAAATGATTACATATAGTGGTGGAAATAAATGAATTAATGTGAATAAATGTGTCCCATCCAGGAAACAGCTACAGAATTGTCTAAAAAGTGGTAACTTGTTCCAGACTGAATGACACACAGACATATCCTGAATGAGTTCTTTAGAAATAAACTAAATACTCAAACACAGAATAATAATAAAAAATGTGTTCTGTTGCAAGTTCACACACTTATTCTCATGGTTTATTCCCTTACAAAAATGAGTATACTTCAAGTTCATTTTATGAAGTATACTCAAGTAAAGTTGAAGTACATTTTTAACTATACTTTATCTAGTAAGAACACTAATATCAATGTACTAGTGGTATCCAAAGCACTAGTGGTACTTGTAAGTGTACTATTTCAATACTACTTGGGACTAAACTGGCCCACTTTTTAAAAGTATACTTTTTAGTATAGTTTGAGTACACTGTTTACAACTTTGTTTTTTTGTTTGCAACTGCAACTATACTACAAAATACTACAACTATTCTTATAGATATGTTGACAGTTTTCTAGATAAATACTTGTAGCAAATTTCTTTTAGTTTATGAAAGTACACATTGAAGTACTCTCAGTAAAGTAAGGTAAGTTTAGTAGTTTTATACTACAAGTAACCTGAACATAACATCATACGTATAGTTTACAATTTATAAATTATTTTTGCATTTTAAGTAAACTACTATGTTGTTGATCTGTCAATTTGTCATGTGTTGAAACAATCAGTTCATTTTTTTACTCTTAATTTGTGTCCTTGAAATCTGCAATTGTTTTTTAGGGGGTCCCTTATTTTGTCACACATGATTGCGTACAGAAAGGCCTTAAAAACTGATAGATCTACTTATTTTTCACCTCTTAGAAGGACACAAACACAACCCTAGGTATTTATTTGATACAGTGGCTAAATCACTGCTTTAGGAGAGGAAGAATTATCTAAACTTGTTAAATCATCAAAATCAACAACATGTATGTTAGACCCTATACCGACTAAGCTATTGAAAGAGATGCTTCCGGAGGTATAGATCCTCTTCTTAATATTGTTAATTCATCTTTATCACTAGGATACGTACCAAAAACCTTTAAGCTGGCTGTTATTAAACCTCTTATTGAAAAACCACAACTTGATCCTAGAGAATTTGTCAATTACAGACCAATCTCAAATCTACCTTTTCTGTCAAAAATACTAGAAAAACAGGCCGTATCATCACAACTATGTTCCTTTTTAGAAAGAAATGGTATCTGTGAGAATTTCCAGTCAGGATTTAGACCATACCATAGTACTGAGACTGCTCTCAGTAGAGTAAGGTTGACCATATTTTAGTTCCTTTTCGAAAGGGAACTCGCTCTGCGTTGAAACGCTTTAGGGAACGTCACACGTGACCCGGTGTCTGAAAGCAAACTATCCAACAACTCCAATCTCTATTGGCTGGCGACAGCCTATGAGGTAATATGGCGCAACCCAGAAGTATAAAAGGAGCGCCTGGAGAAACAGACAGTATCTCTTCGTCTTTCGGGTCTGTTCTGTCTGATCAAGGGATTCTTTAATATGCCTTACAAACGTTCAAGAGAGTGTGTTCATCCGGGTCCCAGCATTTGACACTTGATATACACATTTCTGGGCGTTTTTCTGTCTGGAAAGGAGCTCGCATAGACGGTGCTTGAGGGCGCTGTGTGTGTGTTTGTCTGTTGTTTACTGTGAGCGTCTCCCTATTGGGACGCTCCGATCTCATTCGGCACTCTTCCCGACGGAAGAGGTGTCCGCATCTATACCTGGTGATTCTGGCCCCGTTTGTGCTGAGGCAAAATGCCGGCTGCAATCATAAGGCACGCAGATGAGCTCGTTGGGAAGTTTGAGAAAGTTGTATTCTCTCTTGGCTTCCACGGGGCTGACGAGCATGAGTTATTGGATGATGATGACGTCCGTGTTTTTATGTCATCACGTCCGGCAGTGCGCGCTCATCTGGCTGCTGTGTATGCGGAGTTGCTGTGTTTGTTGTTTGTGCGCTTTTCGGTGGGCTGCAGCTGCCGTGAGAGCACGTTAAGAAAGGGGCTGCGTGCGGACGGCTCGACGAGCGGTTCCTTTGTGTCCATGAATGCTGCAGATCCCATAAACTTTCCATTCCTTCCTGATCTCCACGTTTGAGATCGGGAGGGCATGGAAAAACCCCTAGCCGTTCAGATTTGCATCTGAGTCCAGACAGATGGGAGGAGGAAGAAGCGAGAGTGAGATGGGTGATCGTTTGTAATCGATTTCCCAGCTATATAGGGCGATTTTATATCTACCCTCTCCTCTACTTCTTTCATCTCCTATATATATGTATGTATACAGTACAGTCCAAAAGTTTGGAACCACTAAGATTTTTAATGTTTTTAAAAGAAGTTTCGTCTGCTCACCAAGGCTACATTTATTTAATTAAAAATACAGTAAAAAACAGTAATATTGTGAAATATTATTACAATTTAAAATAACTGTTTTCTATTTGAATATATTTCACAAAGTAATTTATTCCGGTGATGGCAAAGCTGAATTTTCAGCATCATTACTCCAGTCTTCAGTGTCACATGATCCTTCAGAAATCTATTTTTAATTCTAATATGCTGATCTGCTGCTCAAGAAACATTTAATGTGTACAATTGTACAAAATATTTGTGTACAATATTTTTTTTTCAGGATTATTTGATGAATAGAAAGTTCAAAAGAACAGTGTTTATCTGAAATCTAATCTTTTGTAACATTATAAATGTCTTTACTGCCACTTTTGATTGATTTAATGCATCCTTGCTGAATAAAAGTATTCATTTCTTTAATTTCTTTTCAAAAAAATAAAAATAAAAATTCTTACTGACCCCAAACTTTTGAACGGTAGTGTATAATGCTACAGAAGCTTTGTATTTCAGATAAATGCTGTTCTTTTGAACTTTCTATTCATCAAGGAATCCTGAAAAAAAAAGTACACAACTGTTTTCAACATTGAAAATAATCATAAATGTTTATTGAGCAGCAAATCAGCATATTAGAATGATTTCTGAAGGATCATGTGACACTGAAGACTGGAGTAACGATGCTGAAAATTCAGCTTTGCATCACAGGAATAAATTACTTTGTCAAATATATTTAAATAGTACACAGTTATTTTAAATTGTAATAATATTTCACAATATTACTGTTTTTTACTGTATTTTTAATTAAATAAATGTAGCCTTGGTGAGCAGACGAAACTTCTTTTAAAAACATTAAAAATCTTAGTGGTTCCAAACTTTTGGACTGTACTGTATATGTGGGACCCACTTTATATTAAGTGGCCTTAACTACTATGTACTTACATTTAAATTAATAATTTGATACAATGCACTTATTGTGTACATACATGTTTTTACAATGTATTTGTATTTTAAAAACACCTGCATGTAATTACATCTGTAATTAATTTCTGTAATTACATTTATAATTACACTGTTGACCCATCCCTTAACCCTTAAACCTACCCATACCACCAAAGCTTTCCCTAACCTTACCCATATCGCACCTCAATAGCAGCAAATGTGTTTTGCAATTCAATATGAACCCAATAAGTACATTGTACTTATTTTTTGATCTAAGTACATAGTAGTTAAGGGCACTTAATATAAAGTGGGACCTATATATAAATTTATATATATATATAATATATATATACACACAGTGGGTACGGAAAGTATTCAGACCCCCTTAATTTTTTCACTCTTTGTTATGTTGCAGCCATTTGCTAAAATCATTTAAGTTCTTCTTTTTTTTCCTCATTAAAGTACACACAGCACCCCATATTGACAGAAAAACACAGAATTGTTGACATTTTTGCAGATTTATTAAAAAAGAAAAACTGAAATATCACATGGTCCTAAGTATTCAGACCCTTTGCTGTGACACTCATATATGTAACTCAGGTGCTGTCCATTTCTTCTGATCATCCTTGAGATGGTTCTACACCTGTTTTGGATAAATTGTCCACTTTGGTGGCTGAACAGAAAAAAGGCTTGACGCTCACTGTCAACTCAAATAACAGCTCACATAAGATATTTAATAAACATAATACTTAAATTAATCCTATTTTAGCTCCTACATATCCGGCCCCTAAATGGTTTAATCATAACATTAAACATTTATATACATTTACAAAAGGAGCTATAAATCTAAGTAATCAAATAACAAAAGAAAAGAAATATATATACACTTTCCTTTTATCTGAGCTCTAGTTATCATCTTCTTCCAATAGTAAGCACAGTTTTGTGATGGGTCGCTCCATAATACTGGTCTTTGTCTGTAGTTTGACTGACCGGACCATCCCATCTGAATCAGGTTTTGTTTCTATGATTCTTGCAAGTGGCCATGAAAATCGGGGAGAGGTAGGGTCAACCACCAACACAATATCTCCAACCTTGAGATTGGTTTTTGCTTTGGACCACTTCTGTCTCTCTTGCATTAGTGTTAAATACTCTTGTGTCCACCTCCTCCAGAACAAGTCTGCCAAGTATTGCACTTGTTTCCACCGGTGCCTGGTGTATGAGTCAGATTTTGAAAACTCACCGGGAGGTAGAACAGGTTGTGAGTTTTGCAAGAGAATGTGGTTAGGTGTAAGAGCCTCCAGGTCAAAAGGGTCAGAGGATGCAGTGGTGATTGGACGGTTGTTGAGAACTGCCTCAACTTCACAAAACAATGTCTGAAGACCTTCATCGTCTACAACTTGTTGGTGTAAGAGAGAATTTAAGATCCATCTTGCAGACCTGATTAGTCTCTCCCACACACCTCCATGGTGAGACGCCCCTGGTGGGTTGAAACTCCAATCGATTCCCCTTTAGAGCATGGCACTTTGAATCTTACTGCTATTCAGATTGATGAAAGCTTTTTTGAGCTCTCTGTATGCACCTACGAGATTGGTGCCATTGTCAGACCAGACACGTTTTACCTGGCCCCTCCTACATATGAATCTTCTTAACGCATGGATACAGGAGTCAGTGTCCAGAGAGCTGGCCATTTCAAGATGAACGGCTCTGCATGACATACATGTAAAGAGTACGCCATATCTTTTGACAAAACTTCTTCCTCTTTTTGTTTCTATTGGGCCAAAATAGTCCATTCCCACATTTGTGAATGGTGGGAGATCTGGTTGAGTTCTTTCTTTTGGCAAATTAGCCATCTTTTGTTCCTTGGTTTTGCCTTTCAAGCATCTGCATGTCACGCACTTTGAAATTATTTTTCTTGCTGCAGCGTTGCCACTAATGATCCAATATTTCTTACGCAACTGGGCAAGAATATAATTTCTTCCACAATGTCCATACCTTTCATGAATGTGGTGAAGTAACAGATAGGAGGTGTGAGATTGTTTTGGAAGAATGATGGGATGCTTCATGCTTTCTGACATAGACGCCCTTGACAGTCGTCCTCCTACTCTCAGTAATCCATCTTTTATCACTGGGTCTAGTTTGTAGAGGGTACTCCTTTTTTTAACATTGTGTGGAGTAATTTTTAGCTTTTCAAATTCATTTGGGAAAGCTTGTCTTTGGGTATAGGATACAACTGCTTTCTCTGCTCTTCCAAGATCATTCATAGATAAGAACTGACCACTAAGTGTTGATCTGAAGATATGCAGCTGGGAAGCCAGTTTTCGATGGCTAGAACGTGTGCTGACGTCAGTGGAAAGTTCATTCCTTTTAGCAGTGAGAGCTAACAGGTTGTCTCCAAGTTTTTGGTACCAAGCAACAGCTTTAAGCAATCTGATCCAATCTGAGAAGTAAGAAAGTAGTTTTTGAGTAGGACTCTGTTCGTTTTGAGTAACCACGTTACACACAATGGTAAAACCTTTAACCTCTGGGTCATCCTGTCTTAGGGACTCTTGTTTATACCCTTCAGTTGGCCAACTGAGTTCTGGTTGCCAGAGGAATTCGGGGCCACAAATCCATCTTTTACGTTCCAGAAACACTGGTACACTCAGCCCTCTGGATGCATCATCTGCTGGATTGTCCTTACTGGACACATACCTCCATTGCTGGGTGCTGGTATTTTCTCTTATGAATGATACTCTATTGGCAACATAAGTGTGGAATCTTACACTGTCATTGGCTATGTATTTTAACACTGCCTGACTATCTGTCCAGAACAGTGAATTTTTCAATGGGAGCTGCACTTCTGACTGGAGCATTTTGTCTACCTTGACAGACAATACAGCAGCTGCCAACTCAAGGCGTGGTATCGTCAACTGCTTTAAAGGGGCAACTCTTGCCTTTCCAATCATGAAAGATACATGAATGTTACCTTGCTCATTGGTCATTCTAATGTAGCTTACAGTTACGTATCCATGTTCGCTGGCATCAGCAAAATGATGCAACTGAAAGGACTGTGGCTCACCAAATCCATTGGGTTTCTTACAGCGTGGCACACTGAAGGCTGCCAATTTGGGGAGGTCATGAATCCAACTTAGCCATTGTCTAGACTGAGACGTAGATATTGGCTTATCCCATCCATAACCTTCTTTGCACAATTGCTGTAAAAATTGTTTGGCTGGAAGAGTTAGGGGTGCCAAAATTCCAAGAGGATCAAAGACTGAGCTCACCATGGAGAGAATACCTCTACGGGTATGGGGCTTTTCATTGAGTGTGATGGTAAATCTAAAGGTGTCATCTTCTACGTTCCATTGGAGTCCCAAGGCATGGTCAACTGGTAACTTGTCTTTATCTAAATCCAAGGACCTAATGTTCTTTCCTCTTTGCTCCTCCTCAATGGCAGACAAGACGGTTCTACTATTACTCACCCATTTGGTGAGATGAAATCCTCCCAAGCTGCACAAATCCACCAAATCTGATCTCAGTTGCATTGCTTCTGATGCTGTGGGCAGAGACACTAGGCAATCATCAACATAAAAATGATACATTACTGTGTTGGTTACTTGTGGTCTAAAATGACTATTGACTTCTGCAGTTCTTCGCAAGGCAAAGCTAGCACAGCTTGGAGAAGAGACCGCTCCTAAAAGGTGCACTAACATGCAATGATCTATTGGACTTTGCTCAGTGTCCCCTTCTGGCCACCACAAGAACCGTAGAAAGTTCACATTTGATTTTGAGACTCTTACCTGATGGAACATAGATTTTATGTCCACCATCATTGCAATGGGTTCTTGACAAAACCTAAGCAGAACTCCAACCAGTGAGTTGGAAAGATCAGGCCCTTGCAACAGTTCCGTGTTCAAGGACACGCCTTGATATGTTGCACCACAGTCAAACACAACTCTCAGTGTATTCTTTTTGGGGTGGTAGACTGCATGATGTAGAATATACCAGGTTCTTCCTTCCACTTGATCTACCTCGTCCTGTGGGACCACTTCAGCATATCCTTTATCAATCGTGTCACTGAGAAAGAATGTGTATTCTTTTTGGAATGAATAATTTCTCTTGAACTTCCTTTTAAGACTCAGAAGACGTTGCATGGCCATGTGACGGTTGTTGGGCATTAGCACATCATCTTTCCTAAATGGTAAGTTGAGTGTGTAGTGTCCATCCCTTAGCGATATTGACTTATTTGCAATTTTAAGAAACCTTTTATCATCAAATGACATTTCACGTTTTTCATCTGAGGCTTTTTCATTGAAGTCATGATTGTACTGACTAATCAGCAGCTTTTCCAAATTTGCTACAGAGATTCTATTTATGGTAGCAGATGGACAGTCGCGGCTTGCACTGGATTCCCCTCCTCTTAAGGGTCCATTAACTACCCATCCTACTAAGGTCTTGACTGCATATGGGCCCTCATCTTGACTATTTATGATCTCCCATGGTTCTATGACCTTTGAGGCATTAGTTCCTATTAGTAGCTCAATGTTGTTATCAATCTCAGGGATATCAACCTTTTGCAGGTAAGGCCATCTAGCAAGATCCTTTTTTGTGGGTATGTTTTCCATGGTGACTGGCATCTCCTTTTGTGTGAATACATCAGGCAACTGAATGAAATTGTTTTGGTCTAGTCCAGAAATCTCTAATCCTGTGATTACATAAGTCGGCATGGACTTCTCATGACTCAATGTCTTTAACAGGATGCTAGTTCTTTTACCTTTGACGTTCAACTGTGACATCAGACGTTCGGTACAAAAGGTAGCGGAACTTCCAGGATCAATGAAAGCATAGACTGAGATAATCTTGTCACCCTTAACGGCTTTGACTTACCGGAATCACTGAAAGGACATTAACCTGTATACCGGCCCCAATATGCCCACCAGCTGGCCGCGTAACAGCAGAAGAGTTCACAGTTTCTTTTGTGTCAATTTTCTTTTCTTGCTTTACCTTTTGTTCCGTTTGCTCAATGTGAAGGACACTTGGGTGCTGTTTAGAACATGATGTACAGGTGAGTCTCTTCCTACAGTATTTGCTGAGGTGGCCTTGATGTAAGCAACCAAAACAGATTCCCTTTCCTTTGAGGAAGTCTATTTTATCACTGTGTTTCTTTTTCTTGAATAGCTTACACTGCTCCAATGTGTGTTCGCTGCTGCTACACAAATGGCATAAGACTCTCATAAGGTTGTTGTTAGAGGACTGCTGAGTGGACTGGCAACTAGGAGTGGAGACACTAGTTGCAAAGGTACTTCCACCAGACTTGGGCTTGACTTTAGTGGGAAACTTGTCTTTAACTCTGCTTGTAGGCTTATCTTGAATATCCCCAAACACTGGGTCTGAAGCCACTTTTACTTGCTTCTCAACGAATAGGACAAGATTTTTAAATTGAGGCCTAATGTTATGGTTTTCTTGAAATTCCCACACGTATGATCTCCAGCTTTCCCTCAGCTTGTAAGGAAGTTTCATGACCAAGACTTTCATGTTGGATGACAAGTTAATTTCATGTGAGTAATTCATGTCCTCCATTGCATTACAACAACTCCTCAAGAATATTGCGTAGGCTTGCAGTGATTTAAAATCCTCAGGTCTAATCGCAGGCCATTCTAATGCTTTCTTCATATAGGCAGAACACATATTGAATTCATCTCCGAAGTGTTTCTGTAGCAAATCTCTTGCCCTTTCATAACCTTTATCTGGGGTCATATGAAGACAGCTCCTTACCAGATCTCTGGGAAAGCCACTAGTATATTGATCAAGAAAGTACAGCCGGTCAGCACTGTTATCAGTTTTTTGCTCAATACCATACTCAAAAGCTCTTATGAATGGCCTGTATTTCAAAATATCACCATCGAAGATTGGGATATCTCTCTGAGGAAGACTTGAAAGCTGATGCTGCTTCACTAGAAGGGATGTTATGTCATTTTGGCATTGAAGGATGTTTGCTAAACTGTTCAAATGTACACCAGAACTCGTACTTGCCTCACTGCTCTCTGAAGACTGCTCGGACACATTAGATGTGCATGGAGTTTGTCTGTGCATGGAGGCTAACTGGACCAGGTGCTTGAACCTTCCTGACTGCATTGTGGCCTTTCGATTGCTGCGGGATAGGATTGGGTTGAACATGCTTGGGTCGAACACTTGGGGTTTGAACAATAGAAAGGGCTTTAGAGGCCTTATCCAAAGAAAGGAATTCACACTCTGAAGCATAACTCTTTGATGACAAGTCAGCAAGATAGGCATTTGCATTCCTGTCGATTTGGCCTTCACTTGACCCGATCACATCGTGAGGCTTAGCTGTTAAGTCTGTTGCTGCTGACGCTCCGTGATATTTACCAGCGGACATCAAAACTGCGAGTTTGGCTGATGAAGCTTCTAGCTGTGCTTTCAGCTCCAGAACTTCACGTTTCTTCTTTAGTGTTTGCCTCTCCTTGTTTAGTGCTTCCTCTCTATCCTCCAAGTCATGTTTTTCTCTTAGTGCAGCCACCTTTGCTAAAATAGCCGCTCTTTCTGCTTCCGCCTGTAGACTTGCAGATGCAACTGATTGTTTTTAAACAGAATGTTTAATCTAAAACAGAATGTTTTAGATCTGGATTCACGACTGGAAACTTGAGAATGCTGTCCTTTGGGGCAATTTCAATCTCCTGAGGTTCCACAGCCTTAGATACTCCAGACAGCCATTCAGAAACAGAAGAGAGAAAAGCGTTAATGTCTGCCATTTTAGGTTTAAACCATTCAGTTTCATCTTGCCTTGCTTCCTCTTCTGACAACAAGTCTTGATATGTTTCATGTAGAGATTTAAAATCATCCAATAGACACACAAATTTATTCAAATTTTCTTTCACTTCTTGCACACACGAAGCATCTCCCATAAGTTCGAGCATTATGTTTTTTCTTTTAGTTAAGTGGACAAGCTTTCCTTTTCTAGCATTTCGTAGCTTAGACACATGACCATTAACCTCTAGATCCATAACAGTGCTTGAGAGGTCACCCTTGACTTTCTCTTCATCAAACTCATTAGCTGTATCTTCCATACTTGCTACTTGCTTGCTAATTCAGCACATGGAATCAGTATGCATAGACTTGTGATGTTGCCTGGCAGGCTGATATAACATCATCCAATAATCCACTCTTCCTATGGTAGACTTCTAACAATTTGCATGGTTTCAGAGTCAGCTCACTCCTTTACAGATTTCCATAACATCTGAAATTCTGTTCCATTTCATTTTCTATCATTTCAAGGACTTGACTCAAAAAAAAAGCATGAAGCTGTACATACCACGCGGCCCAAACAAACAGTCCATGCCATGTGCTCATCGATATCCATGCACTTCACTTCTTCAGATATAAGCACATTTTGCTCTTCAGCTTGTAGGAAGGAGTCTTTGACTTGTGTTTTGGATAAATTGTCCACTTTGGTGGCTGAACAGAAAAAAGGCTTGACGCTCACTGTCCAAAAGATTCCATTGTCCACAGCATAATTTCCGAAACTGAAGTATTATTTATTACAAAAAAGCAACTGTATGCAAAATCAAAAAATCAAAATCTCAAATAACTAAAGGATTGAAAAGATAACAAGTAGATTGAATCAGTCTATTTCGCATGGTGTCAGGCCGTGAGGTCAAAGACTGTCACTTCCGGTTCTGGCCACGCCCTCAGGTGAAGTCACAGGTCCTTTATTTCCAGAGGCCTTACATCTCTCTAACTTCAACCCCTAGATGGTGTCAACTCAAATAACAGCTCACATAAGATATTTAATAAACATAATACTTAAATTAATCCTATTTTAGCTCCTACAACACCTTCATTTGAGTCCAGCTGTGTTTGATTATACTGATTGGACTTGATTAGGAAAGCCACACACCTGTCTGTATAAGACCTTACAGCTCACAGTGCATGTCAGAGCAAATGAGAATCATGAGGTCAAAGGAACTGCCTGAAGAGCTCAGAGACAGAATTGTGGCAAGGCACAGATCTGGCCAAGGTTACAAAATAATTTCTGCTGCACTTAACGTTCCTAAGAGCACAGTGGCCTTCATAATCCTTAAATGGAAGATGTTTTGGACGATCAGAACCCTTCCTAGAGCTGGCCATCCGGCCAAACTGAGCTATCGGGGGAGAAGAGCCTTGGTGAGAGAGGTAAAGAAGAACCCAAAGATCACTGTGGCTGAACTCCAGAGATGCTGTCGGGAGATGGAAGAAAGTTGTAGAAAGTCAACCATCACTGCAGCCCTCCACCAGTCGGGCTTTATGGCAGAGTGGCCCAACGGAAGCCTCTCCTCAGTGCAAGACACATGAAAGCCTGCATGGAGTTTGCCAAAATGGTGAGAAATAAGATTCTCTGGTCTGATGAGACCAAGATAGAACATTTTGGCCTTAATTCTAAGCGGTATGTGTGGAGAAAACCAGGCACTGCTCATCACCTGTCCAATACAGTCCCAACAGTGAAGCATGGTGGTGGCAGCATCATGCTGTGGGGGTGTTTTTCAGCTGCAGGGACAGGACGACTGGTTGCAATCGAGGGAAAGATGAATGCGGCCAAGTACAGGGATATCCTGGACGAAAACCTTCTCCAGAGTGCTCAGGACCTCAGACTGGGCCGAAGGTTTACCTTCCAACAAGACAATGACCCTAAGCACACAGCTAAAATAACGAAGGAGTGGTTTCACAACAACTCCGTGACTGTTCTTGAATGGCCCAGCCAGAGCCCTGACTTAAACCCAATTGAGCATCTCTGGAGAGACCTAAAAATGGCTGTCCACCAACGTTTACCATCCAACCTGACAGAACTGGAGAGGATCTGCAAGGAGGAATGGCAGAGGATGAAAAACTTGTTGCATCTTTCCCAAAAAGACTCATGGCTGTATTAGATCAAAAGGGTGCTTCTACTAAATACTGAGCAAATGGTCTGAATACTTAGGACCATGTGATATTTCAGTTTTTCTTTTTTAATAAATCTGCAAAAATGTCAACAATTCTGTGTTTTTCTGTCAATATGGGGTGCTGTGTGTACATTAATGAGGAAAAAACTAACTTAAATGATTTTAGCAAATGGCTGCAATATAACAAAGAATGAAAAATTTAAAGGGTTAGTTCACCCAAAAATGAAAATTCTGTAATTTATTACTTACCTTCATGTCGTTCCACACCCGTAAGACCTTCATTAATCTTCGGAACACATATTAAGATATTTTAGTTTAAATCCGATGGCTCCATGAGGCCTTCATTGGGAGTAATGTCACTTCCTCTGTCAAGATCCATAAATGTACTAAAAACACATCTAAATCAGTTGATGTGCGTACAGTTGTTTAATATTAATATTATAAAGCGACGAGAATATTTTTGGTGTGCCAAAAAAACAAAATAATGACTTATTTAGTGATGGCCGATTTCAAAACAATGCTTCAGGAAGCATCGGAGCACAGTGAATCTGTGTATCGAATCTGCAGTTCGGAGCGCCAAAGTCACGTGATTTCAGCCGTTTGGCGGGTTTGACACGCGATCCGAATCATGATTCGACACAAAAGATTCATAACGCTCTGAATCTTACTGAAGCAGTGTTTTGAAATCGGTCATCACTAAATAAGTTGTTATTTTGTTTTTTTGGCGCACCAAAAATATTCTCGTCGGTTTATAATATTAATATTGAACAACTGTACTCACATGAACTGATTTAGATGTGTTTTTAGTACCTTTATGGATCTTGACAGAGGAAGTGACATTACTCCCTATGAAGGCCTCACAGAGCCATCGGATTTGAACTAAAATATCTTAATTTGTGTTCTGAAGATGAATGAAGGTCTTACGGGTGTGGAACGGCATGAGGGTGAGTAATAAATGACAGAATTTTCATTTTTGGGTGAACTAACCCTTTAAGGGGGTCTGAATACTTTCCGTACCCACTGTAAATGAACAATTCATGGTTCGTTCAGGTCAGATCTTCCAAAGTGCATAATTTTGCTAGGAATTCATCATATCACACTCTCTCTCTCTCCTAAAACTCTTTCTCTCTCATTTCCTTTCTTACTGCAACGCGTATGAATGAATGTGTGTATGTGTGTGTTTGTGTTAGATTAGTTTTTTGTTAGAATAAATATTTTGTAGATTTGAAAAGAAAGTGTCTTGTATTATGTGCTTCTAGAATTTAATGTCTTAAACTGTCAATCTTAAAGTTACCGTGCTCTAATCAGTGTTTTCACTATTGTTGGATGTTCATATCTGCGACAAGAGCTTATTACGGCTCGAGCAAATGAACGCTGGACGACTCAGTTGCTTGGTTGTAAACAACTCTTTATAATTCCCTATAAATATTTCATTTGAGCTAATTTTACTTCCTAGGGTGTTTTCCCTACATACTCATTCATATAAAAAAATATATTGATTTAAATTTTGTAAGACACTTTTTGTCAAGAAACACAGTATGCATGGAGGTGTGAGTCTTCATAAATAATGCTGTGATTCACACCTGAGAAGACAAAGACCCACATAATGACCTGCATAATGACCCACGTAATGAGCCGTTTTAGTCAGATAGGCTATGTGAAAAAATAATATCAGCAGTATTAACATTAATATAATGTCCACTCTTGACAAAAAAAAAAAAAAACATGATTTTTGTGATCTCATGCATGCACGTATTATTGCAGATCATATGAATAATTTTTTGTATAGGCCTTTTATAATTTAAATTACAGTACCAGTCAAAAGATTGGACGCATTATTATTATAATGTTTTTACAATAAGTCTCATGCTCATCATGCTGTATATCAAACATACAGTGGTGGTCAGAATTATTGGCACCCTTGGTAAATATGATCAAAGGTGACTGTAAAAATAAATCTGCATTGTTTATCCTTTTGATCTTTAATTCATAAAATTAGCTAAAGTCTAATCTTTCACTGAAGGAAAATAATTAAAAGTAGGGGGAAAGTCACATTATGAAATAAATGTTTTTCTCCAAAACACGTTGGCCACAATTATTGGCACCCCTAGAATTTTTTATGAGTAAAATATCTCTAAAGTATATTCCCATTGATATTTAATTTTTTTTTAGCACACCAGGGTGATCATGAACATGAAATTGTCCAGCCATGACTTCTTTTTCCACAGGAGTATAAACATGAGGAAACACAAAGGCCAAATTCCCTTAATCATTCATCACAATGAGTAAAACCAAAGAATATAGTTCTGATGTGCAGCAAAAGATTTTTGAACTTCACCAAATAGAAAGTGGCTATAAGAAAACAGATAAAGTATTGAAAATCCCCACTTCCACCATCAGGGCAATAACTGAGAAGTTCCAATTAACTAAAGATGTTACAAATCTGCCTGGAAGAGGATGTGTGTCTAAATCGTCCTGATGCGCAGTAAGGAGGAATGTTTGAGTAGCCAAAGATTCTCCAAGGATCACAGTTGGAGAACTGCAGAGATTAGTTGAGTCTTGAGTCTTAGAAAGCCTAAAAAAAATGATCAAACAGCACCTACATCCCCACAAGTTGTTTGGGAGGGTTTCAAGAAAAATCCTCTGCTCTCATCCAGAAACAATCTCCAGCATATTCAGTTGTCAGACAAGACTGGAACTTCAAACGGGACTGGCTTCTATGGTCAGATGAAACTAAAAGACAAGCTTTTTGGCAGCAAATCCACCAGATGGGTTTGGTGCACACATGGATAAAAAGTACCCCATGCCCACGGTTAAATATCCTGCTGGATCTTTAATATTGTGGGCCTATTTATCAGCTGGAGGTCCTGGACATCTTATTCAGAGACATGGTATCATGGATTCTATCAAATACCAACAGATAAAAATTCAAAACCTGACCACTTCTGCTAGAAATCCAATAATGGGCCGTGGTTAGATCTTCCATCAGGACAATGATCCAAAACAAACATCAAAACCAACACAAAAATGTGTCACTGAGCACAAAATGAAGCTTCTGCCATGGTCTTCCCAGTCCCCTGACCTGAACCCTAAAGAAAATGAGTGGAGTGAACTGAAGAGAAGAAGCACTAACATGGAATTGGGAATCTGAAGGATCTGGAGAGATTCTGTATGAAGGAATTGTCTCTGATCTCTTGTCAGGTGTTCTCTAACCTCATCAGGCATTATAGGTGAAGACTCAGAGCTGTTATCTTGGCAAAAGGAGGTTGCAAAAAGTATTGAATAAAAGGGTGCCAATAATTGTGGCCAACATGTTTTAGAGAAAAATTTGAATTCATAAAGTGACTTTCCCCCCACTTTCAATTATTTTTCTTCAATGAAAGATTAGACTTTTGCTAATTTTATTAATTATGTCCACTCTAATGTCATGGCAACCCAGCACTCGCTTGGCACTCTAGATGCGCGGTCTCCTTACCTAATCTCAATTGTAGCGCCCTCTCTGGTGCACCAGAAGAGGTCTACTTCAGTGATATGTCTTGGGTGACTTGAGGTTGAGGGGTTCCTTCGGGGAACCAACCCCCTAGGGCCCCTCCCTCTCTACCGCATTGCAAGCTGTGCAGTTTCTGGATTGGATTGCTGGTCCTTCTCATAGGGGAACCTAGCATTTCATTCAGAGCTCCAGCTGAGGATCAGACGTCGATTGCAGCATCGGAGAGAGTGCTGTTATGCTCTGGAAATGAGGGTGATGCTGCCAACTGTAATGGTGTGTGCTTATGCTGACTCAGAGTTTACAGCCATGCTTTCCCGGATGTTCCGGATGTGCATGGAAAACTTGGCAGTATGGAGCTATATTGGTGTCATAAATATGGAACGCCAAAAGTGCCAAAATCTGCATAAAAGTTTTTTCCTCTCTCACTACCCTCTTGGATGGGGTGGCTGTGCACAGACCACACCCACCCTGCATGTGAGGCCAAGGCACTCTTTATGCATGAGGGTAGTTCTGAGCCGGTGTTGAGCTGCGCTTGTTGACTAACTGTGATCAAAGTCACGGCGCAGGCCCTCGGCCAGACGATGTCCACCTCAGTGGTCCAGAAGCGCCCCCTGGCTAACCTTGCGGAGGTGCGAGAAGTTGTCAAGCTAAAAATGCCTTCTCGACACTCCCATCTCACAAGGTGGCCTTTTCAGTGACACTGTCGGGGACTGAGCCCAGCAGTTCTCCTCAGTTAGTAGCCGACCGGGGAGCTTCCCCTGACAAACCATTGAGTTCCTCTAGGGCCACCCCTCTGCTCGTTGCCAAGGGTGTCGTCCCATGCAAAAAAACTCCAGCCCAGCCTGCTTTACTGTGTCCGCTGCAGGGAGATGACGCCTCCCGTCTCTGCTGCTGTTTAAGTGGTTGGTGGGAATATCACCCCTGAGACGGGCGACCCAGAGATGGGTGGGGCTGCACCCCCCCACCCCCCCAGAGGAGGGCCGGGTGGTAAATCCTTTTGTTGGGTTTGTTTCTGTTCCGTCACTGGCCCAACAGCGAGCGGTACCCCGCGGGGGGCTCTCTTATATGAAGGACGCGTACTTTCATGTCTCAATTCTTCCGTGACACAGGCCATTCCTGCGTTTTGCATTTGAAGGACGAGCATATCAGTACAGAGTCCTACCCTTCGGGCTGGCCCTGTCTCCCCGCATCTTCACGAAAGTCGTGGAGGGAGCCCTTGTTCCCATGTGAGAACAATCCTCAACTATCTCGACGACTGGCTCATTTTAGCTAAGTCGTGAGATCAGTTGTGTGAACACAGGGGTTTGGTGCTCAGACACCTCAGCCAGTTGGTCTTCAGGTCTACTAAGAAAAGAGCAAACTCTCCCCTGTGCAGAGGATCTCTTTTCTCAGTATGGAGTTGGATTCGGTCAAACAGATAGCACACCTCACAGAGGAACGTGCTCAGTCGGTGTTGAACTGCACACAGCTGGCCCCAGGGCCTTCGCAAATATGCGTTTCCCCCAGTGAGCCTACTTGCACAGACCCTGTGCAAAGTCAGGGAGGACGAGGAGCAGGTCCTGTTAATTGCGCCCTATTGGCCCAACCGGACCTGGTTCCCAGAACTCTCACTCCTCGCGACAGCCCCTCCCTGGCCAATTCCTCTGAGGAAGGACCTTCTTTTTTAGAGACGGGGCACTCTTTGGCACCCGCGTCCAGACCTCTGGAAACTCCATGTCCATGGAGGTTCTAGGTGACTTACCCCCTGAGGTACTTAACACCATCACTTTGACACGTGCACCGTCTACGAGACATGCTTACGCCTTGAAGTGGAACCTGTTCGTCGAGTGGTGCTCTTCTCGCCGAGAAGACCCCCGAAGATGCTCGATCGGAGTCGTGCTTTCCTTCTTGCAGCAAGGGTTGGAGCGTAGGCTGTCCCCCTCCACCCTCAAAGTCCATGCTGCTGCTATTTCTGCATACCATGACCACATAGATGGCAAATCCATTGGTAAGCATGACGGTTAAATCCTCCTCGACCCCCCTCCATACCCTCTTGGGACCTTGCTCTGGTGCTGAGAGCACTCCAGATCGCTCCCTTTGAGCCCTTGCAGTCAGCAGACTTAAAGATTCTATCTATGGAGACTTGAGGCTGGTTGCATTGGCCTCTATCAAAAGGGTAGGGGACCTGCAGTCATTTTCGGTCGACAAATCGTGCCTAGAGTTCATGCCGGGTGACAGCCACGTGGTACTGAGACCCCGGCTAGGCTATGTGCCCAAGGTTCCTACCACTCCCTTCAGGGACCAGGTAGTGAGCCTGCAAGCGCTGCCCTCGGAGGAGGCAGACCCAGCCCTGGCTCTGCTCTGTCCAGTTCGCACTTTGTGACTGTACATAGACAGAACCCAAAGCTTCAGGACCTCAGACCCGCTCTTTGTCTGTTATGGAGACCAGCAGAAGGGAAAGGCTGTCTCCAAGCAGAGGATGGCCCACTGGATAATGGATGCCATCGCCCTGGCTTACCAAGCTCAGGGCGTGCCCTGCCCACTCAGGTTGCATGCTCTCTCCACGAGAGGTGTTGCATCTTCCTGGGCGCTGGCTCGTGGCGCCTTGCTGACAGAAATTTGTAGAGCTGCAGGGTGACACCTAACACGTTTGCTAGATTCTATAGCCTTTGTGTCGAGCCGATCTCCTCCCGTGTTCTCACCTCAGGTCAGAGGCATGGAGAGGCCCCGGCTTAGTGTCGGCTTGCTGCACTACATGTGCTTTTTACTCCAGAGAGTCCCTACAAGGCAGACCCTGTTGAGTCCTCCGATCTCCCTTCGGCAGCCAACGTGGCGGAGCATCTGGCGCCAGGCCTATACTCCGTTGTATCCTTGAGAACCGGGTTTAGGCTGGGTACCATATGTGCGACCCTACAGGGATCCCATATGTTTGGTTCCATGATTGCTCCTAAACGAAGCCCGTGTCTTTCCCTCTGGGAGAACCCACCTCTCATCGAGTCACCCCAGTTCTTCCATATGTAGTACAGCCCTACGGGGATAGTCTATATGTACTTCTCCACATAACTCCTTCGGGGAAGGATGTGGCTTCCGCAGCGTTCCTTTCCCAACGAAAGGGTACACTTTCCCAGCGTTATACAATAGTCTCACTGAATAGGTTTTGGGGAACAGCAGTGATCGACACTCTCTGTGTTAGCCCTGTCCCACCATCCTTAGGCAAGGGGGTTCATGTGGCTTACTACAGAGCGCTGGAAGGGGGCAGCTCCTGTGGCGCTTTGGTAGGGATTCCTATTCATCAGTCTGTCCAACGTACGTCGAACGTGACCGACTGAATGGGAATGTCTCGGTTACAAAGGTAACCCTCATTCCCTGAAGGAGGGAACAGAGACGTACGTCCCGTAGCCACAGTCGCTGTACCACACTGATGCTGCTGCCTAACCTGTTCGGCTCCTTAGCGAAAGCCTGAAGGTGCAACGCACCTGCTGCTCATTATATACCCGCGCTGCGAGGCGAACAGCTGATGCATATGATTGCATGCCAATATGCAATTGGCTTGTTTTAGTTACACTTGAAATAGATTGGCCTCTCTAGGGAGATTCCTATTCGTCGGTCTGTCCGACGTACGTCTCCGTTCCCTCCTTCAGGGAACGAGGGTTACCTTTGTAACCGAGACGTTATATTATATAGCCTAAATGTTAATGTGCAGTTGACAAACTATACATCATTAAAAAGATCTAAGACTTCACATTTTCACAGAAGCTTCACATTTTGTTTTTACTCTGAGTGTACACAAATAAAAGAAGATATTTCACAGATTAAAATGGAGTACAACTCTTAATTGTATGTGCAAAATCGACTGAGTATTTTGAGTCCCACAAGGTGGTATCGCCAGCGCGACCGCTGACTCCAGGGGGTTAACTGCCTTGTTGGTACAGTGCAGAGTTGGTATAGAGTTCCTGCAAGATTATCCCTGTCCAATCATTCCTGCGTAATAATCAAGAAACTTTGCTGCCGTACCATGGGTGCAGCAGGCGCAATGATATTACACAGCGCCTATGACCTCCTGCTTGCACAGGGAGCATACCTTGCAACCATGTAGACATTTGTGAGAGATGCTGCGTAATTTCATTGCACCTGCTGCACCCATGGTACAGCAGCAAATTTCCTTGATTATTACACCGAACTGAGAGTATAGTTCTTAGCCATATTAGCTTAGAAAATCGCAACTTTTCATTTTCCGTCGGTCTTAGTACATGATGTAACTACAGAAGAGTCAAATTTTAAATATGAAAAATATTGAAACTCTTTGGTCATTTTTGAGCGAGATGCTAACGGTCTAATCAGATTCAATTAACTATGCTAAGCTATGCTAAAAGTGGTACCGCCAGACCCGGAGATCGGCTGAATGGATTCAAAAACCGTAAAACTCAACTGTTTAACTCTAGGGGAGTTGGAAAATGAGCCTATTTTCAAAAAAGTGGAGTGTTCCTTTAAAGGGTTATGTGGCGATCATATTCTTATCTTATTTTTCCGTAGTTAAGTACTTTATTGAACATACACAATGGACCGTTGCTAAGCCACGCCCGAAAACCGCCACGGGCCAATCGTGGTTTAGCAACCGTAACTAGGCGCGGGAGGTCTGTCAAGCTTTCGAGCAAGGGAAACATGCCGAAGCGTTGTGCGTATGGGTTGTGTAAATCTGATACCCAGTATCCTAAAAGTTTGGACGGGGTGGTGGAATTTTTTCCCTTCCCGAAACCTAAAACACAAGGAGAGAAATGCCAGACATGGATAAAGCAGTGTGGAAGGCCTCATTCACAACTAAATATCGAAAGGATTAACAAAAACACCTATGTTTGCTCCAAGGTAAGAGCACTAATGTTAGCTAACTAGCTAATTAACTCAGCACATCATTGCTTGGAAATAATGACGTTTCTTTGTTCATAATGCATATATTTGAATGTAAAATAAGATGATTAAAGGCAAGACGGAGGCTGACTTACATACTTTAAAAAATATTTTAGCATTTTGTTAATGGACGGCCTACCACTGAGTACCCCAATCCGATCGCAGCTCTCCTGGGGTTACTTCAAGGGAGGGAACTTCAGGGGGCTTGCCGGAGATCTCCAAGGAAAAGGTTGGTATGCAAACGTAATCAGTTCATTAATAGTAGTCACTTATGTGCTGTAATACCCGTTTACTACCATGTAGATTTTTTTGGGCAGCGAGATTTATTACAGAACAAAGCATGCTCTTATGATTTATAAAAAGTGCATTTTATTTGTTTCTGGTAAGAAACCAATACAGGATCAAAATCCCAACAAAACAACAGTGTAATAACATTTTATTCAATGGGGCTATCAAAAGTTAAGTTATTAGAAGGGTTTGTTAAATTTCATGAAGACATCTAAACAATTGTTAATCTGATTGTTTACTGAATCACGTGTGACAAGAAGCCAGCAACTCAAACTCCACTGAGGACACATTTCACAGTACATCAAAACAGAGTGACTCTACCTATGGTAAGTTTAAACCACTATTTGTATCTGTTTTTAGTTACTGATTGCAACAGGGAAGGAAGTAATCAAAGAAAAACAAATCTAATTTGTCTTTCATCTCACCCCACTTTTCTACATCTGAATGAATCCGCTGCAAGTGGTAGTCTTCTGTGCACATTACAAAGAAGTCACACCAAGGCATGCCAGTGAGTCCCAGCTGCCCTATTATTTGGTAGTAATACGCATGGGTCTCCTTTAGCTTGTAACCACCATCTGCCTGTCTTTGGAGATAGGGACAGTCTTGGCAGCTGTTCTTTGCTGGACATTTAAATTCCAAAAGGCCAAAGCTTGTACCATCTACTACCTTCCTGTCTGGGGATGTGCCAAGGTGTGGATCATGGGGGTTCACTAAAAAGCTGCAGGGGTATACTAGATTCCCTGTTACATGCGAGTACTGCTGCGCTGCCACAGGTTCTAGCTCTACCCCTCTCCTCATTGCTTTGGTCTGCATTTTGGATGTGCCCTTGATTCTCATAGCCAAGGTGTCAAAGTCAGCTCTCCTAGAGCATATTGTCTTGAACACACTTGACGTTAGTCAAGATGCCAGATATGATTTGTATCTTGTTGTCTGGTCTATCTTTCTAAAGCTAAAGACTGGGATGGTGTGATTGTCAATTTTCTGTAATTACACATGTTTTTTTCATGCAGCACTGTACAGAAGTTTGACTGCTGTGTTGGCAGAGGGAAATCCGGGAAGTCGTTTGACGGCTGGTTTGCAGATGATGGTCCTGCAGAGTCAAGCAGAGGAAGCTGTAAAACAGAAGAAAATAACATAAATTAGTAACATTCCATGTTTCCTTTCTCTTTTTTGTCATTTACAGAAGAACATGATATGGGTGACCATGGAGAGGAACTGAGAACTCTGCAGGACGCATTAGCCAATCAGAAGCAGGACATCATAAATCTGAAGCTTCAGCTCGAGGCAAAGGATGTCCAACTCCATCATCTGCAAAAGGAACTTCAGAATGCACACACCTCAGATGCTTTAAACCCTGAGATTTTAAACCAAAGTCATGTGCCTGATTATTTCCACTACTGCACAGTGTTTTCTTATGAGCAATTTAACAGCTTGTGTCAATTTTTTAACATTCCAACTGATCCAAGTGCACCACAAACACACATTCCTCTCTCATACAAACGTGTCAATTATGACATCAAACAACTTTCACTGCGTACTCAGTTGTTACTGACCTTAATGAAATTAAGACAAAATTTGCACCACAAAGACCTAGCCTTCAGATTTAACATCCGTTTACAAAGTGTCAGCACACTGATCAACTCCTGGGTGGACTATATGTATGATAGTCTTGGCAAATTGTCTATTTGGCCACACAGGGATGTTTTTTCTGAGAACATGCCAGATAAATTTAAGGAAGAATTTCTGAATACTTTTGCCATCTTAGACTGCACTGAACTTAAGATTCAGAGACCAAGCTCACTGGTGTTGCAGAGTCAGACTTACTCCACCTACAAATCTACTAACACCCTCAAGTCTCTAGTGGCCTGTGATCCACGAGGTTCAGTCATTTATGTGTCTGCCCTCTTCAGTGGAGCAATTTCTGACAAAGAGATTTTCAATGAATGCAACATCCTTGACATTTTGAAGGGGTACATTCAGTGTGACTATCTCAATGTAGGCGATGGCTTGATGGTTGATAAAGGCTTTCTAATAGAGAAGGAAGTTGAGGAGATTGGTTTGCAACTTAACATTCCACCTTTTGCAAGAGTAAACAGACAGATGCCACATGCAGATGTTGAAATGACCAAAAGAATAGCCAAGCACAGGGTTCATGTTGAAAGAGCTATTGCAAAGATAAAGAAGTTTAAAATTGTGTCAGGCCAAATCCCGATTTCCCGGCTTGTGAACATAAATCAAATATGGTATGTAGTCAGCATGCTGTCTAACTTCCAGCCACATATCATCAAAGATTGAGGTTGTCTGTGAGTAGAAGAGCTAAGTGGTCAAGGAAGAGCACGTTGACGTGGTGTACTGTCCTGCAATGTCCTGCACTGCCCTGTACTTACAAGTTAAGTGAATTTCATATAAAGTACACAATAAAAACTTACTACTTTAATACTGTCTCATCTCATTCATGTACCTGATGGCTCAAACCACTTCCTAGTGGGTATCTCTCTCCTCCTACAGTTATGTCAACAGGGGGTCTGTTCACCAAGTAGCTGATGGGTGCTCCTGTCTGCCTTTTTAATAAAGCCATTTTCTCTTCTGTAACTGAGAAGGTCCTGAAAAAATACCCTATCAATACAAACCTAGGGGTTTTATATGAAAACAATTTGCTGTACTTGGAAACCTGCCTCTCTAAAGTTATGGTTTGTATATTATAGTATTGTTTCATTTTCATTAGGCTATTGATTTAATTGACATTGTTTATTATTTCTATTCTCCTTAATGTAGTCTTACTAACTTTTTAAAACTGTTTACTGCTAATTTTAACTATCCACTTTGGACAAAAGCGTCTGCCAAATCCCATAACTATAATCATAAACATTATTTTCAACATACCTGCTTCCTGCATACCGACAGTCAATTGGTCGCCGCATACGGTTTTCATTGGCTTTAGCGACAACTACCGATGATATTGGCACTGCCCTTATTTTGTTACCCCTTGGCTTGTGCCACTGCTGTGGTAGACTTGTGCAGAAGGACTTTGTTTGTGCTGTTGATGTATGGCTCAGCTCAGCATCTCTGGCTCTTGCCAGGTCCAAGGCGTATATTAGACCCACGACGTGTGAGCAGTAGCCTGGCGCACTAAAAAATATAAGCAGGAGAATGTTATCATTGCAAAGTGGTCAGGCTAATTTCTTGTGTTTATTCCACAAAACTTATCGATAAGCTGTTTGATTTAAAATTATTAGATTATTTTTACAAATTTCACTTACCCTGCTGTGCATGAACAAAGCTGTTCCTCAATTCGTGTGTTTCCTATTCCAATGATCAGCATATGAGGCGGCTGCTGCTTGTGCAGGGACCTATAGGCTTTAGCTTCAATTATGATAAAATTATTTTCTAATCGGTTGCATACTATATCGTGGATATATTCCTCGAATGCATACTGTAGTCCCTTTTGTCTTACTCGCTTAGATATTTCACCTGTTCGCCAAAAAATATTAATTATGTCCTTGGGATTGTCTGACACTGGTGCATACATACTGTATTAGACTTGCCAGGTGCGAAAGCTTGACAGGCGTAGCAACAGTAACTAAGGGGGGCGGGGCTTAGCGAAGGGTCCATTTTCACATTTTATTTATTTTCTCTTATTTTGAAATGCAGCCCAACTTTTATTTAGTTAATAAGAGTACATTATACATATCTACAGTCATACATATATGTTCAGTTCTATGTTATGTGACAAAAGTTTTTGAATTGTACTGAATTAATTTGATTTGACAGTCAGGTATTGATTACATGCAGATGTTGATACAACTACTAGGCTACTTAAATATATATCACACTAAATAGTTAGACATTATGATCTTCCGGACCTTTGCTTTGAGAAATTTTCTCTAACTGGACCTCTTTAAATTTTAGTTGAATACCCCTGCTCTCCATCCGCTGAAGACATCTCCATACCATATCCACAAATACCATATTACAAGCTGTTTCTCCCAGAACACTCCAAGCCTACTGGATAGCTTGCAGTTCCTTCAAAAATGTCTACAGAGCTCACAACATGGTTTTTCCAGAGTTTTGCCTCCATCATATCAATTCAATTTAGCCAGGAACAATCAAAACCTTTTCACCTTTTTGTTCTTTTTTTGTTTGATTTTTCTGAAAGTATGTATATACATTTAATTATCTTTAGTAAAGATTTACTTCTTACACAGTGGTCAAGTGTAAATGAGGTAGAATATATTTGTCAAACTAATATTGTCTGAGCAAATGTCATTTACTGTAGTTGGAATTTATAGACCACCATCTGCTAAGGCTGTATTTTATAAAAAAAAATTGGATGCTCTTATTAAAGACTGTGATACAAATAAGGAGATTATTTTATTAGGAGATTTTAACATAAACTGGAATTATGAAGTACAAAGGAAGAAGTTAACAATTACAACTGGGCATTACGATTTTAGGCAGATTATTGAAGGGCCATCTAGGTCCTCAGAAACGTGTATTGATCTGGCTTTTACTAATAGACCAGAAAGGATAAACACTGGGACTCAGTGTTATAATCTGGTAACTGGACTATCAGATCATAATATGATCCTGATAGTAAGAAGCTCACTAAAAAGCAGATTTAATCTAACATCTGATAAGAAGGCAGAAAAATATAAAATAGCTAAAAGTTTTGAAAAACAGTAAAAGAAATAGACTGGGACGATTGACATATGAGGGTGTAGACCAAAATTGTAATTTTTTATGACTGAAATTCAAAAAATTATAAACAGTTATACAAGGAAAATGAAACCTGAACCAGGACAAAGAGAATATTTACCTTGGTTAAATGAAACAATTAGATTACTTATGAAACAAAGGGATCATGCTCTTAAGTTAGCCCTCAGGTCTAAAACAGAACATGATAGGCCTCGATTTGTTACATTAAGAAATAAGGTTGTAAAGGAACTTATAAAGGCAACAGCTACTTTTTTATTAAGGCTATTAGTAAAGCTAAAGGAAATACTAAAGAAATATGGCAGAATTTAAAGAAATTAACTGGAACATACAAGATACATAAATCAATATAATTAAATATAGATGGAAACATGATTAATGATTCAAGAAAGGTGGCAGAAGTATTGGTAACGCTTTAGATTACAGCCCGGAAAGTACTGCGTAATTACAACAAATTTACAGCGTAACTTTCAATAATTATAGTGTAACTATACAGTAAGTATGTGTAAGTATAGGGGAACAATATGTAAAGTATTGGGAATAAAGGGGTAACAACCAGGAAAATAACAAATTATTTATACTGTAAATATTTTATAACTAAGGGGTACGTATGACATATAACTAAGGGGTAAGTATGACATTACGGGCCGTAAATTAAAGTGGAGCTTGTTACCCTCTTATTTCATGTAGTTACAGGGTAAGTAATTAATAATAAATAAATAAATTAAAAATGCAAACAGTCATATCACTTGGAAAACTTTATTTGAAAAACAACTTATTTCAAAACAGATTTAAAGTTGCAACACTTCTTATTTGTTTCTTTTGCTTGGCTTCCTCCTCCTCTTGTTCCTCTTTTTCTTTCTTTCCACTGATGAATCTTAAGAGGGAATCCCATTTGCTATTCTGTATTATAAGAAAATACAGTACACTCGGAAATGTGCTCACCGTTTACTCATCTTTTACCCTCATGCCATCTGAGATGTATACGACTTTCCTTAAGATGAACACAAAAAGGATTTTAGGACAAAAAATAAATCATCTGGGAACGCTTTATAATGCAAGCTCACGTGTTCCTAAAAGTCGAAGCATCAAACAGCACATACAGTAATAACTACAGTAATCCATACGACCCTAATGGATGAATCGATGTCTTCTGAAGTGAAACGATACGTATTTGTAAGAAAAATACCAAATATTTGAATATTTTTAAAACTTTCGACCAACTGTCTCCTGCGCGTGCATGCGAGGGTTGAGAGTTTATGCTTGACGTAACTTGAAGCGTGACGTAAGCGTGCCGAGAAACTCACGCAGATGTTGGATGCCGTCAGTTTTTTTTTTTTTTTTTTTTTTTTTTTTAGTAATGCTCACAACAAAATACACAGAATAACAGATGATAAAAATGAGAAACAAACAAGACAGAATAACAGAGACGGCAGTTCTCGCGCGAGTTTCACACAAATCTCCCGCGAGAACGTCATGAAAGCTTCACGTTGCTCATTAATATGCTTCGTCAAACGCAAAGTCGACTCTCATGCAGGCGCTGGTGACAGTTGGTCAGAAGCGAAAAGATGAATAGCCTAAACCATGAGAAAATTTCGGGGTGTACTGTATTTTCTTATAATACAGAACAGCACTGAGATTCATCAGCTGAGAAACAAGAGCAGGAGGAAGCCAAGCGAGAAACAACAACAAAAAACAACAAAACTTGTTACTTTCTGTCAGGAAAGTAACTCTTTAGAGTTTGAAATGAAAAGTTGATTTAAAAAAATGAATAATAAGTGTTGTAGACCTGTTTTTACTGAAGTTGTTTTTCAAATAAAGGTTTCGGAGTCAGTGATATCAGATTGTTTGCATTTTATTAATTACTTACCCTGTAACTACATGAAATAAGAGGGTAACAAGCTCCACTTTAATTTACGGCCCGTAATGTCATATTTACCCTATAACTACATGAAATAAGAGGGTAACAAGCTCCACTTTAATTTACGGCCCGTAATGTCATATTTACCCTATAACTACATGAAATAAGAGGGTAACAAGCTCCACTTTAATTTACGGAATTATAATGTCATACGTACCCCTTAGTTATAAAATATTTACAGTATAAATAATTTGTTATTTTCCTGGTTGTTACCCCTTTATTCCCGATACTTTACGGTTTGTTCCCCTATACTTACACATACTTACTGTATAGTTACAATATAATTATTGAAAGTTATGCTGTAATTATGCAGTACTTTCCGGGCTGTAATCTAAAGTGTTACCAAAGTATTTAATGATTATTTTATAGATTCTACAAATTATTGATTAAGAATGACTTTTTGGTTTAGTTTTATCCATGTGTCACAAATTCCCTGTGCCTGGACTCTTATGTTGTGTGTTTTGCTTTATAGTTCACGTTAAGTTCTCCAGGTGCTTCCTATTTGCCACACCCCATTATTACCTTGTGTAGTTGGTTTTCCCTGAGTATTTATAGTCCTTGTCTTCATTCTTGGTTATGAGTCGTTAATGTTTGTTTGCAACTGTCCCCCCATATTTTTCCCGATGTGATCCGTCAGCTCCAGTCCACTACAATTTGGAGCGGTTTAAGGCCTGGGTATAATTAATTTCCCACGATCCCCTCCGTCTCGTGCACAGTTGAGCACTCAAGTCTTTCTAAGATACTCCTTTGCCCCCTGAGCGTGGAAAGACGCGTTCGGCGCGTTGTCTATGGTCATATAAAAATTCGGCTGCACAGAGCGTCAAAGCTAGTCCACAGTTTAGTAAACGTTTCTTGCTTGCGCCGACTGAAAACACGAGAAACAGCATGAGACAGGAGACATTGCAGTACTGAACATTGAACGGTCCATGAATGTGGATTTGGATAAAACAGTTAATCGATTTGATGCTGTGCCCGAACGCTGTTTATCCCTTCACAGTTGCGTATAGTTGACGGGCATGCAGGGCTATTCAATTATTTTTCTTATTATCATGCTACTTTTATTATTAAATTAATATTGCAATTAATTTGCCCTGTGATATCATTGCACATCACCGCATAACCAACACGCTGCGAGGACAATAAAATATAAGTTAGATAGCTTACTCCTCATTTAAAGAACAACTTGTTTAACATGAAATACTTCTCGATTCACGAAACATACTATTTTTTCCTCACTATGGTCCACAAGAGAAATATTAAGAAAATAAATTAGACTCATCTCTCATCGTCTTTAAGATAATATGCTCAGTTTTTACTTTCAGTTTCTGTAGAGAATAGGCCTAATTGACTGGAGTTTGAGACTTCTTCACCTGCATAACTCTCATGCAAAGTTTGCTCATTGTTTGTGTGATATCCACTGGCTCGCCTTTATGGTTTAAAATGGAAATATTTTCAATATTGCGATGTGGCATTTTTCTTTATCACCAGTTGCTCACAAAATGATGGACACATCATCATTATCATTACATATCGTCCACGTCATTTCCCGTGATAATAAAATTAAGTGAATTATTAAATAAATTAGTAAATAAACAACAATCAAACTTAAACTTGTTTGCTTAAAATTTCTGCGAATAATTTGCTGATGCAAAAAAATTTGCAAAAAATTTTTTTTTTTAAATCTTGACCCCCTACTTGAGAGTCAAATGTCGCCCATGGATGCAATATTATAAAACATATAAAGAGGCACTTATTCTTCCAATTTTAAAAATTATTAATTGGTCTATAATAGAAGGAGTGTTTCTGAATACTAGGAACAACCTAAACTAAACATTTCTCTTCCCATCCTTCCACATAGGTGCAGCCGATACAGCAGCTCTGAGGGGCCTATCTGAACACAAAGAGCCCATCTAATCAACTGTCAGAATATATAAGCAGCTGCTTACCTCTCTTCAGTCTCAGCTGTTCCAGGATCCCTCCACCTCCCCAAACTCCACCTTCATCTTAAGTACCTTGCCCTATGTAATCCTATATTTATTTACAGTGGGGGTATATCAGAGCTCGAGTTAAAGCTGCTTCATCGAGCCCCTCATCAGTGGACAGCAAACCAAATAAGTTAACCTGATACCTTAAAGACTATGTGGGCAAACAAACTCTTTAAATTTATTTAGACTACTGTTTTTCATATAAATTCCACAGAAACCATGTAGTTACATTTTACCATGGTAGTAAGGTGCTATGTGCATGGTTGAAAGGTGCCCTAGAATTAAATATTGAATTTATCTCGGCATAGTTAAATAACAAGAGTTCAGTACATGGAAAAGACATACACTGAGTTTCAAACTCCATTGTTTCCTCCTTCTTATATAAATCTCATTTGTTTAAAAGACCTCAGAAGAACAGGCGAATCTCAACATAACACCGACTGTTACGTAACAGTCAGGATCATTAATATGTACGCCCCAATATTTGCATATACCAGCCCATGTTCCCAACATTATGAAAGGCATTACACAAGGGCAGGCAGTATTAACATCTGGATCTGTGCACAGCTGAATCATCAGACTAGGTAAGCAAGCAAGAACAATAGTGAAAAATGGCAGATGGAGCAATAATAACTGACATGATCCATGATATTTTTACTGATATTTGTGAATTGTCTTTCTAAATGTTTCGTTAGCATGTTGCTAATGTACTGTTAAATGTGGTTAAAGTTACCATCATTCCTTACTGTATTCACGGAGACAAGAGCCGTCGCTATTTTCATTTTTAAACACTTGCAGACTGTATAATTCATAAACACAACTTCATTCTTTATAAATCTCTCCAACAGTGTTAGCCACATTAGCCGTTAGCCACGGAGCACCATCAAACTCATTCAGAATCAAATGTGAACATCCAAATAAACACTGTACTTATGCGATTAGACATGCTGCATGATGAACACTTTGTAAAGATCCATTTTGAGGGTTATATTAGCTGTGTGAACTGTGTTTATGCTGTTTAAGGCAAGCGCGAGCTCGGTGGGCGGGGGAGCATGAGATTTAAAGGGGCCGCACAGCATAAATCGGCTCATTTATAATGATGCCCCAAAATAGGCAGTTAAAAAAATGAATAAAAAAAAATCTATGAGGTATTTTGAGCTGAAACAGACACATTCAGGGGACACCTTAGACTTATATTACATCTTTTAAAAAGAAGTTCTAGGGCACCTTTAAACTGTTGTTATCATGATCTAAATGTATGATACTATGAAAAGACAATGGTTAATTTTGATTAAACTCAGCCAAAATACTTAAATTTTACGATATAAAAATGAGGTTGTTACAATTTCTACAGATGTTACTGTATTTGTTAATGAACATAAATTTACATCTACATTCTAACTCAAGGTACTACCACTGACAACTCAAGCTAATATCAATTGTGCATTTCTAAGAGACAAAACATGTAATATTATTAATTTTGTGCCAAAGATATGTGCCATCACAGTCAGGCAACACAAACCTATTACATATGATTATTACATATGACTAAAAACAAATTTAACCTGTTTGAACATGCAGAATCTAAAAAAACTCATTTTTATATTAATATATTTATTTTTTTAAGGAAAAAAAGAATTCAAAAATGTGAAGTGTTTGTCATGTTGGCAATAAAGAGCAGTTTAAAACCACAATTAATGGTCTGGTTTTTACAGCTTTCACTTAGGAGTGAAAATCTGCTTTTAAATTTGAAAGAAATAAAGATTTGACATTTATCGTGATAATTAACAACAAATAAGATAAATAAGAACTAATTTTAACTGGTTTTTAATAAGTGAAGACTGTAATGCTGTTTTTGGAGGGTTTTTTTTTATCAAAATACTTCCTGCTCTACATACTTGAGTTTCTCCAGTCTGTAGTTTGAATTGTTGAGTTTATCAGTGAGCAGCTTCACTCCTGAATCTCCTGGGTGATTGTAGCTCAGATCCAGCTCTCTCAGGTGTGAAGGGTTTGAACTCAGAGCTGAAGACACATAACCACAGCCTTCCTCTGTCACCATACAGCCAGACAATCTACAAAGACATAGAGCAACAGTCCACATGACATTGGTTTGGCAATCAGACATTACTATCACACACTGACCTGTGGAGTTTGTATTTGCAGCTGTTACTTTCTCTAGATTCAGTCTCTATTTTAGCCTTTTATTGGGTATTAATTACTTTTAATTGTTAAAAAAAACTAAAGAGTAACCAGCAGTAATTTCAAGTGATTACTTTTTTCTTCAAATGTCATTGTTTTGAATTAAAAATATATTATTTACATTTAGACAAGAAACATTGACAGAGTCATACAAATAAGAGTGAATGTAGGGGTCAGTGGTCGCGCCGGCAATACCACCTCGCTATATTCTTATCAGTGTGAAAGAGATTGAAAATACTCTGTCGAATTTGGTCATACATACCAGTGTTATACATAATTTGAAACTGTTAATGGTCTACTTTTATTTATGTACACTCACAAAATAACGTAGTGCTTTTCATAAAATAAAGAAGAAAAAAAACATGATGCACAATCTATCTCTCAGTGAGGCAAATTCTGAAATGCGTCTGAAAATGAACTGAAACTCAGCAAATACTTGCCACACAGACACAGGAGATATGTCTACATTATGCTTGGAATGTCTACTTTTAAATTAAGTAAGTCAAATCAAAAACAAATATTCTCAGTTTATGTAATCCATCTGAAACCAAGGGGAGGTATAGTCTTTTCCTTCTCACTTCATTATGAGCTGAGACTGCCATACCCCGGCGCCATTCACATGGTAAATAGTTTGGGTGAACTATATGTATCGCACAAGCCCCCCAGTCAATGCCACAAAAACACAAACGTTTCTACAGTAGGTGGCCATCCAAAACGGTGTTTCTACCGCCGCGTCGCAAAGTGCATTTGCAGCTTTTGACCACTGAGTGGCGCTTTAACCACATGTTATCCAACAAATGCATCAAAGCACATTTATCTTTATGAAAAATGTAAATTTTCTCACATATTATGCCTATATTTATCACAAATACATTTTTTATTTATATTTTAAACTCCTTTAATAAAACAGCATGGATTTTTGACACGCACATAGGCTACTTTGTTATTCGTTACCTGCCCTTTATTTGACAGATAACTACTTATCTGTTTGGACACTGATTAATAAATTGTTGCGTGTTTCATGAATTATATCCCTTTATTTTAGTAAAACGTGAGTCACTGAATAATTTCGCTCCCATTATTAAGGCGATTTAGCTAAATCATTGAAACTAAAAAGAATGGACGGGTTAATAAAACGTCATAAAAAACTGCAACTCCTGCAGCCGCATTTAAATGCAGGAGTGTGTTCTATTCCTTAAAATATCACTTATCAAATTCAGAAACAACACATTCCAGCGGATAGATCGCCTCTTATTTAACACAGACCTACGAATTTATTATCGAATTGAGATATTTCTTTCTTTTTAGGTACAATTATTCGCTGATTTTAAGATCATTATTGAGGCGTTTCAGTTTCTCGCAGAGAGACAGCTAAAAGCGCACCCTGTTTTTATTTATTTTATTTTACTAAAGCACAAGGTTTTGTTGTTATCGTGAGCGCACACAAATAAAAGTAGACCATTTGTAGTCTTGTACTAATCTGTAGGCTATTGCCAAAAATGACGGAAGGCCTGTTTTAAGTTGTTCCATCAGAACGAGCCGGCGCTTTCGTCGACCAGAGGGATAACAATGTAATCAATTTAGTTTCATATTTATATTTAAATATTGGGCTATTGCCTAATATATATTTTTTAAAGATGTCACCAATGTTGATTATGAAAAGGGAATAGCATGACGGATGCGCAATGTTGGGAGACAAATGCAGCGGGTTAGACATAAGTTCGACCACTTCATTAAGTTTTGTTTTATAGTAAGTCTTTCTTTAAAATGAATTTCATTTGGTAGAAATTGTATCTTAATTTCAATCAATGTTTCATCAACCAATTGCCTATATTTAATTAGGAAGAAAACCTTGAACGTCGGGTGTGGAATGGAAACGAAACGGCCTTTGAATAAGGCTGAAGCAATATAGGCCTACGTCTTTCTGTTTTTATTAAATTTCTTAAATACATGTCTTTATTACTTAATTAATTGATAAGATGTTTTGGTCTAACAATATATTTTAGCTGCTCTAAATTCTAAGTTAGACACAAATTTGCGTTAGGCTATAGGCTATATAAGGTTCAAAAGCGCGTAAATTGCTGTTTCGGTCGCAAATTTTCAGTAATTTCGATCGGTGCATCAAATGATATAGGCCTAAACTAAATTCATGTATTTACAGTAAAAGAATAAAGAAATAGCCTAACTCTAGACTTATTGGCTATGCTGTTTACGTTTGGGCAATATAATAATAATAATAATAATAATAATAATATCTCAGCAAAGACCGAACATATTTATTTGTCTCGGCACACCACCGCTAACAGTAACACAGTAGCACAGCGCATCAAAGCTTGCTGTTGTCTTGGCTATACATTACAAACGGCGATGGAAACAACAGTGAATTTTTCCCCCTTTGTGGTAATTTAGCACTAGTTTCTATGGTATTCTGCTTGCATTTTTGGGCTTCAGTTGGATGCTTTATTTGTATCTTTAGTCAATTGAGTTTAGTTCTAAAAAAAAGCAAAGGCTAGTAAATAATCTGCGCCGGGGCCCATCATAGGGTGGGGGCTGCGGTGATGTCCCGTACGCCCATGATGTAATGGTAATACATCGCTTACAATGGGTTCATGTTTACTATCAGACGATTTTAATGTGTTAATGTTTCAACTATATCGTGCAATTATAGCTATGTAACAATCTGATAAACTGCAATTGTGCAGTTTGTATCCATTAACACGCTCATAAACATTACAAAAAGAAATGTCATGCCATAAGCGACACAATTACGAACAAAAAAAAACCCGTTATCCCAATAATCAACATTTTGTTATTCAACAAGTGCTAGGCTATTAAGATAAAACGTTTCTGCTATAGAGTTTGCGCCTAATCTGACTCTCCACAATGGGCTACACAATGTAGGCCTATTTGTATTTCGACTGCAGTTAAGAGCAAAATGACGAGAACATGTTTAACATTGGAAGTTTAAGATTCTTTATTAAATATTCTTACTTTATGCAAAACATATAGGCATCTGTACATTTTACTTCTATAACACCATAACATAAATCGTTAAATTATAGTTCAGATGAACCGTACAAACCCAATCTTGTTTTTTGCTATTTATTTAGGCCTATTTATTTATATCAGCAGATCTGTGTTGATTCAGTTCATTTCAATAACTGCTGGTGTTGCAAACTGTGGTTAAGCTGTAAAGCAGCTCGAAAGAATTGACCAGGATATGTAACATTATGGCTCCGTATTATTAGAACAATAACTGTACACAATCTTTACTGCCATCCAATGTTCCTAAAAGACAAAGAAATAAAATAAAAATGTTAAAGAAAAACAAACAAAAACAACAAACCGATTGTGTTCCATTTATATATCAATGTATAATTTTTACATTATCTTGTGTGTATAAAAAGCACCCAACCTAACAGTGCTTGACAAGTTTGAGATAGGGGGAAGGGCGCTTTGTTTAAAATGTTTGTCACCAAAGCCATTAATCCAGAGGGCGGGAGACTCAAAATATTAGCCTAAGCTATGCGCGTGACAGACCTTTTTGCAATCTTAGTGCTTTTTGTTAATTTTAACATCCTGATCTGATCATATGAAATAAGCAGACGAAATATACAATTGTTAGACTCTGTTATGAGTATTTGCAGTAAGTTTCTTTATTTGTTTGTGTTATGGGGATTTGCATTGTTTCACGCTCCACTCCAGAAGTTCGAATGGGATCAACCCTCCCCCCGCGCGTTTGACAGCGTCTGCTGCTGCCGAGCAGAGTATGTGCGAAGTTTTGACTGGAGCGAGGAGGGATTTTGTAAAAGTCGGAACGTCGTGTTTTTTTGTTTGTTTGTTTGTTTTTTTGTTTTTTGTTTTTAAATCTGCAAGAAATGTTATGAGTTTGGCGTGTGGTAGGAAAAAAAGTTTGCACAATAAGCCACTACGCAAATGTGTGTCTAAGCCTAGACCAGCTAAAATATATTGTTCGACCAAAAACATCTTATCAATTATTTAAGTAATAAAGACATGTAATAAAGTAATAAATACATTTAATTAAAACAGAAAGACGTATATTGATTCAGCCTTATTTAAAGGCCGCGGAAACATGGTTTCGTTTCCATTCCACACCCGACGTTCTTGGTTTTCTTCCTAATTAAATATAGGCAATTGGTTGATGAAACATTGATTGAAATTAAGATACAATTTCTACAAAACGAAATTCACTTTAAAGAAAGACTTACTATAAAACAAAACTTAATGAAGTGGTCAAACTTATGTCTAACCCGCTGCATTTGTCTCCTAACATTGCGCATCCGTCATGCTATTCCCTTTTCATAATGAACATAGGTGAAATTAAAAAATAATAATAATAGGCAATAGCCCAATATTTAAATATAAATATGAAACTAAATTGGTTACATTTTTATCCCTCTGGCCGACGAAAGCGCCGGCGCGTTCTGATGGATTTTCTCCTCATAACAGCTGAAACAACTTAAAACAGGCCTTCCGTCATTTTTGGCGATAGCTTATGCAAGATTACGAATGGTCTACTTTTATTTGTGTACGCTCACAATAACAACAAAACCTTGTACTTTTGAATAATAAAATAAAATAAAAAACAGGGTGTGCTTTTAGCTGTCTCTCTGTGAGAATCTGAAACGTCTCAAAAGTGAACTTAAACTCAGCGAATAATTGTACCTAAAAAGAAAGAAATATCTCAATTCAATAAGATAGGCTATAGGTCTGTGTTAAATAAGAGGCGATCTATCCGCTGGAACGTGTTGTTTCTGAAATCATGGCCAGAGCTCGTTGCGGCTGTTATCAGTTCTCTTGGCGCTCGTGCACACGCGCAGTTTTCACACAGACAATCGAGCGTTTCGGTCTGGTAAAAGCACAAAACAAAATGCACACAACGTGTCCTTGCTCTTGATGTACAATCACAGATGAACACCTTTGGTTTTAATGAGTAAATTTGCCTAAATATTTATTCCTGCCGGTATTTTAGTCTGCAATATCAAAATCACTAAACATTACATAGAATATATAATAGCCAAAAAAAATAAATAAATAAATAAAAAAATAATAATAATCAAGAACAATTAAAAAAATCAAGAACAATAGCAGTTAATAAGAATTATTGCTCTTAATGCGGTCTTAATTTTTTTTGTTTTTTTTGATAAGAGCAAACCAGAATGAAAATATTACATTTATAATCCGTGTGCGTGTGCTCCTAATATATAATATATATATATATATATATATATATATATATATATATATATATATATATATTTTAAATTTTCTAATGGTTTTTAAGGATGTTAAAAGGTTATATTATAATGTTATTGTTGTTTTACTTCGTCCTTTCATCTCCGTTTACAAACCAACATTTTATTATTACAGTCACTTTCCAATCCGTCCCTTTGCGCCATCTGGCGGTAGTTTTTTTACACGCGACTGAATTTCAGTTAAAGCAACGGCCCTGCGGCGGCGGTATGCGCGGCGGTAATACCCATTTTGGTTGTCCACCTACTGTATATCAGATTCAATGAACATCATCGCTATTTGAGGTTAGCACAATACTCTGGTAAAGAGGCCTATCAGATGATTCTGGACAATGAGGAAGATTTTACCTTTTCCTCAGAGGAAGATTGCAACTCAGACAACAAACAGTTAGATTTTGAACAGCTAATTGATCCTGATGAGGATATGTTTGGGGTAAGTTGTTTAGTGTTATATAAATTTTTTTCTGATAATATAAAACTCATATGAATTTTCATACTATATTCTGCCTAGTTTTGACTTGTTTTTTTTTTTCAGCTTATGGGAAATATTGCCTTACAATGTCCCTTACAAATATCTAAACTTACTTGTAATATATTTCTCTTAGTTTTGGTTAGCTTATGACAGGCTTGTGTTGCTTGTTTGTGAATAGCTGGTGAGGTGTAAATATGATCTGATTTAGTACAAATATATTTTAGCCTACAGCAAAATAATGTGATTATGTCTAAACAATAGACATTATACTTTTATATATAAATATTTGGTTTGGGTTAGCCTATGACATGCTAAAATATGCTAAAATACAGCCTTATGCCTAATATACAGATGTTTGTGAATACAGGTGTAAATGTTTGAAATGCACTAAATACATGCAGTCTATATGGCTAATCAACAGATACTCATGGTCAACAGCCAATCAATAGATATTTGTCCATCCTATGGCCCATCATCAACAGATATATACATACATTGTGCGTCCATACCCACTAATTGCCCATCAGTTTCATTGGACAATTTTTTTAGGAATGTGGCTGCTTCATGCTCGCCTTTACCAGCACCTCACACAAGAGCACACATACTAATACAAGTGCACAGATGTAATATTTTACAGATGTAATTGTGTTTACATCATGAAAAAAATCAAAAGTATATATCTTGTACAACATAACAAAAACTTATGAAGAGCCAATCAAGCCAAAATTCATTCTGGCACTCTCACATATATACATTCTCCTTTCACACATATATATTCTCCTTTCACACACATACATTCTACTCTCTCACACACACACACACACACACACACATACATTCTCCTTTTACATACATATATATATTCAACTCTCACACACATACATTCTACTCTCACATACATATATATTCTCCTCTCACATACATATATATTCAACTCTCACACACATACATTCTACTTTCACATACATATATATTCTCCTCTCACATACATATATATTCAACTCTCACATACATACATTCTCATTTTACATACATATATATTCTCCTTTCACACACGTACATTCTCCTCTCACATACATATATATTCAACTCTCACACACATACATTCTACTTTCACATACATATATATTCTCCTCACACACATACATTCTGCTCTCACATACATATATTCTCCTTTCACACACATACATTCTGCTCTCACATACATACATTCTACTCTCACATACATATATATTCTCCTCTCACACACATACATTCTGCTCTCACATACATATATTCTCTCACACACATACATTCTACTTTCACATATATATATATATATATATATATATATATATATATATATATATATATATATATATATATATATATATATATATATATATATATTCTCCTCTCACATACATACATTCTCCTTTTACATACATATATATTCTCCTTTCACATACATACATTCTCCTTTCACATAGATATATATTCTCCTTTCACACACATACATTCTCCTCTCACATACAGATATATATTCTCCTTTCACATACATACATACATTCTACTTTCACATACATATATATTCTCCTCTCACACACATACATTCTGCTCTCACATACATATATTCTCTCACACACATACATTCTACTTTCATATATATATATATATATATATATATATATATATATATATATATATATATATATATATATATATATATATATATATATATATATATTCTCCTCTCACATACATACATTCTCCTCTCACATACATATATATTCTCCTCACATACATATATATTCAACTCTCACACACATACATTCTACTTTCACATACATATATATTCTCCTCACACACATACATTCTGCTCTCACATACATATATTCTCCTCTCACACACATACATTCTACTTTCACACACATATATATATATATGAATATATAGAATGTATGTATGTGAGAGGAGAATATATATATATATATATATATATATATATATATATATATATATATATTCTCCTCTCACATACATACATTCTCCTTTTACATACATATATATTCTCCTTTCACATACAGATATACATTATCCTTTGACATACATATATATTCTCCTTTCACACACATACATTCTCCTCTCACATACAGATATATATTCTCCTCTCACATACATATATATTCTCCTTTCACATACATACATTCTCCTTTCACATAGATATATATTCTCCTTTCACACACATACATTCTCCTCTCACATACAGATATATATTCTCCTTTCACATACATACATTCTCCTCTCACATACATACATACATTCTACTCTCACATACATATATATTCTCCTCACACACATACATTCTGCTCTCACATACATATATTCTCCTTTCACACACATACATTCTGCTCTCACATACATACATTCTACTCTCACATACATATATATTCTCCTCTCACACACATACATTCTGCTCTTATATATATATATTCTCCTCTCACATACATACATTCTCCTTTTACATACATATATATTCTCCTCTCACATACATACATTCTCCTTTTACATACATATATATTCTCCTCTCACATACATACATTCTCCTTTGACATACATATATATATATTCTCCTCTCACATACATACATTCTCCTTTTACATACATATATATTCTCCTCTCACATACATACATTCTCCTTTTACATACATATATATTCTCCTCTCACATACATACATTCTCCTTTGACATACATATATATTCTCCATTCACATACATACATTCTCCTTTGACATACATATATATATTCTCCTCTCACATACATACATTCTCCTTTTACATACATATATATTCTCCATTCACATACATACATTCTCCTTTGACATACATATATATATTCTCCTCTCACATACATACATTCTCATTTTACATACATATATATTCTCCTTTCACATACATACATTCTCCTTTCACATAGATATATATTCTCCTTTCACACACATACATTCTCCTCTCACATACATATATATTCTCCTCACATACATATATATTCAACTCTCACACACATACATTCTACTTTCACATACATATATATTCTCCTCACACACATACATTCTGCTCTCACATAAATACATTCTACTTTCATATATATATATATATATATATATATATATATATATATATATATATATATATATATATATATATATTCTCCTCTCACATACATACATTCTCATTTTACATACATATATATTCTCCTTTCACACACGTACATTCTCCTCTCACATACATATATATTCTCCTCACATACATATATATTCAACTCTCACACACATACATTCTACTTTCACATACATATATATTCTCCTCACACACATACATTCTGCTCTCACATACATATATTCTCCTTTCACATACATATATATTCTCCTCTCACACACATACATTCTGCTCTCACATACATATATTCTCCTCTCACACACATACATTCTACTTTCACACACACACATATATATATATATATATATATATATATATATATATATATATATATATATATATATATATATATATATATATATATATATTCTCCTCTCACATACATACATTCTCCTTTTACATACATGTATATTCTCCATTCACATACAGATATACATTATCCTTTGACATACATATATATTCTCCTTTCACACACATACATTCTCCTCTCACATACAGATATATATTCTCCTCTCACATACATATATATTCTCCTTTCACATACATACATTCTCCTTTCACATACATACATTCTCCTTTCACATAGATATATATTCTCCTTTCACACACATACATTCTCCTCTCACATACAGATATATATTCTCCTTTCACATACATACATTCTCCTCTCACATACATACATTCTACTCTCACATACATATATATTCTCCTCACACACATACATTCTGCTCTCACATACATATATTCTCCTTTCACACACATACATTCTGCTCTCACATACATACATTCTACTCTCACATACATATATATTCTCCTCTCACACACATACATTCTGCTCTTATATATATATATTCTCCTCTCACATACATACATTCTCCTTTTACATACATATATATTCTCCTCTCACATACATACATTCTCCTTTTACATACATATATATTCTCCTCTCACATACATACATTCTCCTTTGACATACATATATATATATTCTCCTCTCACATACATACATTCTCCTTTTACATACATATATATTCTCCTCTCACATACATACATTCTCCTTTGACATACATATATATTCTCCATTCACATACATACATTCTCCTTTGACATACATATATATATTCTCCTCTCACATACATACATTCTCCTTTTACATACATATATATTCTCCTTTCACATACATACATTCTCCTTTCACATAGATATATATTCTCCTTTCACACACATACAATCTAGTGTTAGCGTCAGTTCTGGCAGGTCACGTCAGTCAAGCTTGCATCAGCTGACTCCCAGGTGACTTGCGTCTACCTATAGGAATACGATGCCTATCACAGCATCTATATATAAGCTCCTCAGTATTATCAGCAGCTATTGCATTCTCAGGAGCAAATTATATGGCGAATTCGACAGGCAAACAGCATCATCTCACTAGGAATTGTGCAATCGGGAATTTAGCGAGAGGGATTCGTGGATTTCACCTCTCATACACGCGAATTCCCCGCACTGATCATAAGCCGACTGATTGGAAATGACTGAGTTAACGTTAGCATTGCTTCTCGCATGGCTGCAATTAGACATGGACTCACAGTTCAGATGGATCTGTACTCCCCGCATGAAGAAGCGTTTCAAGAGAAGATCAAACATCCACTTCGGCTATTTCACTCAACTTCATCTCTGAATGTTTCCACGAAGCTAAGCTAAGTTCCTTTTAATGCTCATTGTTTTAAAGCTAACTCATGCTGTTGCTAAAGCTATCAGTGTTGCTTAGGCTTCTAGTCCTTCTTAGTAAAATTGTTTTTGCAAAGCTTTTGCGATCGTATTTGGCGATGTGCGTTACTTATCTGTTGTCGTGGCAACCGGCTCGATCGCTGTGCACACTTATCGGGTCGCTTTCGTTTGTATAGCAACATACACACTGGTCGGATCGCCTGTGTTTAGCGCTATACATCGCAGATTCAAGCAGCTTTGCAGTACAGACAGAAAACAACTATTCATGGTGCAAACAGATTTTCTGCTGTGGCGCAGCACATAGTAAACATCGTTTTTCTCAAAGCTATAGTGCATTGGGAACGCTCGTTCTTAAAGGTTTAGTTGCTTTTGGAACAAGCCGTTCTTAAAGCTACATTGCTATTGAAAACGCTCCTTCCTAAAGCTATAGTTGCTATTTAGAACAAGCTGTTCTTAAGGCTATCTAGCTGCTATGGAAGGCAAAAATATAAATAAAAAAAAAAAAAAAAACTTGCTTGTTACCGAAGCTCTAGTGTCATTGCTGCATACTATAATCACATACTGTGAGGTTTCTATTCAACCCTAACAACATCGAACTTGATCCCGTAGGAGTGTGAAATCATGGGAGTCATCATCTTCACTTCCACAGCCGAAGGAATCAGCCCGACTGGAGCAGAAATTGTTCATGATGAGGAAGCACTGTATTTCGTGCCTAGCTGCATGCTGCATCTAACTCAGAGATATTGCTGCGGGTGTATGCTTCCCCGACCAGACTACCATAGTTAATACTAGTCTGTGATTTACAACATGCTTGTTGTATCAGTTTGCTGCTGCTAGGGGTGTAAGCTTCCCCCAATAGGAGAAAGAAAATAAATAATAAATAAATATGTATTAGGCAATGGGTGTATGCTTCCCCGACTACGTTGCCGATAATGGTGTAAGCTTCCCCCATTATATATAATATATAAAATCGCTAACTAAATGCGCTACAACATGCTTGTTGTATCAAATTGCTGCCGCCACGGGTGTAAGCTTCCCCCATTTATTAATTAAAACACAACACTAGCCTAGGCTCATTCCTCATTCAGGTAACTGCATTTTAAAGAACATGCATTCGGATTTTCGCACTCAGTTTGTGTTGGGGGATTTCAGCATATGGTTTGTTTTGGGGGTTTATTGCTGCTCTCCCTGCTCTTATTCATGCTAGGCTGCATGGAGGCGCAGGGAGTTCTTGCCCAGAACAGAACCATACCGCCAATACAAACTCTATGCATTATCTATCATATTTGACGATAGTGGTCCTGACAGAAATCTAGTGTTAGCGTCAGTTCTGGCAGGACACGCCAGTCAAGCTTGCATCAGCTGACTCCCAGGTGACTTGCGTCTACCTATAGGAATACGATGCCTATCACAGCATCTATATATAAGCTCCTCAGTATTATCAGCAGCTATTGCATTCTCAGGAGCAAATTACCCTCCTCCATCCCCAGCTCCTCCTCTCTTCAGTCAGGATGGTCTTATTATTTCCCTAATCAGACTAATTCTCGAATATGTGTTCGTTAAATTATGACTTCAATGATATCTGCATATGTTGGTCCTGTTCTGTTTACCCTAGGGGGTTTATTGCTGCTCTCCCTGCTCTTATTCATGCTAGGCTGCATGGAGGCGCAGGGAGTTCTTGCCCAGAACAGAACCATACCGCCAATACAAACTCTATGCATTATCTATCATATTTGACGATAGTGGTCCTGACAGAATTCTCCTCTCAGATACATACATTCTACTCTCACATACATATATATTCTCCTCTCACATACATATATTCTCCTCTCACATACATATATATATTCTCCTCTCACATACATATAATATTCTCCTCTCACATACATACATTCTACTTTCACACATATATATATATATATATATATATATATATATATATATATATATATATATATATATAAATATATATATTCTCCTCTCACACACATACATTCTCCTCTCACATACATACATTCTCCTTTGACATACATATATATTCTCCTTTTTTTTTTTTGTTATATTCAAAATAACATTTGAAGTGCTGGAATGTCCAGTTACAATTACATTGTGTTTCTTATTTGAAATTTCCCAATATCTTCAAGTCTGAATTGTAATCAATAAAACTTGTTCATTGGTAAATTAGGTAATAGTTAAAAATGCATTAAATATAAACGCCACATTTTTGTTTAGTGTTGATAAATGGGTACTTGAGCCTTATTGATGGAGTTGTGGGGGTACTTGAGGCTAAAAAGGTTGGGAACCACTGGTTTAGATAATTTGATCTGTAAGTACTAAATAAACTATCATAGAAAAAAAAAAAAAAAATTAACTTTATGCTGGGTAGAATTAGCCCAACCTGTGTTCTGTCCTATGTTTACCCAGCAGCCCTTGGGCAAAAAACAACCCAAAATTTACACATGAAAATGTGAAAGGAGAATGTAAGTGTGTGAGAGAGTAGAAATGTATGTGTGTGAGAGTAGAAATGTATGTGTGTGAAAGGAGAATGTGTGAGAGAGTAGAAATGTATGTGTGTGAAAGGAGAATGTGTGAGAGAGTAGAAATGTAAGTAGAAATGTAAAAGCAAGCTTTGATCACATTTATTTTCACACACCACTTACTGTGTCTATACCCAGCAAACACAGTACGTTGTGACGACGTCGTCAGTTAGTCGTCATTTGGTCAGTGTGACATTACTTTATGACAATGTTATGAGGACGTTGTGGTAATGTTCCATTTTTTAGAATCTTGGCTAACGTTCCAGAAACGTCACGGGCACGTCCTCAAAAGACGTCGCTGGTTAATCCCATGGAGAACATTGTAGCGACGTGGTCCATTGGTCTCCTGATAAATTTCCAGATGTGTAACTTTTTGTGTTCAAAATTTACAAAAAATATACAATGGGAATGTACAACATGAATCCATTTTCCAAACCATGTTTTTTGTCTCACCCTGAATTATTATGGTACACTTAGAATAAGTGTTTATATTCGGACTATTTTAGACCGGTCTGCTAGGAACCGCTGCGGAGTATCACAGTACCTGCGTGACTTGGCATAGACATACACAGAGAGAAGTAGCTCCGGTTACAATGTTCTTCCGCAAGATGCATGCCGTTCTGTTTATCAGCCGCTAGAGCGCCAAAAGTTATGGACTTGTTTATATATTATATTATATATGTTGTGTTTGTGAATAGACCTTTTTCACACTTCAGGGTTTTTGGCTTCTGGATTGATCCACGCCGTGTAAAAGTTTTTCCGGTTACAGTGATAGATAGCCTCGATCAGAACCAGCTCGGGAATCAAAGTCGTTTTACGAATTAAATGTCATGAAAATGTTTAAACGGTCTTGGTGAATTATTGGTGAGACTACAGAGCTCTCATTAAGAGCTAAATGTAATAAATAATTCGAAGTGATGGCATTTAAACTGGTTTTATACTTTGTGTCTGTTTGGCGGGGCTGTGCATTATCGCGCTCCATGTTCTGTAAAGACAGTGCCTGCGTCTAAACGTGCATACTATCCATCCTAAAAAGTAGTCTATGTGACATTAGTAATATTCAGTACCATTTAGGGTGGATAGTATGCACATATTGGGATGTATAGAGTGTTTTTAGTGACGTGCTGGGGAAATGATCGGCTGGCTGCAAGCCTGATCCTCTGATTCATGAAACAGGACCGCTCGCACCCTGATATTTCTGGATATAAACACTTCAGTCATCTCTCACTCATATTTTCCTGTCGTTATATTTTAAAGTGTGTATTATGCACAGTATTGTTGCAACATTAATGCAAAGACTGATTGTGTACAGTGTGGTGTTGGAAATTATGTCTTATTTTAATTGATCAGGATTACGTATAACATATGCTTGAATGTGGGATGTGATGCCATATGAGATTAACATGCTATATATTTTATAAAACGTATTAAACTCACGACAATATTATGTATCTCACAACTTTAAATCTCTTTAAATGATATAAGTAATGTTCGTCGTACGTAATACGATCGGGGGAATTTCTGAATGAGTAGCTGCGTAGCCTTTACTGTATGACAGCTGGTGATATAAATCCAGCTGCCAGTAAATTCGAGCATCGGTTTGAGTGACCGTATAAGCTACAAACAAGTAGAAAATAATTTCTTTGTAGATTATACAAAAGCAACTTGAAAAACAGACAAAACAGAAAAAGTAAGAAGCCTAATAGAGTGCCTCAGGGATGACATGTTTTTGTAGGCCAACCCGGAAGTTAGCGGCGCACGGGTTCCCTCGATTGAAAGCCTATTCATTTTTCCCATAGACTTTTGGAAAATCGCAAAAAATAAGCTCTGTGTTTAACAAAGGGTTATGACACTTACACGTTTTGTCTATCAAGATAATCTTTACAAGTTAAAACAACATTTATACATTTTGAAGCCTAAATAAAGTGGTCAGATATAAAAAGCTAACAGTAGGCTATAAACGGACTACAGCACACCATGATCAATGTCGTCACCACCAAGATTCCTCAAACTTTATTTAGAAAATAACTATTTAAAAACATGCTCGCTGATTATGATCTGCGCTGTGTATAAATACTTATACACTTTTTCATGAGAAATGCTGTCCGAATGTCCCGTTTGTCATGATGACGTCTAAAGTCCCCGCCAAAGGAAGTAGTCCCTTTTAGCAATTTGTTAGCAACTGCCGATTTGAAGACGCAGTAAAAGTTTAAAAAAAAATCACAAGTGGGTTTTAACTGGTGTGTTTTATGTCATAGATCAAAACGTGAAAATAGACGCATAGCGGAACTAACTTTACCCCGCGTCACGTGATTTCCGATTCTTGTGAAAAAGGTCTATTACGGATATTTATTGTATGGGGCACGTGCAAGACAAATTCGAACTTTTAAACAAGGAAGTCAAACGGACTTTCGGAGAATCTGAGTACTGCGCATGCGCATCATTTTGTTCCGTAACGGTCGACTTCCAGCAGACGGACACAGAGTAAAAAGTAAGCCCTACAAATCTGCTTTTATTCATTGTTTTTTCCCATGTGACACTAAATATCACTTTTGAGTAATGTTAGTGCAATGTTTTTGATTTTCTAAATGTATTTCATAAATAAATTCCATTTGGTTAACGCGTGCACGAGCGCTGTCCCCGTGACACGGTCTGAGGTAACATTAACGTTAAAATCTGAGACACAGTTTTATATTTTTATTTTAGTTATTTTAAATGTAACGTTAACTGTTTAATGCTATAGATGGCAGAATAATCACTTATATTCGTTAAACGGCAACTGTTGTAGAGTGTTTGTTAATTTTAGTCCCTGCCTGGCCTCCATGAAGCTCACATGAACCATATTGAAAACTGAATAAAATCAGTATAAAACGGTTAATCAGACACGGTTAATTACTTCACGATTTGTTTACTTAAATTCTTTGTAGGCTAATGACAGCCAATGAACCAGCCAAATCAATAATTTAGAGTTGTTTATAACAAAATATTCTCGTTTGTCGCCACTTACTGGTTTAACGTTAACGTTATGTGTGAGTCTATTCATTCCAATAAATCTAACATACTTTTTATTTTCAGGAGCTGGAGGAGAGACAGCCTGTGCAGCAACAACAAGACAACAATGATTATAAGCAGGGGTGGGTATTAAATTAGTTTCTGACTTGTTCCTGGACTAATGGTGCTGCTATCAGTATGTATGTAACATTCAGTCATTAATTACCCTTTATATACAACCACATATCATTCAGATAATCTCCAGGTGGACTGCAAAGGTCCAGGATCAAGAGATCATTCATCATGAAGAAGACCATGCTCCAGGAGAAGCAGCGTATCCTGGGTGAACAACTATGCCTCATTTTTCCAATATCACTTAGGTAAGACTAAATGGATTTAAAGTGATTTCAGTCATGTGTAGTGAACAGCACATTCTAGGGCCCAGTTTATGGCTGAGCCCCTCTCTGTCCGTAACAAAGGTTTGCTACATTTTGATTGGATCTTGGTGGACTAACACAAACAAACTGTCCTACGCCATCAGATAAAGATGGAAGGACAACATCCAGACCTCTCTTAGAGGGTAAGAAGAAGACCTCTTGTACCAAGCCTGGGAAGGACAAGGCTTCTCATTGGTCCACAGGCAGTTACTGCCCTTCACCCATCTAAACACTACTTCCTAAGGTTGGCCAGAGACTGCCATAAAAATTCCTCAGGACCTTAGCAGAAGTGGGTGAAACAGAGAGATCACAAAGATCCATCCAAATCCATTCAAAACTATGTTTGAAAACCTTAGAACTGATGCAAACTACACATCCATTTCATACTTATTCACAGAAATAAGTATTCTCAGTGACAGCTATTTGTAGTGCAACATCTGACGCAAATTCAGCTGTTAATGTACAAATGAATGACAGTTCAATCTTTTTCCATCATGTTTAGTCTCTATTTGTTTAGAATATTGCCAAAGGTATTCTGGTGGTGGTTTGGAAAGTGAGAAATGCATTGGTAAACTTTAAAGACACTGTAAAGACTTCCAACTTTGTGCTTCATGCAAATGAGTTCCACAGGGGAGAGAAGGGTGGGCCACACTGTGTGTGTCCCCTCTGATGCCAGCAGCCAATCACAGCACTCGAATGGAGAAGCACCAAATTGCAATCTCCTCCTCATCGGAAAGGGATAAAGGTACCCTTTCAACAGACACTCCTTGTTCTGAGTCTCCTATCGGGTGAGACACAACAGATACACGGTTCTGGGTCTCAACTCTGTAAGGAGTGAGACATTAACAGATACAACACCGTTCTGAGCCTCTGGTCCATCCAGAGAGACAACAACAGATCCCATGATCTGAGTCTACAGCTTGTGAGGCAGCAACAGAGATGACTACGTTCTAAGCCTCCAGCTTGTGAGGAAAGAGACATCAACAAAGACTACGTTCAGAGCTTCCGTCCAATGAGACAGTGACGACATTGTTAAGGACCTTCTGCACCTACGCCAGGGCCTCATCTGCGTGTTCCAGATTTTAGGACCCTTTGGTGCTCCAGGAGATCAGCATCCCACAGAGCTTCGTGTTCAAGACTGTTGAAACAGATTCTGGCTCCTCTCCCCACTGCATTGTCACCCAGCACAACCAGTGGAAGACGTCACCGTCATCGGACTCAACCAAGTGGAACGTAAATATCACTTAACCAAACCTCTTTCCAGAGACCTTGGCATTGTTGTATATTATCAGCATATAGTTTCCTAATTCCTATTAGATTCAATATAGCTGATGTTAGTCAATAACAAATAATCTCTCGTTTATTTGTTTGTTGCATAATAAGGTTCTCCACCTTATTATTTTCAGAGAAACAGTTTATCTTTCCATAAGATAACGTAACTCTTCCATAGCCACACCCAACTTAATCACTTGTATTCTATGTATCTTATGCACTTTATTCCTTTATCATTCATGGTATTCATTTAGTAGTTGTGTTGGTTATTCTTGTTTATCTTTTGTTAATAAAATTTATTTTATTACACTTGTGTCTTCCTTGTGCTGATAATACAGAAAAGGTTCTACAAGTTAGCAATATCACCAATCTTTCAAATAAATCAGCTGACCACTTTACATAAATTCTAAATGAATGAAAGCCCCTGTTGGGAGTGTTCTCATACTGCCAAGTTAAAAGACCTTGACTGGTGCCCTGAACAAGGGAAAAAGGGGGAAGGGGTCATCTGATGTACTCATAACCCAACCTTAAGAGACGTGTGATCCAAAAGTCACAACGTCAGCGGTGACGTGAGTACCAATCCCTATTTTACTTCGCGTCCTTGGATGGACAAAGTAAAAATCACTACACATGGGTCATGTGTTTCAGGTCTGCTTGATCATTTTGTTGTCCTGGATGTGAGAACATGGTCAAAAGGTGTGTCAATCAGCATCCAGCCATAAAAGCGCCTTCTCATTAAAAGGCTCAGGAGGACAAACAGGTAATTCACAGGGTTGAATTTCACAATTCAATTACTCACAGAGAAAAAGAGATGTTAATAATTCTGAATTTGAAGGGGTCAGACATTTTACTATTTGATACATTTACACTTTTTATTTAATTCAGAATGAAATCATTGTGATTGATGAATCTGAATATAGTTGATGTGTACATTTATTTAGAAATCAGATTTGATATTTGAAAATGCACTGTCTGTCCAAAATTACAGACTTTCCCGCTGTTGGTGCATATTAACCATCATCCTGTCATTGCTTCTTTTCTGTTTCAAAAAGCAGACTTTATATTTATCATTCCAGGTCCTGATTAAGAGACACAGAGAACATAAAGTTATGTGCTGTGCTGCTTATATTTATCAAGCAGTAAAAATGCTCAAAACTAAACAGAAGCATTTTGAAATTTTATGACAACAGTCATTTATTACACTGCATTCATTCAACAACAATGGTTAGTTTTGTACATCATTGCATCATTTCTACATCATTCCACATTCAAATTTCAGTTTTTAATCTGATCAAGTGTTTACATGTCCTATCGAACAGATTAGAAAAGGTTTAAACCACCCCTTACAATCAGAATGAAATTTTAAAATCTCAAATGGCAAATTTATTCTGAATGACATGGTTGCATGTGACTTAAAGGTGTAGTTCACCCAAAAATGAAAATTCTGTCATAATTTACTCACCCTCAGCTTGTTCCAAAGCTCTATTTCTTCTGTTGAAAACCACCATTGACTTCCATAATATTTTTTCTTCCTACTATGGAAGTCATTGTTGGCCCAAAGGAAACAAGCTGAGGGTTATTATGATAGAATTTTCATTTTCATTTTTTGGTGAACTATCCCTTTAATTCGCCTGTGCAACTAGTCCGATTACAAATTAATTATTAGGGTCCATGTAAATGCAGCTATTGTATAGTCCCAAATTATACATAATCACATCTCACAGGCTGCTTGGCAACCCTATAACTTTTTTAAATCTGAAGCTATAGCAGAAACATTAGCTGTGTTTACATGGGCTCTAATAATCAGACTTTAATCAGACTAGTAGCACAGATGGAATAAAAAGTCACATGTAACCACGTTAGTTGAAATGAATTGGCCGGGTCCAATTGACATTTCATTCGGATTGAAAGGGCATGTTTAAAACTTTTTTAAAATCTGTTCGATACTATCAAATACAATCCAAAATCTCCTTCCACTCATCATCTCATCCGCAAGCTTCTTGTTTTGGGCGTTTTTGGGGCATTTTTATTGCTTGATAAATATAAACAGCACGGCACAAAGCTTAATGTGCTCATCGTCTCCTAATTAGGACCCATAATAGATAAATGTTAAGTCTGTTTTTAAAATAAAGAAAAGCTGTGTAGTGCAGTCGTGCAATGTACCAACTGCTTTGACATGATTATCGGGTTAACTAACTTGTATGCTAGGGCTCACAAACTACTGAGTGTTCGAACTTACAAAGTGTACGCCTGCCTAAAGGGTTAGTTCACACAAAAATGAAAAAAAAATGACTCACCCTTATGTCATTCTGAACATGCAAGAATGTGTTGTTCATCTTCGAAACATAAGTGAAGATATTTTAATGAAATCTGAGAGTTATCTCCCTCAATTTACAGACCATGCAACTAACACTTTGACACTTCAAAAAGTTCATAAAGAGATTGTAAAACTGATCCATATGAATTGAGAGGTTTAGTCCAAATTTTCTGAAGAGACTTGTTTGCTTAATGCAAGATACAGTTTGAGTTTAGACTTTTATTCACATATAAACATTAATTAGCAAACAATGGAAAATGGAAGCTCAACTGCACTTGTTTGTATATGCACTTGTGTGTTAAATTTGTTCATTATATAAAGTGATCCAGTTTATTTAGAAAATTTGGACTAAACCTCTCAATTAGATTAGATTTATGATCTGTATGAAATTATTTTATTTTAAACATCAAAGTGGCAGTTGTGTAGACTGTCAATAAAGGGACAGAAAGCTCTCAGATTTCATTAAATTATCTTTATTTGTGTTTTGAAGATGAACGAAATTCTTGACAGGTTTGGAACGACATGAATTCATGTCATGATGAAAACAATGTTATAACTTACAATATATACATGATAATATTTTAATGATTTAAAAATACTTTGAAAAATTAAAAAACTTTATAAATCACAATTTAAATCAGCTTCAGCTGAAGGAAACAGCTAATGGTAAAACTTGTTTAGAATATTAATGTAAAACTACAATATTTACAATATTATTATTGTATAAACGGCTTGTGTGTGTGGCCCCTTTAAGACTTGTTGCCCCTTTAAGAAGTGACGCAGCAAGTTGTGTGGTGAAAATGCGAGCCGATCCAAGTTTAAGTGTTATATGTGTGCGTGCATCTTATAAAGTGAGTTATTCACTGTTAATATACACTTAGGATAAAGTTAGCTTGTAATCTTGCATATAATTGTTAAGTGTTGAAGTTAATGTAACTAAATTCGAGTGATTAAGCGTGTTTAACTAGCGATTGGTACATGCACATGCATATTTACATCTGTCGTCAGATTATATGATCACTTTAATTATACTGATGTTATATCTTCTGTTGAGAGAGATTGTTATTCACATTTTAGATGTTTGTAGGAAATTGCAAATATAAGTGTGAGTTGAAGATTATAGTTAAATGGTTTATTCAGATGCTAATATGTCTAATTATAGTATTTCATTCATTGCAAGTAATATTCCACACTGCGTGAATTATTGTTTGATATATAGGATTGTTAAATAATTGGATCTGAATTATTTACTTATTGTAATTATTTATCTTTGTACAGACCACACACCTAATGCTTCAGTAAAGACCTCAAAGAAAGAACTGTGGTTGACTGAGTTCCTGGGTTCTGACCGGCCCACCAGGGCGAGTGTTTCCTATCAAACAGTCCTTAAGAGATAGAGCTCAAAGTCCAATTCCCAATCCTACATTTGGTCCTTCGAGCCGGATTGTCACTTCCCTGGATTAAGATGTCAGCCAGTTCTGCACCAGTAAACCCTTCAGTTCGCCCAAAGCGCCGTCCAGCCTATTTACAAGATTATGAGGTGGATATTCCAAGCCTTCATAAATCATCCTCACCAGTTAATACGAGACAGCAAGCAGTGGAGTCATCTGATGACGATTACTCTTCATCACAAATTGGAGCATCAGCTGCAAAGCCTAAAAGAGCACACAGTTTACCTGTGTTTTCTCCCCCTTCGAGGCTGACTGTCAGGGATGAGCATCGTGACCTCCTAAATCCTCTACAACAGCACATTTCTAGCTCTTCCCGCCAGTCGTCACCACAATGTCCAAATCGACCACTACTGTCTGAACCCAATGCAGAGTTCCGTCCCCTTAGTGATGAAGGTGATGGATACCAGAGTGATCGATCAGATGAAAGCTCTATAAAGTTGCAAAGGATCTCAGAGGAGAATTCCAGACTTCGTGAAACACAGCAGGCCATTAAAGCTGACCTTAAAAGAATTGAAACAGCCAAAGACGAGTTGATTCAGCTTTTAGACCGAGCTTGTAGTTTGCAGAGACCTCTATCAACTCCTAACATCCAGTCTAATTATCCATCAGTTCAGTTTCACCATGCCGCGCATGTGAGTGATGAAGACTGGCCAGAGCCTCCTCCACCCATTGCATATGAGGAGCCAGAAATTACGAAACCGTATAATGACCAGCAAAGGCTTTACAGCAGTACAAGGGCCACACCAACACTTACCCCTCGACTCACTACAGTGGAGAATCCTATGGATTTCCGCCATCCAATTCAGTGTGATGACCAGCAGAGGTATGGCCAGTACCCTGCCCAACTGATAAGTTCTCAGCATGCTTATGACCACCCATGGGATTCATCCACACATCCTTATCCTGGGCATCACAGAATGGCATCCTATGCGTCACCTCCCATTGCATCTGTGGATCTGACAGATAAATATTATAAAGGCCCATGCCCCACCATTCCTTACTTCCGCAGCAACGATCCCAGTGAGTTTGCCCGATTAAAAATAGCCTTGGACAATCTCTTGCCATCTGATAGTACTGAGATGTTCAAATATCAAGTTTTGGTTGACCACCTGAAATTGGATGATGCTTGTCTAATAGCAGACTCCTTCTTGCACTCCCCTACGCCTTATCAAGACACCATGATGGCCCTCAATGAGTGGTTTGGTCAACCCCACCAGGTAGCATTAAGAAGGATTAATTTGAATGGCAAGTTCTGCCATTCGGGACAACCTGCAGCCCCTGCTGTGTTACCTTTGCCTTACAGCAGCATGTAAAGGATCATAGCCAACCCAACGAAGATGTGAGGTTCTCAATAGAACAATGTTTCTACGTCGACAATTGGTTGCAGAGCTTGTCGTCACCAGAGGACGCAAAGCAATGGGTTGATAAAATGAGGGGGCTGCTGGCTGAGGGAGGTTTTGAGTTGAGACAGTGAGCCAGCAATGTACCAGCTGTCATTCACCATCTTCCACGTGAAGCCAGATCAGAAGGTCTTGAACTCTGGCTAGACCATGAAAAGACTGATGTCCAGGAGTCCACATTAGGCCTTAGCTGGAATTGCCCTACAGATATCCTGACGTACCGTCACCGGCCCATAAATCATGGCGCTCCAACCATGAGGATTATTTACAAAGTTCTAGCTAGTCAGTACGACCCCTTGGGATATATCCTCCCGTTCACCACCAAGGATAAAGTATTACAACTTTGGAACAAGCAGCGCAGCTGGGATGACACCCAACTTCCCCAAGCTTTAGTCCAGAACTGGAACGAATGGGAAGGTGAGCTGCAGTTTCTATACAAGATCAGTTTCCCAAGGTCATACGTACCAGCTTCAGTGGATCAAACCAGATCTGTAACAGACCTTCATATGTTCAGTGACGCCTCAGAGAGTTCATATGGAGCAGTCGCTTACCTGCGCACTGAAGATCATCTTGGTAAGATCCATCTGTCATTCGTACTGCCCCGTTTGGAGCTCTGTGCTGCTGTAATTAGCCCAACAGATGGAGCCAAGGGCCCCCATTCCTACTCCTATCACCAGAAAGCTGGCCAGCAAACCCTGTAGAGCTGGCCAGCAAACCCTGTAAAGTTTAGCTTGTAATCTTGCATATAATTGTTAAGTGTTGAAGTTAATGTAACTAAATTCGAGTGATTAAGCGTGTTTAACTAGCGATTGGTACACGCACGTGCATATTTACATCTGTCGTCAGATTATATGATCACTTTAATTATACTGATGTTATATTTTCTGTTGAGAGAGATTGTTATTCACATTTTAGATGTTTGTAGGAAATTGCAAATATAAGTGTGAGTTGAAGATTATAGTTAAATGGTTTATTCAGATGCTAATATGTCTAATTATAGTATTTCATTAATTGCAAGTAATATTCTACACTGCGTGAATTATTGTTTAATATATAGGATTGTTAAGTAATTGGATCTGTATTATTTACTTATTGTAATTATTTATCTTTGTACAGACCACACACCTAATGCTTCAGTAAAGACCTCAAAGAAAGAACTGTGGTTGACTGAGTTCCTGGGTTCTGACCGGCCCACCAGGGCGAGTGTTTCCTATCAAACAGTCCTTAAGAGATAGAGCTCAAAGTCCAATTCCCAATCCTACAATTATTTTACTATATTTTTGTAAATGCGATATATCGGTCAGCCCTAAAATGCAGCCTTGGTAAGTAGAAGAGACTGCTTTCAAAAGTAAAAATGCAGCTTCTATCAATGTAATCTTCTCTTTCAGCTGCCAGAGGATGATGATGATGATGGCAGTGGTGACTGAGATGAAGAGGAGGAGGAACATGTAAGTTAGACATGCTTTCCTCATTCCTTTTTAACAAACAATAAACCTGACTACAACAACTACTACAATACAATTTTTTAGCTTCCAGTTTGCAAAAATCCAAAGTGATCCTTGCCTCAGAAGAGCCATAGAAAAACACTCTTCCTCTTTTCGCACAGCTCTCCATCATCTACCTCTGCAACACTGTTGGAAAGAGTGTTCTACACAGCTGAGGACACGGTAATGAGAGATCTCAAATTCTTCCTCAAAGTCCACATGTTCATTTTCTTGAACAAAAACTGTACATGTATTTTTGGGTGGGCCAAACTATTATTTGAAGAAATGCTAAAAATCTCTATATTGTTCTTTTACTCTTTATGAATGTCATCTGGATTTTTTAGCTTTTGGAAAGCTCAAGGACTGTATATCTTTGGTAATTGTGATATTGTCTGTTAGTAAAGCAGTATTAAAGCACATTACCTCAGTATATTTGTAGCAGCTGCCTCATACATGACACTTAGGAAACGGTTAAAAATATTTTTTGCAAATAAAGTAATAAAATATCTGCTGAATCTATTTAATATCTTTCTGTCATTTTTGTGCTAAATTATGGAGAGTAGTAATCATAAGAGTATCTATAAATATTATTGCTAAAATCATTATTTAACTATACCCATCTCTAGTGATGAAACACTTTTTCAATAATAAAAATAAAACATTAATCATTGGTTACATTTATTTATTGATTGATCTATGAATGTGTTAAATTTATGAATTTATGTGTTCAATTTTCTGTACTCATAACTTAATAACACTTTACATGTTTACATGGTAATGTTCAAATGTATTGGCTTATTGTACAAAGTAACAATGCTGATGATTTCATGGATTCAGCGTGTTTCTAGCCATTTTCTATCAGAATTTAATGAGGGTTTCTATTGGTTTCCATTACATATTTTGATCTGCAAATGTATTAACCAAAGCAACACAATTCCCTATAACAATTAGAATTTATAAGGTTTTATAGCAGAGAATGAAGTGTTTATCAGTTCTGCATGGATTTCAAGGTTATGGATGGAGCACATCTCCATTCCCCGGAGTAAAGGTGAGAAGCAGATTTTAAGATAAAGGTCGAGGTGGTATTTTGGTCGTTAGGACGACCTGCCACGACGAATATGGGAATCACAAAGTTACGTAGCTGCAACTAATATGAGCCGATCCAGTTACATTTTTGCAACGTGCCAGTTTGGTCGTTGAGACGTTATTGTCACGTTACGGAGACGTACCGCTATAACGTCGCCATGACGAATACAGGAATCACAAAGTTCGTCACTGGAACGTAGGGGTGTGACGAGACGGGTATCTCACGAGACGAGACAAGACTCGAGATTTTTACACACTATTTTTAAGAAATTCTTAATGGTGAAATACATGACTAGAAAAAATATTCTGCAGGTGTATTTGAAATGTTTTAACTAATCTTATAATGAATGTCATTCAGTTCTATTTTCTGAGTATGAATTTTCATATGCAGTAAAAGACAACAATACTCAAGTACTGTAAAAGGTTTTGCCACTAACTCAACTGACTGACTTCTCTTCTGTATTTCAGTCTCTTCAGACCTTGTTGTACATAATTTATGATCTTCTACAACTTTTGACCTCCTAACTGAACTCCTTTCCACAAACTGATCATAGAAATAAAACAGTATGAATAAAAATGTTAACACTTTACAATAAGGTCTCATTTATTAACATTAATGTATTAATCAACATCAACTAACAATGAGCAATATATTTGCTACAGTATTTATTAATCTTTGTTTATGTTAGTTAATAAAAATAGTCATTCATTGTTAGTTCATGATAGTTCACAGTGCATTAACTAATGTTAACAAATGAAACCTTACTGTTTGTGCTTAATAAGATTAAGAGAAAACTTATTCATTTTTATGGTAACACTTTGCAAGTTGAAACCATAATCGCACCCTCTTAATATTCAAAGTGCAAATAAGACCAATTTTTCTTTGATACAGAGCTAAGAGATGGTTACAACTACACTGCCCAGCCTAAAATAGCTTTCATATTGAGAGATATTTGCATTCATCAGGTAGCCGCCTTCAAAATGCGGGGTATTGAAATCGCGTTTGAATGCGCGCGCGCGTTTACTTTCACTTTCAGCGATCGCACGTACTCTTTAAATATGGAGCGGCGGTGACCGTTATCCAACTTAATTAAATGTTTTTTTATTTAAACACAAAGCAAAAGGACAGTGGAGGCGTAATGTAAACGTAGCGGTGGCATATTCTTTCCTAATCATCCTAACACTCTGTCATGGCAACATCACGAGACTACTTTTCACCTCGACGAGAAATCTCGTCACACTTTACTCTCGCGAGATCTCGTGACACGAGATCTCGTCACACCCCTACTGGAACGTTATTTGGTACGTCGCTGCGACTAATATGAGCCGATCCGGTTACGTTTTTACAACGTGCCAGTTTGGTCGTTGAGACGTACTCCTCATGTTACAGAGATGTACCGCTATAATGTCGCCACGACGAATATGAGAATCACAAAGTTACGTCCCTGGAACGTTATTTGGTACGTCTCTGCGACTAATATGAGCCGATCCGGTTACGTTTTTACAACGTGCCAGTTTGGTCGTTGAGACGTACTCCTCACATTACAGAGACGTACCGCTATAATGTCACCACGACGAATATGGGAATCACAAAGTTACATCCCTGGAACGTTATTTGTTACGTCGCTACAACGGATATGGTCCGGTCCAGTTACGTCGTCACAACGTAACTGTGATAGCTGGGTATTAATCATTTTGTCGGCGATTCACAGTCTTTTAATCCATATAATTTGTGCTGTCATTAATAGTTGTCATTAATAATGTCAGCGCGCGTATAGCTGTACTTGTAACAGTACAGAGAGAACACCAGTTTAGCGTAGTTTATATCTGTATGGTGGCGCAACAATTAAGCCGAGTGTTCGTGTGCGAAAGCGGCCTGCGTGACCCGGGTTCGATTCCAGCCCGTACTGGATCCTGCATTCAATGTACATATAAATCTGTTCCCATTGTCTCACTGATGTTCACTGGATAAGTAAGTTACTGGTATACTGGAGCTGTCTGTAAAAGGCATATTCTAAGGCTGTAACTTTATTTATAATGATTACTTTATTGTAGCCTATTTGAAGCACACTATAATGATGCCATTAGCACACTTCAAGTTAACTTGGAATGCCATTGCAATGTGTTTTAAAATCACTAAAAGTTTGTTATCAGTATAATAATAATGTATGTTCAACATTCTTACAATGTAATTGAATTGCAATTCTGATGTCACCAAAATACATTTAATGCTGAGTGAATTCTGCATTTCAAAACTTAAATACAAGAGTTTCTCATTCTTTTGTTGCTGCCGCGCTGTTTGAGCTAGAGCTCCGTCGAGCTGATTCCTAATTGCTTGTTTTTGTCTCTTAAAATCAAACTTATAACATATCACTCTTTCTTTTTCGGCGGGGGAACACATCCCCAACAATATTTTTCATAAAAAACACTCGGATTACCTTGATATCGCTAGTTTTATCCGACTTCCCGAACATTCGCTATTAGCTTTAGCCCGTTAGCAATAGCGGCGTGGCACACTAGCGTTTGTACTCTTCTCTCACTATATTATTGTTCATCTATTCTAATGGCGAGTGTATCGGATGCTTCTCTACCTTTGTGTGCAGGTGAGGACACGTTTGAGCTGCATGCGGTGCAGTTGGAACTGGAGGACGTGGAGCGACAGATCCGGACCCTTCTCGAGAAGCAGGCTGAGCTACGCGAGCGGCAGACAGCGCTGGAAACTTCCCGTGCTGACGCTCACCGCTCCTCGGTAAGTTTACAGCGCGATATTAACACTCCTGCTTCCTCTACGCCATGTGTTTCTCTGCACAGGGCCCGAGCTCCCAGAACGCGTTCATCCCAGCCCTCGTTCACTCCGGCGCCGTCTCACCAGGGACCTTGGGTGCTTCAGCAGCGGAAGACGCGAGCCAGGCCTCGGACCAGGACCTCTCCTCCTCCGCCGCCCCCGATCTTCGAGGTCTCGACACGGAACCGCTTCTCCCCTCTTCGCGAGGCGGAACGCGACGCCGTGGTCATCGGAGACTCCATCGTTCGCCACGTCCACGCTACCACAGCCAAAGGTAAGGTGCGCAGTCACTGTTTTCCTGGTGCTCGTGTTCTCGATGTCGCTGCGCAGGTTCCCGCGATCCTCAACGGTGCTGAGACCATCGGAGCTGTAGTGCTGCACGCAGGGGTGAACGACACCAGGCTGCGGCAGATGGAGGTGCTGAAGTAGGACTTCAGGAGCCTGATCGAGACGGTACGAGCCACATCGCCCGCGACGAGGATCATCGTGTCCGGACCGCTTCCGACGTACCGACGAGGACATGAAAGGTTCAGTAGATTATTTGCTTTAAATGAATGGTTGATGTCTTGGTGTAATGAACAGAAGCTGCTCTTTATAAATAATTGGAATCTTTTCTGGGAGCGACCTAGGCTCTTCCGTGCTGATGGCCTGCACCCCAGCAGAATCGGAGCTGATCTTCTGTCGGAGAACATCTCCAAGATGCTTTGCACCGTATGACTAGTAAGTCAAACCTCAAATCACAGTCTGTGTTCTGCCCACTTAATTGATAGAAATGTGAGTGTAGTACAGTCTATAGAAACTGTGTCTATTCCCCGAATAGTGAGGTCTAACAATAAAAATAAAGGATCTAGAAAAAATCTGATCGTGATCAAACCAGAAATTCGCAAAATTACTGAACAAAAACAATTTCTAAAGCTAGGGCTACTAAACATTAGATCACTGACACCTAAGGCGGTTATTATAAATGAAATGATCACAGATAATAGTCTTGATTTAATTTGCCTTACTGAAACATGGCTTAAACCAAATGATTATTTCGGTCTTAATGAGTCTTGTCCACCTGGCTACTGTTATAAAAATAAATGCCGTCTGATTGGCCATGGCGGTGGTGTTGCAACAATCTATAGAGATAATCTTAATGTTACTCAGAGAACAAACTATAGGTTTAATTCATTTGAAATTCTTATGCTAAATGTTACACTCTCAGATATAAGTAAAAAGTTGCTACTATCTCTTGCTTTAACTACTGTTTATAGACCTCCAGGGCCTTATGCTGATTTCCTAAAAGAGTTTTCAGACTTTCTCTCAGACCTATTGGTCAACGTCGATAAAGCGCTGATTGTTGGAGATTTTAACAGGGGCTGCGTTTACTGATTTACTAAACTCATTTGGGGTCAAACAAAACGTCACTGGACCCACTCACCGTTTTAATCATACACTAGATTTAATTATATCACATGGAATCAATCCAACCGATATAGAAATTCTACCGCAAAGTGATGACGTCTCTGATCACTACCTTGTAACATGCGTACTGCATACTGATGATATTTGTCAAATTGCTCCGCAATATCGACTAGGCAGAACAATTCTCCCGACAACTATAGATAAATTCACAAATAACCTGCCTGATCTGTCTCAGCTGCTCATCGTACCTAAACACACAAATGATCTCGAGAAAATGACTAGCAGCATGTGCACCATTTTCACTAGTACATTAGATACTGTTGCACCGATGAGATTAAAAAAGGTTAGAGAGAAAAATACTGTACCTTGGTACAACAGTATTACTCGCGCTATCAAAAAAGAAACTCGCAATCTAGAACACAAATGGAGACAAACTCGTTTAGAGGTCTTCAGAATCGCGTGGAAAGAAAGTTTGTCTCGTTATAGAAAGACTCTAAAAGCAGCCAGGGCCGAGCATCTCCGCAAACTCATAGAAAATAACCAAAACAATCCACGGTTCTTGTTTAGTACAGTGGCTAGATTAACAAATAAACAGACATCACCAGAACAAAACATTTCATTACAATTTAGTAGTGATGACTTTATGAATTTCTTTACTGAGAAAATCGAAAGTATCAGAAATACAATTGTAAATGTACAACCTTTAACAGATTTTTATGATTCAGCCTCAATTATCGCCCCTCAAGAACAGTTGCAGTGCTTTACAACTATAGGACAGGAAGAGCTAAATAAACTTATCACTGCGTCCAAACCAACAACATGTTTATTAGATCCAATACCCACTAAACTACTGAAAGAATTGTTACCTGTAGCAGAAGAGCCTCTTCTCAATATTATCAACTCATCTTTATCTTTAGGTCACGTCCCACGACCGTTCAAGCTAGCAGTTATTAAGCCTCTCATTAAGAAACCACAATTAGATCCAAACGTATTAGCAAATTACAGACCCATCTCAAATCTTCCATTTATGTCTAAAATACTAGAAAAAGTGGTGTCGGCCCAATTATGCTCCTTCTTGCAAAAAAACGCTATCTATGAAAAATTTCAGTCAGGATTCAGATCTCATCATAGCACAGAAACTGCGCTCGTTAAAATTACAAACGACTTACTTCTAGCTTCTGACCAAGGCTGTGTCTCAATACTAGTGTTACTTGATCTCAGTGCTGCGTTCGACACTATAGATCATAAAATACTCCTAGATCGACTACAAAATTACACTGTATTCAGGGCCAGGCATTACGGTGGTTTAGATCGTACCTATCAGACGGTCACAATTTTTAAGATCACGATAGTAAACTATGGAGTGCCGCAAGGATCTGTGTTAGGCCCTCTGCTATTTTCAGTATACATGCTGCCACTCGGCAATATTATAAGAAAACATGGAATTAGTTTCCACTGCTATGCTGATGATACTCAGTTATATATTTCAACACAACCAGATGAAATCTCTAAATTATCCAATCTGACAGAGTGTGATAAAGAAGTAAAACATTGGATGACTAGTAATTTTCTTCTATTAAATTCAGATAAGACTGAAGTATTTCTTATTGGACCAAAAACCTGTACACAGAATCTCTCAGACTACAATCTGCATTTAGAAGGATGTACTGTTACTCCATCCTTGACAGTTAAAGACCTGGGTGTTATATTAGACAGCAGCTTGTCCTTTGAAAATCATATTTCATATGTTACAAAAACAGCCTTCTTCCACCTCAGAAACATTGCTAAGATACGGAATATGTTATCCATTTCTGATGCAGAAAAGTTAGTTCATGCTTTCATGACGTCTCGACTAGATTACTGTAATGCATTATTAGCTGGTTGTCCTGCTTCCTCAATAAATAAGCTACAATTAGTACAAAATGCAGCTGCTAGAGTTCTTACCAGGTCAAGAAAATATGATCATATAACACCTATTTTATCATCTCTACACTGGTTACCTATTAAGTTCCGTATTGATTATAAAGTATTGCTAATGACCTATAAGGCTCTCAGTGGTTTAGCTCCTGTGTACCTTACTGATCTTCTATCGCCCTACAATCCTTCACGCTCTTTTTTTTTTTTTTTATAAATTCTTTATTTTGAAACATTGGGAACAATACAATAGCCAAATTTACATAACCTCATGGTCACAGTTCCAGTCTGTGATCTAGATCAAGGTTCTCTATTCCCAACATTACCATTTTTGTAAGTATAATAAGAACATATTAGAACACAAACAAAGGGTGCATTACTATAATACAAATCTCTAATACATATAAAACAAAAGATAACACAATTATTTTGTTAATAAACGATACATAAAATACAGTACAATAAAATCAACCCTTGATTACCATTATCTTTGCAACTTTCAGGACAACATTCCTGCATGTTGTGTTTGATTAACATAGGATATCCATTTTGACCATAAGTCTGAAAATCTATTCATCTGCAAGCGGAGTGAAAATGTTAGTCTTTCCATCTGGTAGATTTCATTAACACATTCTATCCATTTTTCCAGAGTAGGGGGATCAGGGAGGAGCCAGTGTCTGGTGATAGTTTTCTTACAGGCAATAATTAAAATTCTGAATAGATACTTTGCATAATCAGGTAAGAAGTCTGTGTTACCCAAAATAAAGTTGGTAAAGTTGAAGGGTATTTTCATGTTGAGAATATTTTCGATATTTTTGTGTATCTCTATCCAATATTGTTTTATTACTGGACAATCCCAGAATATATGCCAATGGTTGGCATCTTCACTTCCACACTGCCTCCAGCACTTAGTCTCCTCCCCGGAGCCAGAAATTTTCTGTCTTGGCGTAATGAAAAACCTGATCAAACATTTCCAACCAAATTCCCTCCAAGAATGTGAGTTTGTGCATATCCACTGTGATATGCAGCAACCATTCCACTCCTCATCAGTTATTTTCATGTTACTTTCCCTTTCCCATTTTGTTTTCACATATAACGTTGAATTTGTTTGTTTATTCATAAATCCCTTATACAGTCGTGAAACAATACCCTTTTTGACTTTTGCCTGGTATGCCATCAATATTTCTTGGAGCACTGGTTCTTGCATATCAAGGGACCTAATAACTTCTTGATTGAGATAATGGCGTATCTGTAAATATCTGTAAAAGTCATGTTTCTCCAAATTATTACTGGTTTTAAGTGATTGGAAATCTTTCACTTTACCTTTATCTATTAATGAGAAATGTGTTGTTATACCCTTCGACACCCAGTTTTGGAATCCGACATCTGTTTGATTGGGTTTGAAATCAGGGTCATAGGCACACCACCTTATTATCTTCAGATTATCGTGCAATTTATATTCATGTTTAGCCTCCATCCAGATTTTTAGTTGTGATTTTATCCAAGGGTTTTCAATCTTGCATAGAGTCCTTTCTAATTCTTTATTTCCCAATATTGCCAGTAAAGGTGGTTCTGACATAAGACGTACTTCAATGTCTTTCCACCTAGCGCTGTAGTTTGTATTACAAAAATTTATCAGGGGTTTAATTTGCGCAGAGTAGAAATAGTTTCTAAGATGTGGTACAGCCATACCCCCGTTTTCTTTGGAGAGCTGTAATGTTTTAAATCTGATCCTGGGCTTTTTTCCTAACCATATAAATCTAGAAATCATTTTGTCCCATTCTAAAAATTGCTTTTTTGTAATTTCTGTCGGAAGAGCTTGAAACAAAAATAGAAATCTTGGTAATAGGTTCATTTTTACAGATTCAATTCTTTGGATTAGACTCATGAAGGGGGTAATGGTCCATCTCTTTATATCCAGTTTTATTTTGTTCAAAAGATCATCGTAGTTACACTTAGCTATATTGGTTATATCTTTGGGAATTAAAATACCTAGGTATTTTAATATGGTCCGGTCCCATTTAAGATTTAATTCATCACTTATTGTTTTTGGAGGGTTATAATTAAATTTCAATATCTGTGTCTTGCTTACATTTAATTTGTAACCAGCATAATCATCAAAGCTTTTTAGCGTCTGAAATAATTTGGGAAGTGATGTGTTTGGTTCACTTATGTATAACAACACATCATCTGCGTATAGCGCCACCTTGTGTATATCACCAGAAATATTTATACCTTTTATACTGTTTGTTTGCCTTATTAATTGAGCTAGCGGTTCTATATAAAGGGCAAAGAGTAAAGGAGAGAGTCCGCACCCTTGTCTTGTCCCGCACTCTAGTTCAATAGTATTTGATAAATTTCCATTTATTTTTATCTGCGCAGTTGGTTTTGTGTATAGTGCCTCGATCACTTTAACAAAATCTGAATGAAATCCGAATCTCTCCAATACTCTATACAGAAAAGCCCAGCTTACGGAATCGAAAGCTTTTTCAGCGTCAAGACTGATCACTGCAGCTTGTATTTGATGTTTTTTAATATGGTTTAGTATGTGTAATGTACGCCTTATATTATCATGAGTTTGTCTTTGTGGGATAAAACCTGTCTGATCAGTAGAAATGAGTTGTGGAAGTATCTCTTGAATTCTCTTCGAGAGAATTGATGTGAAAAGCTTGTAGTCAATATTAAGAACAGAAATAGGTCTATAAGAACTACAGTTAAGCCGATCCTTTCCCTCTTTGTGAATTACAGATATAGTGGCCTGTTTCCATGATGGTGGCATCTTACCCTCTTTTAGAGCCAGATTAAATATTTGAAGGAGGAATGGTGATAGCTCCAATTTAAATTTTTTGTACCATTCGGATGTAAACCCGTCTGGACCAGGAGATTTGTTTGCTTTAAGCTTTGATATAGCATAGGATAGTTCCCTTTCTGTAATATTAGCCACAAGCCTTTGATTTTGATTATCCTGCAAAACTGGTAAATTAAGTTGTTCAAGAAAGCCCTTGATTTGTTGTCTATCTTTTAACTTTGGCTGTGTGTATAATTGTTTATAGTAACTCTGAAAAGCCTGTTTAATTTCACTTTGTTTATAAACGCATCTCTTAGAATTTGGGTCTCTTATTTTATATATTGAATTGTCTGCTTGTTGCTTTTTTAATTTGCTCGTTAAGAGTTTAGCAAACTTATCACCAGATTCATAATATTTTTGTTTGGTATAAATCATCTTTTTTCGTATTTCTTGTAAGTAAAGCGCATTAATATTATTTCTCACTATTTTCAGCTTAATATTGAGTTCTGGTTTTAATTCTCTCTTATGTTCTCCCTCCAGCTCTTTTAACTCCCTATTTAACTCTGATAATCTAAATTGCCTAGCTCTTTTTTTCTGGACACAAAATGATAGAATTTTACCCCTCATGACCGCTTTCAAAGTATCCCAGACGATTTCCGGGCTCACCTCACCATTAAGGTTTTCTTTTAGGAATGTTTTTATGTCAGATTTGATTAATTTGGTAAATTGTAGATCGTTCAGTACACTTGTATTCAACCTCCACTGTATGTTTTTAGAATCATCATTTATTTCTACATTTAGCAATAAGGGAGCATGGTCAGAAAGATCAATGTTTCCAATCTCGCAGTTACATATCCTATGGCGGTCCTTTTTGAAAATAAAAAAATAATCAATTCTAGAGTATACTGTATGTGCATGGGAAAAGTGGGTATAATCTCGGCATGTTGGATATAAATCCCTCCAAATGTCCAGAATACCATATTCTGACATGAGGATCTTAATTTTCTTCTGCAAAGACGTTTGAGGAATCTGTCTTGAGGAGTCAAGTCTAGAATTAAGTCGTACATTCCAATCCCCTCCACAGATAAGTATACCAGTTGATTGTGCCATTAAATCAAATAGTTTTCTATAAAATGAAATGTCACTGTCTGGGGGAGCGTAAACATTAAACAGTGTTATTTGGACTCCATCTATTCTACCAGTAATCAGTGAAAATCTTCCTTCTTTGTCTGTAGTTTCAGAGATAAGTTCGAATGGGACTCTTTGTGATATTAAAGTGGCTACACCCCGCCTATGCCCTGATTTATAGGACGAGTAATATATTTTAGAAAAACCCATCCTTTTTAATTTTTCATGTTCCAATGAATTAAGATGTGTTTCTTGTAACATAGCAATTTGTACCTTTTCCTTTCTCATTTTGGATAATATTTTATTTCTCTTAATGGGGTTAAGAACCCCATTAACATTAAATGATGCAAATTTTAGAATATTTCTGTCAGCCATGGTTTCCTATGTTTTTAACTGAAAACATCTCCATACCAAACAAATAGAAGTAATGCACACCCATAACAAGAACGAGTAAAACATGAACACATCTAAAATATGGTGAAGTCTTTAACAGAAATATCAGAATTTCATTTCTTTGCATAAGGTTTGCTTCCGGATCAGAGGTTCTAATGAACTGAACCTTTAAGGGGCTCGAGATGTTAGAGCACCTTACAGGGGTAAACCCACTCATCACGTAGCGTGGGGCCCACTGTATTGGCTGCATTATGATTTTTGCCAGTCTTCAAAATGCTCCGACATTTTATTTTACAATTAAAGTTAACGTTAGGAGAAAAACGAGGGCAGAGCTAAAACTAAATGGACAGCTTATATTATCTTATTCGAACAAGCATCAGTCTTCGTGCGATCTATGGGGAGTCACTTATCTGTGGGCGATAGACGTCTGAATTCCTGCAACTTTTCTTTAAACCGCTGCCGGGGCTCTTCATCCTCCTGGGGGTGCGTGTCGCTCGGTGTTACTGCGTCCTGGTCTCCAGCCACTTGCCAAGATGAAAGCAGACGTAGTTCCCGCTGATAAGAGCTGACTGAGGGACGGATAACTTTAACTGGGAGTCCCCGTGATGCCATGTCTGACGTTGCCTCCGCCGCGGTCTGGTACAGGCAGGTCTCATCTCCATAGAAGACGCGTAGTTTTGCAGGGTAGGGAGTTTGAAACTTAATTTTCCTCTCCTTTAATATCTTCTTTGCTTGGTTGTACTCTGCACGTTTCTTGATAATGGCTGGTGGGTAATCGTGGTCCACATAGAAGCGTTCGTTGTTGTATTGCACTTGTCCCTTCTGCCAAGCTCTGCGTATAACTTCTTCTTTGACTTTGTAGCTCGCAAACTTGACAATGATGGAGCGAGGCTTTGACTGCGCGTTAGCGGGCTTAGGACCAAGGGCTCTGTGGGCTCTTTCAATTTTGATCTGCGCGTCCTGGGGGAAATCCAGGCAATCCCGAAACAGTTTATCTATGAAACCTTCAATATTATTGTCTTCAACCCCTTCGGGAATACCGTAAATCCTTATGTTTTCTCGGCGTGCGCGACCCTCTTGGTCAATAAGTTTAGCCTCCATATTGTCCTGGCGTTGTAGAAGTTGTGTAAGTAACGATGACGCCGCCTGCAAGGCCGTTTCTACCTCCTCAATTCGACCCTCAGCTTCATCCAGCCTATCACTTGTCTTGTGCAAGTCTTGTTGTATCTCCGAAAGCTGTTGCTTGTTGTCACGTCTAAAATCTCTCAGTTCGGTTAGTACCTTCTCCAAGCTAACCTCCTCCATTTCTTGCCCCTCGGCCTCGTGGACTGGAGAGCAGCTTCGGCTGTCCTGCTGTAAATCCTCCGTAATAGACGCTGTGCCCTTCGTCCTTTTCTTCCTTGTAACAACCCTAGTCTCCATCTTTAATAAAATTTCACTTATAGTTAAATCTCAAAAGTTTTAGGGTTGTTTTTAGAAAAACCGTCGGAGAGCATTTAAGTTATGCCGCCATCTTGTTCACAGACCGGAAGCCCTCCCCTTCACGCTCTTTAAGATCACAAAACTCTGGACTTCTGGTTGTACCTAGGATAGCTAAGTCCACTAAAGGAGGGAGAGCGTTTGCACATTTGGCTCCGAAACTCTGGAATATCCTTCCTGATAATGTTCGGGGCTCAGACTCGCTCACCCAGTTTAAATTTAGATTAAAGACACATCTCTTTAGCCAAGCATTATGCATCTCATATCAGATCAATTGCACATGACTATCTTTGCTTAATGTTATGAACAGCAGCTACGCTAATTATTCTCCATTTGCTTTTCTGTTTTGCTTCGGGACACCCGTCCCGAGGTGACTAGAGAGGACTTCAGCTTCAGTTTGGATCCAGCCTCTTAAGAAGACCTCAGATGACCAACACCTATGAAGAGACGGCGTCAACTCCTGCGAGGACTTCAGAAGACGCAATCATCTGGATCAACATGCACATTGCACAATTTCTACATCCTAATTATTGTTAATATGTAATTCATTTTTCAGGAGCTCATTGCTTCTACGTTCAGTTAAACTGCTAACAGTGATTGTAAATTAATTGCCTAAATTATTACATTATTTGCTAACTGCATTCTTTAAATTGTAATGTTGACATGCATTCTCTGTAAAGCTGCTTTGAAATGATATGTATCGTGAAAAGCGCTATACAAATAAATGTGAATTGAATTGAATTGAATTGAATTTAAAGTGTACTTAAGTATACTTGGAATAGATCCACTTTAGCACAAACAAGTATATTTAATACAACTTTATTTGAACTTCGGCACTGCTTTTGGACAACTAAAATGCATTTAGTACAAAATGAGTTGTTCCAATTTAGCAGACTTTAAGTATACCAATTTATAGCGTGCCACAAATACATTTAATTATACTAAAGTACATACAAATAAATTGTGCTTAAGTATACTATTTTTTCACTAGGGAAGTTATCTATGTATCTCTCATAACAGCTGTACTTCATAAACAGCTAACTTCTTTTCACTTGTTTACACACAAACATGTCATTGAACATGTTTCTTCCTCTAAGGTATCTCGTTATGATAGCTGTACTTCATAAACAGCTAACTTCTGTTTATCTTCAAATCAAAGTTGTGTTGTCATTATTCTTTATAAATCACTTACTTCAATAAATGTTTTTTCTTCTTAAATCACAGTTGTGTTGTCATTATTATTACTTATAAATCACTTATTTCAATGTTTTTCCTTTTAAATCTCAGTTGTGTTGTCATTATTATTCTTTATAAGCAGAAGAGGTACAAGTAGCCTAGAAACGTTGCATTTCCTATTGAAGCAGGGTGTGGCTGATATCAACAATGCTCAAGTGTAAACGTTGTGATAGCAGTATTATAGCCAGGGCAAACTTAGTGATTTGAGGGCCCTGAGCAAATACCAGTTCTTTTACTTTTGTAAGCATATAATTTGATGAAATAAAATATATAATTTCTCATAATTCACTACTTGACACTTGCGTATAATCAGATAGAGTAAAGGTTATGTGTATTTAACGTGCTGTCCAGGAGTAGGGCTCCAAGCTTGGAATTTGGCCCGAAACCCAGAGTACTGTCCCCGCCTATCCCAGGCTGGGATAGGAATAGTTAGGAGTGAGGAGATTGGGTGGTGGAGGGATGCTGTAAAACTGTCGTGGGACAGAGGTAAGCACTGAATAAAAACTAAGACATTTTGAACTGTGAGTGAATTTTAATGGGTCTGATCAGCCATTGTATTCAAAAAATCAACAGATATGTTGACTTTAACACTTTTCATAGTGCAAACACAAATCCGCCCTGGAGCATTTGCTAAATATGTTTCGCCAAATCAGATGGGGCACCCTGATTCCCTGAGGCCCTAAACGGCCACTTCCCTTATTGGTTAGGTCCGTCTCTGATTATAGCATAGATAATTATTTTAAAGCCATTCACCTCATTATCTCCAGCTGACAGTTTGGACTCTTCAGTCCATCAGAAAGAAGCTTTACTCCAAAATCCTGCAGGTCATTGTTACTCAGGTCCAGCTCTCTCAGGACAGAGTTTGAGGATTGTAGAGCTGAAGACAAACTCTCACAGGACTGAACAGTGAGATTACATGCCGGACATCTGAAGAAGAAAAACAATGTAATTGTAACGATGGGTCAACAGCATGAGGATCCATTTGCAGCGTCTTTATTATGACAACACAGCACAGTACAAACAGGGGCAAGACAGTAGCGTAAACAGGGACAGGCTTAGGTCGAGGCAGGCGGCAAGGAAACAGGGTCTTACTACAGGCAGAGGTTGTGGCATGCGGCAGGCAAACACACTTTCACTTGTATTCAACACGTATTTTTCAACATGTGTTATACAATATCTGCACACTTGAAAAGGTTTTAGTAACACTTTAGATCAGAATCCAGATTTTAGCAACCAACATGACATTAAATAGTTGTACCAGTGTAAAGGGTGTCTCAACTGTTCATAACAATTTGAATATTGAATATAGTTTACTGAATATAGCTTCCTGACATTGCTTATGCCCCTACAGATAAAAGCCAAACATTTTCTATGTAGAAATTATGCAAAGACACAAATCAATGAGAATATTTTATACAGTTATGATATTTTCAGAAATTCAAGGGCTCAGTTACAAAGAAAATAAATGGATAGATCTTGTAGTGCAATTATCCATCTCTTCTATGGGGGTTTGCGTGAAGCATTGACACGAAAAGTAAATCTGGTTGTTTGCGCTTGAAACGATTATGACTGAGACATATCTAACCATTGCACTGAAAGCTATGATTTCATCCAGTTTGAGGTGGGTAAACAAAGTTACACACTGTAGTAAAGTCTCAAACAACATCTTTGTACAATTTTGTACAAATTGAGTGAACACTATAAATTAGCACATCTAAATTCAAGAGGCCTAGTAACTAAGAAAGCAGCGACATTATGTAAGAAAAGTGTCATACTGCATGCAGAAGTCCACTCTTGATTGATTGTGATAGGCATTTTTACCCCCTTCACTGGTTTTAGTTGCATTATAAAGACTATCAAGATCACTGGTAGCATTTTATTCAAGGCTCTGGCTATGTTTTTGGCCGAATACTCCTCTCAGTGTAAGTTTTTGCAAATCATCACATGTGTGATGAACACAGACCATTCATTTAAGCATCTTTTTAGATGTATGACTGAACTTTTGACAAAACCAATTCTGTTTAATGAATTATTTCTTTCAACATCCCAGCATAACGTTAAAGAATACGTGCAAATATTATGCAACAGAGTTGTGTTAGAGTCTATGCCACGCGGTTGTAATGCAAGCTCATTTGAGAACTATAGCATTGCATACCCTTGTAAAGAAGAAATTCAAACAATCATTATACAGGTATTATACAATTTACCATGCATGTACGACATATAAGATACATTTAGCTATTATGTAAACATAATACAGAAAACCTCTCTTCTGATCAATTGCAAAAGATTGCAAATGCCATTTTTTTCCACTGTCAATCTATCACCCTGCTTACAATTTTTGTTAATTTATCATTTGTTAATTTTGTTAAAATACAGTTTTAGATGAAGACTGCTCTATGAGTTTGGTCAAACATACAGCTACTATTTATGAAAATTAATGAAAACATGAGAGATGTAGTACTGATGTTCTTTTTGATGTTCTGATGTCGTCTTTCTGGTCTGTCTGCGGTCACGAGACACATAATGCGCTTTGAACAAGTCTTGCCGTTTTTCTGGTACGTTCTGTTACATACTATTACTTTTAGTTACAGCGTGTTACAGTTGTGAAAAAATACTGTCTCTGCACTCTAAACAAGACTTCAATAAAAAGTAACTTGACTAGTTATTTTAAGTGAAAGGTTAGTTGATTCAGGCACGTTTTACGATCAAAATTGTTTAACATCTCTTAATTTTTAATATATGCTCCTGCTTAAATATTACTTGTTTAATATTCATAAATAACTATGATAGTGTTACAGGTCCTAGGTACAGTCGGGTGTCTGTAGGAGAGAGAGCAAGAGATGATTAGGTGGTCACTCAAGACATCCTCTGGCATTAATAAAAAGTGTCAGCGTCATTAAGACAAGCTCTGTAACTGTGTTTGTAAATACATTGAAATAACTGTAAACGTACAAATATCGGCTATGAATAACTAAAACAATGCCTAATAACATACTCTAACTCTTTCACAAACCAGACTGACCCCCGGTAAGGATACCTCAAATACCCAACTCGCAATAGTTAGATATCTTGACTTTATCCGCATGTTTAGGGGTGCTACCATTCTTGTCCTCATAAACTTTAGGTTTCTTTGATTTTATTCACATTTTTTTTAAACACAGTGTCTTAACATTCTTTTTTCGTCTGTAATTGTAATTTTGAGCGTATTTGTTTTCCATGACCGTTTTACCCATTCCATCTTGTTTCCATTCATTCAATGTTTTCTACACATTTAGGTGTAATGCGACGTTGAAACTGCACTCTGCATCTCTGTTTTCGTACCATTTAATTGATTTAATAAAATGGAGGTGTAACCAAGCGTCACTAAAACCTTTTCAAAAGTGTGCAGATATTGTATAACACATGTTGAAAAATATGTGTTGAATACAAGTGAAAATGCCATATTCTTTTTTTTTTTGTTGTTTAATATGAAGCTTCATCCGAACGCTTGTATCGCCGGATTATCATGTCTGAAATTTTAAAAAATAAGTCCTGTTCCAACACCACTGGGGAAAATCATTTTTGCCTAAAAGTATGTCAAAAGAAAAAATAATCTGGTTTAGTTGTATTTTAAAATCAGCCCTTTTTCTTAAAATATTGTATCAAACGTATTTGGTAGCATGATTCTCTTGTTTCATCATGGATTAACTTTAGATTTATCAGGCCAATAAAAGTATCATGAGCCTAAAAATAACTTTATAAAGCACAAATTGTGTCAGAACACATGAAGATACACTTGCTTTTAACTTTTTATTTAAACTTTAAAACAATATTATCTTTTCTTTTTTTTAACTATTGGTAAAACTATCCTACATATCTTACATAGTAATGTATCATTGATTAAAAAAATGCTGTTTTGTAAATAACACAGTTGAAATCAATGACTACTTGTAGGGTGTTTAACACCCATGCAAAATTGTTGGGGGTCAAGGGGCATGTGTCCTGCTAGTGTCATCTCCCCCCAAAGGATGCTCAAGGGGTGGTAACATACAGGCTCAGCACAGAGAAGTGACTGATCTGTAAATCACCTCATCAACCTATATCCTGAGGCCATCATTAATGATTGTTGAGGATCCCTCTCTGAAAACGCATAGTGATCTTCTTAAAGATGCAACTTAAGCTAAATAAGAGCAAAGTTAAGTCCTCATTTTTTTACAGGGACGTGCGAGTTGCATCTGCAAGTTGTCAAACACACAGATACCTTCATGTTTGGATTTTTTAAATTCAAATCAAATTAAATATTTCTAGTTAACATGCTGTTTCCTCAAAAACTTAACCCTAACCCTTCTCCTTGAATCTTTGAGAAATAAGATCTAAGATGACTATGTACATATGTTGTTTAATAAAAAGTATACTTTAGGTAAAATTTAAGCAAATAATTTCTACCATTGGCATCAGATGTTATCCCGATACTGTAGTCTTTTAAGAAAAATATTTGATTATTTATTAAATCTTTAAAGATTTAATTTTAACAATATTTTAATTTAAAAAAAAACTATTTTTAAACTTTTAAGAATGAATTTAGTGCAAAATATTCACTCAGGAATAGAGTTAGCTGGCTTAACACACACTGTGACAGAGACTCATCTGTCTGACTCCACCCTCCCATCTCTCATTCACACTGGAGTTTGTTCCTGCGAGGATCTGGGGGTGTTTTATGAATGATTTTATTTTATTAATGCTTTTTGTTTTATTTTTACTTATTTATTTTCATTGTAAAAAAAGGCCCTGCTTTGGCTCTCTGAAAATGTAAGGTTTTTTTTATTTTATTTTTTTTTTTTTAAATATTTATTTTTAATTTATATATTAATTTAGCCTATATTTCAATTGTTTAAATATACTATTTATATTTAGAATCATTTCAATTTAAAATAGACACAAGTTCCTTTTATAGAACTAGCCTGAGGCATCACAGGGTCTGAATGAAATCATTGTTTTTCTCTGAAAATGCTTGGTGATTTTAATATTGAATTATTGAAAATGTTACACAATGTGAGAGATGGCTTGTGAGACCCATACATTTTTACTCATACCCTGATAATAAAATGTCAAATGTTTGATTTACTAAGACTTTAAAAATATAATTTAAAAAACTAAAATGATTTAATTTGAACAGTTGTTTAATTTTAAAAGATGTAATTTAAACTTTTACTTTTATGCTTTGAAAATAAAAGTTAGCTTGAACAAAATATTGTTTCATCCACCCCCACTGACTATTGCTCTCCCCCTCTGTCACTGACACTATCATGCTTTGTTGCAAGTCACTTGGAGAGACAATGAGAAATTTATATGTGATTTATATAAACTCTAATAAAATAGAAATAATACAAATTATTATTTCTGTTATTATTATTTTGTACTTTTGCCATTTCAAGGCATTATGATTACTTGTGTATTATCTAAGTGACTAGTCTCCTGGTGATAGTGGCCACTGCAGTTAGAAAGAGAATAGAGAAACGAGATGTAGAAGGCAGCAGGGAACATCGTCATTTGTGCTTACCTGGATTAAGTGTTTTAGTTTCATCATCATGAAAAGGTCAAAGCCACAGGGGCTCAGTATCATAAAAATGAGGATGAGAAAAAGAAAAAGAAAGCGAAATATACAGGTATGTTACTAATTGGTTAATTGTTCTGTTCTACTATTAAATTAGTCGCTCCATTGTCACGAGCAAAACATGACACTGCATATAAGCACAGGACGGATAAGTCACGCAGCAGAATCCGAGTTAGCAAAGAACGTTCCCCTAACGTTTCAATATGGTTCCCGTTTGGTTATTTTTTGGGGGAACCAATCAATAGGGATTTCGCCTAGGGTGGCAAAAAGGCTAGAAACGGCCCTGTTTTTCACTTTTGAAAAGTGTGTGTGTGTGTGTGTGTGTGTGTGAGCGAGAGAGAGAGAGAGAGAGAGAGAGAGAGAGAGATTTTTTGATTTTCAAAACCCCTTTTATTACAATTGTATGCCAAAACCCAATACAGCAAATGACCAAACACTAATTAAATATTAAAATTCAATAAAAATTAAAGCTGCAAGCAGCGTTGAAAGGGCCCTCGCACCCGGGCTCACCGCCACCCGTTGGCCTCAGGAAAACAGTGAACAGTGGGTGTCATGCATGTAAGCGAGTGAATACAGGAGAATTATGCCAAAGTCATTTCGAAATGCCACACTTCCTGCTGCCAACAGGTGGCACTTTGACCATAACCAAATATTGTGATATAGATGTTTTCAGACCAGGACTGTTATCAAACACGTGAAGTTTGGAGCAGATCGGACATCATATGCCTGAGTTACAACAACTTCCTGTTTCTCTCGTGGCGTTATTCGCAAACATTAGCACTCAGCCAAATGTTGCATGATTTAACGTGTTTCTAGTATGTTTGGTACTGCGTTGCATAAAGAAATGTGAATCTGGTAGTGAATTACAGTGTAAAGCATGCCGTTTCCTGTTGCCAGCAGGTGGCGCTATGGCTTACTGAATATTGTCATATAGATGTCTTTAGGCCAGGACTCTTATCACACATGTGAAGTTTGGAGCAGATCAGACATAGTATGCCTCAGTAACAACAGCTTCCTCTTTCATGGCGAAACATCAGATTTTGTCACTCCACCACAGACACGCCCTTCAGCAAAAACTCAAGATCTTTGATATTTATCATTGCTAAGGTCTTAAGATTAGACTGATAACATTTGATGTTGATCTGATTAAATCTCTATGAGGAGTTAATCACAGTGTAAAACATGTCATTTCCTGTTGACTGCAGGTGGCGCTATGATTGTAACTGAATATTGTTATGAAGATGTCCTCAGGCCAGGACTCTAATAAAACATGTGAAGTTTGGGGCAGATCGGACATTGTTTGTCTGAGTTACAACAACTTCCTTTTTCATGGCGAAACATCAGACTTTGTCAGGGCGCCATGGACACGCCCTTCGGTGAAAACTCTAGATCTTCGCAATTTAACGTCACAAAGGCCTTTAGATTAGACTGACCAAAAATTACATTGATCTGATTAAATCTCTAGGAGGAGTTAATCACAGTGTAAAATATGTCATTTCCTGTTGCCTACAGGTGGCGCTATGACTCTAACCGAATATTGTTATGAAGATGTCTTCAGGCCAGGACTCTAATAAAACATGTGAAGTTTGGGGCAGATCGGACATTGTTTGTCAGAGTCCACAAGGTGTGATTTTTTCCACAGCAATAACGGATGGGTTGAACATATGCTATAGTGATATATATATGCATTATGTAATACATTGCCTTAATAAAAAAGGTCATGAACTTCAGCATTGTGTGATACTATTTCAAAGTGATTTCCATTTTAATAAATTGTATTTACCTGTGAAACAAACCTGGAAAGAGACGTGAGGCTTTGAGGAGATTCTTTGTGCATTCCAGTGAATTATTAATGGGATGTATTGTAAATTATATAGAGAGAACAGACCACAAATGTACATTATATGCTGTCCTTTTTCATACTATTACAGCAGTATGCAAAGAGACAAAATAAAATATTCTGGAGGATAGAAAGCAGCTGCTGAAAAGAGCTCTTGCCATAGATATTTTTGTTATAACATATTACAATACCAAGCGTTATGTCATTCTCATGATGTCTGAAAATAAAACATGAAAGAAATTGACAGCTGATTCAGTCAAGCTGACAGATAAGCTTTAATTGTAGGGCAACCATATGATTTGAAACGATAAGTTTCAGTTTTTTTTAATGGAAGTTCACCAAACCGGAAGTGGAACCCGTAATTTGAAATGCAGTAGGCTAGTCAGGAATAAAGCTAGTCAATAATCCTCACACTTCATGTTTTTGACCTCCCTGAGCTGTTGTTTGTGCCCCAATCTTATGCACCAAAAGTATGCTTTTGCAGTGTGTTTTTATATTTGAATTAACCCTAATTATCAAACTAATAATGTAATAATATGTTGTCAATGGCCTACAAATGAACTGGCCTGATTAGCTGCTTCAGATGTGTTTGAGTAAGGGTTGGGAATAAACTCTTAAGCACAGTGAGTCTGCAATAAAAGGGTTAAATAACTGGCTGTAAAACTCTCTCTGTCTCTCACTTTCACTCACACACACACACACACACACACACACACACACAGAGGGAGGGGGTCGGGGGACTGAGACCCTACGTCTAAGAGAGCTTAAGAAAAATCCACATTTAAACCAAAATATCTGACTTCCTGTTGGTCAGAGCTAATGACTGTAAATGAGAAAGTTGTCCAGTTTAATTAGAACAATAAGTGTACCGAGTTTGGTGACTGTAGGTTAAACTAAACCCCCCACTTTTGTCAAAAGGTGGCGCTGCAGAGCCCCTGCTCCCCGCCCGTTTCTAAGGCTTTGTCCATATCTACTGTATGACAATAATGATATGTGTGTCGAGTTTCATCCAATTTGAAGCATGTTAACGGCTTCAAAAACGCCCAAGAATATTATAAAAGTTTGACGTGTTGCCAAGGCAACTATGTTTGAGATATCACAATTCTTTTCAAAGGTCTACATCTGCCATGTTTTGACATTATTGTGGTGAAGTTTGAAGCAAATCGGATAAAAATAAAATGGTGATCTCAAAGCATTTTGAAAGTGACACGCTTCCTGCTGCCAGTTGGTGGCAGTATAACTTTGACTCACAATAGTCACATCCATGTGATCGGACTATTACAACCAACACACTCGTGAAGTTTCATAAAGATCAATCAATGTATGCAGACGTTATAACACATTTCCTGTTTCCCTTTTCTCGCCATAAATTCGTTGCCTCGCCACAGCCAAACCGTTCGAGATATCAAAAATCCGCTGGCAATTTTTCATCATCAATGTCTTGACTTCATGCTGACCGAGTTTGGTGGTGATCGGATGAATTGCCTAGGAGGAGTATATCAAATTCCAGAGCATGCGTTTTTCAAACAACCCATAATAGCTGACTTCCTGTTGAGGTGACGTATAACTTAGAGTACGAAAGTTGTTCGGCCCGATAAAGTCTATATGTGTACCGAGTTTTATACTTGTATGTGCAAGCGTGTTTGATATATAGACCACGTTTTCTGACTCAATTCAAGGGGGCGCTGTCGAGCCCCTCTGCCACGCCCGGGTACCAGCTTTTCTCCGGCTGTAATGACCGCGGGTTCTGACCCGTGTGCAAAATTTCAAGAGTTTTTGAGCATGTTAAGGGCCCCAAAAACCCCAAAAACGTGGAAAAAATAATAATAAATATAGCTGCGAGCAGCGATGACGGGCCAAAGCCGGTGGCACCACCACCACGGTGGCTTCAGGTCAACTGTGCACGATGGGCAATGGCCATTTAAAACGGTTAAACATAAAAGGACTATGTCAATTTTACACCACATTTACTGCAGCGCCTGATGCTGCTATGATGGCAAATCACATGCATGAGATCGTTTAAAGGTTTTGTGAAATCACAGGCAAATTGGTGCCTGTTCACGCGAGTGACAATCACGCAGTGTTCATGAGCAAAGACGCGATCTGAGAGAATCGGCAACGAGTCGCTGACGCCTGTGAGATATTTGGGACGCAAAATATCTGGACCTGTCGGCGATTCAAAATCCTGCTGTGTGAAAAGTGTTCTGACTGAAAACTACATCAGCAATGACTGATAGCCAATGAGAGAGCAAGATACAGAGCAGCGGGACCACAATATATTATAGACCACAATATCAGCAAGCATAGCTTTGTACACATAAACATTACAATTCTATCAAACAGAAACAAAGCACAAACATTTTCTTGATCATCTGCAACAGCAGTACATTGAAAAGTTATGTATTTACCTCCAACTCGCGATGCAGAACACACAATCCACAGTCTCCCCAACCCTTTCCTCCTCCATATTCTTCTTTTCTTTTTCTTGTTTTCGCTGCAAATCAGCGTACAGGCCATTCGTATTGCAAGCTTCTTGAATTTAAAAATTTGGTAACACTTTATAATAACTGCACACTGTGAAGCATTAGTTAAGTATTAGTAAATAGTCAATTCATCATTTATAAAGCATTGATAGACATTAGTAAGCAGTTTATAAATACAGCTATAAATGCTTTGTTCTTGATTTATAAGCATATCTTTAATGTGTTTAATAATTGTATTTTCATACTTTATTAATGATCAATTTTTCATTTCTAAAATTAAGTATTACATTATTTACAAACCAGTTGTATAATCCTCACACTTCTCTTCATGTGTTTTTTGACCTCCCTGAGCTGTTATTTGTGCACCAATCTTATGCACCAAAAGCATGTTTCATTTAATTTCAATATATGTGGTATACAATGAAAAAAAAATAAATAAATAAATAAATAAATGTAACCAAATCACAGAACCTGCAAAGACAATTTTAATGTCAGTCTCAGGACTGTCTCTCTCTCTCTCTCTCTCATTCAAACACACACACACACTGGTGTGAGGTGTCAGGGGGGGAGGAGGGGGGAATGTGAGTTGCACATAGAGAGAGTGCCTATGCCTATGTGTGTGCGTGAAAAATCCACATTCAAACAAAAATATCTGACTTCCTGTTGGTCTGAGCTAATGACTGTAAAATAGAAAGTTATCAGTCTTGATGAGATCAATATGTATGCCGAGTTTGGTGACTGTAGATTAAACTAACCCCCCGACTTTTGTCAAAAGGTGGCGCTATATAGGCCCTGCTCTCTGCCCAATTCTAAGGCTTTGCCCATGTCTACTGTATGACAATATTGATGTGTGTGTCGAGTTTCATCCAAATTGAAGCATGTTAAGAGCCTCAAAAAATACCAAGAATATTATGAAAGTTTGACGTGTTGCCATGGCAACAATATTTAAGATATGACAAATGCAGTAACAGGTCTACATCTGCCATGTTTTGACATTATTGTGATGAAGTTTGAAGCAAACTGGGTGAAAATAAGAGGGTGATCTCAAAGCATTTTGAAAGTGACACACTTCCTGCTGCCAGTTGGTGGCGCCATAACTTTGATTCACAATAGTCACATCCATGTGATCAGACTCCTATAATGAACACACCGCTGAAGTTTCATAAACTTCAATTAATGTATGTAGACGTTATAACACATTTCGTGTTTCCCTTTTCTCGCCATAAATTCGTTGATAAAACCGTTCGAGATATCAAAAATCTGCTGGCAATTTTTCATCATCAATGTCTTGACTTCATGCTGACCAAGTTTGGTGGTGATCGGAATAATCTCCTAGGAGGAGTATATCAAATTCCAGAGCATGCGTTTTTCAAACAACCCGTAATAACTGACTTCCTGTTGAGGTGGCGTTTAACTTAGAGTACGAAAGTAGTTGTTATATAGCTGCGAGCAGCGATGGCGGGCCCAAGCCCGGTGGCACCGCCACCCCGGTGGCTTCAGGGCAACTGTGCACAGCGGGCAATAGGCATTTAAAATGGTTAAACATCAAAGGGCTATGTCAAATTCACTCCACATTTACTGCACTACAAGGTGCCACTATAGAGCCCCTCCTCCCTGCCCATTTTCAAATGATTACATGTGCCAAGTTTTAACATTATTCTGATGAATTTTGAAGCAAATCAGGTAAAAATAAGAGGGTGATCTCAATGTATGCTGAAAGTGACACATTTTCTGCTTCCAGTTGGTGGCGCTATGACTTTGAATCACAATAGTCACATCCATGTGATCAGCCTTGTACAACGAAGACTAAGCCAATGTTTCATCAAAATCAATTAATGTATGCAGAAGTTATAACACTTTGTTTCCCTTTTCTTGCCATAAATTCGTTGCCTCGCCACGGCCAAACCATTTGAGATATCCAAAATCCGTTTGCAATTAAACAGCTTCAATGTGTTAGCAACAAGTTAAAAAAAGCTTGGTGTAAATTGGATAAACCCTGTAGGAGTAGTAGTATAAAATTCATAGCCTGTTTTTTCAAAAAATTAACATTCAAACAAAAATAGCCGACTTCCTGTTGGTTGGAGCTAATGAATGTAAATTAGAAAATTGTCCGGCTTGATGAGAACAATATGTGTACCGAGTTTGGTGACTGTAGGAAAAACTAACCCCCCCACTTTTGTCAAAAGGTGGCGCTACTGAGCCCCTCCACCACGCCCATTTCTATGGCTTTGTCCATGTCTACTGGTTGACAATATTGATGTGTGTGTCGAGTTTCATGCAATTTGAAGCATGTTAAGAGCCTCAAAAACACTCAAGAATATTATTACAGTTTGACCTGTTGCCATGGCAACAATATTTCAAATATCAAAAATCCTGTCATAGGTCTACATCTGCTGTGTATTGACATTACACTGATGAAGTTTGAAGCAAATCAGGTAAAAATAAGAGGGTGATCTCAAAGCATTTCAAAAAGTGATACACTTCCTGCTGCCAGTTGGTGGCGCTATAACTTTGACTCACAATAGTCACATCCATGTGATCAGACTACTACAACCAACACACTCGTGAAGTTTCATAAAGATCAATATATGTATGCAGACGTTATAACACATTTCCTGTTTCCTTTTTCTCGCCATAAATTCGTTGCCTCGCCACGGCCAAACCGTTCGAGATATCAAAAATCCGCTGGCAATTTTTAATCATCAATGTCTTGACTTCATGCTGACCGAGTTTGGTGGCGATCGGATTAATCGTCTAGGAGGAGTATATCAAATTCCAGAGCATGCGTTTTTCAAACAACCCTTAATAGCTGACTTCCTGTTGGCGTGGCGTTTAACTTAGAGCACGAAAGTTGTTCGGCCCGATGAGGTCTATATGTGTACCGAGTTTCATACTAATACGTGCACGCGTGTTTAATATATGGACCAAATTTTCAGACTTTTTTCAAGGGGGCGCTGTCGAGGCCCCCTGCCACGCCCGGGTACCAGCCTCTGCGGCGTCCTAATGGCCGCGGATTCCAATGTGTGTGCCAATTTTCAAGAGTTTTTGAGCATGTTAAGGCCCCCAAAAAGCCCCGGAAGACGGAAAAAAAAAAAAATATATATATATATATAGCTGCGAGCAGCGATGACGGGCCAAAGCCCGGTGGCATCGCCACCCCGGTTGCTTCAGGTCAGCTGTGCACGGTGGGCAATGTGCATTTAAAACAATTAAACATAAAAGGACTATGTCAATTTCAAACCACATTTACTGCAGCGGCTGATGCTCCTATGATGACAAACCACAAAAGCCACATGCATGAGATCGTTTAAATTGAGATGACTTTCATGTCACAGAATGTTATAAGTCTATTTCAAATGAGTGCAGAATATCATCATAATCTGAAATGTCTGGGTTTTTTCTCATTGCGAGTTCAGGCTGCATGATTTTAGCCCCGATTTTAGCTCGCAGACAGGTTTTGTGAAATCGCAGACAAATGCCCGAAATCACAGGCAAATCAGTGCTCTGTTATGCGAGTGCTCTGTCACAGTTTCTCCAACCATTTCCTCCTCCATATTCTTCTTTTATTTTTCTTGTTTTCGCTGCAAATCAGCACACAGGCCATTCGTATTGCAAGCTTCTTGCGGGTTACCGTTTTTAATAATAAACCCAGTCTCACTTGAGAACTCCGGTCTTGCATACGTGATATTGTGTTGTTTCCTTGTCACATCTCCCGTGTGTTTGGTTGTGAAACATAGTTTGAGTGCCAGACAGATGTGTCGGCGATTCTTCCTATTCTAAATTCATGCAGTGTGAAACCTTCTGTCGCCGATCCATCATGCATTTTGAACACAACAGCGACTGAATCGAAAGCGAAAGTAATGCAGTGTGAAAAGGACAGTGACCAGACTAGTTTGAAAATCATGCAGTCTGAAGTCGGCTTCAGACAACCCCTATTAAAATTCTAGACCAAATTATATACTGTTATTTGTGCAAACTCCACAATGCTCTGAAATAACTAATCCAGCCATAATGTGAATGTCTGTGATTGCTGATGTTGTATAATCCTCACTCTTCTATTCATGTTTTTTGACCTCCATGAGCTGTTGTTTGTGCACCAATCTTATACACCAAAAGCATGCATTCATTTAATTTTAATATGTGTGGTATAAGATAAAAAATAAAATGGAAAAATAATAAATAATAAATAGAGCCAAATCACAGAACCTGCAAAGACAATTTTAATGTCAGTCTCAGGTATTAATAAGGTTCATATCTTGAATTTTCTGCTCACTTATGCAAGTTTATTTTAAACAGCCACTTTCATAATCATGTGAAATTTTACTGAAACAGGGTTTTTTAATAAATTTGAATTATATCAGTAAATAAATAATTCAAAAATTCTCATTGTAATTGTTAAAAATAAATAACTCAATATTTAGAAAAAAATAAGACTGTAAAGCACACATATGCATACACAGAGAGAGAAAAAGATATATATAGACAGTGTGACACAGACATAGACCCACACACAGACACCCCCCACCCACCCACACACACACACACACACACACACACACACACACACACCCGAATGAGCCTGAGGTAATATGGGGGAGGACAGAGAGAGAGAGAGGGAGAGAGACTGAGACAGACTGAGAAGATCATTTTAAACAAACAAACAAAACAAAAAAAATCTTAATTATGACAAAGTAGTCTTTGATAATTTTTTAAATATACCTGCACAAACAGTATAATTAAAACAAATTATTTGTTCTATATATATCAAAATGATTATATATGTTTGACTTACCCAACCCTGTTTTAAAAATAGGTATATGCTGCCCTCTAGTTGTTACTCTATGTATGACATTAATTATATTTGATTGAAAAATGGATTAATCTGCCTATTTTTAATTACACATGCTTTTTGAATTGGAAGAAAATGAATAAAATGTGTTTATTTCAAACATCTATATTATTTCTATATATAAATTAATTGTGTATAGTGTTTTTCTTAATAGAGAATATGAGTCATTCCGTTTACCTTTTTTACATTACTTCAATCTATTACCATGGCAAGACGGTTCGAGATATCCATTATCCGTTTTCAATTTAACATCTTCAATGTCTTAGCAACATGTAAAAAATGTTTGGTCTGAATGGAATAAACTCCCTAGAAGTAGTAGTTTAAAATTCAGAGCCTGTTTAGTCAAAAAATCCACATTCAAACCAAAATAGCAGACTTCCTGTTGGTCGGAGCTAATGACTGTAAATTAGAAAATTATCCGGCTTAATGACAACAATAAGTATACCGAGTTTGGTGACTGTAGGTTAAACTAACCCCCCCACTTTTGTCAAAAGGTAGCGCTATAGAGGCCCTGCTCCCCGCCCGTTTCTACGGTTTTGCCCATGTCTGCTGGTCGATATCTCTGATGTGTGCATTGAGTTTCATGCAATTTGAAGCATGTTAAGAGTCTCAAAAGCTTCCAAAACTAATATTAAAGTTTGATGCGTTGCCATGGCAACAGTGTTTGTGATATCACTATTCTTTTCAAAGGTCTACATTCACCATGTCTTGACATTATTCTGGTGAAGTTTGAAGCAAATCGGATAAAAATAAGATGGTGATCTCAAAGCATTTTGAAAGTGACACACTTCTTGCTATCAGTTGGTGGCGCTATAACTTTGACTCACAATAGTCACATCCATGTGATCGGACTACTACAACCAACACACTCGTGAAGTTTCATAAAGATCAATCAATGTATGCAGAAGTTATAACACACTTCCTGTTTCCCTTTTCTCGCCATAAATTTGTTGCCTCGCCACGGCCAAACCGTTCGAGATATCAAAAATCCGCTGGCAATTTTTCATCATTAATGTCTTTACTGCATGCTGACCGAGTTTGGTGGTGATCGGATGTATCGCCTAGGAGGAGTATATCAAATTCCAGAGCATGCGTTTTTCAAACAACCCATAATAGCTGACTTCCTGTTGAGGTGACGTATAACTTTGAGTAAGAAAGTTGTTCGGCCCGATGATGTCTATATGTGTACCGAGTTTTAGACTTATATGTGCAAGCGTGTTTGATATATAGACCACGTTTTCTGACTCAATTCAAGGGGGCGCTGTCGAGCCCCTCTGCCACGCCCGGGTACCAGCTTTTCTCCGGCTGTAATGACCGCGGGTTCTGACCCGTGTGCAAAATTTCAAGAGTTTTTGAGCATGTTAAGGGCCCCAAAAACCCCAAAAACGTGGAAAAAATAATAATAAATATAGCTGCGAGCAGCGATGACGGGCCAAAGCCGGTGGCACCACCACCACGGTGGCTTCAGGTCAACTGTGCACGATGGGCAATGGCCATTTAAAACGGTTAAACATAAAAGGACTATGTCAATTTTACACCACATTTACTGCAGCGCCTGATGCTGCTATGATGGCAAATCACATGCATGAGATCGTTTAAAGGTTTTGTGAAATCACAGGCAAATTGGTGCCTGTTCACGCGAGTGACAATCACGCAGTGTTCATGAGCAAAGACGCGATCTGAGAGAATCGGCAACGAGTCGCTGACGCCTGTGAGATATTTGGGACGCAAAATATCTGGACCTGTCGGCGATTCAAAATCCTGCTGTGTGAAAAGTGTTCTGACTGAAAACTACATCAGCAATGACTGATAGCCAATGAGAGAGCAAGATACAGAGCAGCGGGACCACAATATATTATAGACCACAATATCAGCAAGCATAGCTTTGTACACATAAACATTACAATTCTATCAAACAGAAACAAAGCACAAACATTTTCTTGATCATCTGCAACAGCAGTACATTGAAAAGTTATGTATTTACCTCCAACTCGCGATGCAGAACACACAATCCACAGTCTCCCCAACCCTTTCCTCCTCCATATTCTTCTTTTCTTTTTCTTGTTTTCGCTGCAAATCAGCGTACAGGCCATTCGTATTGCAAGCTTCTTGAATTTAAAAATTTGGTAACACTTTATAATAACTGCACACTGTGAAGCATTAGTTAAGTATTAGTAAATAGTCAATTCATCATTTATAAAGCATTGATAGACATTAGTAAGCAGTTTATAAATACAGCTATAAATGCTTTGTTCTTGATTTATAAGCATATCTTTAATGTGTTTAATAATTGTATTTTCATACTTTATTAATGATCAATTTTTCATTTCTAAAATTAAGTATTACATTATTTACAAACCAGTTGTATAATCCTCACACTTCTCTTCATGTGTTTTTTGACCTCCCTGAGCTGTTATTTGTGCACCAATCTTATGCACCAAAAGCATGTTTCATTTAATTTCAATATATGTGGTATACAATGAAAAAAAAAAAAATAAATAAATAAATAAATGTAACCAAATCACAGAACCTGCAAAGACAATTTTAATGTCAGTCTCAGGACTGTCTCTCTCTCTCTCTCTCTCTCTCTCTCTCTCTCATTCAAACACACACACACACTGGTGTGAGGTGTCAGGGGGGGAGAAGGGGGAATGTGAGTTGCACATAGAGAGAGTGCCTATGCCTATGTGTGTGCGTGAAAAATCCACATTCAAACAAAAATATCTGACTTCCTGTTGGTCTGAGCTAATGACTGTAAAATAGAAAGTTATCAGTCTTGATGAGATCAATATGTATGCCGAGTTTGGTGACTGTAGATTAAACTAACCCCCCGACTTTTGTCAAAAGGTGGCGCTATATAGGCCCTGCTCTCTGCCCAATTCTAAGGCTTTGCCCATGTCTACTGTATGACAATATTGATGTGTGTGTCGAGTTTCATCCAAATTGAAGCATGTTAAGAGCCTCAAAAAATACCAAGAATATTATGAAAGTTTGACGTGTTGCCATGGCAACAATATTTAAGATATGACAAATGCAGTAACAGGTCTACATCTGCCATGTTTTGACATTATTGTGATGAAGTTTGAAGCAAACTGGGTGAAAATAAGAGGGTGATCTCAAAGCATTTTGAAAGTGACACACTTCCTGCTGCCAGTTGGTGGCGCCATAACTTTGATTCACAATAGTCACATCCATGTGATCAGACTCCTATAATGAACACACCGCTGAAGTTTCATAAACTTCAATTAATGTATGTAGACGTTATAACACATTTCGTGTTTCCCTTTTCTCGCCATAAATTCGTTGATAAAACCGTTCGAGATATCAAAAATCTGCTGGCAATTTTTCATCATCAATGTCTTGACTTCATGCTGACCAAGTTTGGTGGTGATCGGAATAATCTCCTAGGAGGAGTATATCAAATTCCAGAGCATGCGTTTTTCAAACAACCCGTAATAACTGACTTCCTGTTGAGGTGGCGTTTAACTTAGAGTACGAAAGTAGTTGTTATATAGCTGCGAGCAGCGATGGCGGGCCCAAGCCCGGTGGCACCGCCACCCCGGTGGCTTCAGGGCAACTGTGCACAGCGGGCAATAGGCATTTAAAATGGTTAAACATCAAAGGGCTATGTCAAATTCACTCCACATTTACTGCACTACAAGGTGCCACTATAGAGCCCCTCCTCCCTGCCCATTTTCAAATGATTACATGTGCCAAGTTTTAACATTATTCTGATGAATTTTGAAGCAAATCAGGTAAAAATAAGAGGGTGATCTCAATGTATGCTGAAAGTGACACATTTTCTGCTTCCAGTTGGTGGCGCTATGACTTTGAATCACAATAGTCACATCCATGTGATCAGCCTTGTACAACGAAGACTAAGCCAATGTTTCATCAAAATCAATTAATGTATGCAGAAGTTATAACACTTTGTTTCCCTTTTCTTGCCATAAATTCGTTGCCTCGCCACGGCCAAACCATTTGAGATATCCAAAATCCGTTTGCAATTAAACAGCTTCAATGTGTTAGCAACAAGTTAAAAAAAGCTTGGTGTAAATTGGATAAACCCTGTAGGAGTAGTAGTATAAAATTCATAGCCTGTTTTTTCAAAAAAATTAACATTCAAACAAAAATAGCCGACTTCCTGTTGGTTGGAGCTAATGAATGTAAATTAGAAAATTGTCCGGCTTGATGAGAACAATATGTGTACCGAGTTTGGTGACTGTAGGAAAAACTAACCCCCCCACTTTTGTCAAAAGGTGGCGCTACTGAGCCCCTCCACCACGCCCATTTCTATGGCTTTGTCCATGTCTACTGGTTGACAATATTGATGTGTGTGTCGAGTTTCATGCAATTTGAAGCATGTTAAGAGCCTCAAAAACACTCAAGAATATTATTACAGTTTGACCTGTTGCCATGGCAACAATATTTCAAATATCAAAAATCCTGTCATAGGTCTACATCTGCTGTGTATTGACATTACACTGATGAAGTTTGAAGCAAATCAGGTAAAAATAAGAGGGTGATCTCAAAGCATTTCAAAAAGTGATACACTTCCTGCTGCCAGTTGGTGGCGCTATAACTTTGACTCACAATAGTCACATCCATGTGATCAGACTACTACAACCAACACACTCGTGAAGTTTCATAAAGATCAATATATGTATGCAGACGTTATAACACATTTCCTGTTTCCTTTTTCTCGCCATAAATTCGTTGCCTCGCCACGGCCAAACCGTTCGAGATATCAAAAATCCGCTGGCAATTTTTAATCATCAATGTCTTGACTTCATGCTGACCGAGTTTGGTGGCGATCGGATTAATCGTCTAGGAGGAGTATATCAAATTCCAGAGCATGCGTTTTTCAAACAACCCTTAATAGCTGACTTCCTGTTGGCGTGGCGTTTAACTTAGAGCACGAAAGTTGTTCGGCCCGATGAGGTCTATATGTGTACCGAGTTTCATACTAATACGTGCAAGCGTGTTTAATATATGGACCAAATTTTCAGACTTTTTTCAAGGGGGCGCTGTCGAGGCCCCCTGCCACGCCCGGGTACCAGCCTCTGCGGCGTCCTAATGGCCGCGGATTCCAATGTGTGTGCCAATTTTCAAGAGTTTTTGAGCATGTTAAGGCCCCCAAAAAGCCCCGGAAGACGGAAAAAAAAAAAATATATATATATATATATAGCTGCGAGCAGCGATGACGGGCCAAAGCCCGGTGGCATCGCCACCCCGGTTGCTTCAGGTCAGCTGTGCACGGTGGGCAATGTGCATTTAAAACAATTAAACATAAAAGGACTATGTCAATTTCAAACCACATTTACTGCAGCGGCTGATGCTCCTATGATGACAAACCACAAAAGCCACATGCATGAGATCGTTTAAATTGAGATGACTTTCATGTCACAGAATGTTATAAGTCTATTTCAAATGAGTGCAGAATATCATCATAATCTGAAATGTCTGGGTTTTTTCTCATTGCGAGTTCAGGCTGCATGATTTTAGCCCCGATTTTAGCTCGCAGACAGGTTTTGTGAAATCGCAGACAAATGCCCGAAATCACAGGCAAATCAGTGCTCTGTTATGCGAGTGCTCTGTAACAGTTTCTCCAACCATTTCCTCCTCCATATTCTTCTTTTATTTTTCTTGTTTTCGCTGCAAATCAGCACACAGGCCATTCGTATTGCAAGCTTCTTGTGGGTTACCGTTTTTAATAATAAACCCAGTCTCACTTGAGAACTCCGGTCTTGCATACGTGATATTGTGTTGTTTCCTTGTCACATCTCCCGTGTGTTTGGTTGTGAAACGTAGTTTGAGTGCCAGACAGATGTGTCGGCGATTCTTCCTATTCTAAATTCATGCAGTGTGAAACCTTCTGTCGCCGATCCATCATGCATTTTGAACACAACAGCGACTGAATCGAAAGCGAAAGTAATGCAGTGTGAAAAGGACAGTGACCAGACTAGTTTGAAAATCATGCAGTCTGAAGTCGGCTTCAGACAACCCCTATTAAAATTCTAGACCAAATTATATACTGTTATTTGTGCAAACTCCACAATGCTCTGAAATAACTAATCCAGCCATAATGTGAATGTCTGTGATTGCTGATGTTGTATAATCCTCACTCTTCTATTCATGTTTTTTGACCTCCATGAGCTGTTGTTTGTGCACCAATCTTATACACCAAAAGCATGCATTCATTTAATTTTAATATGTGTGGTATAAGATAAAAAATAAAATGGAAAAATAATAAATAATAAATAGAGCCAAATCACAGAACCTGCAAAGACAATTTTAATGTCAGTCTCAGGTATTAATAAGGTTCATATCTTGAATTTTCTGCTCACTTATGCAAGTTTATTTTAAACAGCCACTTTCATAATCATGTGAAATTTTACTGAAACAGGGTTTTTTAATAAATTTGAATTATATCAGTAAATAAATAATTCAAAAATTCTCATTGTAATTGTTAAAAATAAATAACTCAATATTTAGAAAAAAATAAGACTGTAAAGCACACATATGCATACACAGAGAGAGAAAAAGATATATATAGACAGTGTGACACAGACATAGACCCACACACAGACACCCCCCACCCACCCACACCCACACACACACACACACACACACACCCGAATGAGCCTGAGGTAATATGGGAGAGGACAGAGAGAGAGAGAGGGAGAGAGACTGAGACAGACTGAGAAGATCATTTTAAACAAACAAACAAAACAAAAAAATCTTAATTATGACAAAGTAGTCTTTGATAATTTTTTAAATATACCTGCACAAACAGTATAATTAAAACAAATTATTTGTTCTATATATATCAAAATGATTATATATGTTTGACTTACCCAACCCTGTTTTAAAAATAGGTATATGCTGCCCTCTAGTTGTTACTCTATGTATGACATTAATTATATTTGATTGAAAAATGGATTAATCTGCCTATTTTTAATTACACATGCTTTTTGAATTGGAAGAAAATGAATAAAATGTGTTTATTTCAAACATCTATATTATTCTATATATAAATTAATTGTGTATAGTGTTTTTCTTAATAGAGAATATGAGTCATTCCGTTTACCTTTTTTACATTACTTCAATCTATTACCATGGCAAGACGGTTCGAGATATCCATTATCCGTTTTCAATTTAACATCTTCAATGTCTTAGCAACATGTAAAAAATGTTTGGTCTGAATGGAATAAACTCCCTAGAAGTAGTAGTTTAAAATTCAGAGCCTGTTTAGTCAAAAAATCCACATTCAAACCAAAATAGCAGACTTCCTGTTGGTCGGAGCTAATGACTGTAAATTAGAAAATTATCCGGCTTAATGACAACAATAAGTGTACCGAGTTTGGTGACTGTAGGTTAAACTAACCCCCCCACTTTTGTCAAAAGGTAGCGCTATAGAGGCCCTGCTCCCCGCCCGTTTCTACGGTTTTGCCCATGTCTGCTGGTCGATATCTCTGATGTGTGCATTGAGTTTCATGCAATTTGAAGCATGTTAAGAGTCTCAAAAGCTTCCAAAACTAATATTAAAGTTTAATGCGTTGCCATGGCAACAGTGTTTGTGATATCACTATTCTTTTCAAAGGTCTACATTCACCATGTCTTGACATTATTCTGGTGAAGTTTGAAGCAAATCGGATAAAAATAAGATGGTGATCTCAAAGCATTTTGAAAGTGACACACTTCTTGCTATCAGTTGGTGGCGCTATAACTTTGACTCACAATAGTCACATCCATGTGATCGGACTACTACAACCAACACACTCGTGAAGTTTCATAAAGATCAATCAATGTATGCAGAAGTTATAACACACTTCCTGTTTCCCTTTTCTCGCCATAAATTTGTTGCCTCGCCACGGCCAAACCGTTCGAGATATCAAAATCCGCTGGCAATTTTTCATCATTAATGTCTTTACTGCATGCTGACCGAGTTTGGTGGTGATCGGATGTATCGCCTAGGAGGAGTATATCAAATTCCAGAGCATGCGTTTTTCAAACAACCCATAATAGCTGACTTCCTGTTGAGGTGACGTATAACTTTGAGTACGAAAGTTGTTCGGCCCGATGAGGTCTTTATGTGTACCGAGTTTTAGACTTATATGTGCAAGCGTGTTTGATATATGGACCAAGTTTTCGGGCGCAATTCAAGGGGGCGCTGTCGAGCCCCCCTGCCACGCCCGGGTACCAGCTTCTGTCCGGCTGTCATGGCCGCGGGTTCTGACCTGTGTGCAAAATTTCAAGAGTTTTTGAGCATGTTAAGGGCCCCAAAAAACCCCAAAACCTAAAAAAAAAAAAAAATAATAATAATAATAATAATAATCCTAAAGAAAACAACGCATGCAACGCATGCTCTGGAATTTGATATACTCCTCCTAGGCGATACATCCGATCACCACCAAACTCGGTCAGCATGCAGTAAAGACATTAATGATGAAAAATTGCCAGCGGATTTTGATATCTCGAACGGTTTGGCCGTAATAAACGGAGCAATTCCAATAGGGTCCTCACACCATCGGTGCTCGGGCCCTAATAATAATAATAATAATAATAATAAACGGAACAATTCCAATAGGGTCCTCACACCATCGGTGCTCGGGCCCTAATAAATATAGCTGCAAGCAGCAATTCGGGGCCAAGCCCCAGAAGGGGCAGTAGCGCAATACGGAGCAGGAAGAGCAAAAACAGCAGAAATTGAACGTACATGCAAAACAGCTGGTTCAGAAGGACAGGTGGAAATGAAATGAACATCAATAGAAGTTCACAGAATGAACACGGAATGAACTAAAAACACTTGTATCTCATTCAAGAGGAATAAAGATTAGTACAATGCTTATTTGGATAAAAAAGGTATCAAAATGGCTCATTACACACAATTGCATAAAGGCACCCCACACGGGATTCAAACCCACGACCTCCGGGTCCAATGTCCATTTCTCATCTCATTGCACTACTGTGCAGGTGAATGCTGACACAACTGCCGAAGTTCATTAGTTCATGTGAAAATGAACTCAAAATGAAGAATTTTTATAAAACTGCACTGAATATTATATTTAATAACTACTTTAGATCATTCTGCAGCTCATCATGCTGTAGCGCAATACAGAGCAGGAAGAGGAAAAACAGCAGAAAATGAACAAACATGAAACAGCTGGTTCAGAATTACGGGCGAGAATGAACTCAGAATGTACATAAGCTTAGATGAAAATGAACACAGCATGAAACAAAAAGCATTTATTTCTAATCCAAGAGGCAGTAAAGGAATCAAAACACTCTATTTCATAAAACCGCTCCACCTGGGATTCGAACCCACTATCTTTGGGTACAGGGCTCTTCAAGTAACTGGCTTTACACATTGAGCTACTTGAAGACACACATTCAACAGGCTGTGGAAGAGAACTTTTAGTGTAACAAAGAATTCACAAAAAAAGCATTACTTATCATGCTAACCATATTAGCATGCTAAGCTAACTTAATGCTAATGAAGCTCATGGTTAACTTGATAACTGAAGAGCCACATTAAAGAGAATGACAACTGGTTAGCATGCTAAGCAATTAGCATGCTAAGCTAACTAGCATAAGACAACGAACACAAGCAAGGTCACATTCAGAGACGAATATCTCGGGTATGGTAGTGAATATCAAAAATCTGTTCAGTCATTTCTGTGCGGCTCGGTCTAAAGATCATCTGAGCTGATTTTGGACGAAATTGACCAAAATTTGTAGGAGGAGGAGCGAAAAAACTGTTTTTCATTTACTTCAATATGGCAGACAGGTACATTTAAGGAAAATGACAAATGATACATTGTCGGAATCGGCATAAACCAGGGAAGAAAATGACATAAAGCATACACATTTTGGAAAGTGTTTTCAAAAGTTATAAGCGTTTTTGCAATAATCCTTACATCTGTGGAACAGTAGGTGGCGCTGTGCTGAAACTTCTCAGGTACCTTCAGGACCTTCTAAAGGTCATACGTACCAATTTTTGTGAAGATATGTCAAATTGTTTAAAAGATATTGCAATTTATGACAAAATTCAAAATGGCGGACATGCGTATCATCTAATGTTGACAAAATCTATATCCTCGGATTCGGCATGGCCCCAGGAATCCATAGACACCAGATCTTGATTTTATGACAAACTGTTCAAAAGTTATTGGCCAAAATAGCCATTTTTCATATCTCATGACCTGTAGGTGGCGCTGTTCCCAAATTTGGCACAGACCCTCAGACCATGGTCCTGATGAAGCGTACCAATTTTTGTTTCGATTGCTCAAAGTTTGGCCGAGATACAGCCTCTATACTAATTTCAGGTCGACCTTGTTAACTTCGTGACATCATAACTTTTGAAGAAAGATGAATAAAAGAAATATGTTCAGTCATTTCTATGCGGCTCAGTCCAACGATCATCTGATCAAAGTTTGGACAAAATTGGACAGAATTTGAAGGAGGAGTAGCGAAAAAACGGAATACTGTACTTTTCAAAATGGCCGCTACTGTAATGGGTGGAGACTTAATGTAAGATGTTGAGTAGCATCAGCATAACGAGATGAATCAGATGTACTAGATTACATTTTTCTAGAGCAAATGGTTCAAAAGTTATAACCTTTAGAATAGAGAATTTTTGAACTGGTGGTGGCGCTATAGAGTTGGTTCTAGAGACTCCACATTTGGTCCAATCACTATTCATGAGCATCTCTACAATTGTGCCAAATTTCATCATTTTCTCATGTTCCGTTGATAGGGCTGCCATAGACTCCCATTCGGGAGGAAGAATAAGAATAATAATTAAAGCTGCAAGCAGCATTTATGGGGCCAAGCACAAAAGCAGCACAACAAGCCAGCCAACACAGCCATGAGCATCAGACATGAGCATCAGACTCAAAAGTTATAAGCATATTTAAAAAAAATTCTCCACTAGGTGGCGCTTGTCCGAAACTTCTCAGGCTCCTTCAGGTAATTGTGTTGATGACCCATACCAAGTTTCATAACGATACGCAAATGTGTAAAATACAGCATTTTACCACAAAATTCAAAATGGCCGATGGCCAAAATGAACGATATTGTAAAATTGGTTATCATTTGACTCGGCATAATGCCGTGAATCCTAAGAGACCAAAGTTATGATTTTTGGACAAACCCATCAGAAGTTATAAGCATAATTAGCCATTTTTCATATCTCCAGACCAGTAGGTGGCACTGCACTGAAACTCTGCATGATGCCTCATGTCATGCTTGTGATGACATGTACCAAGTTTGGTAAGAATATAATAAAGCATTGTGGAGATATATTCTCAAGTCTGATTTCAAGCTTTTCGTCGAATTCATTTGTGCGGTTTTCGAGAATGGATGGATCTATAGAAAAGCTTTTAATAACATTTTGCAAGCATGGTCTGAGGATGATCTGTATCAATTTTCGTGAAAATCGGAGTAACGCCCTAGGAGGAGTTCGAAAAAGCAGGTTTTTTGCAAAATTCAACATGGCGGACACACCATAAGTCGAAACCTAGCATGTTTGGTATCGTTGGACTCAGTAGGGATTCAGGAGTCTAAGGACATGACTCTTTTGAAAATAAGTTGACCACACCCATAGTGATAAGTATTTGAATATTTGATTTTACCACTAGGCGGCGCTGGTCCGAAACTTCTCAGGCTCCATCAGGGCATTGTGCTGATGAGCCATACCGAGTTTCGTAACGATACGTTAATGCGTTCGTAAAATACAGCATTTTACTACAAAATAAAGCATTTTAGCACAAAATTCAAAATGGCCAACAGCCAAAATGGCCGATATGGTAGTAATGGACATCATTCGACTCGGCATGATGCCCTGAATCCTAGGAGACCAAAGTTATGATTTTTGGAAAAACCAATCAGAAGTTATAAGCATAATTAGCCATTTTTCATATCTCCAGACCAGTAGGTGGCGCTGCACCGAAACTCTACATGATGCCTCAGGTCATGCTTGTGATGACATGTACCAAGTTTGGTAAGAATACGATAAAGCGTTGTGGAGATATAACCTCAAGTCTGATTTCAAGCTTTTCGTCCAATTCATTTGTGCCGATTTCGAGAACGGATGGACCTATCGAAAAGATTTTAATAACATTTTGCAAGCATGGTCTGAAGATGATCTGTATCAATTTTTGTGAAAATCGGAGTAACGCCCTTGGAGGAGTTCGAAAAAGCAGGTTTTTTGCAAAATTCAACATGGCGGACACACCATAAGTCAAAACCTAGCATGTTTGGTATCGTTGGACTCAGTAGGAATTCAGGAGTCTAAAGACATGATTCTTTTGAAAAAAAGTTGACCACACCCATAGTGATAAGTATTTGAATATTTGAATTTACCACTAGGTGGCGCTGGTCCGAAACATCTCAGGCTCCTTTGGGGCATTGTGCTGATGACCCATACCGAGTTTCGTAACGATACGTTAATGCGTTTGTAAAATACAGCATTTTAGCACAAAATTCAAAATGGCCGACAGCCAAAATGGCTGATATGGTAAAATTGGACATCGTTCGACTCGGCATGATACCCCGAATCCAACGAGACCAAATTTATGATTTTTGGACAAACCCATCAGAAGATATAAGCAAAAAAAGCCATTTTTCGTATCTCTGGACCAGTAGGTGGCGCTGCTCCGAAACACTGCATGTTACCTCAGATCATGCTTGTGATGACATGTACCAAGTTTGGTCTGAATATGATAAAGCATTGCGGAGATATAGCCTCAAGTCTGATTTGGGGTGCTCTAAGTTAAATTTATTTGTGTGTTTTTCAAGAACAGTTGCGTTAATCAAAAAGCTTTTAATAACTTTTTGTCTGCATGGTCTGAAGATGATCTGGTTCAATTTTCGTGAAAATCGGAGTAACAGACTAGGAGGAGTTCGAAAAAGTAGGTTTTTCAGAAAATTCAAAATGGCGGAAAAATTTTCATGACGGAAAATGACGTCATAGGGTGCAATCGAATCGCCTTGAGCCAAGGAATTAGAGGCATTTTGTTTCTAACCCTTACGGTTCAAAAGTTATTAGCATAAACATAAGTGCAACTTTGGACAGCTGGTGGCGCTAGAGGGATTGAGTTAGAGAATCCAAATTTGCTATGGACAAAGGTCAAACTGTCCTCTAACTGTGTGCCAAATTTCACAACTTTCCCGCAAGCGGTTCTATGGGCTGCCATAGACTTCAAGAGCGGAAGAAGAAGCGGAAGAATAATAATAAGCGTACGGAACGCCAACAATAACAATAGGTGCCTAAGCACCTTCGGTGCTTGGCCCCTAAATATAGCTGCAAGCAGCAATTACGGGGCCAAGCACAAAAACGGCAGAAGAAGCCAGCCAACATGGCTGGGAGCATCAGACCAACAGCAGCAGTGAGCAATTAAAGACGTATTAAGATCATTTTAGGCATAAGAGCTGAAAAATTATCAAAAATGAGGATTTACTGGTTCATAACTTTCGACCAATAGGTGGCGCTGTGTCCAAATTGTTGTGGTATGGTCAGAGTGAGGTGACAATGACACTTCCAAAGTTTGGTGTCAATATGTCAAAGCACTGAAGAGATACAGCTTCAAGAGTCATTTTTGAATCATGCCTCAAATTCTTTGCTCTGGTATACAAAAACGGTTTGATATATGGACTTGAAATCCATAACATTTTGTCGGCATGGTCTGAAGATGACACGGTTCAATTTTGGTGAAAATCGGAGCAACGGTCTAGGGGGAGTTCGAAAAAGTAGGTTTTTAAAGAAAAACAATATGGCGGACAGGACGTTTAGCTGACTATGGCAAATTTGATATCTATGTTCTCAGCATAACCCAAGGAATCTACAGAGACCAGTTTCATTACAATTGGTTAATATGGACAAAAGTTATTAGCATTTTTGTTAATTTTGTTATAACTTTTGACCACGAGGTGGCGCTGGTCCGAAACTTCTCAGGCTCCTTCAGGGCATTGTCCTGATGACCCATACCAAATTTATGAATTTTGGTCAAACTCATCAGAAGTTATGAGCAAAATAACAATTTTTCAGATCTCCACTCCAGTAGGTGGCGCTGCACCGAAACACTGTATAATGCCTCAGGTCATGCTTGTGATGACATGTACCAAGTTTGGTCTAAATATGTCAAAGCATTGTAGAGATACAGCTTCAAGGGTAATTTTTGCATCACATCTCAAATTCTTTGCTCCGGTATACGAAAACGGTTTGACTTATCGACTTGAAATCCATAACTTTTTGTCGGCATGGTCTGAAGATGACACGGTTCAATTTTGGTGAAAATTAGAGCAACGGTCTAGGAGGAGTTCGAAAAAGTAGGTTTTTGAAGAAAAACAATATGGCGGACAGGAAGTTTAGCTGACTATAGCAAATGTGATATCTATGTTCTCAGCAGGACCCAAGGAATCTACTGAGACCAGTTTCATTACAATTGGTGAATACAGTCAAAAGTTATTAGCATTTTTGTAAATTTTGTTATAACTTTTGACCACAAGGTGGCGCTGTGCCGAAACTTCTCAGGCTCCTTCAGGGCATTGTGCTGATGACCCATACCGAGTTTCGTAATGATACGCTAATGCGTTCGTAAAATACAGCATTTTAGCACAAAATTCAAAATGGCCGACGGCCAAAATGGCCGAAGTGGGAAAATTGGATATCATTCGTCTCGGCATGATGCCCCAAATCCAACGAGACCAAATTCATGATTTTTGGACAAAACCATCAGAAGTTATAAGCAAAAATAGCCATTTTTCATATCTCCGCACCACTAGGTGGCGCTGCGCCGAAACGCTGCTTGTTGCCTCAGGTCATGCTTGTGATGACAGGTACCAAGTTTGGTCTCAATACGATAAAGCGTTGCGGAGATACAGCCTTATGTCTATTTTAGCAAGCACTACGTACAATTCGTTCGCGTGTTTTTCGAAAACGGTTTGAGGAATCAACTTGAATTCCATAACTTTTTGTCGGCATGGTCTGACGATGATCTGGTTCAATTTTCGTGAAAATCGGAGTAACGGCCTAGGAGGAGTTCGAAAAAGTACGTTTTTCAGAACATTCAAAATGGCGGAAAATTTTTCATGACGGAAAATGACGTCATATGGTACAATCGATTCGTCTTGACCCAATGAATCAGAGGAAAAAAGAAGTTTGTTTCTAGCCCTTATGGTTCAAAAGTTATTAGCATAAACATAAGTGCAACTTTGGACAGCTGGTGGCGCTAGAGGGATTGAGTTAGAGACTCCAAATTTGCTATGGACAAAGGTCATTCTGTCCTCTGACTGTGTGCCAAATTTCACAACTTTCCCGCAAGCGGTTCTATGGGCTGCCATAGACTTCAAGAGCGGAAGAAGAAGAAGAAGAAGAAGAATAATAAGCGTACGGAACGCCAACAATAACAATAGGTGCCTAAGCACCTTTGGTGCTTGGCCCCTAATAATAAATATAGCTGCAAGCAGCAATTATGGGGCCAAGCACAAAAACGGCACAAGAAACCAGCCAACACGGCTGGGAGCATCAGACCAACTGCAACAGTGAACAATTAAAGACGTATTAAGATCATTTTAGGCATAAGAGCTGAAAAATTATCAAAAATGAGGATTTACTGGTTCATAACTTTCGACCAATAGGTGGCGCTGTGTCCAAATTGTTGTGGTATGGTCAGAGTGAGGTGACAATGACACTTCCAAAGTTTGGTGTCAATATGTCAAAGCACTGAAGAGATACAGCTTCAAGAGTCATTTTTGAATCATGCCTCAAATTCTTTGCTCTGGTATACAAAAACGGTTTGACATATGGACTTGAAATCCATAACTTTTTGTCGGCATGGTCTGAAGATGACACGGTTCAATTTTGGTGAAAATCGGAGCAACGGTCTAGGAGGAGTTCGAAAAAGTAGGTTTTTAAAGAAAAACAATATGGCGGACAGGACGTTTAGCTGACTATGGCAAATTTGATATCTATGTTCTCAGCATAACCCAAGGAATCTACAGAGACCAGTTTCATTACAATTGGTTAATATAGACAAAAGTTATTAGCATTTTTGTAAATTTTGTTATAACTTTTGACCACGAGGTGGCGCTGGTCCGAAACTTCTCAGGCTCCTTCAGGGCATTGTCCTGATGACCCATACCAAATTTATGAATTTTGGTCAAACTCATCAGAAGTTATGAGCAAAATAACAATTTTTCATATCTCCACTCCAGTAGGTGGCGCTGCACCGAAACACTGTATAATGCCTCAGGTCATGCTTGTGATGACATGTACCAAGTTTGGTCTAAATATGTCAAAGCATTGTAGAGATACAGCTTCAAGGGTAATTTTTGCATCACATCTCAAATTCTTTGCTCCGGTATACGAAAACGGTTTGACTTATCGACTTGAAATCTATAACTTTTTGTCGGCATGGTCTGAAGATGACACGGTTCAATTTTGGTGAAAATTGGAGCAACGGTCTAGGAGGAGTTCGAAAAAGTAGGTTTTTGAAGAAAAACAATATGGCGGACAGGAAGTTTAGCTGACTATAGCAAATGTGATATCTATGTTCTCAGCATGACCCAAGGAATCTACTGAGACCAGTTTCATTACAATTGGTGAATACAGTCAAAAGTTATTAGCATTTTTGTAAATTTTGTTATAACTTTTGACCACAAGGTGGCGCTGTGCCGAAACTTCTCAGGCTCCTTCAGGGCATTGTGCTGATGACCCATACCAAGTTTTGTAAAGATACGTTAATGCGTTCGTAAAATACAGCATTTTAGCACAAAATTCAAAATGGCCGACGGCCAAAATGGCCGATATGGGAAAATTGGATATCATTCGACTCGGCATGATTCCCCGAATCCAACGAGACCAAACCGAATCCAACATGATTTTTGGACAAACCCATCAGAAGTTATAAGCAAAAATACCCATTTTTCATATCTCCGCACCAGTAGGTGGCGCTGCGCCGAAACACTGCATGGTACCTCAGGTCATGCTTGTGATGACATGTACCAAGTTTGGTCTGAATACGATAAAGCGTTGCGGAGATACAGCCTTACTTCTGTTTTCGCAAGCACTACGTACAATTCGTTCGTGAGTTTTTCGAAAACGGTTTGAGGAATCAACTTGAATTCCATAACTTTTTGTCAGCATGGTCTGAAGATGATCTGATTCAATTTTCATGAAAATCGGAGTAACGGCCTAGGAGGAGTTCGAAAAAGTAAGTTTTTCAGAAAATTCAAAATGGCGGAATAATTTTCATGACGGAAAATGACGTCATAGGGTGCGATCGATTCGTCTTGACCCAAGGAATCAGAGGAAAAAAGAATTTTGTTTCTAGCCCTTATGGTTCAAAAGTTATTAACATAAACATAAGTGCAACTTTGGACAGCTGGTGGCGCTAGAGGGATTGAGATAGAGACTCCAAATTTGCTGTGGACAAAGGTCAGACTGTCCTCTAACTGTGTGCCAAATTTCACAACTTTCCCGCAAGCGGTTCTATGGGTTGCCATAGACTTCAAGAGCGGAAGAAGAAGAAGAAGAATAATAATAATAAAAAAAAAAAGAACGCCAACAATAACAATAGGTGCCTCCGCACCTTCGGTGCTTGGCCCCTAAAAAAAAAAAAAAAAAAAGAACGCCAACAATAACAATAGGTGCCTCCGCACCTTCGGTGCTTGGCCCCTAATAATAATTAAAAAGAAAAAGAACGCCAACAGATACAATAGGTGCCTACGCACCTTCGGTGCTTGGCCCCTAATAATAATAATAATTAAAGCTGCAAGCAGCATTTATGGGGCCAAGCACAAAAGCAGCACAACAAGCCAGCCAACACAGCCATGAGCATCAGACATGAGCATCAGACTCAAAAGTTACAAGCATATTTTAAAAAAATTCTCCACTAGGTGGCGCTCGTCTGAAACTTCTCAGGCTCCTTCAGGTAATTGTGTTGATGACCCATACCAAGTTTCATAACGATACGCAAATGTGTTCATAAAATACAGCATTTTACCACAAAACTCAAAATGGCCGATGGCCAAAATGGCTGATATTGTAAATTTAGATATCGTTTGACTCGGCATAATGCCTCGAATCCTAGGAGACCAAAGTTATGATTTTTGGACAAACCCATCAGAAGTTATAAGCATAATTAGCCATTTTTCATATCTCCAGACCAGTAGGTGGCACTGCACCGAACCTCTGCATGATGCCTCAGGTCATGCTTGTGATGACATGTACAAAGTTTGGTAAGAATACAATAAAGCGTTGTGGAGATATAACCTCAAGTCTGATTTCAAGCTTTTCGTCGAATTCATTTGTGCCGTTTTCGAGAACGGACCGATCTATTGAAAAGCTTTTAATAACATTTTGCAAGCATGGTCTGAAGATGATCTGTGTCAATTTTTGTGAAAATTGGAGTAATGCCTTAGGAGGAGTTCGAAAAAGCAGGTTTTTGGCAAAATTCAACATGGCGGACATACCATAAGTCGAAACCTAGCATGTTTGGTATCGTTGGACTCAGTGGGGATTCAGGAGTCTAAGAACATGACTCTTTTGAAAATAAGTTGACCAAAACCATAGTGATAAGTATTTGAATAATTGATTTTACCACTAGGTGGCGCTGGTCCGAAACTTCTCAGGCTCCTTTGGGGCATTGTGCTGATGAGCCATACCGAGTTTCGTAACAATACGTTAATGCGTTCCTAAAATACAGCATTTTACTACAAAATAAAGCATTTTAGCACAAAATTCAAAATGGCCAACAGCCAAAATGGCCGATATGGTAGTAATGGACATCATTCGACTCGGCATGATGCCCCGAATCCTAGGAGACCAAAGTTATGATTTTTGGAAAAACCAATCAGAAGTTATAAGCATAATTAGCCATTTTTCATATCTCCAGACCAGTAGGTGGCGCTGCACCGAAACTCTACATGATGCCTCAGGTCATGCTTGTGATGACATGTACCAAGTTTGGTAAGAATACGATAAAGCGTTGTGGAGATATAACCTCAAGTCTGATTTCAAGCTTTTCGTCCAATTCATTTGTGCCGATTTCGAGAACGGATGGACCTATCGAAAAGATTTTAATAACATTTTGCAAGCATGGTCTGAAGATGATCTGTATCAATTTTTGTGAAAATCGGAGTAACGCCCTTGGAGGAGTTCGAAAAAAGCAGGTTTTTTGCAAAATTCAACATGGCGGACACACCATAAGTCAAAACCTAGCATGTTTGGTATCGTTGGACTCAGTAGGAATTCAGGAGTCTAAAGCCATGATTCTTTTGAAAAAAAGTTGACCACACCCATAGTGATAAGTATTTGAATATTTGAATTTACCACTAGGTGGCGCTGGTCCGAAACATCTCAGGCTCCTTTGGGGCATTGTGCTGATGACCCATACCGAGTTTCGTAACGATACGTTAATGCGTTTGTAAAATACAGCATTTTAGCACAAAATTCAAAATGGCCGACAGCCAAAATGGCTGATATGGTAAAATTGGACATCGTTCGACTCGGCATGATACCCCGAATCCAACGAGACCAAATTTATGATTTTTGGACAAACCCATCAGAAGATATAAGCAAAAAAAGCCATTTTTCGTATCTCTGGACCAGTAGGTGGCGCTGCTCCGAAACACTGCATGTTACCTCAGGTCATGCTTGTGATGACATGTACCAAGTTTGGTCTGAATATGATAAAGCATTGCGGAGATATAGCCTCAAGTCTGATTTGGGGTGCTCTACGTTAAATTTATTTGTGTGTTTTTCAAGAACAGTTGCGTTAATCAAAAAGCTTTTAATAACTTTTTGTCTGCATGGTCTGAAGATGATCTGGTTCAATATTCTTGAAAATCGGAGTAACGGCCTAGGAGGAGTTCGAAAAAGTAGGTTTTTCAGAAAATTCAAAATGGCGGAAAAATTTTCATGACGGAAAATGACGTCATAGGGTGCAATCGAATCGCCTTGAGCCAAGGAATCAGAGGAAAAAGGCATTTTGTTTCTAACCCTTACGGTTCAAAAGTTATTAGCATAAACATAAGTGCAACTTTGGACAGCTGGTGGCGCTAGAGGGATTGAGTTAGAGAATCCAAATTTGCTATGGACAAAGGTCAAACTGTCCTCTAACTGTGTGCCAAATTTCACAACTTTCCCGCAAGCGGTTCTATGGGCTGCCATAGACTTCAAGAGCGGAAGAAGAAACGGAAGAAGAATAATAATAAGCGTACGGAACGCCAACAGATACAATAGGTGCCTAAGCACCTTCGGTGCTTGGCCCCTAATAATAAGCGTACGGAACGCCAACAGATACAATAGGTGCCTAAGCACCTTCGGTGCTTGGCCCCTAATAAATATAGCTGCAAGCAGCAATTACGGGGCCAAGCACAAAAACGGCACAAGAAGCCAGCCAACATGGCTGGGAGCATCAGACCAACAGCAGCAGTGAGCAATTAAAAAAAAAAGTTAATAGAATTTTTGTCAAGTTTGTTATAACTTTTGACCACAAGGTGGTGCTGGTCCAAAACTTCTCATACTCCTTCAGGGCATTTTCCTGATGACCCATACCAAATTTATGAATTTTGGTCAAACCCATCAGAAGTTATAAGCAAAAATAGCCATTTTTCATATCTCCACTCCAGTAGGTGGCGCTGCGCCGAAACACTGTATGATGCCTCAGGTCATGCTTGTGATGACATGTACCAAGTTTGGTCTGAATATGATAAAGCATTGCAGAGATACAGCTGCAAGAGTCATTTTGCATCATATCTCAAATTGTTTGCTCTGGTATACGAAAACGGTTTGACTTATCGACTTGAAATCCATAACTTTTTGTCGACATGGTCTGAAGATGACACGGTTCAATTTTGGTGAAAATCGGAGCAACGGTCTAGGAGGAGTTCGAAAAAGTAGGTTTTTAAAGAAAAACAATATGGCGGACAGGAAGTTTAGCTAACTATGGCAAACTTGATATCTATGTTCTCAGCATGACCCACAGAATCTACTGAGACCAGTTTCATTACAATCGGTTAATATAGTCAAAAGTTATTAGCATTTTTGTAAATTTTGTTATAACTTTTGACCACAAGGTGGCGCTGGTCCGAAACTTATTAAGCTCATTCAGGACATTATGCTGATGACCCATACCGAGTTTCATAATGATACGCTAATGCGTTCGTAAAATACAGCATTTTAGCACAAAATTCAAAATGGCCGACAGCTGAAATGGCCAATATGGGAAAATTGGATATCGTTCGACTCAAGATGATGCCCCAAATCCAACGAGACCAAATTCATGATTTTTGGCCAAACCCATCAGAAGTTATAAGCAAAAATAGCCATTTATCATATCTCCGCATCACTAGGTGGCGCTGCGCCGAAACGCTGCATGTTGCCTCAGGTCATGCTTGTGATGCCATGTACCAAGTTTGGTCTGAATACGATAAAGCGTTGCGGAGATACAGCCTTATGTCTATTTTTGCAAGCACTACATACAATTTGTTTGTGTGTTTTTCGAAAACGGTTTGAGGAATCGACTTGAATTCCATAACTTTCTGTCGGCATGGTCTGAAGATGATGTGGTTCAATTTTCGTGAAAATCGGAGTAGCAGCCTAGGAGGAGTTCGAAAAAGTACGTTTTTCAGAAAATTCAAAATGGCGGAAATATTTTCATGACGGAAAATGACGTCATAGGGTGCAGTCGATTCGTCTTGACCCAAGGAATCAGAGGAAAAAAGAATTTTGTTTCTAGCCCTTATGGTTCAAAAGTTATTGACATAAACATAAGTGCAACTTTGGACAGCTGGTGGCGCTAGAGGGATTGAGTTAGAGATTCCAAATTTGCTATGGGCATAGTTCAGACTGTCCTCTAACTGTGTGCCAAATTTCACAACTTTCCCGCAAGCGGTTCTATGGGCTGCCATAGACTTCAAGAGCGGAAGAAGAAACGGAAGAAGAATAATAATAAGCGTACGGAACGCCAACAGATACAATAGGTGCCTAAGCACCTTCGGTGCTTGGCCCCTAATTAAAAAGAAAAAGAACGCCAACAGATACAATAGGTGCCTACGCACCTTCGGTGCTTGGCCCCTAATAATAATAATTAAAAAGAAAAAGAACGCCAACAGATACAATAGGTGCCTACGCACCTTCGGTGCTTGGCCCCTAATTAAAAAGAAAAAGAACGCCAACAGATACAATAGGTGCCTACGCACCTTCGGTGCTTGGCCCCTAATAATTAAAAAGAAAAAGAACGCCAACAGATACAATAGGTGCCTACGCACCTTCGGTGCTTGGCCCCTAATAAATATAGCTGCAAGCAGCAATTATGGGGCCAAGCACAAAAACGGCACAAGAAACCAGCCAACACGGCTGGGAGCATCAGACCAACTGCAACAGTGAACAATTAAAGACGTATTAAGATCATTTTAGGCATAAGAGCTGAAAAATTATCAAAAATGAGGATTTACTGGTTCATAACTTTCGACCAATAGGTGGCGCTGTGTCCAAATTGTTGTGGTATGGTCAGAGTGAGGTGACAATGACACTTCCAAAGTTTGGTGTCAATATGTCAAAGCACTGAAGAGATACAGCTTCAAGAGTCATTTTTGAATCATGCCTCAAATTCTTTGCTCTGGTATACAAAAACGGTTTGACATATGGACTTGAAATCCATAACTTTTTGTCGGCATGGTCTGAAGATGACACGGTTCAATTTTGGTGAAAATCGGAGCAACGGTCTAGGAGGAGTTCGAAAAAGTAGGTTTTTAAAGAAAAACAATATGGCGGACAGGACGTTTAGCTGACTATGGCAAATTTGATATCTATGTTCTCAGCATAACCCAAGGAATCTACAGAGACCAGTTTCATTACAATTGGTTAATATAGACAAAAGTTATTAGCATTTTTGTAAATTTTGTTATAACTTTTGACCACGAGGTGGCGCTGGTCCGAAACTTCTCAGGCTCCTTCAGGGCATTGTCCTGATGACCCATACCAAATTTATGAATTTTGGTCAAACTCATCAGAAGTTATGAGCAAAATAACAATTTTTCATATCTCCACTCCAGTAGGTGGCGCTGCACCGAAACACTGTATAATGCCTCAGGTCATGCTTGTGATGACATGTACCAAGTTTGGTCTAAATATGTCAAAGCATTGTAGAGATACAGCTTCAAGGGTAATTTTTGCATCACATCTCAAATTCTTTGCTCCGGTATACGAAAACGGTTTGACTTATCGACTTGAAATCCATAACTTTTTGTCGGCATGGTCTGAAGATGACACGGTTCAATTTTGGTGAAAATTGGAGCAACGGTCTAGGAGGAGTTCGAAAAAGTAGGTTTTTGAAGAAAAACAATATGGCGGACAGGAAGTTTAGCTGACTATAGCAAATGTGATATCTATGTTCTCAGCATGACCCAAGGAATCTACTGAGACCAGTTTCATTACAATTGGTGAATACAGTCAAAAGTTATTAGCATTTTTGTAAATTTTGTTATAACTTTTGACCACAAGGTGGCGCTGTGCCGAAACTTCTCAGGCTCCTTCAGGGCATTGTGCTGATGACCCATACCAAGTTTTGTAAAGATACGTTAATGCGTTCGTAAAATACAGCATTTTAGCACAAAATTCAAAATGGCCGACGGCCAAAATGGCCGATATGGGAAAATTGGATATCATTCGACTCGGCATGATTCCCCGAATCCAACGAGACCAAACCGAATCCAACATGATTTTTGGACAAACCCATCAGAAGTTATAAGCAAAAATACCCATTTTTCATATCTCCGCACCAGTAGGTGGCGCTGCGCCGAAACACTGCATGGTACCTCAGGTCATGCTTGTGATGACATGTACCAAGTTTGGTCTGAATACGATAAAGCGTTGCGGAGATACAGCCTTACTTCTGTTTTCGCAAGCACTACGTACAATTCGTTCGTGAGTTTTTCGAAAACGGTTTGAGGAATCAACTTGAATTCCATAACTTTTTGTCAGCATGGTCTGAAGATGATCTGATTCAATTTTCATGAAAATCGGAGTAACTTAATTTTCATGACGGAAAATGCGATCGATTCGTCTTGACCCAAGGAATCAGAGGAAAAAAGAATTTTGTTTCTAGCCCTTATGGTTCAAAAGTTATTAACATAAACATAAGTGCAACTTTGGACAGCTGGTGGCGCTAGAGGGATTGAGATAGAGACTCCAAGGACCTGGGGATGTGGGATCTGAGGGGGGGTTCATAGTTCAGTGGTGCCTGGGGCAGAAAAAGGACGGGGGGGCAAGTTCGGGAGCGAGTTCAGCTTCCTGACAGCCTGATGGATGAAGCTGTCCTTCAATCTGCTGGTCCTGGCCTGGAGACTCCGCAGTCTCCTCCCTGATGGCAGCAGACTGAAGAAGCTGTGTGACGGGTGGGTGGGATCACTTGCGATGCAGAGGGCTTTGCGAGTGAGACGGGTTCCGTAAGTTTCTTGGAGGGAGGGGAGAGAGACACCAATGATCTTCTCAGCTGCTCTCACTATGCGTTGCAGAGTCTTCCGGCAGGACGCATTACAGGCGCCATACCACACAGTGATGCAGCTCGTCAGAATGCTCTCGATGGTGCCTCTGTAGAAGGCGCACATGAAGGGGGGTGGGGCTCTGGCTCTCCTCAGTTTGCGGAGGAAATAGAGACGTTGTTGAGATTTCTTGGCCAGTGCTGTGGTGTTGTCGGTCCAGGAGAGGTCCTCTGTGATGTGCACACCCAGGAACTTGGTGCTACTCACTCTCTCCACAGTCGCACCGTTGATGGTCAGAGGAACATGCTGAGTGTGCGCTCTCCTGAAGTCAACAATAATCTCCTTCGTCTTCTCCACGTTCAGAGAGAGATTGTTGTTACTGCACCACCCAGCCAAGCGCCTCACCTCGCTCCTGTAGTTTGTCTCATCTCTGTTGCTAATGAGACCCACCACAGTCGTGTCATCCGCAAACTTAATAATGAGGTTGGAGTTGTGTGACGGTATGCAGTCGTGGGTCAGCAGAGTGAAGAGGAGGGGGCTCAGCACACATCCTTGGGGGGCCCCAGTGTTCAGTGTGATGGTGCTGGATGTGTTGCTGCCGACCCGTACTGCCTGAGGTCTTCCAGTCAGAAAGTCCAACAGCCAGTTGCACAGCGAAGTGTTAAGCCCCAGCTCGATCAGTTTGTGAATGAGCTGTTGAGGGATGATTGTGTTGAATGCTGAACTGAAGTCTATGAACAGCATTCTGACGTATGAGTCTTTTTTCTCTAGATGAGTGAGTGCTGAGTGGAGGGTAGTTGAGATGGCATCATCGGTCGACCGGTTGGGCCGATATGCAAACTGGAATGGGTCCAGAGAAGGGGGGAGGTCAGACTTGATGTGGTGCTTGACTAGCCATTCAAAACACTTCATGAGGATGGGAGTAAGTGCAACAGGACGGTAGTCATTGAAGCAGGATGGAGATGGCTTCTTTGGGACTGGAATGATGGTGGTGGTTTTGAAACATGTGGGAACAACAGCCTGACTAAGTGAGATGTTGAAGATGTCTGTAAAGACATCAGTGAGTTCTGCTGCACAGTCTCTCAGTACACGCCCGGGAATGTTGTCAGGACCCGGAGCTTTGCGTGCATTGATCCTGCTAAAGGATCTCCTCACGCTGTCCGGAGTCAGAGTCATCACCTGGTCACCGGGAGGGGGTGGAATCTTCTGTGCAGTGGTGCCGTTTTGTTCCTCAAAGCGAGCGAAGAAGGTATTTATCTCATTCAGCAGAGAGATGTTGCTATCACAGGTCCGTGGTGGGGGCTTGTAGTCCGTAATGGTCTGTATCCCCTGCCACCATGTTTTAGCACAAATTTCAAAATGGCCGAAGAACAAAATGGCTGATATAGGAAAATTGGATATCATTCGACTCTGCATGATGCCTCGAATCTAAAGAGACCAAATTTATGATTTTTGGTCAAAGCCATCAGAAGTTATGAGCAAAAAGAGCCATTTTTCATATCTCCACTCCAGTAGGTGGCGCTGCGCCAAAACACTTCATGATGCCTCAGGTCATGCTTGTGATGACATGTACGAAGTTTGGTCTGAATATGATAAAGCAGTGCAGAGATACAGCTTCAGGAGTGGGTTTTGCATCATGCCTCAAATTCGTTGCTCCGGTATACGAAAACGGTTTGATGTATCGACTTGAAAGCCATAACTTTTTGTCGGCATGGTCTGGAGATGAAACATTTCAATTTTAGTGAAAATCAGAGCAACGGTCTGGGAGGAGTTCGAAAAAGTAGGTTTTTAAAGAAAAATAATATAGCGGACAGGAAGTTCAGCCAACTATGGCAAATTTGATATCTATGTTCTCAGCATGACCCAAGGAATCTACTGACACCAGTTTCATTACAATTGGTGAATACAGTCAAAAGTTAGTAACATTTTTGTACATTTTGTTATAACTTTTGACCACAAGGTGGCGCTGCTCCGAAACTTATCAGGCTCCTTCAGGGTATTGTGCTGATGACCCATACCGAGTTTCGTAAAGATATGCTAATGCGCTCGTAAAATACAGCATTTTAGCACAAAATTCAAAATGGCTGATGGCCAAAATGGCTGAAGTGGGAAAATTGGATATCATTCGACTCGGCATGATTCCCCGAATCCAACGAGACCAAATTTATGATTTTTGGACAAACCCATCAGACGTTATAAGCAAAAATGACAATTTTTCGTATATCTGCACCAGTAGGTGGCGCTGCACTGAAACACTGCATGATGCCTCAGGTCATACTTGGGATGACATGTACCAAGTTTGGTCTGAATACGATAAAGCAGTGCAGAGATACAGCTTCAAGAGTGTGTTTTACAACATGCCTCAAATTCATTGCTCCGGTATACGAAAACAGTTTTACGTATCAACTTGAAATCCATAACTTTTTGTCTGAATGGTCTGAAGATGATACATTTCAATTTTGGTGAAAATTTGAGCAACGGTCTGGGAGGAGTTCGAAAAAGTAGGTTTTTAAAGAAAAACAATATGGCGGACAGGAAGTTCAGCCGACTATGGCAACTTTGATATCTATCGTCTCAGCATGAAACAAGGAATCTCCTGAGACCAGATCTATTACAAACGGTTAATAATGTCAAAAGTTATTAGCATTTTTCTAAATTTTGTTTTAACTTTTGACCACAAGGTGGCGCTGGTCCGAAACTTTTTGAGTATTGTCAGGGCATGGTGCCAAAGACCCATACCGAGTTTCGTAATGATACGTTAATGCGTTCGTAAAATACAGCATTTTAGCACAAAATTCAAAATGGCCGACGGACAAAATGGCCGATATGGGAAAATTGGATATCAGTCGAATTGACATGATGCCCCAAATCTAACAAGACCAAATTTATGATTTTTGGACAAACCTATCAGAAGTTATAAGCAAAAATGACCATTTTTTGTATCTCTGCACCAGTAGGTGGCGCTGTGCCGGAACACTGCATGATGCCTCAGGTCATGCTTGTGATGACATGTACCAAGTTTGGTCTGAATATGATAAAGCGTTGCGGAGATACAGCCTTATGTCCATTTTCGCAAGCACTATGCACAATTCGTTCGCATGTTTTACAAAAACGGTTTGAGCAATCGACTTGACTTCCATAACTTTTTCTTGGCATGCTCTGAAGATGATCTGGTTAAATTTTCATGAAAATCGGAGTAACGGCCTAGGAGGAGTTCGAAAAAGTAAGTTTTTCAGAAAATTCAAAATGGCGGAAAAAATGTCATGACGGAAAATGACGTCATATGGTGCGGTCGATTCGACTTGAGCCAAGGAATCAGGGGAAAAAGAATTTTGTTTCTAGCCCTTACGGTTCAAAAGTTATTAACATAAACATAAGTGCAACTTTGGACAGCTGGTGGCGCTAGAGGGATTGAGTTAGAGACTCCAAATTTGCTATGGACAAAGGTCAGATTGTCCTCTAACTGTGTGCCAAATTTCACAACTTTCCCGCAAGCGGTTCTATGGGCTGCCATAGACTTCAAGAGCGGAAGAAGCGGAAGAATAATAAATATAGCTGCAAGCAGCAATTACGGGGCCAAGCACAAAAACGGCACAACAAGCCAGCCAACACGGCTGGGAGCATCAGACCAACTGCAACAATGAGCAATTAAACACCTATTAAGATCATTTTAGGCAAAAGAGCTGTAAAATGATAAAAAATGAGGATTTACTGGTTCATCACTTTTGAACAGTAGGTGGCGCTGTGACCAAATGAATGTGGTAGTGTCATAGTGAGGTGACAATGACACTTGCAAAGTTTGGTGTCAATATGTCAAAGCATTGCAGAGATACAGCTTCAAGACTGGGTTTTGCATCATACCTCAAATTCTTTGCTCGGTTATATGAAAACGGTTTGACTTATCAACTTTAAATCCATAACTTCTCGTCGGCATGGTCTGAAGATGATACGGTTCAATTTTGGTGAAAATCGGAGCAAGGGCATGGTGCCAAAGACCCATATCGAGTTTCGTAACAATACGCTAATGCGTTCGTAAAGTACAGCATTTTAGCACAAAATTCAAAATGGCCGACGGTCAAAATGTCCGATATGGGAAAATTGTATGTCGTTGGACTCGGCATGATGCCCCGAATCTAACAAGACCAAATTTATGATTTTTGGTTAAACCCATCAGAAGTTATAAGCAAAAATAGCCATTTTTCATATCTCCACTCCACTAGGTGGCGCTGTGTCATGCTTGTGATGACATGTACCATGTTTGTTCTGAATATGATAAAGCATTGCAGAGATACAGCTTCAAGAGTGGGTTTTGCATCATGCCTCAAATTCATTGCTCCGGTATACGATAATGGTTTGACGTATCAACTTGAAATCCAGAACTTTTTGTCGGCATGGTCTGAAGATGATATGGTTCGATTTTGGTGAAAATTGGACCAACGGTCTGGGAGGAGTTCGGAAAAGTAAGTTTTTAAAGAAAAACAATATGGTGGACAGGAAGTTCAGTCGACTATGTCATATTTGATATCTATGATCTCAGCATGACCCAAGGAATCAACTGAGACAAGTTCCATTACAATCGGTTAATATAGTCAAAAGTTATTAGCATTTATGTAAATTTTGTTTTAACTTTTGACCACAAGGTGGCGCTGTGCCGAAACTTTTTGAGTATTGTCAGGGCATGGCGCCAAAGACCCATACCAAGTTTCGTAATGATACGCTAATGCATTCATAAAATACAGTGTTTTAGCACAAAATTCAAATTGGATGACGGCCAAAATGGCCGATATGGGAAAATTGGATGACATTTGACTCGACATGATGCCCCAAATCTAACAAGACCAAATTTATGATTTTTGGACAAACCCATCAGAAGTTCTAAGCAAAAATAACCATTTTTCATATCTCCACTCCAGTAGGTGGCGCTGCATTGAAACACTGCATGATGCCTCAGGTCATGTTTGTGATGACATGTACCAAGTTTGGTCTGAATACGATAAAGCGTTGCAGAGATACAGCCTTATGTCTATTTTCGTAAGCACTGTGTACAATTCGTTCACGTGTTTTAACAAAAACGGTTTGAGGAATCGACTTGAATTCCAAAACTTTTAGTCGGCATGGTCTGAAGATGATCTGGTTCAATTTTCATGAAAATTGGAGTAACGGCCTAGGAGGAGTTCGAAAAAGTACGTTTTTCACAAAATTCAAAATGGCGGAAAAATTTTCATGACGGAAAATGACATCATATAATGCATTCAAATCGTCTTGACCCAAGGAATCAGAGTAAAAAAATTATTTTGTTTCTAGCCCTTACAGTTCAAAAGTTATTAGCATAAACATAAGTGCAACTTTGGACAGCTGGTGGCGCTAGAGGGATTGAGTTAGAGACTCCAAATTTCCTATGGACAAAGGTCAGACTGTCCTCTAACTGTGTGCCAAATTTCACAACTTTCCCGCAAGCGGTTCTATGGGCTGCCGTAGACTTCAAGAGCGGAAGAAGAAGCGGAAGAATAATAAATATAGCTGCAAGCAGCAATCACGGGGCCAAGCACAAAAACGGCACAAGAAGCCAGCCAACATGGCTGGGAGCATCAGACCAACTGCAACAATGAGCAATTAAAGAACCATTAAGATCATTTTAGGCAAAAGATCTGAAAAATGATAAAAAATGAAGATTTACTGGTTCATCACTTTCGACCAATAGGTGGCACTGTGACCAAATTAATGTGGTATTGTCAGAGTGAGGTGACAATGGCATTTGCAAAGTTTGGTGTCAATATGTCAAAGCATTGCAGAGATACAACTTCAAGAGTCGTTTTTGCATCATGCCTCAAATTCTTTGCTCCGTTATACGAAAACGGTTTGACTTATCGACTTGATACGGTTCAATTTTGGTGAAAATCAGAGCAACGGTCTAGGAGGAGTTCGAAAAAGTAGGTTTTAAAAGAAAAACAATATGGCGGACAGGAAGTTCAGCCAAGGAACCAGACCCAAGGAATCAGAGGAAATTTTGTTTCTAGCCCTTACGGTTCAAAAGTTATTAGCATAAACATAAGTGCAACTTTGGACAGCTGGTAGCACTAGAGGGATTGAGTTAGAGACTCCAAATTTGCTATGGACAAAGGTCAGACTGTCCTCTAATTGTGTGCCATATTTCACAACTTTCCCGCAAGCGGTTCTATGGGCTGCCATAGACTTCAAGAGCGGAAGAAGAATAATAATAATAAGAGTACGGAACGCCAACAATAACAATAGGTGCCCTAAAAAAAAAAAGAACGCCAATGGATACAACAGGTGCCTACGCACCTTCGGTGCTTGGCCCCTAATAAAAAGAAATCTAACGATTACAATAGGTGCCTAAGCACCTTCAGTGCTTGGCCCCTAATAATAAGAGTACGGAACACTAACAATAACAATAGGTGCCTAAGCACCTTCGGTGCTTGGCCCCTAAATATAGCTGCAAGCAGCAAGTGTGTTTTGCGTCATGCCTCAAATGCGTTGCTCCGGTATATGAAAACATTTTGTCCATAAATTTTTGTCGGCATGGTCTGAAGATGATACGGTTCGATATTGGTGAAAATCGGAGCAACGGTCTAGGAGGAGTTCGAAAAAGTAGGTTTTTAAAGAAAAACAATATGGCGGACAGGAACTTCAACCGACTATGGAAAATTTGATATCTATGTTCTCAGCATGATCCAAGGAATCTACTGAGACAAGTTTCATTACAATCGGTAAATATAGTCAGAAGTTATTAGCATTTTTGTAAATTTTGTTATAACTTTTGACCACAAGGTGGCGCTGCGCCGAAACTTATTGAGTATTGTCAGGGCATGGTGCCAAAGACCCAGGTCAGACTGTCCTCTAACTGTGTGCCAAATTTCACAACTTTCCCGCAAGCGGTTCTATGGGCTGCCATAGACTTCAAGAGTGGAAGAAGAAGAAGAATCGAAAATAAAAAGAACACCAACAGATACAATAGGTGCCTAAGCACCTTCGGTGCTTGGCCCCTAATAATAATCGAAAATAAAAAGAACGCCAACAGATACAATAGGTGCCTAAGCACCTTCGGTGCTTGGCCCCTAATTAAACGGAACGCCAACAGATACAATAGGTGCCTACGCACCTTCGGTGCTTGGCCCCTAATAAAAAGAAATCTAACGATTACAATAGGTGCCTATGCACCTTCGGTGCTTGGCCCCTAATAAAAAGAAATCTAACAGATACAATAGGTGCCTAAGCACCTTCGGTGCTTGGCCCCTAATAAAAAGAAATCTAACGATTACAATAAGTGCCTACGCACCTTTGGTGCTTGGCCCCTAATAAAAAGAACACCAACGGATACAATAGGTGCCTACGCACCTTCAGTGCTTGGCCCCTAATAAAAATAAAAAAAAGAACGCCAACAGAAACAATAGGTGCCTCCGCACCTTCGGTGCTTGGCCCCTAAATAAAAGAACGCCAACAGATACAATAGCACCTTCAGTGCTTGGCCCCTAATAATCGAAAATAAAAAGAACGCCAACAGATACAATAGGTGCCTAAGCACCTTCGGTGCTTGGCCCCTAATTAAACGGAACGCCAACAGATACAATAGGTGCCTAAGCACCTTCGGTGCTTGGCCCCTAATAAAAAGAAATCTAACGATTACAATAGGTGCCTACGCACCTTCGGTGCTTGGCCCCTAATAAAAAGAACGCCAACAGATACAATATGTGCCTAAGCACCTTCGGTGCTTGGCCCCTAAAAAAAGAACACCAACGGATACAATAGGTGCCTACGCACCTTCGGTGCTTGGCCCCTAAAAAAAGAACACCAACGGATACAATAGGTGCCTACGCACCTTCGGTGCTTGGCCCCTAAAAAAAAGAACGCCAACAGATACAATAGGTGCCTACGCACCTTCAGTGCTTGGCCCCTAATAATCGAAAATAAAAAGAACGCCAACAGATACAATAGGTGCCTAAGCACGTAATATGCAATTACGTTGAAAAGGTCACGCTTGACGTAGGCGGAAGTACCGAGTCGGTGTTTACAGATTGAACGTGCAAATACTAAGTCAAACTCGGTTTACAAAAAAAGGTAAAACAACAATGTTGGACGATTTTGAACTTCAAGGAGAGTTTTTCGCCCTGCCCTACCTTTTTGAACCGGAATACACAGAGGAAAAGACTGCTGCGGCGACACACACCTCTCAAGCATCGGGCAGACGAAGATCTAATGAGACGTGGTGGTGCACATGTGGCAAATGCCAACCATTGCCAACAGAGGAAGAATCTCAATGCTGCCACGACTGGACCATTTCAATCCCACCATTAGAATCAGTCGGTGAGTCCCTGTTTCCATCTCGCTGCCTTACCGGACAAAATGGATTTCCACTGTTGAAGTGGAATGTACGCACACTGGCGGTGACATTCGGCGGCTGTCCGCCGCATCATGTACATTGTTTTACATTAAATGTATATTATATTTCTCTCAAATCGTTGTTAATGTACATACTGACTTCACCCTGTGCTGCAAGATACATTAGTTTTACATTTTTAGTTTAACAGCTTGAATAAAGTCTAAAAATGTATAATAAATGTAGCCTTTTCTTTCCTTTTGCTTTGTTGTGCCATTTTTCCATGTACACTAACCTCAGTGTGGAACAGATAGGCATATGTAACGTTTTCCTGTTTACGTAAAACACTTCCATTGTGCAGCTTTTCTATCAGGGGTCGATTCAAAATTGAGCTCGCGTTATGACCAATATTAATATTTCTTCCCAAGTAAATGGTTGTTCAGTTGAACTGGTGAGCTGGAATGTTAAATCTCTCAACCACCCTGTAAAACGTAAAAAAAGTGTTTGCTCATTTAAAAGATCTTAAGACTGATATTGCATTTCTTCAGGAGACGCATTTACGCGTCTCTGATCATTGCCGACTTAGAAATAAGTGGGTGGGTCAGACATTTCACTCCAGCTTTAAATCTAAGGCTAGAGGTGTGGCGATAGTTCTCAGTAAAAATATGAAGAGTTTCGTTGCAAAATGAGATAACTCCGTTTTTAACATTTTTGTCAAAACATGTTTATTATTATGTTATCATGTTATTATTTTGTTTTATGGTGCTACTTAGCTGTATTTTTTAAGTTATGAAGGTTTAAATCAAAACAAACCAACTGCAGTTTAATTGATATTAATTGGAATGCACAACCAAAAAACAAGATTTTTGAAAAATTAAAAAAACGGAGTTATCTCGTTTTGCAACGAAACTCTTCATATACACTTTGTAGCAACAAGTGTTGAATCTGATCCGGATGGTCGCTTTCTAATCGTGGTGGGACATTTGTATGGGCTCCCTGTTATTTTAGCCAACATTTACGCCCCGAATTGGGATGATCACCTTTTTTTTAGTAATTTCTTCTCAAAGTTGCCAAATATGGTAACGCATCATCTTATCCTCGGTGGCGACTTTAACTGCGTCCTTTCCTCCACTCTGGATCGTAGTGCATCCAGAACGATTTCAATAACTAAATCAGCACATACGATACAGAATTTTCTTAAAACATATGGAATGGCTGATGTCTGGAGATTTCGTAACCCTATCACCCGGGCATATTCCTTTTTCTCTCCAGTACACAACTCCTATTCACATATAGATTATTTTATCATAGACACAAACCTTGTATCATCAGTTATAAAATGTGATTACGAAGCCATAATTATTTCAGACCACAGTCCATTGACTATGACGGTGCGTATTGATACCAAAGAACCAAATTACCGTCCCTGGAGATTCAATTCCACTCTCCTCTCAGACGAGACGTTTGTGAGTTATATCTCCTCTGAAATAGACTCCTTTCTTAGTGTAAATATGACTCCGGGAATGGCTGTGTCAACTATATGGGAAGCGTTGAAGGCATATTTGAGAGGCCAAATTATCTTGTATTGTGCAGGTCAGAGCAAAACCAGAAAGGATCAATTAAAGAAATTGACTGATCAGATCTTAGAACTCGACTCTTTGAATAGCTTTTCACCATCCCCAGCGAGACTAAAACAAAGAATGTTATTACAAACTGAATTCAATTTGCTGGCAACTAAACAGGCAGAATACCTTATCTCTAAATTGAGGTGTAATTTTTATGAGTACGGGGAAAAGACTGGGAACCTTCTGGCTCACCAGTTGCGACAGCAATCAGCTCATCATATTATTTCGGAGATATGTGATGATCAAGGCCTGAAGCACAGGGATAGTACAGAGGTTAATTCTTGTTTTTATCAATTTTATCAGTCGTTATATACCTCAGACCCACCCTCTGACCTGTTGACTTTAGAAGACCTTTTTAGGAAACTTGACACACCATTGATAGACCCGGAAAAAGCTGCGCATCTTGACTCACCAATTACAATCTCAGAAATAGAAGCAGCAATCAGAAGTATGCAGACCGGCAAAACCCCAGGTCCAGATGGATATCCGACTGAATTCTTAAAAAAATTCTCTACTCAACTTTCCCCATTATTGCTATCTGTCTTTGAAGAATCCTTGTTATCTCACTCTTTACCATGTACTATGCATCAAGCAGTTATTTCTCTGATTCTTAAAAAGGAGAAAGATCCCTTAGAATGTGGCTCTTACCGCCCGATTTCGCTTTTGAATGCTGATACTAAGATCTTAGCCAAGGTCCTGGCCCGACGACTGGAGGATGCTCTTCCAGCGATCATTTCACCTGACCAAACGGGCTTTATTAAAAGTCGACACTTCTTCTTTAATACCAGACGTTTTGCTAATATAATTTATGGCCCCTCTCCGACTAATACTTCAGAAGTTATTCTATCGCTTGACGCTGAAAAGGCGTTTGACCGAGTGAAACTTTTTACTCTTAAAAAGTTTGGTTTCGGATCTAGCTTTATATCTTGTATTAAACTTTTATATTCAGCCCCATTGGCTGTGGTACGTACTAATAATAACATATCACCTTTTTTTGAGCTAAAACGTGGTACAAGGCAGGGCTGTCCTCTATCGCCACTCCTCTTTGCATTTGCAATTGAACCCCTAGCCATAGCCTTGAGGATTTCTACTAATGTCAAGGGGATGTGGAGGGGGGATTTTGAACACAAAGTATCTCTATATGCAGACGATATGTTGTTGTACATTTCTGACCCATCATCAAGTCTTCCGAATTTGTTAAATTTACTTAATGAATTTGGTCAGCTGTCTGGTTATAAAGTCAGTTATCAAAAGAGTGAACTTATGCCAATTGGCCCCATGACTCCAGACGCGCTCTCTTTTTCAATACCTTTTAAAATCACTACGACAAAATTTAAATATGTGGGGATCTTGTTTACGAAAAACTTCAAAGAGCTTTATAAAGCCAATTATCAACCTCTTTTAGCTAGTATGAAGCAGGATTTTGAAAGGTGGGACTTATACATTTTCCAATGTTTACCAATTTTTCTCACAAAATCTTTTTTTTGTAATTTAAATACTCAAATTACAAGTTTTATTTGGAATAAAAAACGCCCTAGGGCAATGGATAAAGTATTACAAAGGCCCCGCAGTTTAGGTGGTCTTGCCCTTCTGAACTTTTTATATTATTACTGGTCGGTAAATATCAGAGCAATTCTATACTTACTGGGGGAAGATGAGAAAGCCAGCTGGGCACAGATGGAGAAATCATCCATCCAATACAACCCTCTATCAGTAGTGTGCTCTAGGCTGCCACTGGCACATTCAGTATCTAACCTTACACTCTCCCCAGTTGTACTACAAGCTATAAAAATTTGGTTTCAGTTTAGACGTCATTTTGCACTTAACAACCTTCCGCTTGCCTCACCTGTTGTACAGAACCACATATTTACTCCTTCGATGACAGATGCAGCGTTTGATATATGGTCAAAAAATGGCATTAGGTCATTACATGATTTGTATTTCAATGACACATTTGCCTTTTTTGAACAGTTAGTCCAAAAATTTACTATTCCTCATACACACTTTTTAGGTATCTACAACTTAGAAGCTTTGTGTCATCAAATTCAAATTATGTTTCCCTCATTGTCCTGCTCCATCTCTCATTGATTCTATTCTCGAATACAGGTGTGGAGAAAAACAGTCCATAAGTAAAGTGTATGGACTACTTAATCTACACAATCTGACTGCTTTAGAATCATTAAAACAAAAATGGGAAAAAGAAATTGAGGATCAGCTACCAGACGATGTGTGGCAGGAAGCAATCCGGAGAATACACTCATCCTCTATAAGCCTCAGGCACATGATTGTCCAGTTTAAAATTGTACATCGTCTCCATTGGTCCAAGGACAGATTGGCTAAATTTAAAAGCGATGTAGACCCTAACTGTGACCGATGTAAACAAGCTCCTGCTACTTTATTTCATATGTTCTGGTCATGTCCGAAATTGCTAGAATACTGAGGCCAAATTTTTGAGACCTTTTCTAAAATGTTTGGTAAATTTATTGCTCCAGACATATCGACAGCAATATTTGGAGTTGCTAGTCTAGATAATAATCTAAGTAGATCCCACTCTGATGTTATTGCTTTTTGTACACTTCTTGCTAGAAGGCTAATTTTGTACAAATGGAAAGACTCTTCACCTCCAACATATAGACATTGGATTAAAGATGTGATGTATAACATACAATTGGAAAAGCTGCGATGTTCTATGAATGGGTCAAATAAGAGATTTCTTATCACCTGGCAACCTTTGCTGACCTTTGTGGAGAACACTTCTGCTAAAAAATTATTCTAAATGTACATGTTTGTATATTATTATTATTGTATTTTTATTTATTATATATATATATATATATATATATATATATATATATATATATATATATATATATATATATATATATATATATATATATATACAGTACAGTCCAAAAGTTTGGAACCACTAAGATTTTGAATGTTTTTAAAAGAAGTTTCATCTGCTCACCAAGGCTACATTTATTTAATTAAAAATACAGTAAAAAACAGTAATATTGTGAAATATTATTACAATTTAAAATAACTGTGTACTATTTAAATATATTTGACAAAGTAATTTATTCCTGTGATGCAAAGCTGAATTTTCAGCATCGTTACTCCAGTCTTCAGTGTCACATGATCCTTCAGAAATCATTCTAATATGCTGATTTGCTGCTCAATAAACATTTATGATTATTTTCAATGTTGAAAACAGTTGTGTACTTTTTTTTTCAGGATTCCTTGATGAATAGAAAGTTCAAAAGAACAGCATTTATCTGAAATACAAAGCTTCTGTAGCATTATACACTACCGGTCAAAAGTTTGGGGTCAGTAAGAATTTTTATTTTTATTTTTTTGAAAAGAAATTAAAGAAATGAATACTTTTATTCAGCAAGGATGCATTAAATCAATCAAAAGTGGCAGTAAAGACATTTATAATGTTACAAAAGATTAGATTTCAGATAAACACTGTTCTTTTGAACTTTCTATTCATCAAATAATCCTGAAAAAAAATATTGTACACAAATATTTTGTACAATTGTACACATTAAATGTTTCTTGAGCAGCAGATCAGCATATTAGAATGATTTCTGAAGGATCATGTGACACTGAAGACTGGAGTAATGATGCTGAAAATTCAGCTTTGCCATCACAGGAATAAATTACTTTGTGAAATATATTCAAATAGAAAACAGTTATTTTAAATTGTAATAATATTTCACAATATTACTGTTTTTACTGTATTTTTAATTAAATAAATGTAGCCTTGGTGAGCAGACGAAACTTCTTTTAAAAACATTAAAAATCTTAGTGGTTCCAAACTTTTGGACTGTACTGTATATATATATATACTGTTCTTATCTGTTCTGTATAATGTATTTGTTTTTCAGTATCATTTGTTAAAATAAAAATAAACATTGAGGAAAAAAAAATTTAGCTCGCGCGTATATAATGTGCGCGGCCAGTGTGCGATACCTGTGAGTTGTCAGAGACGCGGCGCCGAGCTTCGCATCCAGTGTGCGACCCCTTTAGAGGGGGTTTTGTTTTGATGGAGAAGGGTATGACAGTCTGATGGCACTGACAACACAGGATGGAAGAACCATTAGTTGTTTTACCTTTTTTTGTAAACGGCGTTTGACCGAGCCTGCGTCTCAATGTGCATACTATCCATACTAAATAGTATGTGACATTTGTAATTTTCAATACTATTTAGGGCGGATAGGGTGGATGGTATGCATATTGGGATGCAGGGTTAGTATTTGCATGTTCAACTTGTAAACACAGACTCGGTACTTCCGCCTATGTCAAGCATGACCTTTTCAACGTAATTGCGTATTACATGACATCACGAACGCGCATCGCAGAACAGAGCAAGGTGAGAATTTGTGCTCATAAAACTTAAACTTTTTTATTTTTATTTTTTTAAATGACCAATCGTTTCGCTAGATAAGACCCTTATTCATCGTCTGGTATCGTTTAAAGCCCTTTGAAGCTGCAATGAAACTGTCATTCGGACCTTGAACCGTTCGGTGCCCATTGAAATCCACTATATGGAGAAAAATCCTGGAATGTTTTCATCAAAAACCTTCATTTCTTTTCGACTGAAGAAAGAAAGACATGGACATCTTGGATGACATGGGGGTGAGTAAATTATCAGCAAAAGTTTATTTAAAAGTGAACTAATCCTTTAATAAGAGCATGTAAAGTGTCTGTTTCCACATTATTATTATTATTTTTTTTTTGAGCCAACACATTGAGTGCAATATAAATATAAAGAGCATATTTCTATAAACATGGCACATGTGTTTTAAACTATCTATGTTAAGACATTTAATTGGCTTTATCATAGACACTCTCATGTCATGAACCTTTAACTATCCATTTAGAGGGACATCTGTATTTGCCTGAATTACCCTTCCTGACTCTCACTTTCCTAATGTACATTAATGAAAGGCCCCACCACAATTAATTTTTGCTGTTTTATTTACAAATGCATTCTAAAAACTTAAACTATGATGTACCCAATGTTTACACTTAACCCTGTGGAGTCTGAGGCTGATTTGGGGCTTGGAGAAGTTTTGACATGCCCTGACATTTGTGCTTTTTTCAGTTGTTCATAAACATATAAATGACAAAAGTGTCATTACACTGTATTCAGCACAAACTAGGCTACAATAATATGTGAGGAACATGTATGTACATGTTTGTATTTTTGAAGGAATAATGTTTATGCGTGGTTATTGAAAAAACTGTCACTGAAATCACTGAAATAAGGCCAAAAAAAGTATATTAAATCTGTGTTCACAAGACTTTTGGATATTGGAGGTTGTAGACTAGAGTTTTTGCTTCAGAATTATGTAAAAATTATGCTGCCTACTCCTTCATATAAAACAATATATTGATTTAGTTTTTGTAAGACACTTTTTGTCAAGAAACACAGTATGTGTGGAGGTGTGAATCGCATGAATAATGGGCCATTTACACCTGAGAAGACAAAAGAATCACATAATAATGACCTGAAATGACTTGCATATTAATGAGGCCTTTCAGTCAGGTAGGCTGTGAAAAAAAACCTCTGTAATCATGTTTCAGCTCAATTTAAAATAATGGTATTCTATTATATTCTTTAAAATATAATGTATTTCTGTGATGCAAAGTGTCTGAACAATTATGTTACCTCTATGGCATTTCATATAGGCTTTTAGCTTAAAAGCATGCACATTTGGAGAAATATTGATGGATTCTTATATATTTATGTCAATTTTCTATACTGAGAAGTAATATTTATTGTAATATTTATGAGTGCTGGATACTGTGTTTTCAATTCATACTTGCAGCCGGAGGGCGCTCTCTGTGCACATTTAGTCCACAAATTATTCTAAAGAAGAAGAGGACATTTCAGGAATGGTGTTTTCAATTCATACTTGCAGCCGGAGGGCGCTCTCTGTACACCTTTAGGCCACAAATTCATATAAAGAAGAAAAGGAACTAGGAACTAACGGCATGTCTTCTAGAGATCGCTAACCATGGCTTTAATATCCAAATAAACACTTTTCAAGACAATAAATACACGATTGAGACGATGAATGCATGTATTGCCTCTGAATTTGCGTCTGAATAGCGCTGGCTCAGTGGGCATGGCCACATTAGCGGATAATGAGCTGAATTACAGACTTCTGAGATTACATAAACACAGAATGTTTGTTTTCGATTTGACTTGCACGATTTAAAACCTGACATTTCTAAGTTTCTTTAGACGTAAGTGTCATTTTTTTGTCATTAGTATTCATAAGTTACAGTTCATTTTCTGAGAACTATCAGATTGGACTTTGTTCAGAGGGAGAGGAGAGATCACGCATCATGTTAGTTTTCTTTATTTTACAAAAAACACAACATTGTGTTTTTACTCTGAGTGTACACAAATAAAAGAAGACATTCTATATTTTCAATTGATATATTACTTATGTCTCTATGACAAGAAATGACGGAGTATTTTAAGTAAATGTCAATGCTGTGAAAACAATTAAATATACCTAATGAATTGCGATGAATAATTTTGAAATAAGTGATAATTGTAGTTCCTGAAACTGATCAGTATAATTTATCCATTCTCAAATATTTTGATTTAACTTTATTCAGAGATTTTATTGAGGAAGCGTAGTTATTGCATAGTTATTTACAAAGCCACTGAAATATCTTTAGAGTGTATTTAACTTTACAGTTATAACATTACTGTTTTTTGTTTGTTTGTTTGTTTGTTTGTTTTTAATACAAACAGTGGTTCCCTTTCAAGGGTGTCTCATGTCCTGGGGCTCGCAGATGGATGTAGCAGCAGGGTTAGAGACGGGCCCAGCCTTATCGCTGCCTTCACCTGCTGCATCCAGTGTGTCAATTCGGAGGCAGGAAGCACACGTTGCGGTTTTATTCCGCTCCGGTTGACACTGTTACATTAATGGCATCTAGTTCTGAGGAATTAGATGTTGTTAGTGTAGCAATGGGAGAGACCGAAGACTCGCCACTTCCCTCTCCCGAAAGCGAGGAGCTTATGGAGGTGCTTACTCGTGCTGTTGCCAAGCTGAATATCGAGTGGCCAGCCGAGAAGCAAGAGCAGCAGACCCGCAGTAAACTCGATGAACAGTTTCTACCGTCAAGAGCTGCTCAACCTCCACATCGGGCACTACCGTTCTTTCCTGATCTCCACACTGAGGTGTTGAGATCATGGAAAAGACCAGTATCTTCCCGTGTCTTCACACCCCAAACATCTACATACAGCAATGTTCTGGGGATGAAGAAGCACGGGCATGGGGCGATGCCAAGAGCAGAAGAGAGGCTTGCGAGCCATCTCTCTCCTCAAGTGGCATCGTCCCTAAAAGCCCCGACGTTGCCCACTAAACCGCTGAAAACTACCTCAGCATTAGTGGGCAAAGCGTACTCGGCAGCAGGTCAAGCTGCGGCATGCTTGCATACGATGGCTATTCTCCAAGCGTATCAAGCAGACCTGCTGAGAGACTTGGGTAACAGTGATGAGGTGGGGGCGGAGTTCATCCACGAGGTCCGGCAGTTGGCAGATTTAGCTCTCCGGGCCACTAAGGAGACGGCCAAATCCATCGGCCGGTCTATGGCAGCCCTAGTGGCCATGGAGCGTCATCTCTGGCTAAATCTGTCAGACATTAAGGACAAAGATAAGTCCTTCCTGTTGGATGCCCCACTGAATCCTTCTGGCCTTTTCGGTGATGCTGTTAACACTGTCACTGAGAGGTTTCAGGAGGCAAGGAAGCAGGCTGCTGCTATGCAGCAGTTTCTTCCTCGCCGTTCCCAAGTCCCTTCGGCTGCCGAGCGGGGACAGCAGAAGCTGAGTACAAGCTCCTCGCAACAGAAACACAGGCAACACCAGAAGCAGAGTGTTGCTACCCGTGCTCCCCCTCCGAGGAGTTGGGAGGCGGAGCAACGCTCTCAGCCGAAGTCCGCTAGAGGCCAGACAGATCTGAGGGCTGTCATTGCTGCTAAAAGGGCTTCAGCGAAAAAGTCCTGACGCCAGGAGAGTCAGGATCCTGAGGGTGGTCCCCTCTGGAGAAAAACGGCATTCACCTCTTCCATCGGTGCCCGTGAGTCTTCAGTGCCCTCAGGGAGGCGTTCTGCTAACCCCGCTATCACACGGGGGCGCAGTAGTTCCTCACGTGTCACCCGAGGGTGGCGCGCTTCCTCTGCAGTCAGTTCAGTTATTCCCTGCCGGGGTACCGCTTCAGGGCACTGCACTGGCTGCTCATATTTTACCAGAGGCCAGTCTCGAGAGACTGGTACCCTTAGTAGATTTTTTGTCAGAGTGGAAAAATCTGTCAAAAGTATCTCGGTGGGTCCTGCACACGATAGAAAAGGTGTATGCGATTCAGTTTTGCACACACCCGCCTCAGTTCAATGGGGTTCTACCCACAGTGGTGGATTCAGAGCAGGCTCTGGTACTGGCACAAGAAGTAGAGACTCTCTTGCGAAAGGAGGCTATAGAAAGGGTTCCTCCTCCCAGCAGGGAGTCAGGCTTTTACAGACGCTATTTCATGAAAAGTGTGCTTTCTCCAGCTCAGAGAACCACTTATCTGGGCTTGGTATGGGATTCGGTGATTATGTGGGCCCTTCTTTCTCCATTTCGCATAACATCAATCCTATCAACTGTCTCACACATAAAGCTAGGCCAGTCACTCACTGTAAAACAATTTCAGAAAGTGCTGGGTCTCATGGCAGCAGCATCCAATGTGATTCCATTCGGCCTGCTGAACATGAGACCATTACAGTGGTGGCTCAAAACCAAGGGGTTCTCACCGAGGGGGAACTCATTTCGTATGATTAGAGTCACGCGGTGATGCTTACGTGCTCTAGACATATGGAAGAAACCTTAGTTTCTGTCCCAGGGACCTGTGTTGGGGGCCATCATTCGTCGGGTCACCCTGACGACGGATGCGTCCCTCACGGGCTGGGGGGCGATCATGAGTGGTCGCTCGGCTCAGGGGCTGTGGCAGGACCATCATCTTTCGTGGCACATAAATCGCCTGGAGTTGATGGCAGTATTTCTAGCATTGAAATACTTCCTCCCAGACCTCAGAAATCAACATGTGTTAGTCAGGTCAGACAACACAACAGTGATTTCGTATTTAAATCATCAAGGGGGTTTGAAATCATGCCCACTTTACAAGTTGGCGAAACAAATTCTCTTGTGGTCCCAAGGGAAACTGCTATCCCTCAGAGCAGTTTACATACCGGGGTACCTGAATGTGGGAGCAGACATCCTGTCGAGGCAGGGGCCGAGACCCGGGGAATGGAGACTTCACCCCGAGGTGGTGAAGCTCTTATGGGAGAACTACGGCAAAGCCCAAGTGGATCTGTTTGCGTCTCGAGAGACGACTCACTGTCCACTGTGGTTCTCGATGTCAAACCCAGCACCTCTTGGGCTGGATGCTATGGTACAGCCGTGGCCGAGGCTACCACTGTATGCATTTCCCCCGATCGTTCTGCTCCCGGGAGTTCTGAAGAGAGTGCGCAGAGAAGGGGCTCGTTTGTTGTTGATATCCCCGTTCTGGCCAGCCCAAGTGTGGTTCTCGGACCTGATGTCCCTTCTCGACGGGTCTCCAATGGAGATTCCGATCAGGAGGGACCTTCTCTCTCAAGCGGGCGGTCTGATACTGCACCCCTGCCCGGATTCATGGATGCTGTGGGCGTGGCCCCTGAGGGGGCACAGCTCATAGATTCAGGTCTCTCAACTGAGGTTGTTGAGACCATACTCCAGTCCAGAGCTCCCTCCACGAGGAAACTATATGCACTGAAGTGGAGATTATTCACTTCATGGTGTGAAGATCACCAGTGGGACCCAGTTAACTGCCCGGTCAGCGCAGTACTGGACTTCCTGCAAGAAAGGTTTTCTTCAGGGTTATCCCCCTCCACACTAAAGGTGTATGTGGCGGCCTTAGCTGCTTACCACGCTCCTTTCAGTGGAGTATCTCTGGGGAGACACCCACACATAGTATGTTTCCTTCGTGGCACTTTAAGGCTCAGACCTGCAGCACATACGAGAGTACCGGCTTGGGATTTGGCCATTGTATTACAAGGCCTGTCTATGGCACCCTTCGAACCCATCGAAGAGGTCGCAGAAAAGTTTCTAACACTGAAGACAGTGTTTCTTTTAACTCTTTCATCTCTCAAGAGAATTGGAGATATTCAAGCCCTGTCGGTCTCTCCTTCATGCCTGGAATTTGCGCCTGGTAATATTAAGGCGTTTTTACATCCCAGGTTAGGGTATATCCCTAAGGTTGTCACTAATCCTGTGAGACCTATTGTGCTGCAAGCTCTATGTCTGCCTCCCTTTCAGTCACCGGACCAGGAAAAATTAAATCTGCTGTGCCCAGTGAGGGCACTAGATGCGTACGTCCACAGAGCTGCCCTGTGGAGGAAATCTGATCAACTTTTTGTGTGTTTCGGAGCACTGAGGAAAGGGCTCCCGGCATCTAAGCAGAGAATGAGCAAGTGGGTGGTCGAGGCTATCTCACATGCTTATGAGTCGTTTGGACAGCCTTCACCTTTGGCTGTAAAGGCTCACTCTACAAGGAGTGTGGCTGCCTCTAAGGCATTTATTTCTGGGGTTTCCCTTTCTGACATATGTGATGCAGCAGGCTGGTCATCGCCACACACGTTCATGAGGTTCTATGAACTAGACCTCAGCTCCACTCCGGGGCGCAGGTGCTTCTTTAAGGTGTGCGCCTCGGCTACACACGTACGGTCACTTGCTCATATGGGGAAGTTGGTATTCTCGTTCCCATAGCGGCAACGCAGCGCGAGTTCCCTTGAAAGGGAACGTCTCGGTTATGTATATAACCTTAGTTCACTGAATAGGGAACGAGACGCTGCGTTGACTAGCCATACTCCCTGCATGCCCGTAAGCGACTTGCTTCAGACCTTTTTCAGAAGCTGAATGTGAGTACGTTTGGGGCGGCTTTATGGTTCCTGGTCAGTGACGTCACCCGCCTATGACGTACCGTCTCCAGATTGCATACGTGCTTCACGACGACATCACGCAGAGGCGTTCCCATAGCGGCAACGCAGCGCAAGTTCCCTATTCAGGGAACTAAGGTTATATACATAACCGAGACGATTCCAAAGCAGACCACAGTCTCTTCAAAACTTTATATTAACATACACATAACCAGCAAAATTTACTTTCAAACTGTAGCCTAGCTGCCTATTATCTATATTAGACTGGAATGAAACAACAAAATACCAAATATACTTCCAAAATAAAATAATAATATTTTCATCTTCCTTTAAACTAAATTTACAGGAGGAATTTAATGCAATGTTCCACCTGAATTATAATCATAACATTCCTTTTGTCTTTCTTTCTTTTTTCTTTTTTTTTTTTTTTTCTTTTGTAAACTAGTTTAAGTTGTAAACTTTGTAGGATATTTTGTAAAGTGTGAATTTTGTGAAGACATCATTCAGCTGATTTTTTTTTTTTTTTTTTTTTTTTTTTTTACAGTGGTTTGCAGCACGCATGGAGACGAAGGAGTTTTTAAACACAAATAGCCTTTATTCTCAAACCAAACACTCAGGACAGCACTGGAGACAGGAATAAGTAACTTAACCCTCAGGGGTCTGAGGCTGATTTGGGGCCTGGAGAAGTTTTGACATGCCCTGACATTTGTGCTTTTTTCAGTTGTTCATAAACATATTAATGGAAAAAGTGTCATTACACTGTATTCAGCACAAACTAGGCTACAATAATATGTAAGGAACATGTATGTACATGTTTGTATTTTTGAAGGAATAACGTTTATGCGTGGTTATTGAAAAAAACAAAAAACTGACTGAAATAAAGCCAAAAAATATATATTAAATCTGTGTTCACGAGACTTCTGGGTATTGGAGGTTGTAGACTAGAGTTTTTGCTTCAGAATTATGTAAAAAATTATGCTGACTACTCTTTCATATAAAACAATAGAGAGATTAAAATTTTCTAAAACATCTTTGGTCAAGAAACACAGAATGCGTGGAGGCGTGAATAATCATGAATAATGGGTGATTCTCACCTGAGAAGACAAAAGAATCACATAAAAGAGCTCTAATGAGCTGCATAAATTATGAGGCCTTTCAGTCAGATAGGCTGTGAAAAAACCCTCTGTTGATCATGTCTCAAGCTCATCATAATGTAAATCAAACATACAGAAAAAATACTGTGAAATATTATTACAATTTAAAATAATGGTATTTTATTATTAAAATATAATGCATTTCTATGATACAAAGTGTCTGAACAGTTATGTTACCTCTATGGCATTTCATATAGGCTTTTAGCTTAAAAGCATGCACATTTGGAGAAATATTGATGGATTCTCATGTTTATGTCAATTTTCTATACAGAGAAGTATTTATTCATTATTTATTGTCGTCACTGTGAACGCTGGATACTGTGTTTACAATTCATACTTGCAGCCGGAGGGCGCTCTGTGCACTTTTAGTCCACAAATACCAATGCTAAAGAAGAATAGGCAATCCAGGAAATAACTGAACTAACAGAGGCCAGAGATCGCTAACTATGGCTATTCAAAACACTTTTCAAGACAATAAATACACGATTGAGACGATGAATGCATGTATTGACTGAATTTGCCTCTGAATAGCGCTGGCTCCGTGGGTGTGGCCGCATTAGCGGATAATGAGCTGAATCAAGGACTTCTGACATGGCTCTCTTTTCATACAGATTACATAAACACAGAAGGTTTGTTTTCGATTTGACTTACACGATTTAAAACCTGACATTTCAACGTTTTTTTAGACATAAGTCTATTTTTTTTTGTGATTAGTATTCACTAAGTTACAGTTAATTTTCTGAGAACTATCAGATTGGAGTTCGTTCAGAGGGAGAGGAGAGATCACGCATCATGTTAGTTTTCTTTATTTTACAAAAAGCACAACATTTTGTTTTTACTCTGAGTGTACACAAATAAAAGAAGATATTCCACAGATTAAAATGGTGTATAGCTCTTAATTATATGTGCAACATTGATGGAGTATTTTGAGTCTCTTTCACACTGGTTAGAAAAAAAACGCGGTGATCACGCCGGCGTGACCGCCGACCCGAGGGAGTTAAACCACAAATAAAGCAAAAGAGAATGGATGATGGACTAGACACAGGTAACAGCCATAGGTAACTTTAGAAAGAAACAAGAACATAATCAGTAACCAAGGAAACCAAAACTAAACAGAGTGGAGAAACAGGAACTAAAGGAAACAGAACAGAATGTCAAAATAAAAGTCCACATAACAGAACATAACCGTGACACATACAGTATATCACAGCAATCTTATAAATGAAGTAACTGTTCATAACAAAACAACTGTAAACATTTCTTTATGAATTCATTATAACTAAAAAAAAAAAAAAAAAGTCAAATGATTTGATCATTTATAAAATAAATTACATTGTTAATAAATACATTCAAAAAAGGACCATTTGCCTTTATTTAACATTTTGGAGTTACACAATAGGGTGGTGTTTTATTCCTTAAACAGGACCAACAGATAAATGTACATCCAGTTTCAATTGTACACACAAGTTGGACTAACTGGGATAACCGTGTTAGTGGTTGTTTGCTTCTGTGTGGGGCCTTCCTGTCTAGACTGGAGGAGATAGGGTTAATGAAAACCCAGAACCGTCACAGAACGCTGTCTGCAGTATCAGTCTATGAAACTGACCCTCACCAACTTCGCTGTCACAGAGACATACACACTTGTGTGCGTTGCTCTAGTGTTCATCTACACAATGACTTAAGATTTTCCGTTGTGGAATTTCAGTACCCCTCCCCCGACCTTTGGTGGAGGAGAACCATTTATGAGATGTTCATAGAATAAATAGTGGTCAACAGTTCAGCATGTTAGCCTGAGGTGTTCTGTAAATATAGATGACTACAGCCAGCCACAGAGAAAATGTGTGAGTGTCTAAAGAAGCAGCAGTGGCCACCATGGCCAAGAGAGCACCTGGACGGTGTTAATCACAGACTAATATAAACATTTCCCCGGCTGAACATTCGACAGAGCTATTTGCTTCAACACAGCTCACCATCCCTCACCATAATCCTATGCACACACTCTAACACTCAATGTACACACAGTGCCTCAAGCCGTTCATCTTGCCAACATGTTCCAAACAAGTGTCTGTGGGTTTTGTTGTCTAGAAGCAGCACAACCTACAAAACACTATGAGTTTAGAGCACAACTCAAGCCAAACGACTAATTTGGATACATGAGTCTGAGTTTATGCTCTTGAAGACATAGTTAACTACATATTATAGTAACTAGGTTTGTGTTAATATACTTAGCTCACGAGATGAGATTTAAGGGGATTTTTTTTACATTTATTTATTTGGTTTTGGTAATAAAAATAGACCTAAGTGAACAGTAGCATTTATAATGACTTAAAATACATATATTACTAAAGTTGCAAGCAGCGATGAAAGGGCCCTCGCACCCAGGCTAACCGCCACCCGTTGGGCCTTAGGAAAACAGTGAACAGTGGGTGATATGCATGTAAGCAAGTAAATACAGGATAATTATGGCCAAGTCATTTCAAAGTGCCACACTTCCTGCTGTGAACAGGTGGCGCTTTGACCGTAACCGAATATTGCGACATAGATGTGTTCAGGCCAGAAACATTATCAAACGTGTGAAGTTTGGAGCAGATCGGACATTGTATGCCTGAGTTACAACAACTTCCTGTTTCATGGGGTTAATCACATACATTAGCATTTAGCCAAGTGTTGCATGATTTAACGTGTTTCTAGCATGTTTGGTACTTCGTGGCATATTGAAATGTGTTTCTGGTAATGAATTACAGCGTAAAGTAGTGTTGCTTTCATCAACGAAAATTATGACTAAATATCATCGTCAACGAACCTTTATCACGTGATGAAAACGAGACGAGACGCAATGTAAATGCTGGTCATGTGACGATGACAATAATTAAATGTATAATGCAATATTGTTGACGAATAGAAACGAGACTAAATGTGGTTTACAAAAAAAAAAAAAAACTATGATAACATGTCTCTTCATTTTCATTAACCAAAACGAGACGAGACGAAATGTTATAACGTTATTTCGTCTCGTTTAGTCGCGTTATTATTATTATTTTGCAGTATTTCTGTTTCCTGTGTCTCACTTCAGGGGTTGCATCAGGTCGCACTGCGCAGACACAGGCGATGTCACTTCCTCTGACATAGAGAAAGAGACCGATATGTAGGTAAATATGTAGATTTCACATGCTCATAACTTAATGAAAAATGCACAGATCATAGAAAATGCACACCATTATTTAAAGCAGATTCTTACGATTAAAATAAATCCAAAATCAACATAATATATTGCGTTGATCTCTGTCAGGGTTTTGATGATGGATGAGGACGAGGACTCAAATGCAGGAGAGAGAGCTTTATTATTAATAAAAAATAAAACAAGAAACAACAACAAAAACTACCCCGTAGGGGAAAAACAGACTTGACAAACTTAACTTGACTTGACTGGACTGGATTGGACTGGACTGGACTGGACTTGGCTGCACAAAGGAAAACATACGACAACAAACCAGCACAGGACTGCAAACACAAGGAGAATAAATAGGAGAGCAAACAAAGCAGGTAACGAGGGAGGACAGGTGGGGCAAATCAACCAATAACCAGGTAACAAGGTGGGCGGGGTCAAGACAATAGACATGAGAGCACATGGCACAAACAAACATGACAAGCCATGTGCTCAGGGGCGGACTGGCCATCTGTGTGATCTGGAGAATCACAGAACGGCCGGTACTCCAGGACGGCCGGCGGGCCGGCCCACCACCCGCCGCCACGCACGCAGTCATCATCGGTTTTTTTCCCCCACTAATCTGTTTCACACTCCAGTACTGTAGGGGGCAGCAATGCACCTTTAAGCTGGATGCCAGCTGCACTGGCCGTGGCCGCCAAGTAAGCAGCAACGACGTTAGATCAGTGGTCTCAAACTGCCGGCCCGCAACTGATCTCAAAAATAAAACATAATCCGGCCCGCTAAATTATTATTATTATTATTCTCTAGTTGCTACCTGTCTGATATGCAAAGAAAAAGTCGCCGTTCTAAGGGGCATTCACATATCGCGTCACATAAGCGGCCGCGCCGCATTCTCCTTTCCAATGCGCTTTCGCTCCAGTGGCGTCTGTCGTTGCTATGCAACCATGAGCCGCCCTCTCAATCGCTTCTATTATGAGCGCGCTTGCCTAAATTACAGTAAAAGCACTCGACTTTAAGTCACAAGCGCCGATTTAAACCACCGAAACGCGTCCGATGCAGCCATTAAACGTTACCGATGCTCAAACGGCATCTTGGAGAAATGTGGCCCAGCTGTGTGAGCACAAGCGCTGCAGGTGTCTGTCAAGAAACAGAAGAGTGTACAAATGTATTCAGGGATTGTATTTGTTCAGTATTTGTTCAGTGCAAGATTTTAATGTTATTTAAGCTAACATAAAGTAAGGGAAAATACTTCCACTAGATGTTAAAACTAATAATGTATGTAACAATGAGAGATTTTTATTTTTTTGGCAAAATAAAGTTGATATATAGCTCCGTTTTTTTTGTTTATTTCTGACCCCTCCACGCCACAAGTGTTGCTGGTTTTGTTCCTAAATTACTGATTTTTTTATTCCATATATCTTGTTGGATGTGAGAAGTCGCACCAGACTATTTCAATTAGTAGTATTATATTAGTAATAGTATTATATAATTATATTACACTCTGTAACAATGAGAGAGACACTGCTGTTTACATTTAGTATGGTAAATAAGATATTATAGTATAGGTATAAAAATATTTTAGTAGGCCTAATGAAATTTGAAGTAAATGAGAAATAATGCAAAGGAAAGTAAATTTTCTGAAATGTTGCGCTTTCTTGCGCTTGAAGGATAATATGGCCCTCCTATGAGGTGTCAATCACAGAAACGGCCCCCCGAAAATTTGAGTTTGAGACCCCTGCTATATGAGTATTCAAGTTAATCTAATATGCTTTTAAACACAACATCTAGTCAACATTAGTGCTATTGCTATAATTTGGATGGTATAGTATCATGAACCACAATTAAAGTCTTGTGACACTCATGCCAGGCGTTATTGTTGTTGTTGTCGAGTTTCCGCACGCCGATTGCTTTGTGCCGGGCCTAGTCAAAGTCCAGGGCCGTTTTTTAGTCCCAGTCCGTCCCTGCATGTGCTCACACCAAACAAAACAAAAACACAAGCACATGGCCAATAAAGACAAATCACAAGCCACGTGCTTACACAAGACGAGACATGAACACGCAACTATGAAAGAACCCATAAGTCACGCGTTCACACAAAACGAGACAACATGAGCACACAGCCCGTGAAACAGACTGCGTGTTACACAAAAGGCAAAACATGAAAGCACGCGGCAGGTGGAAATAACCACGTGCTACACAAAACATGACAATACAAGAGACAACATGAGACAAGAATGCACACAAAAACAGGACAAGAACGGGAGTGTCAGAGCTCTGTCACGAAACCAAGAAATAAACTAGACAGAAGTGACAGAACCCTGACACTCACAAGATATTACTCATGGAATGATTTAACATACTTGGCTAAAGACATGTCTCTCGTCTTTCCGGGATGCAGTGTGTATCCAATGTTCCCGGACCCATCCATGTTCGTTTTACAAAGTGGAATAACACAAAATAGGTATCATCTTAAAACTAACCTAACCAAAATTAAACCAAGACCAAAACTAACCAAAATTAACCATTTTGAAAAACTCCTAACGAGTGCTGAGAAGTGCCTCCACACCGGAGTTTACCGTCCGTGGGCGCCATCTAGCTGCAAAAAATGAATAACACTTTATCACCACAAAATTTGAAAAAGATGCAGCTCACATGTAGGAGAGCATCAGCAAAAAAGAATTTCTCTGATCTTATTGCCTTCCTGAGTTATTCCATGTCAAATAAAAAAAAATAAAAATTATAAAATGAAATATATATATATATATATTGTCTTTTATCAGCAGTTTTTCAGCATGAAAATGTCCAAGTGTAATGTAATTTATATTTTCTAAAAAATTAAAAATCAAATGATACCTACTTTTTGACTCTCCTTGCTACAGTTTTGGAGTTATGAGTCTTTACTTTTGTGTGTGTCACTCAAAAAGGAAAAAAAAAAAAAAAAAAAAAAAAAAAAAACTCTAAAAAAAAGCCTTCAGGTCTTAAAGGGTTAAGATACATCAAGGCATTGTAAGGTATTATCTATATAATGTAGGTAACAATATAATAAGATAACCTTGTTTAAAATGGGTTTGTCTAAAATAAATTTTTAGTTTTGCCTATATTACTAGGTACTATATTGATTGGGTTAAATAGAATTGCATTACTAAAAAGAGAATAACATAAAATTCATTGACTAAAATTAGTCAAATGTCATCAGTTTTCGTCAACTAAAACTAGACGAAAATTGTCATGGATAATTCTGACTAAAATAAGACTAAAATGCTCAGACTTTTAGTCGACTAAAACTTGACTAGACTAAAAAGAGTAGGAAAGTTACAACAGCTTTCTCTTTCATGGTGAAACATCAGACTTTGTCAGGCCGCCACGGACACTCCCTTCTGCGAAAACTCAAGATCTTTGATATTTATCATCGCTAAGGTCTTAAGATTAGACTGATAACATATGATGTTGATCTGGTTAAATCTCTATCACAGTGTAAAACGTCATTTCCTATCGCCCACAGGTGGCGCTATGACTATAACTGAATATTGTCATGTAGATGTGTTTAGGCCAGGACTCTAATAAAACATGTGAAGTTTGGGGCATATCGGACATTGTATGCCTGAGTTACAACAGCTTCCTGTTTCATGGCGAAACATCAAACTTTGTCAGGCCACCACAGACACACCCTTCAGAGAAAACTCTAGATTTTCGCAATGTAATGTCGCAAAAGCCTTTACAAAATATGACATTGATCTAATTAAAGCTCTAGGAGGAATTCGTTAAAGTACAATGTCTGGAAATGGCAAAAAAATAGCAAATGAATTCAAAATATCTGACTTCCTTTTCGGTTTCAGATTATGCTCCAAGAGACTTTTTTGTAGGTATTGGGCTGTTGAATGTGTGTACCGAATTTCAAAATCTACGTGAAATGTAGCGCGAGGGGCACTTCGTTAGGTGGTGCTATCGAGCCATTTTAACACGCCTAATTCTGCAACCCATAACAGAAATAAATTTTCACCACTTCTGAAGCGTGTGCAAAGTTTCATGCACTGAGGAGTTTTTGAGCACGTTTAGGCCCTCAAAAATGCGATTCACTTTGGAGAAGAATAATAGTAAATATAGCTGCAAGCAGCGATGGCGGGCCCAAGCCGGTGGCACCGCCACCCCGGTGGCTTCAGGGCAACTGTGCACGGCGGGCAATAGGCAGTTAAAATGTCAAATTCACTCTACATTTACTGCACTATAAGGTGGCGACATAGAGCCCCTCTCCCTGCCTGTTTCTAAGGCTTTGTCCATGTCTACTGGCTAACAATCCTGACGTGTGTGTGGAGTTTCAATCAATTTGAAGCATGCTAAGAGTCTCAAAAGCATCCAAAACGAATATTAAAGTTTGATGCATTGCAAACAAGGCAACTGTGTTTGAGATATCACAATTCTTTTTAAAGGTCTACATGTTCCATGTTTTGACATAATTCAAATGAAGTTTGAAGCAAATTGGGTAAAAATGAGATTGTAAACTCAAAGGGTTAGAAAGTAACACAATTCCTGCTGCCAGTTGGTGGTGCTATAACTTTGACTCACAATAGTCACATCTATGTGATCAGCCTTGTACAACGAAGACACAGCCGAAGATTCATCAAAATCACTTAATGTATGCAGAAGTTATAACACTTTATTTTCCTTTTCTTGCCATAAATTCGTTGCCTCGCCACGGCCAAACCGTTTGAGATATCCAACATCTGTTTGCAATTAAACAACTTCAATATGTGAGCACCAAGTTAAAAAAGTTTGGTGTAAATTAGATAAACCCTGTTGGAGTAGCAGTATATAATTCATAGCCTGTTTTTTCAAAAAATTAACATTCAAACCAAAATAGCTGACTTTCTGTTGGTCGGAGCTAATGAATGTAAATTAGAAAATTGTCCGGCTTGATGAGAACAATATGTGTACCAATTTTGGTGACTGTAGGAAAAACTAACCCCCCCACTTTTGTCAAAAGGTGGCGCTACTGAGCCCCTCCACCACGCCCATTTCTATGGCTTTGTCCATGTCTACTGGTTTAAACATTGATGTGTGTGTCGAGTTTCATGCAATTTGAAGCATGTTAAGAGCCTCAAAATCACTCAAGAATATTATTAAAGTTTGACTTGGCAACTATATATTTAAAATATCAAAAATCCTGTCACAGGTCTACATCTGCTGTGTATTGACATTACACTGATGAAGTTTGAAGCAAATCAGTGAACTCAATGCATTTTGAAAGTGACACACTTCTTGCTGCCAGTTGGTGGCGCTATAACTTTGGCTCACAATAGTCACATCCATGTGATCAGACTCCTATAACGAACACACAGCTGAAGTTTCATAAACATCAATCAATGTATGAAGATATTATAACACATTTCCTGTTTCCCTTTTCTCGCCATAAATTTGTTGCCTCGCCATGGCCAAACCATTTGAGATATCAAAAATCTGCTGGCAATTTAGCATTATCTGTGTCTTGACTTCAAGCTGACCGAGTTTGGTGACCGAGTTTGGGGTGGCGTAGAACTTAGATCATGACATTTGTCAGGCCCGATGAGGTCTATATGAGTACCGAGATTCATACTAATATGTGCAAGTGTGAATGTGCCCATATTAGTATGAATGTGCAATTCATACTAATATGTGCAATGTGTCCAAGTTTTTGGACTTTGTTCAAGGGGGCGCTGTTAAGGCTCCCAAAAAGCCCCGGAAGACGGAAAAAAAATAAAAATATATATAGCTGCGAGCAGCGATGACGGGCCAAAGCCCGGTGGCACCGCCACCCCGGTGGCTTCAGGGCAACTGTGCATGGCAGGCAATGGGCATTTAAAACAGTTAAACATAAAAGGACTATGTCAATTTCACACCACATTTACTGCAGCAGCTGATGCTTCTGATCACATACCACAACAGCCACATCCATGAGATCGTTTAAATTGAGATGACTTTCATGTCATAGAATGTCGTAAGTCAATTTCAAATGAATGCAGAATATCGTCCTAATCTTCCATCTTTGTGTTTTTTCTCAGACAACCCCTATACAATTTCTAGAGGAAATTACAGTGGTTACGGAAAGTATTCAGACCCCCTTAAATTTTTCACTCTTTGTTATATTGCAGCCATTTGCTAAAATCATTTAAGTTCATTTTTTTCCTCATTAATGTACACACAGCACCCCATATTGACAGAAAAACACAGAATTGTTGACATTTTTGCAGATTTATTAAAAAAGAAAAACTGGAATATCACATGGTCCTAAGTATTCAGACCCTTTGCTGTGACACTCATTTTTTTAACTCAGGTGCTGTCCATTTCTTCTGATCATCCTTGAGATGGTTCTACACCTTCATTTGAGTCCAGCTGTGTTTGATTATACTAATTGGACTTGATTAGGAAAGCCACACACCTGTCTATATAAGACCTTACAGCTCACAGTGCATTTCAGAGCAAATGAGAATCATGAGGTCAAAGGAACTGCCTGAAGAGCTCAGAGAATTGTGGCAAGGCACAGATCTGGCCAAGGTTACAAAAAAAAATTCTGCTGCACTTAAGGTTCCTAAGAGCACAGTGGCCTCCATAATCCTTAAATGGAAGACGTTTGGGATGGACCAGAACCCTTCCTAGAGCTGGCCGTCCAGCCAAACTGAGCTATCGGGGGAGAAGAGCCTTGGTGAGAGAGGTAAAGAAGAACCCAAAGATCACTGTGGCTGAGCTCCAGAGATGCAGTCGGGAGATGGGAGAAAGTTGTAGAAAGTCAACCATCACTGCAGCCCTCCACCAGTCGGGGCTTTATGGCAGAGTGGCCCGACGGAAGCCTCTCCTCAGTGCAAGACACATGAAAGCCCGCATAGAGTTTGCCAAGATGGTGAGAAATAAGATTCTCTGGTCTGATGAGACCAAGATAGAACTTTTTGGCCTTAATTCTAAGCAGTATGTGTGGAGAAAACCAGGCACTGCTCATCACCTGTCCAATACAGTCCCAACAGTGAAGCATGGTGGTGGCAGCATCATGCTGTGGGGGTGTTTTTCAGCTTCAGGGACAGGATGACTGGTTGCAATCGAGGGAAAGATGAATGCGGCCAAGTACAGGGATATCCTGGACGAAAACCTTCTCCCGAGTGCTCAGGACCTCAGACTGGGCCAAAAGTTTACCTTCGAACAAGACAATGACCCTAAGCACACAGCTAAAATAACGAAGGAGTGGCTTCACAACAACTCCGTGACTGTTCTTGAATGGCCCAACCAGATCTGGTTAAACCCAATTGAGCATCTCTGGAGAGACCTAAAAATGGCTGTCCACCAACGTTTACCATCCAACCTGACAGAAATGGAGAGGATCTGCAAGGAGGAATGGCAGAGGATCCCCAAATCCAGGTGTGTAAAACTTGTTGCATCTTTCCCAAAAAGACTCATGGCTGTATTAGATCAAAAGGGTGCTACTGAGCAAAGGGTTTGAATACTTAGGACCATGTGATATTTCAGTTTTTCTTTTTTAAGAAATCTGCAAAAATGTCAACAATTCTGTTTTTGACTTTTTTTTTTTTTTTTGTCAATATGGGGTGCTGTGTGTACATTAATGAGGGAAAAAAATGAACTTAAATGATTTTAGCAAATGGCTACAATATAATAAAGAGTGAACAATTTAAGGGGGTCTGAATACTTTCCATACCCACTGTATATACTATTATTTGTGTAAATTCCACAGTGCTCTGAGAAATCTAATCCAGCCTTAATGCGAATGTCTGTGATCGCTGATGTTGTATAATCCTCACACTTCTCTTCATGTGTTTTTTGACCTCCCTGAGCTGTTGTTTGTGCACCAATCTTATGCACCAAAAGCATGCTTTCATTTAATTTTAATATGTGTGATATAAGATAAAAAATAAAATGAAAAAAATAATAAATGGAGCCAAATCACAGAACCTGCAAAGACAATTTTAATGTCAGTCTCAGGTAATAATAAGGTACAAGTCTAGATTTTTCTGCTCACTTATGCAAGTTTATTTTAAACAGCCACTTTTATAATCATGTGAAATTTTACTGAAACATGGGTTTTTAATAAATTTGAATTATATTAATAAATAATTAATTAAACAATTCTTACTGTTATTGTAAAAAAAAATAATAATTGTAACTCAAACAACATATAGAAAACTAGTTCTGTCCAAATAGGTATATAGTGTCATGATTCAACTTCAAATGAGTGTGAAAGTTATCATTTGCAGTTCAAAATTTTTAAAAGTTAACAATAAGTGGGTAATCAGTAAAAGGGTAAAAGACCACTAACCACGATTGTAACACGCAGAAAGAGAGAGAGAGAGAGACATACACAGACAGTGACACAGACAGAGACCCACAAACAGACACCCCCCCACCCCCCACACACACACACACACACCACACACACACAGACTGAAAGAA